>JACCIB010000076.1:10000-652736 GCA_018906965.1 Philotrypesis tridentata | reverse complement strand
GCGAGTTTTTCTTAAATATTTTTGTGTTTTTTCAGTTTACTTTTTTGATGATTTTTCAATGTCACTGTACCGTGAAGAACGTTTAACGCGCACTCGCAAATATATTTTATTAACTTTTCGTCGGCGCCTTTCAAAATTGCTAAGCGTTGATTTTTATCCGAGTGTCTGAGAGCATCCAAGAGAGCGATATATTTTTTTTCAAACGGTGGTTTACTACTATTACCCGAGCCGCCTGCTGCAGACGACGAGGCACGCTTCGGCATGGTTGGGCTACGACTGAAGAATAATATGTAGAGTTTTGTCTTTTTTACATTAAATAGTTTGTTCCAGAGAACTTGTCGTATACTTTGGCAAGTAAATGTATTGATACTCGTCGTCGGGAAAAATGGCCGTTCTGAATCGAAACTCGTCCGGTGTGCTCTGTTTACAGTCAATCATCAAATAACCAAAAGGTTTTGTAGTTGCATCTTGATACGCTTCTTTTAAAAATTTCGGATCTTCGGGGTAGACTTGTCGCGCGAGATGTTGTATCTGGGCGCGGTCTCGAGGATTTTTAAATAACACAATGTACGAGGCGTTGAGACTTATATCTCGAGCATACGTTCCTTTGTGAAATAAATTTTGCGTTATAAAAAATACAGAAATATTCTTATGATGAGAGCCTTTCGTAAAGAGATCGACGATAACATGATTAGAAGCCTCACGCATCAAATCGTCGATTATTAATAATTTTTTTAAATGCGGATCGTTTGAATAATCTTCAGGATTGGGTAAGCCTTCACGAAACTCTATAGATTTGCCGTTATTCAAAAAATTTTCACTCTTGTAACCATCTTGCCACTCTGCGTAATAAAATATAATGCGGTCGAATTTCACATTGGACATGTCGTCGAGAGAATTTAAAAAACGTTTTATAAACCATGATTTTCCGCACGACGTAGGCCCGCATATTATACTTGTCCACGGATGCACCCATTTACTATCCATTATGACGATGATGTTTACACGACAGCGAAATTTAAACTAAATCAATTTTTTCGTATCAAGCATATTTAGGCTCCAAGCGGCGGGCGGCGGCGGCGCGGAGTCTACCTATTCGACGCTGAGTCTACCTGCTCGGTCCACGCAGCCCCCACATATTTCGAGAAATTTAAATGTCTACCCTCCCATACCGAGCTATGCGGTTGCTGGTGCTGCTGGTGCTGCTGGTGCTGCTGCTGCGGCTACTCACCTGTGGCACGTGGCTGACGCTTACCCCCACCACCACACCCCCCGTAAAATTGTAGCCGCCGGAAAAGCGGTCCTCTCGGCCCCGTACGAAAACTGCAGGGGTGCCAGTGTTTATTCGGAGGTGTTTAGCTGCAGAGGCAATCTAAACTAAAAGCGTCACGATGGAGTCGCTCTCGCTACTCGATATCGGTTGGCGTAACATTGATGCTCTCTTGCATCAAGATAAAGAATTACGTATTTCGTGTTTCTATACACCATCGTCTTTTTACGTGCAACTGGTGGATGAAGATGCTGCATATATTCAATTAGAGCAGGAGATGCTCGATTACTACAGAATTGCCTCGCTGTATTTTTATTGTCCTGAAACGGGGCAGCTTCAACCGGAACAACAAGGAGAAACTCTTTTAAAAAAATTATCAACTTTCGAATTACAGGTAATTTTAAATTTCTTTAAATTTTTTATTAAATGTCTATGGCTTTGTAAAAATTAAAGGATTTTAAAATTACAGCCAAAGATGATGATATCTCTACCGATAGAGGGAAAGCGTATACGTTGCGTCGTAAAGGAGGATACTCGCTTATGTTTGGCTTTGGACACCGGCGACCACTACAATATTACAAAAATACACGTGCTACAGGGCATCTACGAGCTCGAAGCGGAATTTCTCTTACTTGCGCCACGGGCAATTTTGTGTGCATTGGACTGTGTATCGCCACACGTCGAATTCAATGGGCGATGGCATCAATCTGCATGTAAACTGTTTAACCGGGTCGTAGATGGTTATAAGCTTCGCGGTGTTTTTACTTTTAAAGGTTTCATGCCAAACTCTGCGTACATATTACTTGCCAGTGTCGGCAGAAATAATTCCATTGTACATGTGAATCTTCTCCTCGGTGCGCTTAATGTAGCGGTGCACGATATGCGAGGCCTGCGCACACCTATTTTCTCGAGAGACAAGGCCTGGAACGGCGTCGAGTAGGAAGGCTAGAGAGTGAGAGCGAGAGAGTCAGTGTGTGTATGGACGAGAGACAGCGAGCGAAAGAGAGAGCGAATGAGAGAGAGAGAGAGAGAGAGAGGGGCAGCGGTAGTGTCGACTGACTGTGTACGCAAGCGGTTGTGTTGGGCGGAGATAGAGAGGGAGGCCAGCGCCTGTATGAGAAAGCCGCATGACTGTATGCGCGGCGAGAGGGCTACTCGCTGTATATGTAAGCGCGTACGGGTGTGCGCAACTATACTTTAATGCTATTGAAAAAATAAAAATTGTACATAATACATAATTTGTTATTTTTTTATTCATTATCCATCTCAACATATGAAGCTATCAATTTAAACGATTCGTCTATTAAAATATCTCTTTTACTTTGCTTTATACGGTCGAAAATAGTTTTCAAGTCCTCGTAGTGTAGATCACGCACCAATTTATAGGAAACCCACATCTTTCCATCGACAAAGGTAGAACAATTTACAGATATACCAACTCTATCCGTAGGTTTCCTTGCATTTTTTTTTAAATATTCGACAATTTCGTGAAAAGCTTTATTCAGCCAGTCGTTAGGATCGACACCAGGAGGGATCGGGTTCAACTTAAAACAAATCACGCGCTCTAAAACCTTCATAACGTCGTTGTTGCGTTTAATAAACTCATCTGTAATTTTAGACGCATTCCTCTCGTTAACATCCGCATCGTCTGAAACAATAATGAAAGTAAAAAAATCTTTTTTGAACAAAAATTTATTTTATTTACAATACAAAATACATGTACAAAAATTACGCTATACAATTGTTCGTTTTTACAAGTATTTATTTTTATAGCCATACGGATATGAATGCGTGGCAGACTTGAACCACCGTTTCCGTAAAACTATTGAACATTTTTTACGCTCTTCTGTTGATACAATTTCGTGAATAGCGGTGCGTCTCAATACATTATTTGTAACAGTCAAGTGGTTATTATCAAAATTTTTTAAATTATGGTTTTCAACCATCTTAACTATGCTATTAAAATTAATAATTTCGCTTGTGTTATGATTTTGTCTAAAACCCTTAACTTTACAAGTATCGGCGGTGGAGCCATCCGCTTTTCGTACGCGATATGCGTAAAATTTCGGCCCTCCGGATACGAAACAGTCGATATACGCGCCTGGTCCGTACTCCTCCAATTCATCGGTGAGTTGACCGAGATATGGCCCTGTCGGTGGTTCATACGCATATGAACCATTCGTTTTAGTTTTATAAATAATAGAGTCTGTATCGTAATACAGCACACGCGTTCCTAATTTATATAAATACTCGTACAAAGTTAATCGAGCCTGAGCTGTTGTGTACGCAGCAACGACGACATTTGTGCACGGAGAATTCGACTCCGCCTCGGCTATATATTTCCAATTTACGTACAAAACATCGTCGTTGGCCTGCTCTATCCCTTCGACAGAGATGTCGGGGTTTGTAAGCAGTTTCGAGAGTTCTTCGCGGCTCCGAACTACCTGCGTCTGTGAGAGATTGCCTCTTTGTCCGAATTTCCCCCATAGTGTATTTAAACATAGCTTGGCCACAGCGCGTAAGCCCGAATTTTTTTCTATTTTATTTAAATCTAATTTGATACCTTCTTCGCGCTCGTAATCGTCGACATATTTTTTTTTATCCGCATCGCTGACAATATTTGCGGGGAAACCAGAACTCTCTTGCTTGATTTTTAAAAAAGTATTTATGTAGCCGCTAAACAGTCCGCCTGTACCTGTATCGCGGTTATATTGCGTTACCGAATACTGCCAAATAACGCTAATGTTTTTTAACTTGTACCCGTGCTCGAGCGCTTTTTTTATTTCTATTGCGACCCAGGTACCTGTCAAAACTCTGTCTACTTCATTGTCGTGAGTGCAGACGCCTTGTCTTGACTCTACACAGCAAGAGTGGCAGAGGGGGAAAAGCAACCGGCTGTGCATACGGTACGGTAGCACAGGGTGGTACAGATTCCGCGGCGGTAGGATCTCGCACTGTACCAGACCTTCGACGTTATTACTAAAGGCTTCAAAGTTGGCTCCGGTGAGCTCGCGACACATGCTGCCGATATATATTTTTGGGTGCCCGACAGGATATACACCTGTTTTACAAATATACGGGTACAAAGAACACACGTCCAGATATTTTATTTGCTCACCGGCGGCTACTTTATACAGAGTTGCAACGTTGCCGGTCCGCCCGCCGTAAAAAGCGTCGCGAGGATTTAACGAAATATTTCTCTGCGCGAGTGGATGTTTTTTTATAAGGGTTTGAAAATCCGGATTAACTACGAGCGTTTTCTGGAAATCACACTCCCACATCTCAATGAGAGTGTATCCGTACGATTTAATACGTCTCGACATTATGACCGTATTTTCGTAGCGCTGTTCAAATGTTGTATTGTCAACGAGAGATCGCGAACGCTCGTTTTTAAAACACTTTCGGCAGCCATGCCAGTAGCATCCGTGAAATTGATAGACAACACCCTTCTCGTTGTCTACAGATAAGAAACCGTCCACGAGCGGACCCTCGATTAAACGATATTCTCTGCTTCGCCCCGCGTGTACGATTTCACGACCGACCCGTTGCTCTTCCCACAAGAGCCACTCTATACACTTTTGTGAGTGGTTACCTGTTCGTAAATACCCTAGCGCAGGTACAAGGCCTATTGTATCCCTCTCCAAGAAATTTTTCCTATACACTCGAGAGCACGCGCTTGCGAGTGTCACACTTTCGGCAAACGGGTCGACATTTGCTACATCTAGAAAAATTTGACGAAAACGCATACAGCCTTGTCGCAAGATAACTACGTCTTGTTGGCAGTACTCTAATAAATCTTTTTTTAAATCGAATACAAAATCGTCGGCTATCGATGTATACCAGTCGTAAAAATGTTTCCGCTCTTGCGCTGACATAGCATCGGGGCAATAGAATTCTGCAGGCGGATATGCACCTTTATAATTTTCATTTTCGGCTGTGTTAAAACGATGTGGAAAATAACCTTTCTTAACACCCTCGGCGAGACTGAAAGTTTTTGGAAAAGACGCGAGTTTTGCCAATATGTAATTTAACGAATCAATAAAAATGGTTTTTCCAAGCTGCATACGAATAATGTTTCGGCCATTTAAAATAACTTCGGGGTTTTTTCCATTATCTACTAAATGTTTTAAAATAAACTGGCCGTCAAATGCCTTGGCATTATGTGCTATACAAATAAACGCCTTGAAAGAAACTTTTTTCATACGAATCGCGAAATCAAGAAAGAGTGCAACGCAATTTGCACCTTCATATACATGCTCACGCACCCCGCAAAATGTGCATAATGTCGACGACTCGTTCGAAAAACAAACGTCGCAACATACTTGCGCGACACACAAGATAGGTTTTAAAATTTTTACTTCGCTATCATTTTGTTTTTCTTCACGAGTTTCGAAGTCATAAAAAATAAAACAGTTTTCTGGATGCGATTTTTTATTTTTTTTTATACTAACGGTTTGCATCATGCATAATTCATTTGCCGAGTGTACTCCGCGACACGTTTTACAAAAAAATTTACCACATTCATGTTTTTTCTTGTAATTATTTACGAGCCGCTGGCACGTTTTACAAATAAAATAACTCGAACATAACGTTCTAGTTAATTTTCGCTTTGTCACGTTCTTTTTATTGCGAATGGAAGCACCTACTTTACGATGATTCCCGAAACAGACATCGTTATAAAAGTTGCGACCGCAATCTTTACAATTAATGCTTTTTTCTCCGTCACATCGCGGCGTAGTGAAACATGCGTCGCATATAACTTGACATGCATGTTGCGCTATTGTCTTGTATGAAAAATTACAAGACGCACAAAAAAATAGACCACTACGCACAGCTAATAAATTTAATATTAGATCGAAATGTTGGCGTTCACGATATGCCATAATATTTATAACTTTGTCGAAAATAACATTTTGCGTGCCGTCGAAAAATAGCGGCGTTTTTTGACCAAAAGTTTCGTAAATATAAACACGTATAGCAATTTTTTTAGTTTCAAAAAATTTTTGAAATTTTTCAATCTCGCGGAGCCCACACCCGCGATCCGATGCAAGTTCAACTCCCGATTTTAACATTAAGCGCGTTGCGTGATATTTCTGAGTGCAAAGTTTTTCTTTTATTTCTCGCCATTCCTTAGCCCATTCAGGGCTCGCGTCTTTTCGGATAAATACCTCGCCGCAAGCCAACGCGCGCGGAAGACACAAGTTATCGTCGTTTTTTATCGATAAAATACTTTTCTTTTCTAAAATATTATCTATATTATTTTTACCCCCTTTTCCCTCAAAATCGTCGAACCACTCGGTGTCGAAGTCATCGACCCAACCGCTACTATTTACACCTTTTGCTTCGCACAGGTAGTCCGACAAGCTCGCACGCGTCGTATTGTTATGCGTTAGATTTAATGACCTACCAGAACTGTTGTCGTCGTCCTCGTCATCTTGCGAGTGCTGCGGGGTTGTTGACCTGCTTCGGCCCGCTCCGCTTTGGACGAGAGGCCCCTCCTGCTGTGACGAGTTTCGGCTGTTGTAACTGCAGCCACTAGCGCAGATTTCCCGATGCACTTCTGCCTGCACAAACATAACACGAGCACCACCAACACTTTCTCGATCGGAGTCATCGCTGTTGTCGTTTAAACCCGTCTTCTTCTTTTTCCGCGGGTTATCGCCAATAGTTTGAATGGCCTCACTTTGCAATGTAGTAACTGAAATACATAAAAATAAAAATTAGAAAGATCAGTATTAAAAATTAAATATTTATTTAAAAAATATACGCACAAACTAGGGTTCCGCGGGGGCTCTAAGTGTTTCAAAAGCTCTATATATATCGTCACTAGAAAGCGGTGTTGATTCAGGATCGTCGATATATACATCGATAATCCAATTGAAAACAACTTTTGCTGTGTCTTCGGGAGTTGGCAATAAAGGTGAAATAATAGCCTCACGAAACGCTAAACGATAAAACACAGGGGGCGAATTTAAAACGTGTTCAAATGTAAAAAAGATATTTTCAGGCTTTTACCTGCGCTCGTAGCGAGAGCTACATCTCTATAGCGTTCAAGCCTCTGGTCGGGGTGGGGGGTCTGCTGCTGCTGCTGCTGCTGCCGTCGCATGCTCTCGGTAAGTCTGTCTCTTCGGATGGTCATCCTATCGTCCTCGGCCTCATTAAGCTCATCATCGACGGTTGTTAAGTTTTGAAGCAGTCTCATTGTATTTGTTAATTGTTCCTGACATTCTCTGTACATTTTGAACACGAACTTCCGTGTATCTGCTTCTACAGCCCCTAATGCTCCTCGTCCGTCTGTAAAAATATTTTAAGAGAATTAATATTAAGAATTACATATTAAAAACAATATGGTATTGCGTGTTAAAAAAATACTTACTTAATAGAAAAGAATCTAGTACTATTGGTAGGTGTAACGAATCGATGTCCACTCGCTCATCCCACGATATACAGCGTCCGGCGAGATACGTTGCAAGTTTTGAATGTTTAATGCACGCATCATAAAGTGCGTAAATATCTTTCAAATCGAGGAAAGATAGTGTGAAAAAAAATTCGAATATAAGATCCGAATCAGAGAGCGTCGCCACTCTACTCCACCACGCAGCGTGAAACCGGCCACGCAGTCTTGGTTGTAGCAGACACGACATCGAAGCACACGCGAAAACCACGTCCCGGTACGAGGAAATCAAGTCTCGCAATTCTTGAGAGTAATTTTGGTTGGCCTCCATTTTACACAATCACTTTTTCACTTGGTTGTAGAGGAAAAAATTTTCTTTTCGAGCGAGACGTTGCACAGAAAGACGCTGAGAACTCTCTCCGCTGCGTTTTCGAAAAAGACTAAACATCCCGACGTGGTCGTTCGAAGCTTTTATTACGCGAGAACAGCGGCCTGATACAGATTCTACGTTAGGGGGCTCGACACTTACATGTGCATAGTTTGAGAAAACTTTTTTGCGGAGGAGGAGGAGGAGGAGGAGGGCAAGCTAGAAAAACGACGCTGCATAAATTAGCCGCCTCGTTTCTCTAGAAACTTTTAGAGAAAAGATTTTCATAGATACACGCCACAGGCGGTCATCTCGATCTTCACACGTGTATAAAAGAGGGGCGTGCGCCATATGCTTTTTTTAGAAAACCGATGCGCGCTATATGTATCTTATAAATGGGCCTGCAGCCCCCAGTGTTCAGATAGCTCTCCAAGGGACGATATCTAGTAATATATTGTGCTCGTGCAGCGTTTTTCCCGAAGTCATGGCTCAGGCAATGCTACTGAAAAGAAAGGACGGCGATTTTCCCAAAGACAACGAGAAAACAAAGCTGATCATGACGGAGGCGTCGAAAGAGCATAAGTCAGTGCCAATGTGTGTGCTGCGGACCGTGTATTCGTTAAACAGTTCGGCTACGAAAAAAATTTGTGTTGGATTACTCTACAACGAAGAGACGGATGTTTTTACGCCGACCATTCAACTTATCAACAATCAAAATTCATATGGCCAAACCTTAACCTCGTCGGCATGGACAGTGTTGATAAATAATCTAGAAATAATAACGCAGTATTTCGACTCAGATTCCCCCGACTTCCCCGCAGATATTGCATTGGACGATGACACGTTACTACGCTTCACTACGTCATACGGCGTAAAGTCAATTTACTTTACAAAAAGCAACATCGATTTAGAGGATAAAAATAAGAAAAATTTTTCACCGGCTGTTGTACTACAAAAAATTACTTTCCAAGGCCTAAAGGGAGCTGTTGTGTGCGTGGACGAACGCTACCGCCGATTGGAACGCATCGTAGCATTGGCCAACAAGTGTAAAGAGTTTATTTCAAAGGAACTTTCATTTTTTGTAAAAAAAGCAGATGTATTTGCGAACAATAGTGATATTATTATTAGAACAATAATGAAAAAAAACTCACGAGATATTCACGAAACTGTTTTACACTATTTTGATGCGTCGAAAGATTCTCATTTTTTAAATTATTATTATGATGTTTTATATCTTGAATTAACTACCATGTATATAAAAATTGTACAAAATTGTCTTCTTAAATTCTGCGAAAAATAATAAAAATGTAAAATTTGTTTGAATAAAAACGAAATTTATCTCTCTCTCGAAAATGTATACCGTATTTTATTTCTGTAGTCTAGCATGTGTCCTTTGTCTTTATCCAAGGGTCGTTTTTACCGCTCGACAGGTACCTGCAAGTCCGTAGTTGCGAGGGTGTCGAAATTCGAGAATTAGAGAAACAAGGCCATAAACTGCTCATTTTCCGAAGCAGTGCACGAGCGGTGGCGGCCTTGCCGACGCCCCGCCGAGCTCGAAAAATCAGACGCATTCAAGAAAATACTCATAGACATCTATCGTCCGCTTTGATACTCCTGCGCCTTTTTTCGATTTCGCGTGCTTTGTCTTTAACCAAGGGGCGTTTTTTACTGCTCGACGTGTACCTGCAAGTCCGTAGTTGCGAGGGTGTCGAAATTGGAGAATTAGAGAAACAAGGCCATAAACTGCTCATTTTCCGAAGCAGTGCACGAGCGGTGGCGGCCTTGCCGACGCCCCGCCGAGCTCGAAAAATCAGACGCATTCAAGAAAATACTCATAGACATCTATCGTCCGCTTTGATACTCCTGCGCCTTTTTTCGATTTCGCGTGCTTTGTCTTTAACCAAGGGGCGTTTTTACTGCTCGACGTGTACCTGCAAGTCCGTAGTTGCGAGGGTGTCGAAATTGGAGAGGTATAATAAGTTATTCATTTTTCGAAACAGTGCACGAGCGGCGGCGGCCTTGCCGACACCTCGTCGTCGTCGAATTCGAAAAGGCAGTTGTGTCCATTGTACCCCTCGAAAATGCCGCGCTATTGTAGACAACCGAACCGTATAAGAAGGTTCTAATAAACATATATTGTTCCCTTTGATCCTGCTGTGCCTTTTTTGCTTTCGCATCCTTGCAGCGCTCGGTACAGGTGAAAAAGGCGCCGACGTTTCCGAAACATAGCTGAGAGTTTTCACCTTTTTTTGGAGAAAGTTATATTTGCGAGATGAAGAACCTCCCGAAAAAGGGAAAATCTGCGACAGCGTCAGTTTGTGTCTCCGCGCCGCAGTGAACACAAGTTTTCTTTCAAAATGTTCCGTTCCGTTATTGAAGTGTTAGTGAAGGTGTTTGCTTTCGTAATAAACATTTTTTATTGGCAATGCTTTCACGTATACCATTTTATAAAAGATGGTAAAGTGTCGCTGTGCAGTTGGAGAGTCTGGAACACCTTAATAGACTTAGTGATTACGTGTTTACAAAAACTAAAAAACAATGGTGTGAAAAAGTGCGGAGTCGTGATTTATCGCAGCTGGCGTGACGAGTTCATATGCCAGAAACTCACACGCAACCAGTTTTGCGATGAACATCATCGCCTTCTCGGTCAGGAGTGTGCTGCATACCACCTAATGGCTATACATAGGTACTACGGCGTTGAAGAAAGATTAGCGGCGTATGTGGAGTTGGAGATGCGGCTACGCCATCAAGAACGTTTCAACCTCCCCAACGACAGAGGCCATGTACAATTTAATGATTGGCTGGCTTCCACAAGCCGTACCATTTCTAAAGACCGCAGAGGATACATAAGAACAGACGAGGAGATAGAGGCCGAGAGGGAGCGGGAAGAAGCAGAGTACGAGGAATACCTCGAACGGCAGGAAGCCGAACGCGAGGCCGAACGAGAAAGAGTTTACTGGGAGCCGGAAGGCGTTGCTCGAGCAGGATAAAGTTGGGGTAAGTTTTTAAATATTGATTTAGTTTTTTTATTTTTTACATTACCTGAACGTCCTTCATGTTTTTAGGTGGTCGTATCGGGAGACAACACAGTTTTCACCTTATTTATTTGTATAACATACTGTGTTGTAAAAATTAAATTTTAACTATATTTTGAATTTTTAATTTTTTAATCAATTTTTGTTTTTATTTCTCCCTCCTCATACATTTATATTTAAGTATCGCGCGCGCCAAGTCTCTCTCTCGCGCGCCTCTCTCTCTCTTGCCACGTGCCGCTGCAGAGCGCATGCGTCGGGTAAAACAGACCCCCGGCTTGATTTTCTCTTCCAGACACTATATATAGATATAGTCTCTGTCCCCGGCTCGATTTTCTCTTCCAGACACCCCCACTCTCTCTCTCTCTCGGGACCTTTGGATCTCTGTGCCTACTCTCTCTCTCTCTCTCTCTCTCTCTCTCTCTCTCTCTCTCTCTCTCTCTCTCTCTCTCTCTCTCTTGGCACGCGCCGCTGCAGAGCGCATGCGTCGGGTAAAACAGACCCCCGACTCGATTTTCTCTTCCAGACACTATATATAGATATAGTCTCTGTCTCTCGGGTAGAACAGGCCCCCGGCTCGATTTTCTCTTCCAGACACTATATATAGATATAGCCTCTGTGTCTCGGGTAAAACAGACCCCCGGCTCGATTTTCTCTTCCAGACACTATATATAGATATAGCCTCTGTGTCTCGGGTGAAACAAGTCCCCGGCTCGATTTTCTCTTCCAGACACCCCCACTCTCTCTCTCTCTCTCTCTCTGCCTACTCTCTGCATATACTCTCTGTATACTCTCTGCATATACTCTCTCTACCGCGTATCTGCATACTCTCTGTATACTAGCTCCCACCCGGGCGGCGGGTCCGCGGAGTCAGCGCTACTCACCGCTGCTCAACCCTTTAGGTCCGCGGGTGGTGGGTGGTGGGTGGTGGGTGGTGGGTGGTGGGTGGCTGCTGGCTAGTGGCCACGCCCCCTTTGTCTGGCCCCCCCTGCTGGGCCCCTTTGTCTGCTAGCCTCTTTGTCTGCTGGCGTCTGGCGTCTGGCGCCTGGCGTGACGTCACAGGCGGCGGGGTAGAACAGGCCCCTACTACTGATGTCATTGTGATTTCGTCCCAAATTATGACTTCAATATCTTTTAGTTTTTTGCCGTAATCAGAATTAGGTGTAATATTGCAAGTTGTTTCTTCTGTTATATTCAATGTTAATTTAAAAGTAACATGTGATGTTCTTCCGTTTATTAACAAATTCGCGGCTATGCCTATCCAAGCTACTGGTAATACTGGAATGTTTTTTAGATTTAAATTATAAATTATTGAATTTAGTAAGTAGCTTTTCCCACTTCCACCAGGCCCATCAATAAAAAAACATTTTTCATGATTGATATCATTCTTATTTATACTTTGCATTATCATATTAAATATTTGTCGTTGCTTTAACGTTAAAGAATTTAAATCATATAAATCTTTACTTATAAGTTCTTCTGATGTATATGTTTCCTCGCAATTTACTTCTATATCCAGATATTTATCTAAATCAGGTAAGTTAAAATCGTTGAGTGTATATCCATTTGTCTTGAAAATAGAATCTATATTAGTTAATGCCACTTTTTCACCAATTTTTTCCGACAATCGAGCATCATAAAAATAATTTTTGTATTTTTCGAACAATTCTCTAGCATTAATTGGATTATGATAAATACATATGTAAACAAACATGTTACATAATGCTTTTGGAAACTTGATTTCGATACCTTCTTGCAAACATTTATCCCATTCTTCATCAGTTGAAATTAGCTTTCTGGCTTTAGCAGTTTCAAAAAATGTTGGATATTTAACATTTTCAAAAGTTTTTATTTCGTCAAATGACCTAGGTCCTCTAACATGTAATAATAAAAGCCTTAAATAGAACCTTTCTCGATCCTTTGGATTAACGAAATACATTCTACTGTTAATTGGTTTCCCATTTCTTTTTCTTATAGTCCATTTTTTGTATTTTCATTGAAAACATAAGCATTTGGTATTTCTGTATATAAGAACGTACGAGCATCAGGGTCATTTCTATTAAGTTCAAACCACGCGGTTAATGTTGTATGTAAGTTTTTGTTCAGTAATTCTTCTTCGGAACCTTCTTTAAAAAATACGAATTGCTCATTCATTAGATGAACAGCTAATCTGTATATAACATGAGATAATAAATACAGTTTATATTTCAACATACGGTACATTGCTTCAGGCGGGCTTACATATCTCGTATTTAAATATTGCTTTATTTCGTCGTAATCAAAATTTTCACTTTCACTTTCATTTGTATAATCTGACGAAATTCTACTCATTTTTATAAATGCACAATCATGCCCTTTAAAACAATATTTAAATAAATATTTTACACATTAAACTGTACAACAAACCTCTACATTGATGTGACAGTTATATTTTAATAATAAATAAGGGTTGTAAGGAACCACAAATCTATTATCAGCTGAAGTTGTTTTGTTAAAAATGATTTTTTTCAATCGTTTCTTCTTCGATAAATAGGATACCCATTTGTATTATAATTTGTTTCTTCATTAAAAGCTCTAGGAAAATTTTTCGTGCATTTCTGTTTTTCACTATCCATACATGGTGATTTCATATTATCCTTTCCACAAGGACCATGTATCATAAATTGTTTTACAATACTGAATAAACGTGGGTTCCTTATTTTGTCAGGTATTTCAGCACAAATTATTTTATCTACGTCATCTGCATGATAAACTTTATTATTTAGATCTACAAAAAGCAACATGTGCATGTGTGGTAGACCTCTTTTTTGAAACTCAATTACGTATGTATAAGCAATACATTTACCAAATATTTCTTTTTTAACGAGTTCTTCTAACAAAAACTTTACTTTCTGATGGAATATTTTTACTATAAGATCTGGTCGGTCAATTGTAGATTCGTTTTTTCTTAAATTTTCAACTATTTCAGTCCATTTTGGATTACAAGTCATAGTAATGAAGAAATCAGGTTTACCATATTTTTGAACAATTGTCATCCAATCCAAAAAATTTTCTTTCATTGATCTTGGACTTCCTGTGAATGAAGATGGTAAGATAACCATTTTACCAATTCTCATATTACCATTATCATTCTTTTTATTTATATAATCCATTACGCCTTTATATAAATCAGTTCTTAATACATGTTGATTTTTTTTCAAGTAATAAAGTCTCGATCCTTCTACTTTAACTCAGGTATCAACTATATACTGTTGTGTTCGTTTTCCTAAATTTAAAAAAGGAGTGAAATGATTTCTAATGCTGAATCGGTAATTATAATACTGTAGCATGGTAATATTACTTTTATTATCAACACTTTTCATGTTCGGCATCCAACCGAAACCACCATTTGGGAAAATAAGTGGATAAGTCATCGGGTCTACATGTTTACTGATAGATGGTAAATGAATAGGTTTATCATATTTTGAATACATGCATATGTCACGATCAACAGGAGGTAAGCCTTCTTCACCAACGAAAACAACAGCCACTTCATTACATTTGGCTTCATTATATCGATTTTTATCTAAATAATTATTTCGAGTTATATACATTTTAACTTCTTTAGTAAATTCATCTGAGTTAGACTTTTTCTGACGGCATTTCTCTTCCATTTCTACTTCGTACATCATTTTATAAGATTTTGCGTAAATATTAATCTGTCTAAAAAGAATATCTAGCTCTTTTAACAATCGTTCCGAACAACTAATATTGTTTTGAACACGAGATTTTGTTGCCATTTCGTTATCAATTATGTATAATTGTCCGAACCTTCTATCATTTTCTTCATTAGGATGTAAAGCATAAATGTTATGATAGATTTGACCACATATTCTTATTATCTGAGGTCCCATTCCAAAGAGTCTATCAAATTTAGCACCAAAACTTGCAAAAGCAAGTGTATTATTATACTGTCTTATATTTAGTCTAAAATGTTTACTTTCCGCTGTATCTTCAATTGCTAAAAATTTTAAACGTTCAGGATAAGCAATCTCTTCACCTAAGTTGATTTTTCCTCGATTACGACAAGTAACGAATTTTTTATCTGATGACATTTCAAATTTAAAATGATCAGCTTTACAAAATTCACAGATTTCATCCATTTTTCCTAAATAATTTTTAAGAATCGTATTTTCATCGAAATTGTCTGTTATTGCAACAACAGTGTTTTTTATCGAGTTTTTTTTTTAAATATAACGTTCACGTCTCTTTCTATTTAACTCGATTTTTTCTTCCTCATTTAATTTTTTTCTTAAGGAGCCTTTTTTTTAATTTTTATAATATCATCTTCATTTGAAATTTGTTTATTCTTTAAAGCTGCATTTTCCTTTTTTTTCTTATTTAAATTATATCTTTCTTCCTTAGATTTGTTATTGTACCTCATTTTTTCTTTTAGTGCTTTTTTCTTTTTAGCTTCTACGTCTTCCTCTTTATTTGAAGACGATCTTTTTAAGGTTTTCTGTTCTTTACGGTCTAAATTCATATTTTTGTCAAATATTTTTGTAAGAAAGTCCATTTTTTCAATTTTAACGTAGCAATCTTTTATTGTTTGGTGTTTTTTATGTATACATTTATTTATGATTTCAATATTTTCTTCTATTTCCATATTATTTATATCAGTACTTTGTTCATAATCCATTGTTACATTATCCATTTCAGCAAAATTATCTTTAATAATACTTATATCACTGTCAAGTGAATTAAAGAAATGCACATTTATATTTGAACTACTAATTCTATTTAAAGTACTTCTAGATCCACCCATCAATAATTGTTGTTGGGTTATTAATCGATTTAAATACAAATCTTCAAGTTGATTGATGTTAACTCTTGAGAAATTTAAGCTGAATTCAATAAAATTTTGACTATGAGTAACAATTCTGGATTCAACATTGTTAGGTACCAAATCATGCATATAGTCATTCGATGAATTTATTAACGGAAAAGGTGCTAGAGTAGAATTTTCAAACATTAAATATAAATGTCTCCGCATAAGATCAATGTCAAATTTTACAGAGCATGGGCATTTACCGAAAACAATCGAAACAACGAATGCTATGGCAAATACACCACAATCATAAGAATTTGTTTGCAGCTGTACTTTTTCATAAGTGACTCGTAAATTTGCTTTATTCGGGAATAGTCTATTGACAAAAATAATGTGATCGTCATTTAGATAATTTTTGTTAAGACTATCGTACACATGGATCAAATTGTTTATGTACCAGATAGCGATCCAATGTCCACTATTATTACTTCCAGAAATAAGAATTTGAAAGTATTCATTATTTAAATCAACTGGTTGAATATTAGAAAGCCTTTGCATTAAAACCGTGCATTGCATATTAAAATTAGTGCGAGATCTTAAAATACTGCTAAATTCCGAAATATGATTATCATTTAATTGACTATTGAAACCAGAATACTCTCCGACTCCTTTTACAATCAATTTGTCTTCAAAGGTTAATACCATGATAATAATGATACAACCGTTTGTTTACGGTTTCTTTAAACTTCTTCAAATTTTTGCTGAAAAAAATATAGTATAGCATAATAAGTTAGTTATATATAAACATATAAGTCTTGTATTAAACGTTACATAATTATAAGCTTTAAATAAATTAACGATTAGATATAAATATTATGAATAAAAAAAAACTTCAAAAAATTATCTCTAATCTGTAAAATTCTAATATTTAAAATATTATGAATGAAAAAACTTAAAAAAATTATATGTAATCTGTAACATTCAAATATTTAAAATGTATTTCAAAAATTCAATAATGCACACATAATTGATAATACGTGAATTTTAAAAGAAAAGAAAATTAGTAATTAGTCCAATGAAATCCAAGCATAAATCAATCAATAACATTTAAATAATTTTAAATATTAATTTAAATATTAATGTAAAGTAATAGATTTTATATTTGATGTAATAAAAATTGTCATTTCAAAACAATAAAAATTACCTTTTTCCTTCGGCAATATCAGAAACGTCATCTCTGAGTAAAGTCGTATTAATAATAGATAACTTTACACTATTATTGTAATCATTAACTTTTCCTCCCTTTACAAGTAATACTGTATTTAAAAAGCGTATCTAAATGATCATAAGTTCTTAAAACAAACTGTTTCTATACATGATATCTTAATGTTTGGAATAATAAGAACCTAGGCAAATACAAATAGTTAATACAGGATATACAATTGATTACACTAATACACTCTTCGTTCAAACATACACGTACATACTCAATAACTTCTCTGATATTTACGCTTAAATGCAAACAAAATTGATCATCATTGCTGTCAATACTGTATGATGTCAATTAACTTCGTAATCATGTTCGGCTTCTTTTAACTAAATATTAGATTCAACTTTAAGATTTTTTTAAATAAACTTTATGAAGTGCATCACTGTACCGTTCTATTATTATCTTCAGTCATACTTGCAAATTAGTTTAACACACTATTTACCTTTGACGAACTATAAGAATCAACCGTAACCGGCAGTGTGTACATCAGCAATGATACCAATCGTACTAGGAACTTTATTTTCTCCCACTCCTCATCGTTCTATAGCTATAAGTATTTAGAAGCATTGCGCGTTTCGCGAACATATTGTTTTATGTCACATGGTTTAAAAATACAGTTACTGAAGAATGAATTACGAAAAATAATCGCATTTTATATTGATTTGTTATGATACGAATTTTTACTATAGCTATTGTACTAATATTGAACGTTCTGTGTACGTAGTTTACTATTTGAATATAGTTAACTTAAAATGTACTTTAATATGTACTTAAAAATGACTTTAATATATACTTTAATATGTACTTAAAAATGACTTTAATATGTACTTTAATATGTACTTAAAATGTACTTTAAAATGTACTTTATTATGCACTCATCTATGGATTGATATTAATAAAGCTTTAAAAGACATAAAAAAGCAAATAAGTATTTAAAAATAATAAAATACCTAATTTCTCAATATACGTACCGTACTAAATACAATTTTTTTTACAGTTACATAATTATTATAAATATTATAAGAAAATTCATATTTGTAACAATTTTTTATTTATTTTGTACAATATTATATAGGATACTGTATAGTATGTAGGAAGCTTTTTTACGAAATACAAAAGATGAATTATAATACCTATATATTTTACTACAATAACATTTTATAACAAAAAGAAAATATTTATACAAGCTGTTTATATAAACATAATTATTTTTCTTTAATGTACTCCAGTAACCTATAACATTAAAACAGACAAATAAAGTAATAGATTTTAGATTTGATGTAATAAAAATTGTCATTTCAAAAAAATAAAAATTACCTTTTTCCTTCGGCAATATCACAAACATCATCTCTGAGTAAAGTCGTATTAATAATAGATAATTTTACAGTATTATTGTAATCATTAACTTTTCCTCCCTTTACAAGTAATACTGTATTAATTTGTCTGCAAAAATCAACTGCAGCCGATTTCCAAAAAACAAATGTTAACTGTAAAAAAAAAAGAAAAAAATAAGTTACAGATAAAAATCAATTCATTCTTAATAAAAACTTGTTATCAAATTCATCCGACAACTCAACATTTCTTTTAATAAATTTGACTCCTTTATTATTACTAACTTCCTCAACTGAGCCAATATTAGTAATTACTCCAATTACATCTATGCATAAATAAACAAATAATTATTTAAAAGTTTTTATAAAATTTGTACTAAAATATTTCATTCAATTAATTCCCAATTATTTCATCTCTTTTACATTCTGATACATTCATTAAATTTTTGAAATTATAGATATGCTTGGGTATTTCATTTTCACTATCAGAGCATTCAACAATACACGATTCTTCGTACAAATTTAATTCGAAAATGTTATCAAAATGATTAAACTTTTTGTTACAAACTTTTACTAACACATTACTAAGTAAATAAACTTTGTTGACCTAAAAAATACGCTTATGTATAAGATACATCAAAATATAAAATAAAAATATAATTTCTACTTACAACAATTTTCTCAAAAAATATCTCAATCCAAGGGTGATAAACAATCGAATTTCGCCAGATGAATCAACTAAATCAAATGAGTATAAATTGCCCTTGGGATAAATTTTAATATTTGATTTGTTTGTCACACGGGCTTTGAAAGTCCAACTGAAAAATTTTAATATAATATCAATGGTAACAAGATTTTATAAACATTGGAACCTAGGCTACTATTAATAATAATCTAATCTATGTGTCTAAAATAAAGTTCTCAGAAAATATTCCAGGTGAAAGGATACACGAAATCATTACCACGAAAATACTCTCATACCAACACGTATATGCATATACTCGTTTATTTTTCTTAAGTGCGTGATTTTACAAATAAATTAATATAAATGCTAAACAATATTATAAATTTCTACAAAGAAATAACATGCATATAATATTAATGCATTATAATTAATACTAACTTAGCATTATTGCAAACAACGTAAAAAAACAAATTAAATTAACTACGCAATTAATAAAAAAAAAACGCGAACTCATTTCTACGAATACAGTTTACGGATACTTAATTTAAACATCATTATATCTACTATTATTGCTGTCTACGCTGAATTACTTACTTCGTAATCACACGTTCGACTTCTTTGAACGAAATAATTGATTCAACTTTATTTTTTTTAGAATCCACCTCATCGTTTGCGTCTGCATCAGTCTTTCGTTTATTATTCCTTTTATTCGACATTCTTGAAATTTATTATCACAATGTATTTACTTAGTGAGTCACTGGATCAAAAGTTTCGAGGATTTGAAAAAAAGAAGTGAAAATCGATTAGTTTTGCGATAGCCCTATAAAGAGTTAGCAGTATTGAAACGTGCGTAACTCGTGACCGGAACATCCGATTTTAAAAATTTTAGGTTCGATTTAAAGCTCTTGAGCTGCCCTTTCGTTCTGTATATATAAAGTATAGCGCCAAGTCCCATAGGATTCACAGTACACAAATAATACTCTCGACAGTAAAAATGCAAAAGAAAATGTATGAAGATTTTTGCGTTTTTTCGATCGGGAAGCCGGGTGGCAACCGATAATGATGCAACTCGCACGGTTTCTTATTCGGAGGGGTCCCAGAAATCAGAAAAAATAGGTCTGGTAAGTGTGCCCTACCCAAAATTTTTCGGTAGTCCAGGCCCCCAGAAGTTTCCAGTATCCCGTGGAATGACTCATATATGTACTTCGGAATGAATACCGGGATATTTGAATCGAATGCTGAAAGCGTGAATAGCCATCGTTGCAATATATTTCAAGATAGATGTGCTAAATTTTTTTTTATAAAAATTCACAAATAAGATGAAAATCTGAATTAGAAACATTTTTGTGGAAAATTTAAATTTCATTTACCTATATAAGGTAAAATGTCCAATACCTGGACAAAATGAAAATTTAGACCTATACTTGGACACTCGAATATTTGCTATTGTGATAGAATGAAAAACATTACATCAAAAACCAAAGTGGATTAGCATTGTTAACATAATTAGTGATAATATACCGTGTTTCCCAGGTGAAACTGTCGATGCTGAGAGTGTGGGTGGAAAAAATTTCAGCATCAAAAACTATGGTGAAAAAATTTATGGGGGTTTAGGGTGATCCTGGCGGCTGAGCGTGTGCAAGCCACATGTTTCGTATTAAAAAACGCTGCATTCAAAAAAGTTAAAATTTGCAAAATTAATATTTTTTTAACAGGTACTTAATTCTACAGAAAAGGCTGAATTAAACAGAATTTGAAAGACAAAAATCGAATGGTAACTTCTTGTGATATCGAGACTAGTTTGATAATTGCCACTTTTAGGATTGTGAATTGATAAAAGTGAAAATTCTCGGATTTTTGTGATTCAAGTTTTGAAAGTATTAAGGACCCTTACACATGAATGTTGGTACGTTAAAAACAATCTTTATATAAAAATTGTTGATTTGAAAAATGCCAGAGAGGAACCTTAGCCTTTTATTACGTCGATGGACAGACTCTTGCCTAGAGCGATCGAATGAGGGTTACCCGTGTAATTACCCCCCATAAATAAAATTTTTCCACTGGTACACGTGTTGCACCGCATTAGAAAAAAGTTTGCACTTGCAATTTTCAAATCAATAATTTTTACATAAAGATCGTTTTTAACGTACTCACATTCATGTGTAAAGCACCCTAATACTTATAAAACTTGAATCACAAAAATCGGAGCATTTTCACTTTTATTAATTCACAATCCTAAAAGTGACAATTATCAAACTAGTCTCGATATCTCAAGAAGTTACCATTCGATTTTTGTCATTCAAATTCTGTTTAATTCAGCCTTTTCTGTAGAATTAAGTACCTGTTAAAAAAATATTAATTTTGCAAATTTTAATTTTTTTGAATGCAGCGTTTTTTAATACGAAACATGTGGCTTGCACACGCTCAGCCGCCAGGAGCTACCTTCACCTCCATACATTTATCACCATAGTTTTTGATGCCGAAATTTTTTCCACCCACACTCTCAGCATCGACAGTTTCACCTGGGACACACGGTATATCTGATTTTGATTACTTTTTAAAAAAAATCAATTTTCTAAAATAATGGAGGTATAATTTTAATATTTACAAAAATTACTATTTTTAGTAATTGAAATGAGCAAGTTTATGCATTTTATGGTATATATAGCTAGTTAAACAAATATAATGAATTACGCAAATTCAAGAGATAGTTGCCCTGTATCTCGGCATCATCTATCAATATGCAAAGTTTCAAAACGAAATATTAAAGTACTGATTTTCGTTCCAAACATTCTTTTCAATACTTTAATATTTCGATTTCAAACTTTGCATATTGATAGATGATACCGAAATACAGGGCCACTATCTCTTGAAATTTCGTAATTCATTAAATTTATT
Source organism: Philotrypesis tridentata (assembly GCA_018906965.1). Classification (NCBI taxonomy): domain Eukaryota; kingdom Metazoa; phylum Arthropoda; class Insecta; order Hymenoptera; family Pteromalidae; genus Philotrypesis; species Philotrypesis tridentata. Next base: position 630,682 of record JACCIB010000076.1, on the reverse strand, counting down.
TTATTTCAGCACTTTTCTATCGTATGGTTAGTGACGGGTCATTCATGGATTTCGGGTCCCCTTAAACTCAATGTGTTAAAGAAAAGGCATCCAACAAATTTAAATTTGCCACCGAACATGTTGCACCTCACGGCCCACAGTTTTGAGTTGGAAATGTAGATTACTATATGATCCGTATAGTAGAATTTTTTGTGAAGCAGCCAAAAAGCTGTTTTTTATCGAATCTTTAAGACACAACATTAGTGCAGTTTGTCTGCTACCTGGTGCTGCTAGATCAATGCTGTTTTTAAGTAGAACAGCTTATACAGAGTACATCAATTATTCAGATAAGTATTGAAAACTAATAAGTAATAATTCATGCGTAAAGAGCTTTTCTTTTCTTTGTTTATATTTTGCTTTTAGGTGTACGGGTGGAAGACAGCAAGATGGGACTGTTATGTTGACTGTATAGAGTGGCATTTTTCATGCTTTCTAACAATTTGAAGTATATTTAATAATGGCAAGTATTGCAAATAACTGCAATCATTAATTTAACTTGATTGTAAATTGGTAACGATAATTTTGATTTTACTTTCAGCTTCTAAATACTATTAACAAACATCATGATGTACGCGTACCATCAAATATACTTTATTGCATGTATATTTGAGTGCCAAAAACAAATCAAGGTATGACAGACAGTTTCTGTGAGTATAGATGAGTCTATTTGTATGATGTACATCATAAACTTTAAATGTCTTTTACTCAGATTTAGTTTTTTTTATGATTTTTGTATACTTGCCACAGCTTTCTGAAGAAACTGTACCATCAATTCTGATGAACCAAATTCAAAAATCTTGCTTATGAGTCTAGTCACAAACTAAGAGGAGCAGAATTAGCAAAAGTAAGTCAGAAGTGAATGTTGAAAAGTGTATGTTTATATATGTAACATTCACTATCTCTCTATATTAATAAAATGATATCGCCGCCGCCGTGTCAGAAATTCGCTTCCTCTCAATTGGCGCCCTCTCAATGGGAGAATTCTCTCTCATTTTACGTAATTTTATCCTAAAAGAGAGACATTTCTCCCATCGAGGGGGCGCCAGAGAGACAACTCACCCATTGAGGAAGCGCCAATGAGGGGGCGACACTGAGGGGACGCCTGATAGGGGTTGCCATGAAACCGCAATTTTGATCATAATAATTTTTACAAGACCTTTTTTATAAGTATCCCAAAAATTTAAACTACAGTAACTTTGAATATCATAATGTCTTGCGTCTATGGAACCAGATAAAACTAAATTCAATTCATTTTCATTGTTACTTAAATTATCTGACCAGCAATAATAGGGACTTATGAAGTTTGCCCTTGACACTCAAACGCAAACCGAATATGAACAAATGCTATTATGATATCTACTTCACTGCCATATAGTTACTATTAATTCTCGAATTCTCGGACGAAACCCTTATTTGTTGTGAGAAGGCTAGTTATCCATATCACAACAATAATAACACCATCTAATACTTTTCGGCAACGTTTCGTCCTCTAATGTGGGACCTTGTCAAGCCTGTTTTTATTCAACAAACAATAATGGAAATGTGAAAAATATATAAATATTCAACTTTTTTTTATACAAATAATACACAAAAATTCATACCATTAAACTAATTATAAATTACTAAGACATTATATATAAAGAGGTTAAAAACCTCTTGTTACAACCATGTGCTTATCAGTAAGTATGTACGTATGTGGAAGCAATGCTTAATGAACACATAAAAGTATATAAAACCGACTGTAACCGACGGCACACGACAGTGTCCGAACGTCTAAGCAATTCAGTATTGAAGTACTGTCTGTGACAAAAATCAACGTAGTAGTGGAAACCTAATGATATACACAAATTATGCAGAAATAATTATTTTACAAACAAACTATTTAATCTCAAATATTGTTTATTGATGAAATTGAAATCATCTTATTTATTGATATTATTGCAATTCAGATTAATAAAAAAACTTTCAGAAACTACACGTTTATATCTATTAATTTCACGGTCAAGAATTTTTACATTATCAAACGTAAAAGAATGAGTACTATTATTTTTTTAATGTAAAGGAATAGGTAAAGACTTGTCAAGAGTCGTTTTTTTATGTTCATCAATTCGTTTCTTAAGATTTCTCTTCGTCTGACCAACATAAGTTGCATCACAATCATTACAATGTAATTCATACACTACGTTTGCTTCATTCATCATAACGACCTTATCTTTTCCTAATTTGACTATATTGTTCAATTTTTTCGTTAAGGTGGGAATTACAGTGAAATTGAATTTTTTAAATGAAGATTTAATTAAAAAAAAGAATTTTTCATGAAACGGTGACGACAAAATTTTTTTGTTAGTATGACTACATGAAGTATCATTATTCTTACTAAAATTTTGACTGTCGTTACAATTAAAATTATTAAATCTATGTAATCTTATATGTTGATGCATACATTTACTTATAAATATTTATGAATAATTAATGTTGACTAACATGCTTTTACTAAAGTTAAATTTTCTTTGTGGAAATCCTTATTAGACAATAATATTGTTTTGTCAACTAAATTGAAAATAATGTTTCGTTTCAATTGCACAGGATGATTAGAATTAAAATTAAGAATTCTGCCAGTATTCGTTGGCTTTTGATACCAGCTGGTAATAATAATATTGTTATTGATATATAGCATCACATCTAAGAACGGAATTTTATTATTACTCTGTACTTCATGAGTAAATTGTAGATATTTATTGTAGCTCTTAAATTCATTGGGCACTAAATTTACATGTTCCTCATTAATACACAAAATAGTGTCGTCTACGTATCTAAAATAGAACAACGGAATACAGTTATGGTTATCACATAAATTTTTTAAGACACAAGTTTCTAAATCATCCATTACAATGTCATCAAACAATGGAGAGATAGGAGAGCCCATTGGAGTACCAGAAATTTGCTTATAAATAATGTTACCAAAAACAAAATAAGTATTATTGAACAAAAATTTTATGATTCCATTGGTATGTTAGTGAATAAAGAGACTACATTAAGAGAAATTAATATATATCCATCAGGAATGTAAATATTTGAAAGTTTACTTTTTAAAACAAAACTATTATCAATATGAGAATTTAATTTTTTGAGATAACTTTTAAGAGAATTATGTATGATGTTAGCTAATCTATAAGTTGAACTATTGATTGTAGAAATAATTGGTCTCATAGATACATCAGATTTGTGAATTTTTGGTAAACCATACGCTCTTGGTAAAAAAGTATTTGTTTGTGCTAAATTAAACTTATTATACTTATACTTCAATAGATTACTATCATTGAGCTCACTTAAAATACTATATACATTCTTTTGTAATGAGACTAGTGCGTTCATTTTTATAATTTTATACGTATTCTTATTATTAAATAAATTAGACATTTTTTCCTTGTAATCGACTGAATTTAGACACATAGTAAGATTATCTTTGTCAGCCCTAGTGAAAAATAATGAAGGATTGTTTTTACAAACTTCTTTGGTAATAATTAATTTTTTCTGGAGATCTTTCTCAGATACATTTAACTTCGGAGGCCTATTATAAGCTGATTCTAAGTTTTTTATTAGACTCTCTCTCATGATATGTGTAGTACTTGATTCTAAATTACTAATACTATTTTCAAAATTTTTCACAGCAGTCACAACATCGTTTTTATTTAAATTATCATTAACATTAAAATTATGTCCCACCAATACTACATCCATAACTTCAGAAGGGACCTCAACATCCGACAAATTTTTAACCCATTTTTTGTAGTCAATATTCCTATTATTTTTATATTTCTTATTAGATAGATTATCAAATTTTTTATTAAGAGAAAGTTCAAGACGAGTATAAGTATTATTACATTAATTTCTGTGAACCTTGAAAACGTATTCTTAGTATTAACGTCTACATTGCACGTGTCCATTATAGGTTAGAAATCACATTTAGTCGGTTTTTCAAACATTCAATGTGAGGATATAAATCATTAATTTCTAATTTTAGTATTCTTTTTTGTTGTGTATCAACTAGATTATAATACTTTTGTGTGCAAATGTAATAGCTACAATAAATATCTACTATGTACTCATGATGTACAAAATAATAATAAAATTCCGTTCTTAGATGTGATGCAATCTATCAATAACAATAGTATTATTACCAACTGGTATCAAAAGCCGACGAATACTGACAGAATTCTTAATTTTAATTGTAATCATTCTGTGCAATTGAAACGAAACATTATTTTCAATTTAGTTGACAGAACAATATTATTGTCTAATAAGGATTTCCACACAGAAAATTTAACTTTATTAAAAAAGATGTTAGTCAACATTAGTTATTCAGAAATATTTATAAATAAATGTATGCATCAACGTATAAGATTACATAGATTTAATAATTTTAATTGTAATGATAGTCAAAATTTTAGTAAGAATAATGATACTTCATGTAGTCAGACTAACAAAAAAATTTTGTCTTTACCGTTTCATGAAAAATTCTTTTTTTCAATTAAATCTACATTTAAAAAAATCAATTTCACCGTAGTTTCTACCTTAACGAAAAATTTGAACAATATAGTCAAATTAGGAAAAGATAAGGTCGATATGATGAATGAAACAAACGTGGTGTATGAATTGCTTTGTAATGAGTGTGATGCGACTTATGTTGGTCAGACGAAGAGAAATCTTAAGGGGACCCAACACCTTTAAAACTTGAAAAAGTCGATTTGTTTTTTATGATTTGTTTTGATAGGAAATTTACCATAGAATATGCTCTCGAAATCCGTTTTTTGAAAAAAAATTTTCCCGCAAAATTATAAGCAAAATACTAAATAAATATTTTGACTGGTTTCTCGCAAATTTGCGTAATTAAAATTATATATTCAATATATCGAAAAGTTTCATTTTTTTTAATAAATCCAGTCAGAACTAGATATTTTTATTGTAATTGTAAAAAACAGTATTTTTATAACTATATATGTGTATATATATATATACATATATCGTATTACAGGAATGTTTAACTTTTTCCTTGCGTATGAATGTATTTATGCGCGAATGTGTGTATGTTCGCGCGCATGTGTGTGTGTATGTGTGTGTGTATGTGTGTATATATATATATATATATATATATATATATAATATATATACACACACTGAAGTCCTGTTTTGTAAAGTACATAAAGGTTAGAATCAGTGTGCTTTCAAATCTGTTTTACCAGCTTTCAAATATTTGAAAGTTCTTGAATGTGAGATGTTTTGCACAGTGCAAATATAGTTGAATTTATAGTTATTTGTTTATTTACCATTTTTTCAGTAGTGTTTATTTAGCTTTTTTTCTTCTAAATTTATTTATATTTTAATTTTTTAAAGTGAAAAGGTTGGAGTCGTTCTAAGAAATTTTAGTTAGTTTAGCTTTTAGTTTAGATTAGTTAGTTATAACAATGAGTGATAACAAGGGCAGAATGCCTAACACTCATTTAGATAGGAAATACTCCTGTGGAAAAAGTAAAAGGTGACCAAGAACATTTACAGGAAGTAGACTCAGTGACGCAGTAGACTCAACTGCACAACCAAGACCTTCGACATCTTCAAGTAAACTTGAAACTCCAGCAGCAGAAGGCCTCTCCGGAGTCGAGAATAGAATTATTGACATCAATATTCTATTTCCTGAACTCCAAAATGTGTTGTGTTGCAAACAGTGTCATAGTGAAGTGCAGTTTTCTGAATCAACGATGTTTGGATTAGGATTTAAAATTGAAGTGACATGTGTTCGATGCAGAGAAGTCTCCAGCATCAATTCTAGCAAAAAAGTGGGTGAAAGTAATCGTGCATGGGAAGTGAACCGAAGGGCTGTAGTTGCATCTCGTGCTATTGGTGTTGGACATGCTCGACTTTCGACATTTCGTGGCATAATGGACTGCCCTAAGCCTATAGCTCAGTCTGCTTATGATTTCATCAATCAGCAGTTCAGTGAAGTGTGTCAAAGTGTTTCTAAGGAGTCTATGCGAGTTGTAGTCCAAGAAGAAAGAGACGCTACTGAAGATGGTGCTCTTGGACTAAACATTTCTGGTGATGGCTCGTGGAGGAAAAAAGGATTTTTATCGCTATAAGGATTTGCCATTAAGGAGGCAAAAGCAAAGGCTTGGCAAGGACTACGAAAAAAGATGAGTATTCTTCTCTATATTGTTTTAGCTGATTTTTATGGTTTTTGAAATATTAATTTATTTCATTTTTGTCAGTGGATGTGACGCTAAGTTGGAATTCTATTTTTCTTCCATCAAATCAAGTTGGAGACTTCAACAAAATAATTAGGTGAGAATAAACATGCATTTTTTAGTATTAAATACAATAAATTAATCTAATATTAAAATTCACAATTTATCATTTTTTGTTTACAGGTCCTCAGAGGCGTAGTCAACACATTGGTATACATTCAGTATACCATATAAATCCTGAAAGTGATGGTCTACCACCAAGGATCGATAGAAAAATAGTTTCTATCGATTTGGTAAAAAGAGATTTGGTAAGCAATAAATTAACTTATATTACAATATGCATCAACGAACTTTAAAGTCAATTTTCTCCAACTTTGATTTTTCATGGTTTCAGCTCACTGTGCGTAGGATTCCAGGTGACCATATGCTTCGATTGAGCTGAAATTTTTTGAGTATGCTCTATGTAAGTATAGTTTTCGTATGAACAGAGGGATTTTGATTTAAAAGCTTCAAATTTGTTAAATAAATAAAAATGTGGCAAAAAAAAATATTAAAAATAAAAAAATTAACTTTTTTTTCATTAAAATGTTTCTAAGTATTCAAATCAAAATCCCTCTGTTCATGCGAAAACTACACTTACATAGAACATACTCACAAAATTTGAGTTCAATCGAAGGATATGGTCACCTGGAATCTTACGCACAGTGAAAATCAGTCTGTGGAGTGCCACTCCGGATAGGTAGGTCCAAACTTGGATTTTAAGTGCTTAAATTGAAGGTAAGCGAACATACTATAAGTATGAAAAGTTTGTCTAACATATTATTTAATTTTATACTATTTTTTTATAATTTTATGTTTCAGATTTTAAACGTGTTGGGTCCCCTTAAGAAACAAATTGATGCACATAAAAAAATGACTCTTGATAAGTCTTTACCTATTCCCTTACATTTAAAAAATAATAGTACTCATTGTATTGTAACAGATGCTTCTATCGCTCAAATATTATTTAAAGTGTAAGGATAAAAATTATGCATCCCTTCGAGCAAACGTATTTATTTGTAGCTATAACGTTTCGAGCTAACTAGAGCTCCTCATCAGAACTAAAACGCCAAAAATAATTATAAAGTTAAAAAATTATAAATTAATTTAACTTATACATCTACATTATACACAGCCAGAAATCAGGAACACCAGCTAAATCGAAAAACAATTACGAATAAATTAAATAATTAAAAACAATACAATTAAAAATTAATGAAAAAACCATACTTTTTTGCCAGAACTGATCAAAAATAAACAGTGTCCGTGTCGCCAGATGGTAGTGCGATACCGGCAGATGATCACGATCGACTAATCGGTTTTTCGAGTCGCGCAATTCCATACGAATCGAAATCGGCACACACTCTCAAAAATGTATACAATTACAGAGCCTCGACGCAAAAATCGAACATACACGGCCTGCACACATTCAAGTAAGTGGCACTATACTAATAGTACTCATTCTTTTGAGTTTGATAATGTAAAAATTCTTGACCGTGAAATTAATAGATATAAACGTTTAGTTTCTGAAAGTTTTTTTATTAATCTGAATTGCAATAATATCAATAAACAAGAAGATTTCAATTTCATCAATAAACAATATTTGAGATTAAATAGTTTGTTTGTAAAATAATTATTTCTGCATAATTTGTGTTCATTTTCACTTCGTTTCCAATTTGTCTAATATTAGTAAAAATATTTATTTAATTATATGCAATAGGTGATCACATATATAAGTGTATATCATTAGGTTTCCACTGCTACGTTGATTTTTGTCACAAACTGTATTTCAATACTGTATATGCTTAAACGTTCGGACACTGTCGTGTGCCGTCGGTTAGTCGGTTTTATATACTTTTATGTGTTCATAACGCATTGCTTCTACATACGTACATACTTACTGATAAGCACATGGTTGTAACAAGAGGTTTTTAACCTTTTTATATATAATGTCTTAGTAATTTATAATTAGTTTAATGGTATGAATTTTTGTGTATTATTTGTATAAAAAAGTTGAATATTTATATATTTTTCACATTTCCATTATTGTTTGTTGAATAAAAACAGGCTTGACAAGGTCCTACATTAGAGGACGAAACGTTGCCGAAAAGTATTAGATGTTGTTATTATTGTTGTGATATGGATAATTAGCCTTCTCACAACAAATAAGGATTTCCTCCCGCTGTTGTAAAATTTGTATATTTTTCACTGCCATATGTACCATTCATTGACATGTACAATTCATAAGTGTTTTTATTGAATGGTTCAAAATAGGTTCAGTTTTCCAAAACATATTTTACAATTCTGGCCCTAACAAAAAATAAGAAAAACAACGAATTAGGCAATTGCCATAGCCTAAAATTTTTTTTGTGGTTCAAAGATTATATTAAGAGTGAAATTCACTAGGCAAACTAACGCTCAAGTTCGAGATTTGTACTTAAATATAGTTCAATAAGCTTTCTTATAAACAAATATTTTAGATTATAAAATTTTTAAATTTATAATATTTGATTGTAAATATTGAATACTTAAAAACTTCGGGCTTTGACGAAAACCTAATAACTTTAATTACTTTTAATAATGATGGTGTATGATATTCTTTCACTGCGGCATCGGCGGTAGGATTATAGGCGAAGGTCAAATTATTTTATTAAGTAGATATATGTATGCGATGTAGCATTGGAGAATAATTGAATTTATGGTAGTTGTTTTAAAATACATTTACACTGCAGACATTAGCCACTTTGAAATTGTAATTTGTAATTATAAAATAACGCGACGTATGACAAACAATGTAAATACAAAAATATGTTATTACGTTGTTGTTAATGCGGTTGCTATGTATAAGGCTATAGTTATAACAAATTTCGAATACGAATAGAAATTTATTCCTTTCCATATTAGTCATTTCCATATTAATCAATTAAAAATTGGCGGGTTGGCGCGCGAAGCGAGCAGGGGGGGGGGGTACACCGCCTAGTAATTACTAATATTGTCAATATATGTATGATTGATTGTAATAATTTTGTGTTTTTCCGAAATCTGTTCCATTTAGTTTGTGACCAGACTCATAAGAAAGATTTTTCACTTTAGTTCATCAGGATTAATAGTAAGGTTCCTTCAGAAAGCTTCGGCAAGTATACAAAAATTTTGAAAATAATTTTTGGTAAGTAAATACCTTTAATTGTTTTGAAGTATTACACTCACTTAATGATCATTTTTAATGTATAAAAATGGTGTATAATACTTATATTTTAAAGAAAAAATATAGTTTTTGGAGCACTGATGACTACATTAATTTTTTATAATACTAATAATTTTTTTGAGGATTTAACCCTGTCGTAACCCCTTACAGGAAGGCCGTATAATTATGCATGTATCCGACGCGAATCTTTTCAGAATCATACCATTCTTTTTGCAAGGGGTTGCGCTACAATGGTTCAGATCAAATGCAAATAATTGGCTTAATTTTGAACAATTCGAAGACGCGTGGCACTCACGCTTCTCCGACGCGGACTTTCAATACGCGCTCCTAGAAAACGCGTGATGTCGCACACTAGGCGAACGCGAACCGGTCGTTGATTTTCTAACATATATAAAACAATGTTCGATAGAATGGTGCCTCCGTTACGTCAAGACAGATAAATTGACGCGTTTCGAAACATGTTGCCTCGGTTACAAATTTGAATTTGACAGATCGAATATTTTTACGTTCTAAGAATTGGAAACAGCAGCGGTCCGAAAGAGAAAATTCTCTTAATCGCGCGCTCATATAACCCACCACCGAGTGCGGAAGACTCTCTCTTTCGTGACTTAGCGTTTCGCGAACATAAAGTCGTTAGAAACGTAAAACATAACCTGGCTAACTTACAAATCGAAGACGAAAACACTACATCGAACGAAACTACAAATGTCGATGAAAACGAGGCTATCTATCAGGAAATGAGGATTTAAAGAACATCAATTACCGAAATCGCGTAACTGACAGTCGCCCTCTGAACTCACTACCTACAAATAAAAATTTGCAAAATAACACAAGCACGCGAACTCCTCAAAGTTCCTTATGCTACAATTGCGGAAAACGGGTCATTTTTTGCAAGAATGCGACAGTCCTAAAAAGATCGTCTGCTTTCAATGCGGAAAAATCGGCGTAAGACTGCCGAACTCCCCCGATTGCAATCCACCGGAAAGATATTGCCATAATTGTGCCCTAACGGGATATCTAAAAAGAAATTGCCCCGAGTGTTCGGGAAATGCGAAGTAAAGTCGCAGAAGGAGGTCGTCGCGACTTCATCAATACAACAGGCCTCGCAACCTGTCAATATACACTGGGTCATCTCCGCAACTAACAGCTGACTTTCTAACGATATAGCGGATACTCAAATTTAAAGACTGCCTCAGAAAATATACATACTGCTACTTTCATAAATTTAAATTGCAGTTTTTGAACATTATACATGCGATATACAAATAATTGACGATGAAAATACAAAGGATATCTTAGAGCCCTAAGCCCAAACAACAAAAGATGAATTTTTAATTGAAAACGCGTCAACAAGTGACGAAATATATAGCTAGCTGAATAACAACTCTAAATTATTATCCGTCACTATTGAAATAACAGATAACAAATTTCAAGCACTCGTTGACAGCGGCGCGACTAAAACCTTTATCGGTCCGAAAATTCGGAAATTAGCCAAAATGCTTAATTTTCCGATAACCTTTAACGTTACACGGCAAAGTGACGACTCCGTTAGGGTATACTGAGAATATACAAGAGACGATTAAAATTCCAATTAAAATTAAAAATCGACTTCAATGAATTGAAGCGAGAGTTTTGAATTATTCAACTCAGACCCCTTTAAGAAACATACATTCGAAAACAATTTTACAGCTATCTCGCGACCGTCAATAGCGTGCAATGCTCTGAGTGCACTAAATAATTCACAAGAAACTGAGCTAAAACAGTTTCTCGAAAAAGAATTACCGTTTATCTCAGGTGAACTCGGGAAAACGAATCTACTCGAAGTATCGATGAAAATAATCATCCATCGATCAAACAGCGTCCGTATGTGATTTCAGTAGCAATTAAAAAATCCTTTTCGCAGAAGTAGATAAAATGCTCATTAAGGATATCATCGAAAAGTCTGACAGCGAATGGTCATCTCCAATACACATGGTAGGCAAAGCAAACGGTTCATGCCGATTCTGCTTAAACTTCCGAAAAATAAACGCAATAATTAAAAAAGATGCATATCCACTGCCTCTTATGACATCTATACTTGATAAATTACGCGTAGCACCCTATATTTCGACGATAGGCCTCAGTCAAGCGTTCGTTCAAATACCTTTAGATAAAAAAAGCACAGAAATCATAGCTTTCGCAGTGCCAGGAAAATGATTATTTCAATTTAAAAGACTCCCGTATGGCTTATCTAATTCTCCAGAAATTTTTCAGAGAATGGTTGATTCGTCAATAGGTCCGGAATTGCAGCCACATATTTACTCGTATCTTGACGACCTGATCATCGTCATCGAAACGTTCAAAGATCATTTAAAATGGCTAAAATTCATTTTCGACAAATTGTACAACGCAAATTTATTCATAAATAGCGACAAAAGTAAATTCTGTCTCTCGGAAGTAAAATAGCTCGGGCATCTTGTAAATAGAAATGGTTTTCAAATAGACGACGATAAAGTCACGCTAATCAAAAATTATCCCGCACCAAAAACATTGAGGCAAGTAAGCAGATTTATGGAACATTTCGCGACGATTATAGAACCCATTTCGCTACTACTAAAAGAAAAATACAAATGAGAATGGAAGGAAGCACAACAGGCTGCCTCTGAAATCATAAAACACCGATTGATGAACGTGCCAATACTAATACGCCCCGATTTCACACCACCACTCATTATACAAGTGGACGTGAGTACAGTAGGGCTAGGAAGTGTACTAACACAAAACAAAGACGATAAGGAAAAAGTAATCGCGTACCCAAGTCGCACAATTACCGACGCTGAGAAAAATTATCGAAAAATTCAGAGGTTATGTTGAAGGTACTTATTTCCAAGTGATCACGGATCACAGTAGCCTACAATGGCTAAAAATACTCAAAAAATCCTTTGGTAGACTAGCTCGATGGTCAATGTACTTGAAGGCGAACGACGTTGACATAATACATAGAAAAGGCGCAATGCACCACGAACAGGACTTATCGCGAATGTACGAAAACACGTCCAAAGAACTCAGCTCGCTATGCGGTTGCGATGACGATCGTTACGATTAACGTATTAAAGAAGTTCTTGAAAATCCGAAAAAGTACCATAAGTGGCACAAGGAAAATAACGTATTATATCACAAAACTGACTACAATAACGGACTCGGTTAAACAAGATAATTCCATTTGGAAAGTAGTCGTGCGACCAAACGATAGAGACCGCGTTCTCTACGATGTGCATGATAATGTCCAAAGCGGACACCTCGGCATAGAAAAAACACGCGCACGCATTGCGGAATATTATTTTTGGCTTGGCATCTATAAAGAGATAGTCACTTACATTAAACATTGTGATATCTGCTAAAAAACTAAATCAGAGAAATTCGCTGCTCCCGGTCTATTAGGCCAAAGCATAATCGAACATCCGTGGTGCGTAATAGCAGCAGATTATGGGTCCTTTACCGCGAAGTAAGAAAGGCATGCACTATCTGCTGGTAATACAAGACCTATTCAAATGTTGGATAGAAACTCTACCTCTAAGAGACGCAACCTGCAGCGCAATAAAATTAGCGATACATAATTTAATTACGACACGATGGAGTACACCGAGAGTATTTATCTCAGATAACGGCACAGAGTTTGTAAATAAAACACTGACTGGCTATCTAAAAGAAGCGGATAGTAAACATTCTACAACACAGCCATATCACCCGCAATCTAACCTCGTCCTAAGAGTAAATTGCGTATTAATGTTTATGATAAATGTATTCATAAACCAAGATCATCGCGAATGGGACACACACATTTACGACTTTCGCTTCGCTTTCAGAAAAGCATACTTCTAAACAAGTAACTCCAGCATTTCTCAACTTCGGCCGCGAGCCCCTCCTTATACACAGTTTACGTAAAGAAATGCAAGATCCGACAGAGATCAAAACGAGTAACGTAATACAATGGTCAGAACGACTACATCGATTACAGGCAATTCGAGACTGGGCTGTTGTAAACTCAGAAAAGATCCATAATAGGCAAGCGCAACTCTTCAATAAAAACCTCTTCCAAAAAATAATTATTAAATCGTTTCATAATAAAAATTCATACAAATTTGAAACGGATTGGAATAACTTTTAAATTGCATGGAAATAATCCGTGGGATTGTTTTTTTAAATAAAATATAAATTTTAAGTCTAATTTAAAGAAGATTCAACAATTAGGTATGCGCATGGAACATTTTTAGTGAAAATCGCAGTTTTAACTACTGCAATACATATCTGATTCTTTAAACAATCAAAATTCATCAATGATTATTAATACTATTTTCATTTTTAAAATGTATAAGGCTTTTACAATTATGAATAAAAAGAGTAGGGATCCCCCTTTATAATCGGTTATCTCTGTACGTTTTGCACGGATGATAAATCGTTTTTCTCTCTTATAAAAAAAATGTAGATATTTTTATGCATATTTTTGCATACAAATGTGCATATATTTTTACATAATAATGTGCAGAGTTCTGTACACGTTTATCGTATATACATTTCGCCTGCACAGACGTGCATGGAAGTATGCATAAATTAATGCGTAAACGTTTTCTTACAATTTTCAGTTAAACCATCTCTATTAATATCGCCGAAAATCGACTGAAGAATCTGTTGGGCAGTGGATCAGTATTAAAGTGATTATTAGTATTAGTATAAAAATAAAAAGAAAAGAATTTTTCGAGCTTAAGAGATTTATGCGTCATCGCGGACCCATCGAAGTATGAATCATGCATTTTCTACTTAATTTTCATCAGTATAGTAGCAAAGGAAATTTTGTGGCCGATGAAGGTCCACGGAGACACTGAACGTTTTGACCCTTTAAGAATGTGCTTGAAAAATAATGCTCTAATTAATACTATTTTACGTAAGAACTCTTAAATTAAAAAAAATTACTACTTACAAATAAAATTTTTCATTCCATACAGGATTCAATTCTTGAGGCATTGTTTTTGTGCGTTTTTTAACTTTGCCGACTTGAACAGTTACATATGGGTCTGACGTACCACTTTTGTCCTTAGCAATTAATCCTTGAGCACAGATAACTAAAGAAAATTATAATTGATTTAATATTCATTCAGTATTAGATTAATGCATAAAAAAACACAAAGAAACATGAAATATTAGCACATAAAAAATGCATTTATATTATTATTTTTCTATAAGGTTAACTTAAGTATACACATAAATTTACATGAATTCGTTCTACTTAAATTTTATGCTAATTCATGCTATACATTCTAAAACATAAAATAGATATTCAATTAAAAATTAAATAAAAGAAAGTATAGTTTTGAAACATAATTTCTTTAATACAGAATATTATTTTTTTCAAATCCTATCACATTGTGAGTACTTTATACCCACCGAATTGAAATTAAATATATGTATTAAATCTATAATCCTAAATCTTTATGCCCCATTTAGACTCGGACAATAGCAAGACGTAGCGCCATACAAACGAAAACGAGGTAACAATTGAACGCAGCAATCTTTACAATTCGATAGAGATAAATTATAAAATTATAGGCTGGGATGTACTGAATAATTGTAAACTGCACTGAGAAATAAAGATGAGCGGTTT
Source organism: Philotrypesis tridentata (assembly GCA_018906965.1). Lineage (NCBI taxonomy): Eukaryota > Metazoa > Arthropoda > Insecta > Hymenoptera > Pteromalidae > Philotrypesis > Philotrypesis tridentata. Next base: position 615,522 of record JACCIB010000076.1, on the reverse strand, counting down.
AAACCTGAAGAACTTATCTGCAGGATTTAAAAAGCTTACTTTATTCCCTACGTGTATAATATACTATTTAAATATTGTCTGTTATCGTCAAAGGGATGCTACAGTCAATTGAAAATGATAAGTTTCGCCTGGCTCACGCAATAACTCAACCCCAGGATTCAAGAAAATTATTATAATAACACAGCCTATTTTATTTCCATCATACTGAATATCAATCGGCGCGGTAGTGCCACAATAGAAAGTATAAGATACGTCAGAATGTAGCCAGACCCTATTATACTTCTCATAGGTATTGTTGGACATTCGACATACGGTTTTCTTCGCATTGACAGTTTGGTTTGTCGCATAGACGTATTCAAGTGAAAGCTTGCGACAAAATCAATAACATCACATCAGGGTCATATTTTCTGAAATTGCTTCTATTAACAGATATTGTGAAGTAAAAGTTCGGGTTCCTGAACGGAGAACAATTTGTTCGACGGATATCCACTGACGTCATATTAATGTAATTTTTATGTATATAGATCATCGTACTATATAACTATACTTATATACACGTTGTATATTTTGCGCTGACGATGTTTTATGAAACAGTGTTATATAGAGCAATCAATGTAAATAATTTAATTAAAAGTAAACTTTTACATATCATAAAATAGAGTCAATCATAGTATAAATTTAACCCAGATACATATTTTAAAACAGTGTCAAATAATTAAGTTGATTTTGTATGTAAATATAATCATATAAATATGATTCGGATTCCACTGTGTACAACATGTATATTTCACTGTACATAACCTGTAGGTCCCCATTGCTCTGCGCGAGTATTTAAAAATAGTTGACATATAATTGACCTTACTCAAATGAAGTAGGGTAGAGGAACCTGTAGTCAGCCACTTAATAGTGATTTATACTTTTAATTAGTGTAAAATATTGTTTAAATTAATTGAAATAAAATGAAATATGGAAACTCGTAAAAAATATATTTATTTTTGAATTTCAATTTAATTTGAAGATCTATCTAGTATAGAAAAAATATAATTAAAGTTAAAAAAAATCTACATTTCGCCAGTAGTCAGCCACCTATTCTAGTAGTCGACCATGCTTAGCGTCGGCCGCCAATATTTTAAATTAATGATTGTATCTTTTTAATAAAATAAAAGACGAAATTTAATAAAGGTGTGAATTAAATATTTTCTTATTATTAAATTAAGATAATATAAAAATGTATGAATAATTTAACATTTAATTTGACTTAATTAATAATTTAATAATTCGAATTGTCATTATAATATATAGATAATGAGAGGAGACGGCTCAGTAGGCAGAGTGTCGTATTTGTGATTCATTGTATGGTATCGGGCAGTGGAAAGAACCGTATAAGACTCATAAAGAGGACTTGGGTAGGCTATAATAAAAAAAAATTGTAATATATAAATCTCTCATCAACTGCACATTTTATTCTTCGTTGAAATCTTCTAACAGTCTTTGGTAATTCATTTTCTATTTTTATCCCATTTGGGTTTGTTCAGGAATGTCTTTTTTAGCATTGTTTTTACATTTTGTATTCAGCTTTTTTTCTTCTTGTTTTTTAGGCACGACTATAACCCGGGAATGCCTTACAGTTTTACCATCGCAATAATTGTAACTAACGATATCTCACCCAATTTTCGACCAATCGGTTTGAAAATTTACGAGAGTGAAACTCTTATATATACAAAAAGACATTTTTCACTTTTTCGATTACTGGCTAATTGTTCAAATGGCAGCTCTTTATGCTTAATTTTACATGTATTTTTAACCAAATTATTTTGGCACAAGTTTATCTCAATCAGATAAGTCCTAATCAATCTAAATTTTTTTTGTAATCTCTACCTATGATAACAAAGTGCCAGTATGAAATTGGGCATGATCGCATGTATACAAAAAATTTGCGGGTATTTTTTCGATTTTGGAAAAACGGTTTTTTATCCCCAGCTCAAATTCTAAGCATTTTACACAAAAAAGGTAAATAGGAATGATGAAGATCTCAAAAAAATACAACTTTTTCCTGTTGATATGAACAGTCGAAAATGCTTAGAATTCAAGTTAACAAGCCAAAATCAAATTTTACATTAAAATAATTCGTTTTTTTATATTAAAAATTTTCAGGTATACGTTTTACATAAAAATATTAAATATAAAAGTTGTAAATATTTTAAAAATACAATTTTTTACCATAATAATTATACGGTTTAAATGATTTAATACATTGTAAAGCTCAAAAAATGGATTTTTTTACATTTCAGTTGGCCACAATTATCTTTGCGAAATCAATTCCGATCAATCCAAATTTTTTTTATCAACTCTGTTTATGTTAATATCGTGACAGAATCCATTTGGACTTGATCCCATGTATACAAAAAATATGCGGGCATTTTATCCAAAACGGTTTTTGTTGGCCATAACTCAAATTATAAGCATTTTACACAAAAAAATTAAATAGGATGTTGTAGATCTTCGAAAGATACAACTTTTTCCTATTGATATGAAAACTCGAAAATGCTTAGAATTTAAATTAACAAGCTAAAATCGAATTTTCACATGAAAATAATTCGTTTTTCATAATAAAACTTTTTACAGATACGTTTTGCATAAAAACCTTCAACATAAAAACCTTCAACATAAAAGTTATACAATTTTTGGCTACAATAATTATATGTTCAGAATGATTCAATATGTTGAAAACCCTAAAACTGATTTTATAAACAAAAATTTCAGTTAGTCTTGATTATCTCTGCAAAATTAAGGAGTTATGACATAGTTAAAACCTGAAAAAAAGGAAAAATGTTTAGTGCTGTAAAAAATTAACATGTATATGTGCTCTAAAAATTATATTTCCCCTTCAATATATAAGTATTATACATCACTATTATGCACTACAAATATGCATTAAGTGAGTATAATCCTTGAAAACAATTAAAGGTATTTACTTACCAAAAATCATGACCTTTGGAAACTTATTCCGAAGATTTTTTTAAAATTTCAAAAACTAAACTGAGTAAAAGGCATTTGAAGTTTATGATGTAAATTATATGAACAAACTCAGTGATACTTACAGAAACTATCCGGCACACCTTGATTTGGTTTCGGTTGTAACGTGGAATTTTCCCGCCCGCACGGGAATTCCAGTTATTTACAAAGTATTTATTTAACACACGGCTTTCTTCTTTTTCCCTGGCTCGTGGTATCCCTGCAATGGATGAAAAGCGGGAAATGTGGTGGCAATCAGGTTGAAAATGGTAACACAGATATGTAATGGTTAATCAGTCACAAATATATTCTAATCTCCTTATACAATTATTTTCCGTGCAAACAAATTAATGGTGACTCGAAATACAATCATGGGCACGCGGCCAAATTACTAAATCCAAGGCTGCTCAGTAGTGCTAAATAGAAAAAGGGCCGCGAAATTTCCTCTACGATTGCTTTTAAATAAACCAAAGGGAAACCGCCATCCGCTGAAACGCGCGAAATATTCCTCTACCGAACGCGACACGTATTCCTCAGTATATATAAATTTTCCTCTATATGTTATCCCGTATATTAAATAGCACTCCAAACTCTCACCAAATTCCTCTATCAATATCCCACAAGATCTCCAACGGAAACACCTCGTCACTCTGCAACTCCAAACTCCTTCAAAATACTCAACATGATGGCAACCAAAACTGTATCTACTGCGGACAGTATTGCTCCAGAGAAGCTCCAGGAACGGAATGGCCGAGGCCGACGCTCCGATCGAGGAAGGATGCCGCGTTTTCCCACTCGACCTCCTTCTTCACGGAAGCGCAAGCCCGGCCTCCAAAATTATATAATTGGTCATCTTTCCTAGAAAAATCCCCTATTGGTTTTCCAGAACTACCACCAATCTATTCCTGTATCGGTGAGTTTCCTCCAGCGCCCTCTTTTCCATATCCTAATTTATTCATTGGTTGGAAAAATAATTATCGCCCTCTATATCCTTGACTAATCTTGTAATTCGCGCTCCCTTTACTGATAAAAATCAATCAATCAATATTGATCCCCATCCGGTGGCTCCCCCTATAGATAACGAAACTAGATGCGCGAGATTCAAATTCCATTGATCGATCCATATGAGTCACTGCATACAGACCCTAAGATACCAACTGAAATCTCCGAATGGATCTCCGCCATGTTTCCCCTATGCTGAAAAGAAAACCTCTACCGCCATGTAATGTACTGTACAGGGAAACTGTACAGTACTCCGCGTCTATCTCGCTCCCTGCATCACCAATCTATCGCCCGATAGCAGGCGCCCTCTCACTCTTACTCGATCACGGTCGATAACCGAGAGCGCTCTCTCTCTCCCCTCTATCATCGCCCGCGCCACATGCTCTCTCTCTCTCTCTCTCTCACTCTCGCCGCTATCACGCGCGCCACAGATTCTCTCTCCCTCTCTCGCTCTCGCTAACAGCTCGCGCGCATCATTCTCTCTCTCTCGCTCTCACACACACACACAGCCTCGTGCATGTGACCGCGCGTGCGCCGCTAGCTAACTTCCTGCCGTGCCCCCTCCCGAGCGCTGGCGCGCCGCGCAGGTGGGACTCGGGAGCTCACATCCTGCGCTCCGCACGCGGCCGGTGAGAGGCAACTGCTGCGAGCGCCACCGAGCGCTAGCTCCGCTCCAGGAGCTGTCATCTCGCCGAGAGTGAATCAGCTGGCCGTATAATAATGTTGCTTTTTTTACTTGCCGCAGGATTTCTCAGGAACCATCAGCCCAATCAAGCTGAAATTTTTTGGAGAGTTTCAGGGAATCCTTCGTCACTGCTTGAACGGAGGAAAATTGGCTAAGGTAAGTTTAAAGAATGTTACGCATGTGAACATATGCATAATTCACTATAATTATGAATATTATGAGCTTATGTGTTTCTCAATATTTAAAATTTTTATTTTTCAGTAATCCCTTCCGTTCAAGCTGAGGAGAAAGACATTTAGAAGATTGTCCATCCTGTTTGGTTTATATTCATCACCCGGATGCTAAGAATTCATACGGCAAAGGGAAAAATCTTATCAAATTTAATACTTCACACATGGAATTGTTTGTATAGTAAGTATAGATATATAATTGTTTAAAAATATGTAAAATTACAATTAATATGTATACTTTAAGTAGGAAAAAGAATTTTTTTAATATTACTTATAAATAATTTTTTTTGCCTAATAACTAATAATTTGTTTTTTTCAGGTTTAACTCGGGCATAACCCCTTAAAAGCACCATTGATGAGGTTATACACACTGGTAGTTGTTACAGCAGCTAGCAGACAAATTGCACTGATCTATATAATGTCTTGCGAGTTGGATGAAAAACAGCTGTTTGGCTGCTTCACATAAAATTCTACTGTACCGATCATATAGTAATCTTCATTCCCAACTCGACGGTTTGGGACGCAACATGTTTGGTGGCGAATTCAAATTTGTTGAATGCCTTTACTTTATAGAGTTTTCTAGCAATTCAAAAAATTATATAATGTCACGTTTATAAAATTTTAACCATTAAAAGACTTAAAGGTGAACCAACAGAAACTCCAATCCCTAGAAAAGTACCGTAGGAGGATTGGGTGAGCGCGAAGCACGAACGTAAGGGGATCGGGTGAGCGCGAAGCGCGAACGTAGGGGGTTCAGTGTTCGCTTCGCGATGCAAGGCAGCAAGCCACTAAGACTTGCAGGCCCGAAGGTCGAATGTGGCGCGCTAGTTTTATCAAGAGAAGCTTTTTCTTCTTTCCTTTTATTTTGATCATTTTTTTTGTTCTTTTGCTTTTGGAAGTAATTATTTTTGTTCATATTTTTTTGCATGGAAACTTTGCCAAGCAAGTGAAGAAATCGCACTTAGTTACTTTTCTTATAAAATACGACGTTTGATACTTTGTACAGCAGCAGGACAAAACAAATGCTCTTGAAAAGCAATTCCAAATGACGTATTTGCTGGAAGACGTGCCATTATAGAACAGTGAGTTCATCTTCATTATGTGTTATAATAAGTACAAAAATTTGAATTTGAGATTTTTGTGAATTTAAGTAGAAACATTTAAATCATTATCATCTGGAATTACAATTTTAATTTTTTTGTTGAATGGTTCGTTCGAAATGATATTAATTTTACCTTTTTGATTTCGTCCCTTCTGTTCTCGTTGTAGGTGGTGAACTTTTGTATGTTTCAACTATAGAACAACTAAGTTCATTTTTTTCATTGTATTCTGCTGTAATAAATAAAAATATGAGATATTTGTGAAGTTCATGTCGAGAATTTTTTGTGATTACTTGAAATGTTGTCGAGGATTCTAATGCTATTATTACTTTCAGAAAACGTAGAAAGATCTATAGTGGGAATCATATCTGTAATCATCGAGATAAACTAAAAAAATTTATAGATTTTTTGGTGTATATTTTAGTGACAACTCTATTTTACACTTGTTTTTTTTACCTGATTCGACTTCATCTCTAAGTAACTGATCATCGATTAATATTTCTAAGCCATCATCTTCGTAATCATTTGATGAAAAATACTGCGATGCATACTCAGTATTACTTTTTACAGTCGAATCTGTATAATAAAATTATTACATTATTAAATTGTTAGAGAAAGCTCGTCGTAATCATAATATTAACAATAATGTATAGAGCGAGTATTCGAGCGCCGGTTCATCATTATTATTTTTTTCAATTTCAGTTATATTTTCTGCTTCTACATTGAAATTAAAAAAAAACATATAATTAAGTAAAATAAGAAAAATTTTAATGTATGTAATCATGTATATTATAAATACCAGTATTTCCAGCTTCAAGACAGTGAGCTTTTCTTAGTTCTTCTACAATAATATTTGAATCAATTCCTCTTGAAAGTAATTGAGGAGCTATATTTTGAATCGCTGACTCCAACATTTCTAAAGTTCCAATATCTCTAAAGTTGTTTACGGAATTCAAATTACGGTTGGCCAAACTTTAGGGCTCATTTTGTTCATATTTTGAATAATTTATTGCGTCTTCATCAAATGGATACATTCCGCAAATATGAAATCCATTTTTAATGGCAGTATTCAGATCCGATTTACAAAGTGTTTCTTGCAGCAATGGAGCAAACGTGAATTTTGATAATGTACAATTTATATTTCATTTTCAAACAGAGTTGATAGTTCGCTCTGCCAAATAATCTTTTGAATAGTATGCTCAGCGTATATCATTTGAATAGTTGCTTAGCGATAAAGTCCAATTAACAATTTTTTTTTCTTCGTTGAACGTTAAAATCGGATCTTGTCCCATTCACCGACTGTTTTCAGGTACACGACCGGCAAGAATGTCTCCTAAAGTCGACCTGGGGACTCCAAAAATAGCACTGCATTCCGCAGACTCTTATTTTCTTCTTGAATAGATTTCAAAGCCTTTTTCACATCCTCCTCACCATTCTGATGAATTTTTCATCTATTCATTATTACTTATAAGATTTTAAATTAATTAATTAATACAACAATGGACTCGTCCAGTAGTATCGGTATGAGGGTGAAATTGAAGGACTACCACCCCTACCACGATAGATATAATTGTATATGAAGGGTAAGATTGAAGGGCTACCACCCTTATAATGGTAGGCCGACCACTAAAGCGCGAAAATTTAAAAGAAGATCCAGTAGTCGATAGGGCGATCGACTAATAGAATATCTTTAAATTTAAAACCTAATAGTCGACCACTCTAAAAATACGTAAAAATGCTCTGTTTTAGACACGTAAGATTTATATATTTAAGGGGTTATGACAGGGATAACAGTTGAAATAATTTTTTTTTTTTTTTAAAGTTGTGAATATGTCATTATTTATGCAATCATAATGAAATTGCTTTTATTTAAAAGTTTGTATTGAGACCTTCAATTGAAGCTATGAACATTTTTCTTGGTGAGCTTCGTACCATTCATTGTACTGAGTTGTATCCTCTTCTGGGTGTTTCTCGCAAGCTAGACAAAATGATTGCTTTGGAGCAACATCGATCACCTTTCCGTTGGCATGGCGTATCAATGTTGAAACGCCTTGAAGGGAAGAATGTCCACGTTTCCTCCAACTACCATCGCCTGATACAGTTTGCCGATCATCCTCTTGATTTTTCCCACTGCAATCTTCCTGCATAGCTGCTTTCATCGACTCCTTTGCTATACTTTGGCTTGCTTGTTTCAAGTTCTGATTAATTTTGTCAAAATTACTATGAACAACCAAGAATTCTCATGGCTAGAACTGCATGTCTGTTCACTTCATCTGCGTTACTCTGTTTTCCAATTTTTCTGCTAGAGTCAATGAAAGCAACTGCATTACACGAAGTACAGGTGATGGTTAACTTGCTACCAAGACCTCGTGCATCAACTTCGTCAAATTTAACACATCCACCATAAGCTTTACAAGCCAGAAATTGCTGTCATCCTAGCAGAAGCAAAGAAACATCAAATATCCTGTTTTGAATAACACTAGGTTCTAAATAATTAGATTTTAATTTTTGTCTAGACCTAGACAAAAATTTCACAGGAATTTCTGGCTGTATAAATGATGCTGAAGTACCTGATGAAGCTTGCACAGCAGATCTTGGACTCGGTGCCCTGGATGACGAAGAAACTGTATCAGGCGTAGGTACTGAAGTGATTGCTGTTGCTCGTTCTGGTTGTCGTAAAGATGTTGATGTCGGTGCTGATGCTGAAACTTCCTTTTGTTGTTTCAGATTAAAAATCTTTGATCTTCTCTTTCTTCTTCCAAATCTTCTTTTTCTATCTGATGATCCTGGAACTCTATTTCTTGAGTCTGGACTCATCTTGATCACAAGTTTTATACTTGTGCACTATACTTCTAAACCACAATTAATGCTATCAATATTATAAAATTAATTATTTAATAATATTGAGCAATGCAGAATAAAAGTATAAGGTATCAAAATTCAAAGCAAGTGTTATTGCTCGTGAATCCTGAACTGTATGGTAAAACAGGTATCTAGACGAATAACCTTTCCGAAAGAATATCGCACGGTCCAGTCGATAAGCGCCAAATTCAAAATTCGTTACTTTCATAACTTTATTTCTTAGCGAATATTTGTGTCTAGTTCGTTTCTTACAAAGGATAATATATAAGAACATGTTTTTTTTATAAATTTTCAGTTTAAATAAACAAAAAAGCGCAAATATGAGAATGAGCAACTTTGCAAATTTCTAATATTGCATAATTTTTCTCATTTTATTAATATCTTTTAACGAATTTTTAATCCATAATAGATATTTTTATTGTGTTTTTCATACTAATATCATAAATATATCATATATGAGAAGCGATAAAAGCGCTAAAAATAATCATGTTCAGTTACATAGCACTGACAAATAAAAAAGCGGAAATTACGGTTTTTTAAAAATAAGCTATTCGCATGCCTTCAGTTTTTAGTCTACAGCTTTCCAACAAATTTTCTTTTGGCAAAACGGACTTCACCATAGTATTCTACAGATAATTTCCTATGAAAAAAGTCAATAAAAAAATCGGTTTTTTGAAGGTTTCAACTCAGGCATAACCCCTTAAGCGACAACAGCCATATGCATGAATGTTCATCACGCGATAGCCCTCTGTTTAACCTTTTCCCGTGCTCGTCACTGGAATTTCGAGTGACTACAGCTCATCGTGTTTCGGTTTCGATGCGAGCACCCGAAATTCCAGTCACGATCACGAGAACAGGTAGTGCAGATGGCGCTATTGCGTGATGAACATTCACACATGTGGCTATTGAAGTCAAACATTAGCTTATACGACGAGTCAGTTTTTCCATGTTGCCTTGAAAGATATACCACTGAAATTGTGGAAGGAGGTCAATTACCTTAAGGTTACAATTGACTCAAAACTCAACTGGGGTAAGTATATAAAGAATAAATGCGAGAAGGCTAGAAATACTTACTGGCTAACTTGAAAGGCCATTGGCAGATCCTGGGGACTGCTACCGGCTCAGGTGAGATGGATTTACGAATCCGTTATTTATACGAACGAAGTTATTTATACTGCAGAAAGCGGAATGGGCTGGTTCAAAATACAATCCACCCAAGGTAGGCGAGGTGTAGTTTACAGACGAATCAAAGACTGATGAAGGTGCAGGGGCAGAACGTGGAGGAAGCGCGGCACCGAGGAATGAGTGTGCTACCTCGACTCTTACGCGACCACTTTTTAGGCAGAATTCAGGGCCATAAGAGAGTGTTCTTATTGAATGTGGGATAGGAGAATCTACCATAAGTTGATTACTATTTGTTCAAACGGCAAGGTGAAGCGGAAGACGGGCAGTGAAACGCTGGCTCCGAGAGGAGCTATTTATGTGTTATATATGTCACCAGGGCTCAGTTAAATAAAATGCTAAATGGGTGATGAACCACCACAAGAATGGTTGGCCATCCTTATCAAAGCAGACAAAACTAGATTCAGGATGGCGGTGGAGATTCAGACAGAGCATTGGTGGGTGAAGTACCATCTGCACAAGATGGGACTGAAAGTGACTGCGGAATGAAAAAATGCAAGTCGAAGGAGGAGACAGCACTGCATCTTATGTACAAATACCCAGCGTTTGTGGGGGACACAACATAATCCGGATTTCATGCGGACACAGAAGCTTAGTTAAATACTCAACGTGTTGCGGGCCCGATCTAATACATTCCATCCATGAACTTGCTGATACTAATTTCCCCAAATCGATCTGTTGGTTTGAAATCTTACGGTAATTGGAAATATCCATGCAAAAGACAACAGAATCTAGCGACGGTTGGGAGGGTCCAAATTTCAACTCCAAGATAGTAAATGAAAGTTAATACTATCTAATTTTAACATAATAAGCTTATCTTATATTTTATTAAGCGACGACCGTGTACCGTGTGATCTCTTCTTTTACAACTACTTAATCTTTTTTTTAAGGATAACACATTATGTAAACCCACATATCTGTATGTATACCTGGTGCACCGTCTCGAGGCCGACGCTCTACTGCCAGGTAGGGGGCTCTGACGCAGGGAATATTCAGTTTTTTTATGAAATGTTAAAGTTACTTAGAGGATGTACTTCAGGATGATCTCCAGGATGACGATCATCCTGGAGATCAACCTGACAGCTGGACATCGTCTTCAGAGAATTTTTGAATTCTTTTAGATAATGTTAATGGGTACTTAGACGATATACTCGAGGATGATTTTTCGTCATCCTGGAGATCACCCTGACACCTGGACATCGTCACCGAACAATTTTTATTTTTTTTTAGAGAATGTAAATGTCTACTTAGGGGATATGAAATATAATATATAATTCTTTCGTAATACAAAAAAAATATATTCAAAGAAAACATAATATAGAAAGTCATAAATAGAATTTAAAATTCTAGAAAATAATATTTATTACTGTTTTCTTTGAATCAAACCCTGTTTTAGATGCAGCACAGCTTCATAAAAAACATTACTTTGTTGCTGTCAATGATATAAAATTAGAACGCATATTTTTTTGCTGCCGATGATATAGAATCACAGCGCATATATTTTACTGTCGATGATATAGCATCACAGCGCATGTTTCCTTGCTGCCGATGGTATACAATAACAGCGCATATTTCATTGCTGCCCATGATAATAAATCATAGCGCACATTTCTTACTGCCGATTAATTTTTCAATGTAATATTTTTTATACCCTATGTTTTTGGTGTATGTAATTTTTTGATCATTTTTTTCATGATCATTAATGAATGATAAACTATCACTTAGTACAATTTTTAAATCAGATTTTGAAGTTACTCTTGAAAGTGTAACATATAATTGTCGATGGCTAAAAACTGAATTTGGTAAATACACTCTAACTTTGTTAAACGTCTAATGGAAATTAATCTTAATGGACATTTTCGTCGTTTTAGTTGAAATGGCAATTCTTCCTTAGATGATATTAAATTAATGCGTGGTATTACTACAATAGTTCCAGATTGATATCCACTGATTATTTCCGCACTAATACAGTAATCCATGAATCGTCTTATAATTAATCGAATACCATTAAAAAGACTTTGATTTAAATTAAAATTTCGTAGAAGAATAACAACTGCGCGTTTTCTCAAACGAAGTATATGTGCAGATAATCCGTTTGGTGTTAATGTAAAAATACATTTTGTAAATTATTATCTTCGTTATCTCAAGTTGTATCAATACTATAATACCTTTTTATTTCTCCACAAACTTTGCTTATAATGTGATCATTTATAATTTGCACATCAATGTTTCTTGGAGCTAAAATAACTTTCTTGTCAACATCTTCAATGTTATTAAACAAGGAAATATTTCAAAAATCATTGTTGTACTTTTACTCAAATGATTTTTCATTTGAAAATTAGTACTAGCTGTAACATCTCCGACATTAAGAAGCCATTGTTTCTATTTGACGTCATTATTATTAACTCTAAGATTTTCTTTTAAGGGGTAACACCACTCTAGGATTTCTTCACTCTAAGATTTTTTTTTTTTTAGCTTTTAGTACACTTTAAGGTCCTAAGATTAATACACATTTGGTTCTTTATCTAATCTCTTAAACTCCATCAATTTTTGCATGGAGGCGGACAAGCGTCGTGTTAAGTTTTCTGAGCAATCGCTCAGCGACGGTGCTCGAGATACCTGATGTTTTTGAGATCAATCAGGGAGGAAGAGGAGGCAGACATGCTAAAAGATGGCCAATTGCATGGTGCAAGCATCACAGATTAGAAGTTTTTCTTGAAATTGCTTTTTTTGTAGATTTGCGAATAAATTTCTCAAAGAGTATTGCGTCGATCAGCCTGAAATTTTTACTGTAGCTTTCTAGTAATCTGCTCTAGTGAAGTAAGTAGCCAGTTTTTCATATATTAAAAATTGCCTTTGTTTTAAACAATTTGCTGCTCATTTTTTTCGAAAAATCGTATTTTTTTTGGAAGTACATAACGTAATTTAAATAAATTAATTTTAAAAAAATACTACGTACTTCACTAGGTATTGGTATATAGATTACAAAAATATTTTTCTTTTTGTTCCATTTCTGATGAATTTCGTGGAAATAATTCGACAATGGACCTTTCCCAAGAAATTTTTTTCCCGAAGATCCGCCATATAGTCGTTGTTTGGTCCAGAATTAATAATACACATTTTTTTACAATTCAAATTGTCTTTAATTAATTTACATATGGGTGGTTCTCTGACAAATCGAGCGGTCGATTTTTTGACCCTATCGAAAAAAATTTTTAAAATGTTCCTAAGAGACACATGAGTATCCCTGAATTTTTTCAGATTTTTTGCATCAAGTATCTTCGAGTTACAGAGGGTCAAAGTTGATGAACTCACGTTTTTTTGCTTTTTCTGGCTACTTTCATTAATTTGTAGATCCTCAGGGAAGCATTTTTCACTATAGAGATATATAACATTTTTTTCTGCAAATTTTCTAAACTATTAAAAAAAAATATTTTTGATTTCGTATATATATGTTTTAAGAAAGTTATAAGTCATTTAAGTCTTAAAATCAAGTTTTAGAAAAGTTCGATCATCCGGATCATAACCAAAAAATTCATGGAGATACCTTATTTCAATTCAAAAAAGTCTGCGAAAGACCCAGAATGTCAGAGGCCTTGGTTTCTCTGTAAAAAATCATTATATCCGTTCATATATGAAAAAAATTTTGTTTTATTGCTATATCGAAGCATTTCACTAACCTTATCATTTTTTTTAATGACTGAAATTATTATAAAAAAATTTACGTAATTGATAAAATTGGTTAAATTCTTCTATATAGCAATAAAACTAAATTTTTTTCATATATGAACGGATATAATGATTTTTTACAGAGAAACCAAGGCCTCTGACATTCTGGGTCTTTCGCAGACTTTTTTGAATTGAAATAAGGTATCTTCATGAATTTTTTGGTTATGATACGGGTGATCGAACTTTCCTAAAACTTGATTTTAAGACTTAAATAACTTATAACTTTCTTAAAACATATATATATATATATACGACATCAAAAATAATGTTTTTGAATAGTTTAGAAAATTTGCAGAAAAAAATGTTATATATCTCTATAGTGAAAAATGCTTCCCTGAGGATCTACAAATTAATGAAAGTAGCCAGAAAAAGCAAAAAAACGTGATTTCATCAACTTTGACCCTCTGTAACTCGAAGATACTTGATGAAAAAAATCTGAAAAAATTCAGGGATACTCATGTGTCTCTTAGGAACATTTTAAAAATTTTTTTCGATAGGGTCAAAAAATCGACCGCTCGGTTTGTCAGAGAACCACCCATATATATCTATATTATACGTCTTCCCAGATTCCCGGAAAAATTCTCAAAATTATGGTTTTCCTTTGGGTTCTAGAGTAGTGTTACCCCTTAAAGACATATGTTGAATATTTGTTTATATTTTACTATTTCTTACACAGTTTTCAATAATTATTGTTCTATCGCTATGTTTTACAACTATTCATATTAGTTGGGAATCTCTAGAAACAACCACTTTTCCTCCGAAAGTAAAGTTAGTTTGACATAAATCTGTAAATAATCAGTCTATAGCTTCAAATGCATGTTTTGATGTCATTGTTATTTCATCCCATATAATAATTTGAATATTTTGCAGCATTTTTCGATATTGTGAGTTAGGCGTTACATTGCAAGTTGTATTAATAATAATATTTAATCGTAATTTAAATGTTGCATCTGAAGTTTTTCTATGTAATAGTATTTGCAGCTATCCCACATAGCACGGAAGGTTGTTGAAATCTTTCAGGAAGATTTCCTGAAAGTATGGGATTCTTAATAGAAGCTTAAGTGCTATCTTCCCGAAAGCTGAAAATGTCCGCTTCAAATTGTTGTTGGAAAGATTTCATATAACATTACAGTATTCTTTTCGGAAAAACCTTTGAAATATTTCCAAAAAGTGTATGGAGAGTTTATTGGAATCATGCAGAAATCTTTCCGTGACATTTTATTAAGGTTTTCAAAAAGAATCTTATTACCTCTCAGATAACGTTGCTGTATCGTGCTTAGGAATTTTAATAAAAGCTTAAATGCTATCTTACCGAAAGCTGAGAATGTCCACTACAAATTATTGTCGGAAAGGTTCTAGATGACATTACAGTATTCTTTTCTGGAAAACCTTTGGAATCTTTTCAAAAAGTGTATGGAAAGTTTATGGAAATCATGCTGAAATCTTTCCGTAGCTTGATTAAAGTTTTCAAAAGCTTCTATTAAGATTACCAATAAGAATACCGTAATTTTATCTGAGTGGTAACAAGATTCTTTTTGAAAACCTAAATGAAAAATTACGGAAAGATTTCTGCATGATTTCAATAAACTTTCCATACACTTTTTGAAAAGATTCCAAAGGTTTTTATATGAAATCTTTCCAACAACAATTTGAAGCGGACATTCTCAGTTTTTGGGAAGATAACACTTAAGCTTCTATTAAGATTCCCATACTTTCAGGAAATCTTCCTGAAAAATTTCAACTACCTTCCGTGCTATGTGGGATATTAACATTCACATTGACATTTTAATTTTATGAAATAAACATAATAATAATACTCGCCCTACCAAATCTTATAATTAAACGCATTATCGCTATAAATGTATATTTTGTCGCATGCAATTTACAATCGAATGGTAGATAGTAACTTGAGCGCTCTTATATACTATTGCTATCGATTCTTAGCACTCACAGGTATGAAAAAACTGGTTGCTACCTAGCGGCGACATCAGTACTAACTGGATAAGCATTTCGTAAGCTTGAAGAACCATTCAAACAGGATTCATTCACGAAAGCATCTTGTAAGATTTCTCTAAATCTTTTCAGTAGACATATAGGAAGCTTTCCGTGAATTTGCGTAAAGCTTCTGCTTACCTTGCACGTAATAATTCAAATTAAAACGTTTTCAACGAAATCTTCCCGTAACCTTACAGACAATTTTCCTATAAGACAACATTAAATCTTACGGGAAAACGTAGTAAAAAAATCTGTAAAGTTTCTTTGAATTGTAAAGCTCGAATATATTTTTAGTCTTTTTTTATCGCTTCCTAGGTGCATCTTTCAATATAAAGAAGCTTACGGAATCAGCTGCAGTATTATTTCTGGAAACATTTTCTAAAGATTCGCAGGAATCTTTCAAGTAATCTATAGAGCAATTTCCGGTAAACTTGTGCGTAATAATCCTAATTAAGAGAGTTTAAACCTTAAGATGCAAATCTTTCGATAATCTTCCTAGAACCTTTCATGCAGTATTCCAAAGTAACAGTTGCAGACGTTTTCTGAAATCTTTTTTCAAGCTTCGGCATAGCTTGCACTGAAAGCTTGATTGTATCCTTTATTTAGCTTCCCGAAAGCACTAAAACAAAAATATTTTGAATCAAGAATTTTTTCTAAGAAATGCCGGAAAAACTTACTTGACAATAATAATGAATGTATCCATTTAATAATGGATCACTAAACATGTGAACTTTAACAAATTTTATCCTGTGTAATGAAATTTCATGA
The DNA here is from genome assembly GCA_018906965.1 of Philotrypesis tridentata. Lineage (NCBI taxonomy): Eukaryota > Metazoa > Arthropoda > Insecta > Hymenoptera > Pteromalidae > Philotrypesis > Philotrypesis tridentata. The sequence continues at coordinate 598,954 of JACCIB010000076.1, read as the reverse complement.
TTAAAGAGTGTTTCTGACGTAACATGTATTATGGTTACGTATTCATAAATTATTTATGAGACATGCCGGAAGAACTCAATTGACAAGAATAATAAACATTATACTTACGGAATAAAATTATTGAAGTGGAAAAATATTTTGAATCAAGAATCATTTATAAGAAATGCCGGAAGAACTCAATTGACAAGAATAATAATTGTATCTATTTAATGATGGATCACTAAATATATGAACTTTAACAACTTTTATCCAGTGTAACAAAATTTTATGTTTAATGAATATTTCTGTCGCAACATTTATTATGGTTACGTGTTATAAAATTACACAATTATTAAGATTACGTGCTTAAAATAATTAAAGATTAAAGCTTTCAAAATTTGAAAAGTCAAAGTAGGTGCAACCAATAAATATGAAAGTTGTTATGGAATTCCTGTGATAAATTTATTAAATGAAAAATTAGTTCTGTTCAATTACGAGAGAAAGAAGTACAAGAGAGAAAGAAGTACAACCAGCTTCCAGATCATGGATCTGTTTGCCTTCTTTTCAAGGGACCTGTACGTTTTACTATCTAGAAGATAAAAATAGCTAATGAGTTGTGAAGCCCATCAGTCCAAAGGATACTATGATAAATATTAAATTGATACCATTGACTAGATTTAAAATTTCAACATTTAAAGGTATCAAAATTATAATATTCAAAACTAGTCAATGGTGTCAACTTAAAATTGTTCATACTATCTTTTTGAGTGATGGGCTTAATAACTTATATGTTTTTTTTTCTTTTAAATAGCACAAGGTATACTTCGCTTGAAAAAAAGTCACGCTCATTTACATTCTGGAAGCTGGTTGTCCTTTCTACTCTCTGGAAATTGAAAAGAACTAAATTTTCAGTAAGTAAATTAGTCACAGAGATTCCATGACAACTTCCAGGTTTATCCATTGGACGAGCTTTGAGTTTTGAAATTTTGAAAGATTTAATCTTTGATTATTTCAAAAGTCGTCCAATGAATATGTACACGTTCTTAAATTTATTTTGTGTTTAAATGTTATGATTTATTTTTTCAGATTTTTATATATATTACTTACAGTGATAAATAAGGCTGATTCAGTAAAGTCTGCTGTTAGTATTTTGATCCTAATGCCATCTTTTCTGTAAATGCATTTTTTTACTTGAAACTTTTTGCAGGTTCTAGATTCAACGTTATTGCACACGCGTAGTATGAGTTTTAGAGGTTTTTAACGCAATTTCAATAATATAATTTGTGATAAACTTGAAGATTCACGCGGAGGTTATAAATTAGCAGAATTAAACCAACAGTAGATTAGTATTTGGGAAAGCTTAGGCGAGGGAAGGAGGATGCGCAGGAGGCAGATAAAACTCGGGCTTCTCACTTTCACTTTCCCCGTTTATTCGGCGCGGCGAGGCGCTAGCGTTGTACAGTGTTGATGTCGATGTAGTCACAGTGAAGGCTCGTGCCAATGTGTCGTCGTCGCTCTTGGGCCCTCGGCTCGTAGGCTCGGGGTCCGCCTACCTGAGTCGAGATCCCGTTAGCGTTAATTGCTTGGCCGACGCCTGGCTCGAGCTCGAGAGCCGTCGGGGAAAACCCGAGCAGCTGCAACGAGCGCCTAGCTGTCGAGGAAAATCCGAGGCCTAATGAGCTCGAGCCACTCCCCCGTCTCTGGGCCTAATTGCGTTTACATGTATGTTTCTGTGTTCGCGATGGCGAAAACCTCTCGCGGTTCAAGCCGTTGCTTGCGCCGACCGCGAGACGGCGGCGGCGGCGGCGGCCGGGGGCGCTCGACCTCCACAAGTACTTCAGGTTAGAGTGTTAGACATAGTTATAGTACGAAAGTTGGTTGGCACCAAGTTATGGGGATATAGAGATCCCTATAACGAAGCTATGAAGTATTATAGTCTACTGTCGGTTTCTGCTAGTTTATAACGTTCGCGTGGATCTCCAAGTCTATTATAAACTATATTATTTAAATCGCATTAAAAGCTCCTAAAACTCATTTTACGCGTTAGATATTTCTTTTTTCAATAATAATGATCCAAAAATAACTATTTGCTGTATAGACGGTGTCGAAAAAGTAATTATTATTGCAATAATACATAAGCATATATGTACATTAATTTTTTTAATTTATAAGTTATTTAGTTGATGTTAATGATTATTTGTAATTTAGGTATATATACCATTTAAAAGTTGTGAAATCTTCTCGCACCCCCCCCCCCCAAATAAACCTTTTAAAGGCAAAAGGCTGGCAAGAATAAGGTCGTCGTTTCTTCCTGTAAGAATTAAAGATTAATTTTATAACTTTTGATAACCTTAATGTCACACAAATTCTAAGGGTTTAACTCTATCTATACGGTTATTTTATTGTTTTAATGAAAGTTTATTTTCGAATTCTCGATTTTAAACCCTTATATGGTAAAAATTCAATCTATCTGTCTATGAAAATATTAACGCGTAAACATCTTCACGTGGTCAGACTACCATTTCTTTTGTGTTATTCTCCTATACCTTCGATTTTACATAAATGTCAATTTTAATTTTAGCAAAAGAAAGTTATGATATCAATAAATAGATTGGCAAGTTCTTTTATAAAAAGCAGTCGATTTAAAATCAATAAATAAGTGTTTAAAAGGGGGAGGATTATAAATGTATATGTATTTATATAAACACTTGACCAAATTGCAGCGTTGTGAAAAGGTGGATAGCCTGTGAAAAGGTACTTTCGGGTACAATTATGTTATTATTCAAAGTTGCAATTTAACCCTGTGGTACATGTAATGGAATGGCATGATGTTCTTACATATGACATTATCACATGACAAATGTGCCCATAATATGTGGTAATATCATGTTTGTCTAAAATTATTATGTAATTCAACACGATTGTTTCGCGTTGAATTAAAAAGATGTTAGCAAATAAATTTCTATGACTCAAGTTGGAAAATAAATCAAGCTTAAAAATTTTAAATTAATATTTATGTAGTTTACAGCTTTTAGTTTGCAATCTTTACTTAATTAAAAAATGGAATTCCAATTATTATTATTTGAGGCCATCGTTCTCTTAGTTTAATATAATGTTTTGAGTAGTACCCAATATAGGATAATAGGATGATAAATTAACTATATTAAAAGTTTTATGATATTGTTAATTACACTGACATTTAGTAGTTCATCGATTATTTATGATAGGACGGGACGGCAAGTTTTTCCGTAAAAATTTCTAATCGTCCTCGACATAGATTTTTTAGAAGTAGAATAGATTGTACATCCGCTCGTTGCTTCCATAAATAAAAGAAAAAGTTTTCATGATGATCATGTGTTGCTATCCTGTTTTCATTAAAAATATCTTTATCATCTCAAACATCTCAAAAAATATCATTAAAAAAATCAACATAAATATTAATTTAAAATTTTTAAGCTTGATTTATTTTCCAACTTGAGTCATAGAAATTTATTTGCTAACATTTTTTTATTATGAAATAATAGTTACAATTATTTTTAATCAACATCCTGTAATCTTCCGCTAATAATAACAGAGTTTTGAAAACATACATATAAATAACCAAAAATCGAGCTTAGAATGATTGCAATATTAACTTTGAATTCTTCAAAAATTGGTTAAGGACAGCAATAAATACATATAGAATGAAAAATCGATTAAGAGATTATCTAACGGTGTTTCATTAACAAGTTACTTTGGTTAACCTTGCATAATTTGAAGATGGTATCCATCGTTATCTATGATAGGACAGGACGGCAAGTTTTTCCGTAAAAAAATTGCGTTCTACATGATAGAATTTGTTCCTGTTTTTTTTAAATGTATTTAAATCAATAGAATTTAAATCTCATATATAGTTGTATATTATCGTCCTAGACATAGATTTTTAATGAAAAAAGGATAGCAGCACATTTACTGAATTACTAAGTAGAATAGATTGTACATCCGCTCGTTGCTTCCATAAATAAAAGAAAAAGTTTTCATGATGCGAAACAATCGTGTTAAATTACATAATAATTTTAGACAAACATGATATTACCACATATTATGGGCACATTTGTCATGTGATAATGTCATATGTAAGAACATCATGCCATTCCATTACATGTACCACAGGGTTAAATTGCAACTTTGAATAATAACATAATTGTACCCGAAAGTACCTTTTCACAGGCTATCCACCTTTTCACAACGCTGCAATTTGGTCAAGTGTTTATATAAATACATATACATTTATAATCCTCCCCCTTTTAAACACTTATTTATTGATTTTAAATCGACTGCTTTTTATAAAAGAACTTGCCAATCTATTTATTGATATCATAACTTTCTTTTGCTAAAATTAAAATTGACATTTATGTAAAATCGAAGGTATAGGAGAATAACACAAAAGAAATGGTAGTCTGACCACGTGAAGATGTTTACGCGTTAATATTTTCATAGACAGATAGATTGAATTTTTACCATATAAGGGTTCAAAATCGAGAATTCGAAAATGAACTTTCATTAAAACAATAAAATAACCGTATAGATAGAGTTAAACCCTTAGAATTTGTGTGACATTAACGTTATCAAAAGTTATAAAATTAATCTTTAATTCTTACAGAAAGAAACGACGACCTTATACTTGCCAGCCTTTTACCTTTAAAAGGTTTATTTGGGGTTATATATTATATTATGATAAATTGATGTAACCACTGTCTCCGGGACGAATCTTGGCATCTAACACACTTTTTTGGGATTTTGGCAAGATTTCAGGACTGCCCGGAAAAAAATAGATGTAACCTATGTTACCGGGATCACCCCCGAGGGCGGGGAAGGGGTAGGGATGGTTATCATTTAAGAAACTCCGTCCCGGAAAAGTAGGTTACAGCTATACAAATATATATGGGTGGTTCTCTAACAAATCGAGCGGTCGATTTTTTGACCCTATCGAAAAAAATTTTTAAAATGTTCCTAAGAGACATATGAGTATCCCTGAATTTTTTCAGATTTTTTGCATCAAGTATCTTCGAGTTACAGAGGGTCAAAGTTGATGAAATCATGTTTTTTTGCTTTTTCTGGCTACTTTCATTAATTTGTAGATCCTCAGGGAAGCATTTTTCACTACAGAGATATATAACATTTTTTTCTGCAAATTTTCTAAACTATTCAAAAAAAATATTTTTGATGTCGTATATACATGTTTTAAGAAAGTTATAAGTCATTTAAGTCTTAAAATCAAGTTTTAGGAAAGTTCGATCATCCGGATCATAACCAAAAAATTCATGAAGTTACCTTAATTCAATTCAGAAAAGTTTGCGAAAGATCCAGAATGTCAGAGGCCTTGGTTTCTCTGTAAAAAATCATTATATCCGTTCATATATGAAAAAAATTTAGTTTTATTGCTATATCGAAGAATTTAACCAATTTTATCAATTACGTAAATTTTTTTATAATAATTTCAGTCATTAAAAAAACGATAAGGTTAGTGAAATGCTTCGATATAGCAATAAAACTACATTTTTTTCATATATGAACGGATATAATGATTTTTTACAGAGAAACCAAGACCTCTGACATTCTGGGTCTTTCGCAACCTTTTTTTAATTGAAATAAGGTATCTTCATGAATTTTTTGGTTATGATCCGGATGATCGAACTTTCCTAAAACTTGATTTTAAGACTTAAATGACTTATAACTTTCTTAAAACATATATATACGACATCAAAAATATTTTTTTTGAATAGTTTAGAAAATTTGCAGAAAAAAATGTTATATATCTCTATAGTGAAAAATGCTTCCCTGAGGATCTACAAATTAATGAAAGTAGCCAGAAAAAGCAAAAAAACATGATTTCATCAACTTTGACCCTCTGTAACTCGAAGATACTTGATGCAAAAAATCTGAAAAAATTCAGGGATACTCATGTGTCTCTTAGGAACAATTTAAAAATTTTTTTCGATAGGGTCAAAAAATCGACCGCTCGATTTGTCAGAGAACCACCCATATATATATATATATATATATATATATATATATTAGTCACATCTTCGAATTACTTAGGGTCCTCTGTTAAAGAATGCATCAAACTCTGTCCCGAATCTTGCAAAATTATTATATAATCTTATATATTCTTTAAAATGTTTGCTTTCAGATGTATTATTTACAATTAATTATCTGAAACATTCGGGGTAAGAATATTCATATTGTAAAAGTACTTTTGTTTTTACCACAACAATTTGTGCTTTCGATTAGGGCGGTCAGAATTTTAAAAAAGTTCGTTTTTAAAAAACTATACTTGTTTATTTAACAAAAAACATGGTTTTTGAAAAAAAAATTGTACCTTTTCGATATTAACGGATCCAATACACTTTTAGATTTCTTCAATTTGTGTATACTTTGCGTTCATGGACCCTTACCTTCTAAATCCTCTATGGGATTTTTTAATGTAAACATGGCTGTGTCCAATATGGCAGCTAAGAGCCATAATTTTTTTGCTTATTGTAGTATTTTTGAATAAAACAATTTCTAGATGACCAATTTCTATGAAAATTAGTTTATACTATTATAAGACAAAGAATCTATCGCTCGTTAATAATATTAATATAATTTTGAATTTAACTGCCTCATCGAGAAAAAAAAATTTGCTTAAAAGATTGAAATTTAGTGATTTTTCCAAATAATATATAAGTGCGTTTCGCCTCGGACTACTCGCTGGGCTCATCAGTAAAATGACGAGTAGTCCTATCTTAGACGCAACATGATATGCCTGGAATGAGTGTTACTTATGGAAAAGAATGATAAATTAGTGGATCACGAAAAATTGTGATCCATCTAATGGAAGACATAGGAACGTAATAAGAAAAGACTCTAAATATATCGACGGCTGAGATTAAAAGGCTGCTTAGTCAGAGTACGCTTGAAGAAGCTGCTTAGTCAGAGTCCGCTTGAAGAAGCTGCTTATTCAGAGTACGCTTGAAGAAGCTTATTCAAAATAACATTTTTTTTAATTTTGTAGTGACAAACCTGCGAGAATTTAAAATCTGCTTTACGGCGGAAATAAGCAGTGAAAAAAATCGGAAAAATCGAAAAAAATTAGAAAATCGTAAATATGCATAAAAATCGGAGAAAATTCTGAAAAATCGTAAAAAATTCGGAAAAATCGTAAAAAATTAGAAAATCGTAAAAATGCATAAAAATCCGAGAAAATTCGTAAAAATCGTAAACAATTCGAAAATCGTAAAAAACCGTAAAATTCGGAAAAAATTCGAAAAATCGTAAAAAATTCGGAATTCGTAAAAAACCGTAAAATTCAGAAAAAAATTGGAAAAATCGTAAAAAATAGAAAAATTTGAAAAAGTGAGGAAAAATTTGGAAAAAATCAGAAATAATAGGAGAGGGGGGAAATTTGAAAAAAAAAATGAAAAAAATACGGTACGGTTCGGAAACATTTGAAAAATCGATAAAATTGTTATAATAATTATTATAAAAGTTGTATATTGGGTATAATAATAGTTATATGTAATATTTTTACCATAACAATTTTGTGTGGGTGCGTGTGTGTATGCATATCTCTGATTTTTTCCAAAATTTTCCTGACTTTCAAATTTTTCGATTTTTTTACGATTTTTCCGAATTTTATCCGATTCCCTGGTAGAAATTCAAATATCTAAAATGGCCTATAAACTAGAAAATGGCTATGAGAAATACTCGGTTCCTAACTTACGATGAAACACTTTTTCTCCCATTATTTGATGGGAGAACATAACCTCGAAATCATTACACTAATTTTACTGCATATATTGTACGCTAAATACAGAGAGGTGTACGTATTTCAGTCAGTTTCGATACAATGTATGGAATAATCAAGCATTTGAAGCTGTAAATACGTGGATTACTAAGATATTTATGATTTACTTAATTTTACAATTTTTCGATCGGTTACATTAGGCCAATCAAATTAACATTTTTCTGCGCAAATCCTAAACAGCAATATTATTGGCTTAAACCATACGAAAGAGTATGTACATTATTAATCCGGAAACGCAAATAGCTGAATTTGTACAGCAAATTCGCTATAACAATTAAAGTCGGAATTTCGCATTTTTTTGGTTTTTTCTCTGCGTATTGAAAAGTATTATTCTCAGAGAAAAAATTTCAAATAAAAGTTGTTTCTTTTGAAATTTTGCACAAAAATATCAGCGGTGGCATATGTCCATCTTTAATAGTTTAGTTGTAAATTGGCAATAAATGCGAATTCTGCCAAAATCGAAAATTGTTTATAATTATTGAAAAAGTTATGTTACGTTTCTTTTATTCTACGAAAAGGTAGTACTCAATAAGTACTATAAGCGTGCAAAATCCGAATTCTCTATCTACTATTGTTTTTGTGCAATAAGGACCGAAAGTTGTTATTTTCAAAGTGCTGGCAAAACGTGAAAAATTATCTCAAACAGTTCAACTTGTACGTTCTCTAGAAGAATTATTATAGAGATGAGTTATTATTATAAAGAGTTATAAGAGACGTTCAACGTTGTACGTCCTCTAGAAGAGTTATATTTCAATATACTACTTTGCAACAATTTTTTGAAAAAGAGGCCTGTTTTAACCCTTTCTCTCTAATTATCTAAGCTTCTATTAACCGTACCGAGCTTCTGAATAGCGCATTTGCTTTGTAATTTTATACTGCACAATTTATCTCTCTTGTTGTTTTATCTCTACTCCCGTATTTTTCGATTTCTAAGCGAAAAATAAAAAAAATGACTCTTTAGCGCCTTTTTTGTTTATAACAAATGCACAGTGTAAAACTAATTTTAGCATGATACGACTATTTAAAGTACGCATCATTTATAACCGAATAGGTCCCTTCATATATTAATATATATTTTTGACCTTGAAGGAAGAAATCTCTATTACTTGGCCCTTCCGAATTTCGAACAGCGAGCTCGGCGACGAGTGCGGTTACACCCACTCCTCCGGCCACGGCGCCGACGGCTGAAATCTAAGAAACACTTTTTTGCAGCTGCTTATTGTTTGTCAAAAAGCTTGCTTAAGACTAAGATCAATAGTTTTACTGTAAAGTTCAAGTCTTGAACTTCAGGGATTGAACTTCAAAATATGGAAAATCACCTTTTGTTATAGCGTTATTGTACATTGAAAAAAACGTATCTCGGTTCCTATTGGTCGTACCAAGTCCATCTGGGGCTTAAAATTTCGATAAAAATCCCACCTTTGCAATAAACTTATTTGTAATTTGATTGCACTTAAATGTTGTGTACAGCGAATTAATTAATTACGTACTTTATAAACATTTGCTCACCAGGACGCCCCTAATAAAAATTTCGCAGTTTGTAAAGTAGTATATTGAAATATAACTCTTCTAGAGTACGTACAAAAAAGTTAAACTATTTGAGATAATTTTTCACGTTTGGCCAGCACTTTGAAAATAACAACTTTTTCAACTTTCGGTCCTTATTGCACAAAAGCTGTAGTAGATAGAGAATTCGGATTTTGCACGCTTATGGTACTTATTAAGTACTACCTTGTCATAGAATAAAGGAAACGTAACATAACTTGTTCAATAATTATAAACAATTTTCGATTTTGGCAGAATTCGCGTTCATTGCCAATTTACAACTAAACTATTAGAGATAGACATATGCCACCGCTGACATTTTTGTGCAAAATTTCATAAAAAACAACTTTTATTTGAAACTTTTTTCTCTGCCATCAATACTTTTCAATAAGCAGAGGAAAGACCAAAAAAATGCGAAATTCCGACTTTAATTGTTTATAGCGAATTTGCTGTACAAATTCAGCTGTTTGCAGATTCGGATTATTAATGTACACACTCTTCCGAGTGGTTTAAGCCAATAAAATTGCTGTTTAGAATTTTTGCAAAAAAATTCAGTTTTCAGCTTAATTTGACTGGTCTACATGTTAAATATTGTTTTCATAGCCATTTACCGGTCATTTTTTATAGGCATATTTGCAAACTTGAGAATACCTCGTAATATGGTATAGTAATATTTTCGTCCATTTTCATTCTAAAAAATGGCTTAGAATGGTTCGAAAAAGCGTTTCATCGCAAGACGAAAAATGGTCCCATTTTTGGCCCATTCCTAACAAAACAAGGGTTTTACTAGCTTTTAAATGATATGGATTTTTACGCATTTTTACGGTTTTCTAATTTTTTACGATTTTTCTGAATTTTTTACGATTTTTCAGAATTGTCTCCGATTTTTACGAATTGTTTACGATTTTTACGAATTTTCTCCGATTTTTACGCATATTTACGATTTTCTAATTTTTTTCGATTTTTACGAATTTTTCCGAATTTTTCCGATTTTTTTCACTGCTCATTTCTGCCGTAAAGCAGATTTTAAATTCTCGCAGAGCAGCCACTACATAATTTAAAAAAAAAATGTCATTTTGAATAAGCAGTTTCTTCAACCGGACTCTGAATAAGCAGCTTCTTCAACCGGACTCTGAATAAGTAGCGTCTTCAAGCGGACTCTGAGTAAGCAGCCTTTTAATCTCAGCCGTCGATATCCACAAGTTTCCGTACAGAGTAAGGAAATGGTAGTTTCCATTCTCATACTTACACCCGAAACCTAACTCAGTGGAAATATACAAAGGACTATTAGTGACAGAAGTCCAAATTTAACAGTTCAGGTGTATCATGTAGCGTCTAAGATAGGACTACTCGTCATCTTACTGATGAGCCCAGCGAGTAGTCCGGGGCGAAATGCACTTATATATTATTTGAAAAAATCACTAAATTTCAACCTTTCAAACAATTTTTTTTTTTGCTCGAAGAGGCAGTTAAATTCAGAACTATATTTGTTGACTTTATCGATTTCTCCAAGGCAGTGGTTTAGAAAGGGTTGGGTTTAAGAAATCTGCTTGAGTTTCTGAATTTCTGAACGACTGCCTCGGAGAGATCGATAAAGTCAACAAAGAATATAGTTAAACCAACTGGCGATGGATAAAATCGTATTAGGTAGTGTATACACACTTATCTAAATACATTTAGTTTATACTTCTTTTCAAAGTCGCTGATTATGAATCCTTGATTAGATTTCAGATTTTCAAAACTATTCAAATTTCATGAATATTGGCATATAGGAGCTTCTAGGTCACTGATTACGGACCTGCTATTAGTTTTCGTAAATTAAATATGGCGGCCAAAATTTTTAAATTCATTCAAATTGCATGAAAATTGGTGTATAGGGATTTTTGGGTTGCTGATTACAAATCTGCTATTAGATTTTGCTAATTAAGGATAGCGGATCCAATATACAAGGGAAAGTTTTCTAAAATAAAAAAGTGCTGTCATGTCCCTAACATTTAGCTTCCCCCTAATTAATTTTAAAAATATTCGACTTTACTTTTAAAATATATTAGAGGTATATTTCACGAAAACTTAAAAATGAGCATGACTGAAACATTTTATTGGGAAAATGAAAAATGTTTTCTTTTCCTGCTTTCTGAAAAACAAAACAAATAAAACATACTTAGTAGCAATGAAATTCATTATGCAGAAATTGAGAACTAGTGGTATACATACGTTCACAAATACATGCATCCAGACATACATTTTCTGAAAATGTTCGATTTTACTACCAAAAACGTTAAAATCATGTTTTGACTGTCTTTAAGCAAGCTTAGGAGCAAAGGAAAATTCCAAAAAAATTTTATGTATTGTACCATTTTTGTGAATTATTAGACTGATAATTTTTTAATTAATGAACTAATCATAGATCCGTAATTAGTAACCCAAGAAAGCCCTGTATACTAATTTACATGAAATTTTTGGCAGCCATATTGGCATGAAATATTTACCATCTTGAATTTCTGAAATCTAATAGAAGATTCAGAATCAGGAACCGTACAAGAGTAATAATAGCAATAAAATTATGGCTTTTAGCCGCCATCTCGTATACAGGATATTGGTCCATGTACGCAAAATATCCACAAATTGATGAAATCCAATAGTGTATTCGGTACAATAATATCGAAAAGAGAAAGTTTTTCTTTCAAAAACATTTTGTTAAATAAACAAGTATAATTTTTTTTAAACTAATTACTTTAAAATTCAAACTGTGCCAATCGAAAATGCAGGCAATTGTACGTTGATAATGACTTATCTCAATTTTTTTGACAGCAGTTTTTATATAAAATAATGCCGTTGAAGAAAGTATGAAAAAAGTGTCCCACTTGTCCTTAATGGGTTGAAAGATAACACATGATATTAAATATTAAATAATTCATAAAAAACACTACTATTGAATAATCATATTCTGATTGGATACTCAAAAAAATGTAAAAAATTTCAAACGCTCAATTTTATATTAAAATGTAAAAAATTCTCATCTTATAGTGCATTTAATGGGTATTACCGAAGAAGCATGCAAGATCTGCCCCAAAACGATAGCGATTCGAAAATAGACCAATATTTTCTATGTAAAAAACAAATTTTTTTCCGCAATTTCTTTCCTGCTCTCGCTGCTAAAATCACAAACGATGCTGAGTCCCGGCGTAGATTAGATGGTCGAGCGATGAACAGGGTGGTCGCGCGCGATCATATTTGTTAGACGAAAGGAAGCCAAGCGGGCAAGAGTGCGAGGAATAAGTCGAGTGGACTTAGCGAGAGTGCATGAAACCACCTCGAGACGCGCAAGAGTCTGCCTGTCTATCAAGCTATCTTTGTTGTTGTCTATATTATAGGCTAACTGTCGATCAAGCTATCTTTGTGCTGTCTGCATTGTACATTTTAGTTTAAATTGCGGTAATCAAGCGGATTCGAGCTATCTTATTGCGGGAGTCAGGCGAGGACTCAAACTATTGGCTGCCTTTATCGAAATAAGCATGAAACTGTGATCGCGATGAACTGGCTGAGCTAGCCGACGAAACCTGTAGCTACATGAGTCTTGCACACAAAAGAGTTGTAAGACTCTGATGCACGCGGGCTGCGTCTAGCACCTACCGGAAATCTACGGCAGATTCCTCGGGGACGAGGCTGAATGTAACGCGAACCTCCACAACACCGAAAGCCGCGTTACAACGCATACACACTCACACATACACACGCGTATACGTACACGCATATGTACGTACATATACATTTACGGGTGATTCTCTGTAAAATCGAGAGGCAAAAAAATACCAAATTTGACCATCTCTAACTCGAAAATAAGTAGGAGGAAAAATTCCGAAAAAATTCAGGAATACTTGGGTATTCTAAGTTAGATTAATATTTGTTTAATAATGACTCTATCGCTCGATGATGGAATAGTGTGGAATAATAAATGATGCGTCTCTTCGAGCCAAGTTGTTTATTTAAAAATTGCCAAACGTTTCGGGATATTTTTATCCCCTCTTCAGTGGCTAATTTGCAAAACGACTTTCGTGTTTTACATTATTAGGACGAACCAGAAAAAGAATAAATCGCATATGGCGGGCCTAGGACTCGAGAATTTTATTAAAAACAGAACGATTTCACCGGTACCATTCGGTGGTAATGCGGCGAAGAGACGCATCATTTATTATTCCACATTAGATTAATATTGTATACAGAGAAACTTAAAATCCTTCTTTGTATGCAACATTAGTCCGGGAGTCCTGCAATTTTGTCGGCCATATTCTTCTAGACTTAGTTTCATTGTCGAAATATGTTAGTTATAACCTACTGAAAGTAACCCTAAGTTTTCGACTTCGAACCTGATCGGGAACATTGTTATTATTGCAAAATAAACTTCAAAAAAGCACTTTTTTCAGTTATTCGCGAACGATTCTTTTGCCACTCATTTTATGCAAAAAAATGGTAACGGTAAAAGTTCTTCAGAATTGAATTTCCAATAAGAAACATACATTTCCGAATGCAAAATTAACTTTTTTCATCGTTAAGTTGTTAAACAAAAAATTTTTTTTCGATTTTTGATATTGTCACAGTTTTTCCAAAAAAAAAGGATTATTGACATCGGATAAGCTCTCAAAAATGAAATTTAATATGTACAACGTAATAATCGGTGTCCGATCTCGATATTTTCAAATGGCGTCTTACTGCAAAATTATTTACCCTAAAATTTCAAATTCATTTCAAAATTGCCCATGGAACGATAACCGGATCCAACCGCCTTTAAGGGGTTATGACAGTGTTAAATCCTGAAAAAAAAAACAAAATTATTAGTATCATAAAAAATTAATATATATGTAAGTGCTCCAAAAATTATATTTTTCCTTCAAAATATAAGTATTATACACCACTTTTATGCACTAGAAATTTGCATTAAGTGAGTGTAATACTTGATAACAATTAAAGGTATTTACTTACCAAAAAACATGATTTTCATCATTTTTCTGGACTTGCCGCAACCTTCTGGATGAACCGTACCATCAATCTTGATGAAACAAAGTGGAAAATGTTCCTTATGAGTGTCCTCACAAACTGAGTGGAACAGATTTCTAAAAAACACAAAATTAATACAATTAGTTATACTTATATTGATAATATTAGTAATTATAGTGAATGTTACATATGTAACCATACGTAACATTCACTTTTGACTTATCTTTGATAATTCTGCTCCACTCAGTTTGTGGAGAAACTTATTCCAAAGGTTTCTCCAAAATTTGAGCTCAATTGGTTGACCCGTTCCTGAGAAAACCTGCGGCAAGTGAAAAAAAGTCATGAAAAAACTAATTTTGAGTAAAAGGCATTTAAAGTTTTACTTAATATTTAATAAAATAAAATGTACTTACAAATAGTTTTCAGCATCTAGACCTAATATTATCCAAAAGTAGTCATCTGAGGATGGTGTCTGGAGAGTAGGTCCTTACAAAAAGCTTCTTTATGGAAGCTTATGTCTGCTGAAACAAAAATTGAAAATAGGTTAAAAAATTAAATTTACACATTTTTAAATGTTTCTATAATTCAAACTCAAAGTATGGAAAATTTATGTAAAAAATTATTTAACATACTTTGAGTTGAAGTATTTTTAAACTGTTTTTAAAAAAAAAATTCATAAACATGAAAATATACTCACAAATGCCATTGCTCATCCATGTAGTGATGTAGTAAAAAGAGCAGAAGAAATGCACACTAGAAGCTAGAAGGATATTTGTCCAGATGTGATTTGTGAAAAGTAGGTCAGAGAACAGCTGATCAGCTGTTGAGCTAGCAGCAGACTAAACTAGACTTAGATGCTCATGTGCATGTGCAAAAAATGCACATAAAAAAAACTAAAAAAGCTGCTAGCTACTCTCTGAACAAATTTTCAGCAGATTTTGTGCAATGTGAGTGTATGTGTTGTTGAAGTGATGTGAAGCTTGTAGTGTTCATGCTAGTTTTAGTGTTTTGTTAGGAGTGTTGTATAGGGTATGTGTGAAAATGTTTGTTTGTGAAATCAGTGTGCTCCAGCTGAGTAGGAATCATCATCTGGATTATTTCTCCTTCTCTTAGCTTTTCGAGCTTCTAGAGTGGATTCCAGTGCTCTCTTATCTAACCAAAAGAGACACTGTTCATCAGCACTCTTTGCCCAGTCTACTGCAGAAAGTCCTGGATTAACGTTAAAGCCCTTCATCACCTCAAGTATTCCTGCTTTTCCATCGTTGAAGGAAGCAACTGCGATGTAAATGCCAATCTCCAAGACTGCGAGGCCACTGAAACTTTCCTTGGGCACGAGCTTCCAAATGGATTGATTGAAGCTTTCATTGCTGTTCTGTGTGAAGTCTCCAACGCATCTCTCCAGTAAATCAGCTTGTGTCAAGTCCTGGTAAATTGGCTTGATTGCATCCATGATGGCCCCAGGAATACTATCTCGGTGGTGAAAAGTTTTAAGTTTCTTTTTGGCTTTGGCTACTTGCCATTTACACCAACTGTCTGGTCCTGGCGGGCAAAGGTGATGTCTTGGCTCCTTGTCTGTTGATCCTTTATGGTAAAATGTCGCCCAGATGGCATTGGACATTTCTTCAACAGAACGATGATGGCCTCTGATGGCATTGCCATAATACTGAGTCAGCTGGTCGACTCTTTGAGCTGTAAGACGGTTCTTCCCACCAATGCCTAGACCATCAGATAGTTTTTGGCCAGCCAAACTCTTCTTCAGATTTCTCAATCTCGTCCCCATCCTCTTCTGTACATGGCCAACACATTCCTTCTTCTTGATGACAAAATCTTCTCCATAAGGCTTGGCATCGCAGAGAGCCTTGAATACTTTCGAGTCACCATCTCCTATGTAGTTCTTATACTTGATTCCATGGTTTGCCTCTGATCTTCTGAACATTTCCACGATGCCATCTACTTCCATTTTTCCAGAACTTCCTTGATGATTGTCCGAGCACTGGTCTTGATGTGCTTCAAACCATTCTCTGTACTCTTCAGTGTCCTTCTCTTGATGCGCATCACAAGCCTTGCAAAATGATTGCTTCGGTGCAACATCAATCACTTTGCCAGTATCGTTGCGGATCAATGCTGATACTCCTTGAAGGGAAGAAAATCCTCGTTTCCTCCAAGATCCGTCACCAGATACAGTGTCACAGCCATTCTCTTAAGTCTCACCTGTGCTACTACTGCAACCTTCTTGCGCAGCTGCTTTCATAGACTCAATAGCTACTTTTTTACTCGAAATTTTCAATTCATGATTGATGTTTCCAAAATAACTATGAGCAACTGGTGGTAAAAAATCCATGATTCCACATAAGGTTTTTAAACCAGTGTGTCCATGACCAAGAGCTCGCATTCCTAACACTACTCTTTTATTTATTTCAAAGGCATTTTGTTTAGTGCCAATTTGTCTACTAGAGTCTATGAATGCAACTTTATAGCAGTTGGTGCAAGTAATAGATAGCTTGCTACCAAGGCCTCTGATATTAACTTCATTGAAAGTAATATCACCGCCACAATTTTTGCAAGCCAGGAATTCCTGTAATCCTGGTAAAAGTAACGAAGTGTCAAATATTCTATACTGAATAGGTCCAGCTTGTACATAACTTGATTTTAATTTTTGTCTTGATCTCGAAACAGGAATTTCTGGCTGTGCAATTTCTGGTTGCGTAGCTGCTGTACCTGATGTTGATGGTTCCGGAGGGATTCTGTTTGGAGGTCTTGTAGTAGATGTTGAAGGAAGCGTTTCTCTCTCTGGTGGGGCTTCTGCAGTAGATGTTGAAGGAACTGCTTCAGGCGATGCTTCATTTCTTGAAGGGATGGAGGTTGACGATGGTTGATCTCCAAAAAATCTCTGTTACCTCCTCTTCTTTCTTCCAAACCTGCGCTTTCCATGTGCAGATGAGCCTGGATTTCTATTTCTTGAACCACTCATCTTGTTTTTTTAACAAATCTTGAATTTTCACTAGTACACTTCACGTGCAAAAAACTTGATTTTAAACTAAATAAAATACTAGAGCCATTTTCAGTTAAAATTATTAGGTTATAACTAAAATCTTAACTGAAAAACCGATCTCAATATTATTTAGTTAAACTCAAATAAAGTCACTGTTTATTATTAAATAAAAACTTCAATAACCTGCAAGTAGAATGGTAAAACAGGATTCTGGCTAAAGTACCATTCACTGTGTATACGCATTCACCTCCGTCGATAACCGCCAAATTTAAAATTTTCAGAATGCGTCGTACATTGGAATACACATTCCAATGTGTCTTCCTCTTTTAGAAACGTGATGATATATATTAAATATTATATACTTTTTCAATAAAAACACTTTCAAAGCATAAAAATTGTATTTATCGAAAAATATGCAATTTTGGAAAATCATGAATTTTTTTTTTAGTATTATGCCTATAATTTTTAAAAAAAATTTTGTATCGAAAAACGGCTTTCGGGAGCATATTCTATGTTGAATTTGCTACAAAAAAGCAAATAAAAAAAAATCGATTTTTTGGAAATTTTAACACTGTCATAACCCCTTAATCGACAGCTTACGACGTACTTAATAATAAGAACTTTTTAAAAAATTAATATTTAACAATATTTTTAACAGTAAATAGTTTTTATTTTCGCCAATTTTAAAGCTCGAGAAATCCGGTAAAATGCACCTTAAAGTACGTAAAAAACCATGAATTTTTATATAAATTTTGTCAAGATCGGACTATTAGGAACCGAAATACGAATTTTTTTTGAATCGATGTTTATGCCGAAACTACTTGTTATTTTTTGTTGAAATTCAGCACAGCGCTTGTTTAAATAATAATTTAAATGATGACATTTTACCCGATATCTCTAGATGCCTTAGTTCGTTTAAAACGGTTGACGAACAACGCGAATTCAGCGCGCGCGACCACGCGACTCTCCGGCCGTGCGGCGCGGTGGTGGGGGGACCGCCGTGCGGCGGCGAACAGGATTCGTTCTTTAGTTTTTAATCGATTATCTCGGCAACTAATGCTGCTATTGATATAAATTTTATATAACTTCACATATACTAAATTGTCATCAGTGCAATACGAATACCCGAAATTGTCATGTTTTTTAAAAAAATCCTTTTTCTGCTAAATGCACAACATTTGCGCCACTTTCATATGCATATATTGAGCAAATAATTACTTTCATATTTGTATGTGCATGATATATGCGTGTAAAAGTTGTTTAAATAGCAGAAAAAGATTTGTCGCACGTCAAGTATAAACAGATGTAGATAGGACACAAGTTGAACAACCACCAGTAAAATATGTCCGTAACGGATCAAAAGTAATTGTCCCACACCAGAGTCGTTCCCTTGTGATATAGTAGCAGGGAACAATCAAGCTTGTACCACACTGCAAAAGTAGAATCAAACAACGCGACATATCGATTGTTCCATTCGACATAAACTATATCGTATCGAAGCTGGGATCGAAATGAATTGATGGTAACTTAGATGATCACTTGTGAATTTATTATCGAAGAGCACTACAAACCTTTCAAAGCGAAGCCGGAGTGCGACTGAGCGCGCGCCCGTCGCGCGGCCCTTTTAATGACTCGCTAACATCACCCCTCTACGGGCAATTAATTCGTAGAAATTGATAACTCCCGATCGCCTCTCCAAGCTGTCGCTCGCTTTGTGGCCTTTTGCTACGGCGCTTAAACTTCGTTAACTGAGCTTTCCTTGGCTCCAGGGTACAGCTTTTAAAAATTCGAGATTTTCCACCCGGGAAACCCCCCTCTCGAGAAATACAGCTTTCGAAAACTCAGTTTTCCCGGCACGGCACGGTGGTTCTCGTGAGGGTGAGCTGTCCAGATCGCGGAAAATCTCGGATTTTCCCGGCACGGCACGGCATTTTCCTGCGACAGCCTGGAGCGCGCCTCTCTATTTTCACCTCTATAGGTCGCTTGGCTCTGGCAACGCTTTATATTAAGTTACAATACGTAAGTTCAACGTATTTTATTGGCATAAATAAACTATTTTTCGCTCCTCGCTCTACACACACGCGCTCTCATTGTGCATCAACTTTGAGAATCTTCTCGAAGCCTCCGGTCAATTGTATAGGCGTTCTCATCACACCGGTGCTTCGAGAACCTTCTCCAGGCTTTAAAATTAATCACACTCGCGCGTGTGTTCGCCAAAACACCGTTGGCGCGGTGTTCTTTACGGTAGCCGCGAATTACGTCTAGCGTAGTAGCCGGCGCCAATATTTTTACACCGCGACCCAATCTTTTTATCAACCTTTGTCGACGCCGACGTTTGGGCTTTGTTCGCGCTTTAGCTTGAATTGATACGTATAGCACGCATCCACTCGCTACATAAACAGTCCCTACTTCCATCATTCCTATCCTAAAATAAATAATTGTTCCTTAACAAAACATTCGTGGATAAAGACTAGGTCTCAAAATAAAAAGAATTATTTGTAACCTGCGCGTCCCTACTTATTAACTCATACATTGGTTCTTACAGTAATACTCATGTCTAGCTCGCTCCACGCCCTCGCCTTCGGCCCGTTTGTGCTCGCCGGAACTTGTACTGCAAATCGACGCTCAGGCTAAACAGACTTTCTTCTTGCCTTAGATAAACAACATATTATTTTTCTTTATAAACAATAGACTTTGGATAAACGGACGGATGTACAATGACTTTTTTTAAACTTCAAAAACTATTAAAAAAATGTTGCGAAACACACACTTTCACCAATCAAATGAGAGATATTTTCAATAGCTATACATAAGTATACAAAAAAGTAAAAAAAGTTCGAAAATAATTCAAGGAACTAGTCAGAAATGTCATGAAAATTAATATTATTAAGATTTTTTTGAATTTATTAAGAACTTTTTATTTCTGAATTTATTTTGAAACTAAATATTTGAAAATTTGTTGTTGTGATTATTTACTGACTTTTCTTTTATTTATACAATTCAGCTTTTAAATTACTGACTGATTTAAGCAATCTATTTTACGTACCTATTGATCTATACATGTATCAATCCATCGATTTATCGATGTACTCTGTGTATCATTGTCTTATTTATTTGTGCAATTTTCATGCAACCTCTCATATATTATACTCATATACGCTTATATCTTTTCTTAAAAGTGGTGTAGTTGTCAAATGACCCTCGAATTATCCACGAAGCCACCCATGCAATATTTCATCAATTTATCGAGCTACCCACGCAACCCTCGAATTTTTCATCGAGCCATTTCTACAATCATATATCTATTTACCGATCCACCCGATTATTGATAACAATTTTGTAATTAGACTTTAAATGATGTGTATCTTCAGCTTCATTTAGCGTTCCATCAAAAAACTGTAACCCTATGTGCAGCATCTCGGAGAACTTCCTACGAAAAAGGCAAAACTCTCGATCGAATATCTGCGCATTACTAATATCAAACTTATGTTCTGTAGTCGCTGCGTAAACCGCTATGGGGGACGTGACATCGCTCTTGTCTATATACCTTTTATGCTCGAATTCTCTAATTTTTAGCGGTCTATATATTTAACCTATATATACGTGTAATCGCAATCAGCGAAGTCTATTTCATAAATAACGTTTGAATGAATAAAGACTATGCATTTCTTCAAGCCAAAACTTGTTTATTATCGTCGCCAACGTTTCGAACCGTTGCGGTTCCTCCTCAGGGCTAAACCCAGTACATAAAGATTTTACAATTTTATTCAAATAAATTTTAAATTAATAATAAATTACACACGATTTTACCAGGCACACGCTAAATAAAAATATTCTAAAATTATTACTTTAAATTAAATAGGAAAAACTTTAAACTAATTTCAAACCAAACACTTACAAAGACAATGACCAATATTCTACCTTACTACCGGTGCCGCGAGATGTTAATGCGACACCGGAGGATCTAAACAAACTACTTTATCTAACCTGCGCATATGTTGCCTTTTATACCCAACGAATTACATATACAAACTCACTAATTTACATACGTAAATAATCCGCATAACACAATTCTTTCGATACTAACATCGCGTTGAAGCGCCGACCGAAAGTAAACGGCAAACACAAAATTCCAAGAGGTTGCAGATTAGTGAGTGTATATGTAATTCGTTGGGTATAAAAGGCAACGTATGCGTAGGTTAATTAGATTTAGTCGTTTGTTTAGATCCTCCGGTGTCGCATTAACATCTCACGGCAGCGGTAGCAAGGAAAAATAATTGTCATTGTCTTTGTAAGTGTTTGGTTTAAAATTAGTTTAAAGTTTTTCCTATTTAATTTAAAGTTAATTTTAGAATATTTTTATTTAGTGTGTGCCTGGTCGAACTGCAAGGGTCGGCATATTGGCGATGTAAATTGTTTCGAATTATTTTAAGGTAAAATCGTGTGTAATTTATTATTAATTTAAAATTTATTTGAATAAAAATGTAAAATCTTTTTGTACTGGGTTTAGCCCTGAGGAGGAATCGCAACAGTTCGAAACGTTAGCGACGATAATAAACAAGTTTTGGCTCGAAGAGATGCATAGTATTTATAAACATACTGAGTTCGAGCGATAGGAGTATATTTTACAACTTATAAATAACGTTTTTAACGTCACCTTTTTCGGTAGAATCTTTGTCCAATCTGATAAACTCATTAAATTTATACTTGATACTGTTAATAAGAGATGTGCCGTGTCTTTGTAGATCAGATTTTTTATTATTGAGTCACTCATGTATCCTTCGTGATTGATTGGTGGACTGGCACGTCCCACTTGGGCAGAGGAGAGCTTTTCATAGTATATTATGAAAATAAAAAGATATTTTTAATTTTTTAACACAATGAAATTCAATTATCAATGCGAGGTGTTATTAAATAATTTGTAATTGTAAGGTGATTAGATCTTCTTAATGCTTGTATCTTCAAGGCAAAATTTTTTTGCAAACAACAACTTTCATTGTTCTATATTAGCTATGAAAAAATCGCTGAAATTCAGTAGCAGTATGCTTTCTCAAAGCAAGTATTTCTTAAACTGTTTACTATTGTAAATTATTGTGAACTAAAAATATATGAAATCTATTTTGAGTTACAAAAACTTACAGGGTCAGTTAAAACATTGAAATGAACAAGAATTTTCGATTTTATAATTTGCACCATTATTCTGCTTTTTTGAATAAGCAAAAATTCAATTTTGCAGGCAAAATTGAATTAAAAAGTGCGCAGTCGATGCTTTAATTTTAGGTAAGTTTAAGAGGGTCCGATAGCCACTAATGACCTGTCACTAACCGTACGATAGAAAAGTGCTTAGATCCAATAAATATAATGAATTACGCAAATTCAAGAGATAATTGCCCTGCGTCTCGATATCTATGAATATGCAAAGTTTAAAATCGAAATATTCAGTTATTATAGTCTGCTGACGGACTATTTATTTTTGTTCCAATCGTTCTTTTCGATACCTCAATATTTCTGTTTCAAACTTTGCATATTGATAGATGATGCCGACACAGGGCAATTCCCTCTTGAATTTGTGTATTTCATTATATTTAGACTCAAGTACTTTTCTACTATACGGTTAGTGACTGGTCATTAGTGGCTATCGAACCCTCTTAAGCGACCATACTTAATTTTTAGTATTCAGAAAGAGCAGGTATTTTTACACAAGAATATATTGCTGTTTATAATATTCAGTTTTTAGAAATATTTTTCAAGGAAATTTAATGATCTTTTACAATATGGGATTAGATATTCTACATCTATAGTAAACATGGACGTAAAATCTAGTTTCTTTGAAAAAAATAAGGGTTCCCTAAGCAAGACTCAATGCTCTGTATATAGGCCTTTCTGGAGTACCAGAGCTTCTCCGGGTGCTTCTGCTAGCCAGGAAATAAAGAGCTCCTTCTAGCTCCAGCTCCGGTGGAGGAATGAACGCTCTTCCTAGAATCGCGCGCTCTTTTCTACATGTGAGCGGAGCTGCTCCGACGCTGAAACAGTGAGCTAACCACCACTCGCCCAAGCGCCAGTATCGCTATAGATATACTAACACATATACGAAGTCCATTTTTAGTATTTTAACGATTTAAACAAAGATTATTGAGAAAGTATATGCATATGAACATTCATCGATGCTTAAATAATATATAACTTGCACATAAATCGAAAGCTGATACAAATATCTCAGAAAAAAGTTTACGGCTTGTGAAATGTATATTTCACAAATTACACGCAGAACTGTAAAATGACTCATTGTACCCCCGCCTTCCACTTATCTTGAGGTCAGGTGCTCCACTGCGGCTCCCGATGCCTGGCCGCGCGCGCTTCATTTTTCTTCAACTTCCCGACAATGTTTTCGGGGTTAAAAACAACGTATCGCAGTCGGATTTTTTGCGTTTTACATAGTTTTTAAATCAAGGAATCGAGTCCCCCTTACGCTCTCTCCCTGTGAATCTGGATAGGTAAGGCTAGGTTACATTTTCCTCATAGACAATACGTGTGAGAAATTTGAATCTGCTCTTGCCACAAATAATCATCAACATAATTATTTTATTTAGAATTAATTAAATTGCAATGGTTTTACATACACCCACAAATTTAATATTACCTTTCACACAAATATACAAAACTAACCAACCATTATATTACGACAAACCCTTTAATGAAATATTAACAGAATTAAACAAAATTTCGCAGCACAAAAGACAAATCAACACCACAACCAATTTCATTTATGGCGGAATATTTTTACAATTCCTAATATTAACAATAATAATCACATTCCTAATCAAAAATAAATGTAAACTATCATTAAATTGCCAAAAACAAAGAAAAAACACTATGAAACAAAATAACTCCAAGTACAAACCAAACAAACACAAAGAAACTAACTTCATTAAATTAACGCAACAAGACATAACACCACGCACAAGCACTACTAATAAATCACCACAAACAAAATAAAAAAAACAATTACCCTACCCACCCAAGTAGCAGAAACAGAATACTAACTTACCCACCCCACTAACACATAAATTGGCACAATCCCACCATAAATTCTCACAATTCCACGTTCATTAGATAATAAGAAGACGACAACATGGATCCAAAATCTAACGTCTCAATCTTCACCAAAACCATCATACCCATATGGATGGTCATCAATCAATTTGAAATGATCGGAAGTCCACAATCCATAGAAATAGAAGAGTACCGCACGGATCCTTCGAGCAGGAAGATCTCATTACAATTGAAAACCAGAAAAGAAACAATTGAGGCCAATCATCAGAAAACAGTACTAATAAAAACGAAAATCCTACAAGGACTAACAACGAAACAAAAAAGGAGACCAATGCAGAACCCCAAAGCGGAATTTCAACAATAGAACTCAAATCACAACTCCGAATCCACCAACGATTCGATCAGAAATACATGTCGTAACCAACAGCGACCACAAAAACACAAGAATATTTTGACTCCTATCACGAGAAGGCAAAGACAAAGAAAAAGATGAGTCATTCTTGAGACATTTCACACAATTTGACGAAGTGGTATACTACAACACTGTACGAGACAAGAAAGGCAGACGCTGCTATGGCTACATGCAATACTTTAATCAACAGTATGCTGAAAAATCAAGGATAATTAGCGACCCCATTTACAAGTCCACCTTTGCTGAACCCAGAAAGAGCCCAAGAAACCATCAAAACATAATGGAAATGCACCTTGTATTAAAAGGATCAGTACATCAGACCTGAGTACCAAAACTCAGGTCAAAACACATTCTCAAACCAGAAATGCAACACACTAAACAAACCCCAAAAACAAAAACACCTACAAATGTCTCCAAAACCATAACTAACACAGTAACTCAACAAAACGACTTTTTACTGAATGCCAGACCCAGAATTGACGATACAATAGACATAGATACGGACCCCAAAATAAAATACTTTCTAGAAATAGGCGAAAATATAGAATCAGATAGAGACGATATGAGCGTAAGATAACTAGCATAGTTTAAGTTAAAATATCATAAACCAAAATAAACCAAAGATAGACCAACATATTATTTTCTCTTTCAGATGGAAGGACTTGGCAAGACCCAGTACTTAGTTGATGACTGATCTGACGAAGAAGGAGCTGTCGGAGGCGTGCTGCTATTCAGATCATCGCGAATAACCGAAATGATCTATCGCAGAAACAACTCCGTAGAGATCCGTTTCAAAGGAGACCCGGAAGTAGTTTTAGAAAAACTACAGTCATTCGGCGACTCCAATCTAGTTCAAAAAGAAGAGGACATGATAATAATAAAATACAAGGACCAGAAGAGCACAGCGGCAGCGCTGCAACTGCTCTACGCCTACGCAGTCGAGGACCCAATAAAGATCGATCTTCATCCGCATTACCAAAGGGCACAAAAATGGAAGTAACATGATCCATAGACGCAACGAGAAGACGGGTTATTAGACGCTGACCATGCAGTATGATGCCCAGGCCCATTTGGACTAAGCGTTCAGTCTCCACGAAGTCTACATTGACAAGTCAACACCAGCACCACCAGACGATGACACGAAGGGTCTGAGATTTTATATCTCGGTCTCCATGACTGAAGGCCAGGGCACAACAATCCACCAAGTCGCCGAATTTGGCACCTTGGACCACATCTACTTCTATGCCTGGATACGACTCGAAAAGGCACTTATAGAAGAAGTACCCGGCGTTCATTCAGTACTTTGCCAAAGAGGACACCAGGACCGCCATGGACAAATGCAACGATAGATACAAAGCCCCACGCTGGTGTACGTCAAAAAAAAGAAGTGCTGAGGGCAATCCCTATAGGAAATTACATGCCGTCTGCAAGAAGGAATTCGACTCCCAGCAGGCTGTAGACCACTATAGGGTCTGCCTAGTTAAGAATGGATACATCCCAAGCAAACATAGCACGCAAAGACGTGCTATGTTTGATTGCGGAGGCAAGCAGAGACCCATATAAGTTTCAATCGAATGCCGGGATTAAATCCGAAGAGCACCACCTCGTTAGGGATGGCACCATCGACCATCTCAACAGGTTCATTTTCGGATACATCTTCAGGTAACAGCACCAGTGCCGACGAAAGAGCTGTAAGAGCAGTAATAAAACAAGACGCTGCTGCAAGGAGAGCGGCAAATACATTAACAAAACCGCATGCGACCACACTCACTGAGTTTAAAACTAGTCCAGCAGGGCGGACGAGGAATCCGAATCTCTGATGGCACACATCAACGCCGAAATTCTGGCCGTCAAGGACCAAATGGCCAAAGAAGCAGCTGCAGCACGAGGTCGACGAGAATACTCTAGAGGACATATTCGAGATCGTGTCTTTTATGAGTCCCGAATTGGATTATACCCTCCAACACGACCCACAGGGACTAAACAATCGACCAATAGATAACATCCTTTTTTTAAACCTCACCTTCGCAGCATTGTCATCAACCATTTTTCACCATTATCGCCATTTTTTTCATTACTTGACAATTATTGACCGACATATATTTTTCAAAATAATAAAAATGGCTAAATAAGACCAAAATTATTTAACCCACTTACATCACCACCAGCAGGACCCACTCCAATCAATACAGTAGCACATCCTACTAACATTAGCATAACATGACTTATCATTATCAGACACATCACATTTCAGCACAAAAAGTGGCACACGTTTTCTTTCTAATAAGTTCATCGGGACGGCGAACGTTCTCAACAGGGGAGGGAGGATAAATCGTAGATATTATAAATGTTATCTGTTTTACTAAATATAAGTTTGTTTCCATCATTTCTTTCTCTGTAATTTGGATACCGTTATTTTGAAGTACTGTTTCATCTTGAAATGGTTTTGTAAAATTTTCAATGCATTTAGAAAAAAATAGATTACAGAGGAAATACAAGAGGGAGAAAACACAATAACAATAACAACTATAACACCAACGATATGTATAACAACAGTATTCAACCACAAAAACCCCAAAAAAAAAACATAGAAAAAATTATATTGTAAGGACCGTATTTACGTATAGGGACGCGCAGGTTACGATATATTTTTATATGGAAACTAGCCTCGACTCGTAAGACTTATGTTCAAAAATTGTTATTTACTCTAATTCGTTAACATTCGAGGACAATTCCGCAAAGTACTGCAAGAGTGTGGCAATAGACTGCACTGCACTCGCCTTTGCGATTGGAAGAGAGAAATGGGACTAGGAGAGGATAACTTTTGTCATGCAAGACAATTCCAAACATAGGATGGGACAAGTTCTGTCACACATGGTAATTTCAAATATAGGATGAGAATTTAGTGTGGGAGAAGTTTTTGTTGCGCGGGACAATTCCGAATATAGGATGGGACAAGATTTTGTCACGCGGGACAATTTCGAATTTGAAATGGGACAAGTTTTATGTCCCGGAATATGTCCTGAGTGAATGTCTTTATGTTGGAAATATTGCCATTGTCCCGAGTAATATGATAAAGGGACACTTGCCGATGTTGGGACAATTTTGTCCCATCCAATCCTCTTCTTATACATCAATGGGACAAATATCTCCTATATTATTAGTATGTTAGACTGTTATAGGGTTATTCATAAATAAATATATTTTACACAATTTAAAGTACAATTTGTTTTGTTTATTCAGACTGTTAACATCAGGCCCTCTTGTTTGTTTTTCTTGTTGTTTTTTTCCTTAATCTAATTATCTAGTCAAGTATTTATAGTTAGTTACCTTCTAATCTGGAATACGTCTAATACTTGCGTTTACAGAAGAAGACTATGCATCTCTTCGAGCCAAAACTTGTTTATTCATGGTCGCCAACGTTTCAAACCGTTGCGGTTCTCCTTCGGGCTAAACCCAATACCGGCCCTTGAAGTTCGATTAGGTACACGCTAAATAAAAATATTCTAAAATTAACAACAACAACAACTTAAACTAATTTAAAACCACACACTTACAAAGAAAATGACCAATATTCTTCCGCACTACCGG
Source organism: Philotrypesis tridentata (assembly GCA_018906965.1). Classification (NCBI taxonomy): domain Eukaryota; kingdom Metazoa; phylum Arthropoda; class Insecta; order Hymenoptera; family Pteromalidae; genus Philotrypesis; species Philotrypesis tridentata. Next base: position 570,559 of record JACCIB010000076.1, on the reverse strand, counting down.
TGCCGCGAGATGTTAATGTGATACCGGAAGTTCTAAACAATCGACTAAATCTAACCTACGCATACGTTGCCTTTTATACCCGACGAATTACATATACAAACGCACTAATTTACATACGCAAATAATCCGCATAACACTATTCCTTCGATACAAACATCGCGTTAATGCGCAGGCCGAAAGTAAATGGCAAACATACAATTCCAAGAGCTGGCACTATTCTCTGTCCAAGTGGCAAAGCCGAGAGCCCGCGCAGCAAATTCAAACGCTCCTTCCATCACTATATCGGTATGATGTAGTATGGCCGGAGCGTTGCTAAGCAATACGGACTCTCCGTCCTCCCACTAGGATGTGCCGCTCCGTCCCGCCAGCCAATCACTATAAACCTCATATTGGCTATGTTAGAGAGCGCGAAGCGGTGTGCCACCTCTTCTCATATGCTACAATCCATACATCACACGCTCAAGCTCAGCCTCCAATTCATTCGCAAAATAATATAATCGCAATGTTATGTACGAGGACTAGACTTTAATTTTGATGTGATATTCTTATAACTAGTCTTAAGATGGCACGTGTCCTCCGCTCTATTAATCGTGCCATCGAAATAGTGAATATGCAACATTTCAGAAAACCGTCTACGGAAGGTAGACGGTTTTTTTATCAATAATTTTAATGTCATCAAATTTAAATGAATGCCCTGTCTCCATCGCATGGATCGCGATCTGAGACGAGAGATCACCTTGCTCTATGTAACGTTGCGACGTAGCAATAATTATTGCTGTGTCGTGTATATTGTTGCACGGCCGGCTGACTCGCTCTCGGTCGGCTGACAGCTCCTGGAGCGGAGCCATCGCTCGGTGGCGCTCGCAGAAGGTGCCTCTGACTGACCGCGTGCGGAGCGTAGGACGTGATGTACCAAGTCACACCTGCGCAACCTGCTGGCGTTCGGGAGAGAGAGCGTGGCAGGAGGGGATATAGTAGCGGTGCACGCGCGGTCACATGCATGTGGCCATATGTAGAGGGGAGCGCGAGAGTATGCGAGCGTGAGTGAGAGAGAGAGAGAGAGTCGGCGCGCGCGGTAGAGAGAAAGTATAGCGAGAGTGGGAGTCGAGCGTGTGAGTGAGAGTGAGTGAGAGAGAGAGAGAGAGAGAGAGAGAGAGAGAGAGAGAGATAGCGGAGCAACGTGGATGATTTTGGAACGCATGACTGTGCCGTGTCGCGGTACAGTCAACTTTGTGTTGACTCCCGGTAGTCATAAGGAAGCATAGGGGAATGTATTGGCTAGGGATCTTTGGTAATTTGATAGTTGTAGTTCTATTGGAGTATCATTGATCATAGAGGATTTTTGAATGCCGTGCGCCCTATAGTTTATCCATAGGCGGAGCCACCGGATGGATATTGACATTGATTGATTGATCGATATCGATAAAGGGGGTGCGGATTTGCATATCGAGGAAAGATATACAGTGGGATAATTGATTTATTAGCCAATGATTAAATTAGGATTTGGAAAAGAGGGCGCTAGAAGGAAACACAGATAAAGGATTAAATTAGTGGTAGTTTTTAGTAGGCCAATAAAGAATTTCTTCTAGGAAAAGGACCAATTGGGAAATTCGGTGGCCGGGACGATGCTTCCGTGAAGAAGGAGGCCGGTTGGGAAATTTGGCGTCCTTCCTCAAACGGAGCGTCGGCCTCGGCCATTCCTGTTATGGTCTCGAAGCCGCATAGTTGTTTTCTTCAGCAGTTATAATTAGTCTCTCCCGCCATCTTGCTACCGTTGAAGTTTTTCCCGAAGGAGGATTTGCTTCTGGTTATCGAGGGAAAAAACCGGTATTGGAGAATTTTTGGTTGACTGATTCTAGAGGAAATTTGGTGAGGCGATTGTGTACTCTTATTGATATTTTTTTGTGGTAGAAGATATAATTTAGATAGAGAATGGATGTTTGTGGCGGAACGTGGAGGAGATTTTCGCGTTTCCAGCTTGCGGCAGTGTTCTTCCCTTTGTAAATCGATCAAAATAGAATCGGTCGTAGAGGAAAATTCACGGCCCTTCCTAAACAGCCACCAATCATTCCGGGAAATAGGTATATGGCCGTTGGCCCATGACGCTATTTAAACTCAGTCTATTGTTGAACGTTTTTCTCATGTATTCAGGATATAATAATACACTTGTTTTTTTATAATAATTATTGGTGTTTAATATTTGTTCGACTTAATTGCCACCACTATACCGCTTTTCAGCACTTGCAGAAACACCACGAGCCGGAGAAAAGGAGTCAGCCGCGTAAAATAAATTACTTGTACACTAGTGGGAATTCTCGTGCGGGCGAGCTAAATTCCACGTTACAACGTTTATGTTCATATTCTCTATTTTTTAGCGGACGGTACGTTTCACCTATATATGTAGATTCGCAATCGGCGCAATCGATCTTATACACAACATTCCTAGTTTCGCTAACCGCAGTAGGGTCTTTTCCCAACTTAATATATTTGCCAAATTTATCGTCAATCTTATTAACTAATAATCTATTATTATTATATGAAACCTTCTTTAATTTACAATTAAACTTCTCGTAATAAGTAAATATCGCAACTCTATTTGTAGCCTCTCTTTTATCATTATACAACTTATTATCATAAACTATATTATTAGCAACATTCGTAACTTTTTCATTGTTATTACTATTAACTGTTAAATTGCCCGAATCCGTGCTCTCAGAATTTTTTCTCATGAGGTAAAGATTACGCACAATTCCTTTTTAACAATGTTCATTAATAAATTCAAACGTTGTTCGAAACGTTGGCGACGATGAATAAACAAGTTTTGGCTCGAAGAGATGCATAGTCTTTTTTCATTCAAACATACTGATTTCCAGCGATAGTAGATCATTTTACAAGTTTTTTAGGCTTCTGTAACTGCAACTCTTGATCCAACTTAATCTACACGATTTCTCGTGGCAAAAGTTTTTGGTCCTAACTAAGGTGTGACCGTTAAGTCACTAACGCCAGATTTATTGGCGGTCCCTAACTAGCTACAATTTTTATCAGTTAAGCGTTCGTAGCCGAGTCTTTAAATAATGGAATATTTGCTTGGTCTGGACTAACTCTTTTCAATACCTAGCGAGACTATTCAACTTTTCTAAGGTTATGCCCTCGTAGCCGAATATTGCAAGGTAGGTTTCAGATTAAATAAATGCTCCACGCATTTACTGGCTCACCGACACTACCCGACTGACAACTCGCGTGCTCGATCAAAAGGCCTCGAACAACTCGTTACCGGGTCTTATAAAACCCCAGGTATGACATATTTAAATTAATCTATGAAGACATCTTACGATGTCCTCAAACAATCAATGCTTGCCACCAGAAGTCGTATTACTCGACTCCAGACCAGTAGGTCACGAGGATTGCTGACGTACAAATCAGCATCGCGCTCACCGCGCGCTAAGAATGTCACGATCAGCTGTACGTATTGCAGCAATCAGCCACCACCCAATGCTCGCAGATGTATTGCAAAATCAGCTGAATACTATACTACGCTACCGACATATACTAACGCTTTAAAATTCATGCAAATAATATAATAAATAATCAACATTATCGTCAATAATATAGTCAATAGACCAGGCACGTTACTAGTCTCATCTTCAGACAATATTTCAAAAGATAATGATGGCTAAGATCTTATGGGATGGGACAATTCTTCAGCTTGTTCTATCGCCCATTCTCTTAATGTTTGGCTTGGTATATCTTTTGCTTCATCAGTGGCTGCTAATTTCCTTGGTCCAGGAGATACAGATCTAGATCTCCTGTGCCTAATATTTAAGGGTTCGAAATACACATTTTTACTGTCTGCATCTTCGAACTGATCATACCAAGATGAATAATTATAAGCATGTTTATGTAAATAATTATTCTAACTCAAAGATCGAGACATAAGATTTGTTTGGAACACAGTCAGTATTGTATCGTCCATATCTATGGCGGATATTTCCGCAAGTCTTCTTCAAAATTCTTTTCAAAGGTACAGGAACTCTTACTGTTTCTTTAAAAGATTTTGGATATTCACCTTGTAAAATCCCTTCCACCTCACTTTCTTGAGTAGACTGACTTACATTATTATCTGAATCAGAGTGGTTATTATTTTCTTCTACCCTTTCCTTGTCAATCAAACTAGGTAATAGTCATCTATCCTTCAAAGGTATCGGCACATCATCAACCAAGTTACTATCTGATTGTCGTGCCCCACCTTCTTCAGAAGTCTCTCTATTACTTGACAATGAAGGATCTGAGCTTCCTTCGACTGTCTCTGCAAATCTAACTGATTTGGGAGCTTTAGCTGTTCTGCTCTTCAAAAACCGCTTTGCTATAGTACTAGTACTAGCATCCAGAGCTGCTTTTCCCCTTCCACAATGACTGGGACTTCGGTATGCTTGTTCTTGGCTTCAGCCAGCCTACCTGACTTCCTAATTACTCCTCTCTGTATTTCTTCAGAAGAATCCGCACTGAACTGTCTACTCACATTTTGTTGTGCCAACGATGTTTTTGTTGATGTTGGAACAATCGGAAAAACTTTCACCTCCCCCCTCCCCAGATTCTCCTTATCTGGATTAGGATCAGTTAAATTTTGCTTGGCTTTATCAATCGGATTTCTTGATAATCCATATGCATCAATGTTTTATTTATCTGGTTTGTAACGAAAGGTATATGTATAACCTCGCATTCTTAATCGCCATCTATTTAAACTGCTCATGGGATCTTTGATGAAGTCTAACCAAGTGAAAAGCTCATGATCTCCATAGATTGTAAAGTGCCTTCCATACAGATAATGACGAAAATAGTCCACAGCAATAATTACTGCTAAACATTCCTTCTCTGTAATGGAATAATTCCTCTCGCATTTGTTCAAAGACCGGGATATATAGGCTATGGGATAATCTTGTCCTATCTCGCCCTGACTAAGGACAGCAGCGATAGCGGAGTCACTCGCAACAGTTGTCAAAATGAAGGGCTTATTTAAATGATCTGCTGCTAAGACAGGTGCCTCGCACAAAGCTTGCTTAAGACTCTCCAAAGCCTACCTTTGTCCTGGGTCCCATTTCCACTTCACTCCTTTCTGCAAAAGACTATCATAAGTATGGCCTTATCTGTAAAATTGAAAATGAAACGTCGGTAGTAACCAGCCAAATCCAACAACTGACGAATCTCTGTCAATGTTGTTGGTTCAGGAAACTCTTTTACAGCAGCAACCTTTTTATGATCAACTCTTACTCCATTTTTGTCAACGATGTGACCTAAATAAGTGACCTTTGGTATTAAACATCTACGAAACCAACCATCCAATTTTTACAAATCTACGGAGCACATCTATCTGTAATTCCATCTATCGAGAGACCCATGCAACATAATCATCTACCAATTTACGATCCACTCACACAACCCAACCCAACCCTCCACCTATCCACGAATTCACCCGCAAAACCGTCCACACATTTGTTAATACATCCACCTTCCCAACCAGCTATACAGAATTTACGAACATCCTTTTCCTCCCAACTCCTTGCTCCCCTCTACTTTTCTACCACAAAAAATTTACTCAATACATGCGTGCATGTAAATAATTTTATATGTAAACAAGCAATGCACAGGAAAAAGTCAATAATATGCTCTAAAGAAGCAAATTATAAAAATTTTGAAATGGAGACACAAGACACGGCACACCACATCGCTGTTTATTCTATTTTACTCCGCTCCCTTCTAATATGAGCGGAGTAGTCGCTCACATTATAAGTAATAATTTTTGTATAATAGTTAACTTTTGCTGTTTATGTATAAGGCAGTTTACTGGTTTGCCTCTGGATATTTTGCGAATCGCGAATGCTATTAATATTACTAGCGTAATAACTAATATATTTTCGAGGGATAAGCCGAGCATTGATATCCTTACGATATTTTGAATTTCAAGCAATGTAGCCCTACGGTTGGCTATATCTCGCGCTTTTGCCGCTATCGTATGCAACGCCATTTCATACTGCAGGCTTTCTGTGATCTTCCACCCAATTACGCATTTCGAACGCGATCGCGCTTTTTAGCTCAAGCTTGACCTGCTCAGATTCATTTTAATTTTTCAGTATTGTAGTTATGTCGAAATTTATTATCGCGAAATCTAATCTATTGCATAGCATGATTACCGTACGTTTTCCCAAATCCTAGCATTGTAACTGATTGTGAAGCTAAGATCCACGCGTTGGCCGTGTATGCGGTATACCCCGGTTTCAGTTCTATAAATCCGACTTCCGGAATTGTGATTGTTGTTTGCTCCGTTCTGGCGCACTGAACGTATATATTTTCGATAGCTAGGGTTGAGAATATTGATCGAATCATAGGACGCATTGGGGTATCTCGCAGACCGGCTCCTAATTTACCTTGATTTTTTGGTGCTTTATTTCGCATAGCTTCACTACCCCCTCTAATTAATAGTGGCTAGGTCAGCTATTCCGAGGATGCGCTGGACTTTGGGATCCAGGACGCTTTTGAAAAATTAAATTCTTCTAGATCTAGGAGGGGGTCGCGATCCTTTTTACTAATACGAGGGCACCAAGGCCTTCGAAGAGTCAATCTTGCTGAAAATAATTTGGTGACTATTTTTTATTATAGAAACAAGAAATCCAAAATATTTCTTTTCAATGGGACTTTTATCCCAATTAGGAAGTACAATTCCAATTTGAAAATTAGCTATGATTAACAAAATCGCATATTTAAGTCCGCCTCCTTTTTAGGAACGACTGCAACGCGGGAATGCCTTACAGTTTTATCATCGCAAAAATTGTAATCTGCGATGTCTCAGCCAATTTTCGACCAGTCGGGCTCAAAATTTATGAGACTGCAGCTCTTATATATGCAAAAAAATGTTTTCTTTACTTATGCGATTACCGGCCAATTGTTTAAGGGGTTATGCCTGAGTTAAACCTGAAAAAAAAACAAATTATTGGTTTATAGGAAAAAAAATTATTTATAAGTAATATTAAAAAAATTCTTTTTCCTACTTAAAGTAAACATATTAATTGTAATTTTACATATTTTTAAACAATTGCATATCTATACTTACTTTACAAACAATTCCATGTGGGAAGTATAAAATTTGATCAAATTTTTCCCTTTGCCGTATGAATTCTCAGCATCCGGGTGATGAATATAGACCAAACTGGATGGAAAATCTTCTAAATATGATTCTCCTCAGCTTGAACGGAAGGGATTACTGAAAAATAAAAATTTTAAATATTTAGTAACGCATAAGTTATAATATAAGTAATTATAGTGAATGTTACGTATGTTTACATATATAACATTCACTTTAAACTTACCTTTCCAAATTCGGCTCCGTTCAAGCAGTGAAGAAGGCTTTCCTGGAGTTTTCCTAAAAATTTCAGTCTGATTGGATTTATGGTTCCTGAGAAATCCTGCGGCAACTGACCTGAAATCATAAAAATTCAAAACTTGAGAAAAAGGCATTTAAAGTTTTCTTGAACATTAAATGATGAAAAATATACTTACAATTTTTCTTCATACTTGGGCCTTTTTTAAATGATAAGCGTATCCTGGTCATCTTTGTAAATTTTGAGGATGGTCCAAAAACTTTATTCGTGTCCAGTCATCTGAAATAAAATAAAATGAAAAATCATAAAAAAATGTAATTTTTCTAAATTTGAAACATTTTTATAATTAAGTTATAAAAATGCTTTTATTGTTAAAAAATAAGTTTATATACTTACATATGATGAACAGAAGAGTAGGACTACCATTATGTGTCAAGTTGAAGGTTAGAAAAAATAGTCCAGATAAGCTGATGGAAGGGAAGCAGAAAGCAAGCAGACAACTCTAATCAGCTGTTTAGCTTGCTATCTCTCACTCTCTCTCTCTCTCTCTCTCTCTCTCTCTCTCTCTCTCTCTCTCTGACCTATATCCATTCCAGCTGTAGAGACTGCTTACATAGTTGATGCTGTGTTGTGATGAGTGATATTGTGATTGAGTATTGTTTGATTTTAAAATTAAAGAAAAAATGAAAAAAAAATTAAAAAAAAAATGAAAAAACAGGAAAAAAATTATAAAAATGTTTTCAGTGTGTGTTTTGTGATTTATGTTTTATGTTTACTTCTGAGGTTGTGTATGGTGTGTGAGTATTTTTGTGTAATATTTAAAAAGCTCCAGTTTTGTAAGAGTCGTCATCCTTATGACTTCTCTTTCTTCTGGCTGGACGTGCCTCTAGTGTGGACTCCAATTCTCTTCTATCTGACAAGAGAAGCCGCTCTTTATCCTGAGTCTGTGCCCAGTTCACTGCAGACGATCCTGGTTTGACGCTAAATTTCTTCATGATTCAAAGCATTCCTGCTTTGCCTTCATTGAAGCAAATGACTGCAATGCTTCTTTCAAGTCCTGATTAATTTTGTCAAAATTGCTATGAGCAATTGGAGTAGGAAAATCCATTACTCAATATAAAGTGTTCAACCAGCGTGTCCATGACCAAGAATTCACATGGCTAGAACTGGACATCTGTTTTCCAATTCATCTGCTGGAGTCAACGAAAGCAACTGCATTACACGAAGTACAGGTGATGGCTAACTTGCTACGAAGACCTCGTACATCAACTTCATCAAATTTAACACATCCACCATAAGCTTTACAAGCCAGAAACTGCTGTAATCCTGGCAGAAGCAAAGAAACATCAACCATCCTGTTTTGAATAACACCAGATTCTAAATAATTAGATTATAATTTTATAAATGATGCTGAAGTACCTGATGAAGCTTACACAGCAGATCTTGGACTCCGTGCCCTGGATGTCGAAGGAACTGTATCAAGGGTAGGTGCTGAAGTGATTGCTGTTGCTCGTTCTGGTTGTTGTAATGATGTTGGTGTCGATGCTGATGCTGAAAATTCCTCTTGTTGTTTCAGATTAAAAATCTTTGATCTACTCTTCCTTGTTCCTAATCTTCTTTTTCTATCAGATGATCCTGGAACTCTATTTCTTGAGTCTGGACTCATCTTGGTCACAAATTTTATACTTGTGCACTACACGTCTTAACCACAAATGCTATCAATATTATAAAATTAATTATTTAATAATATTGAGCAGTGCAGAATAAATGTAGGTATCAAAATTGAAAGCAAGTGTTATTGCTCGTGAATCCTGAATTGTATGGTATCTAGGTATCTAGACGAACAGGTATCTAGACGAATAACCTTTTCGAAAGAATTTTGCACGGCCCAGTCGGTAAGCGCCAAATTCAAAACTCGTTAATTTCATAACTTTATTTTTTAGCGAATATTTATATCGAATTGGTTTTTTACAAAGGATAATATATAATATGTTTTTTATTTTATAAATTTTCAGTATAAATAAACATAAAAGAGCAAATATGAGAATGAGCAATTTTGCACATATTTAATATTACATAGTTTTGCTCGTTTTATTAATATCTTTTAACGAATTTTTAATGCATAGTAGATATTCTTATTGTATTTTACACACAAATATCATAAATATATCATGTATAAGAAGTGTTAAAAGCGCGAAAAATAATCATGTTCAGTTACATAGCACTGACAAATAAAAACGCGGAAGTTACGGTTTTTTTTAAATAAGCTATTCGCATGCCTTCAGTTTTTAGTCTATAGCTTTCTAACGAAATTTTTTTTTGGAAAAGGGACTTGAGCATCGTATTCTACAGATACTTTCCTATAAAAAAAGTCAATAAAAAAAAATCGATTTTTTGAAGGTTTTAACTCAGGCATAACCCCTTAAATGGGAGCTCTTTATGCTTAATTTTACGTGTATTTTTAACTAAAGTGTATTGTAATAAGCTTATCTCAGTCAGATCAGTCCCAATCGATCCAAATTTTTTTTTGTAAGTTCTACTTAAATTAAGAAAGTGGCAGTGTAAAATTAGGCTGGATTCCGTAGATACAAAAAATATGCGGGCATTTCTTAGATTTTCGAAAAATAGTTTTTTGGCCCTATCTTAAATTCTAAACATTTTACATAAAAAAATTAAATAGAAATGTCGTAGCACTTTAAAAAATAGAATTTTTTCCAAGCATCTTTTATAGATATATCAGATTAAACCCAAATTTATTCAGTGAATGAATTTATTAAGTATTTTTATTAAAAATAGACATAAATCTGCTCGCCGTAATTTCGCTGAATTCACGATACAATAATATACTATTCAAATTGTATTATATATTTTATGTAGGTTTGACTTGCAAATGTGTATAAAATGTAAGTATCGGTAGATCAGACGAACGTGAAACGTGAGCATTACTAGATTGGGCGAGCGCGAAGCGCGAGCGTCAGTCGCTCGTGCCTTCAATGCAAAAACATAAAATTTTTTTATAAAAAATTTTTTTCTCAAAATTTTTTTCTAAAAATTTTTTTCTAAAAATTTTTCGGATGCCTTGTATCGTTTCGTGCCCCTCCTATCCATTTCTCCCAATTCCATCTCAAAATTCAAATTTCATCTCAAAATCCATCTGGAGCACCTACAGCGCCCTCAACTCCCACTCGTACTCAATCATCATCTTCGCTGGAAAAAGTCAACTTTCGCCCCTATTTTATTGGCATTGATTTTGAAAAAATATAGCAGCAAATTTATTATTTAGAGAAAGTCAGCTATTCGAATGTTTTTCGGTGGAAGTCATCGTAGATGCAATGAAAACATTATATTATATAAATCATAGTTGACCATTATTTCTTTTAGCAATTTAGAAACACTTTTATAATTACTGAATTGTTTTTAAAAGAAAGAGAACTAGAGCCTGGTTGACTATGAAATACAATAATCTGTATTGAATACCTATTATTGAGGACGAAAGACACTCTGGTTCTCTTTCTTTTAGAAACAATTTATTGATTATAAAAATGTTTATAAATTGCTAAAGTAAATAATGTTAGACTTTTGATTATACAATATAATGTTTTCATGATTACAAGACAATATTAGGAACTTACATATCGGAGCGGTTGTGTACGGTTTACATTTCGATAATCCTTTGTACCGACTTGTTAGTAGCGGGGAAAACGAGAGGCCGACTGACACAGCTATTATCGATACAGCATTGTCAGCTACCGTTTCGGAAGCGAGGAAGTAGTCGACAGTTATCGCTTATATTCTGTGGAAAGTTCGTAGTCCTTCGCACGGGTTGTTTAATACTGACGTCATAAATCTTCTCAATTCCGATGGATACAGATTGAATATGTGTTTTTCTATTTCAATTCTTAAGATGATATATTAAATGTGTTTTGCGACGTTGTACGCCGCAGATGGCACGTTCGAGCCTCGTCATTCCGGAAATGCCGGAGCGAGGCTAGAACTCGATGCCGACTATGCGGGCCCCAGCCGGCGTGGCATCGGTTACGTGCACCAATCAGCTCGCTCGTTACTGCAGAGCGTACGAATAGGCGCGCGAGGAGGAAGAAGAGGAGACTGTGCGTCTGAAACGGCGAGCCAGGGAAGCGTCGAAATAGCGATACGGCGAAGGTTGGAAAGACGCCGGGGTTGAGTCGCGAACGAGAGAGCCAGGCAGGTGCGGAGTGTGTGCATGAACATAAGAGGGAGAGCACGCGGATATGCGTACGCGGTCGTGGTGTCAAAGTAACTTGAGATAGGCAAGAGTGAGTGCAGCATAAATGAATGTGCTCGGGTGCAGTGCGGGGAGCACCGGATAGAGAAGTACGCAGTGCGGAAGCGTGCTCGATGGCAGCCGAGAAAGAAGGAGCTGGTGTGCCCGAGAAGCTTGTCATCGGATACACCTCTCAAATTCGGCAATCAGAGAGAGAGAGAGAAAGAGAGAGAGTGAGAGAGAGAGAGGGAGATGGAGAGGGAGAGGGGGAGAGGGAGAGGGAGAGGGAGAGAGAGAGCATCTATTTGCTTAATAGTTTTGTTTTAGTTTCTGTACTTTCATAAAACTTTTATCACGTAATTGTTATATGAAATCTTTATGTATGTCGTATTTAATACTTGACAAGTTCTTATTGCCTTTATTGGCACAATAAAATTTTGATACAATTCTCGTATCGAAGCATGCATGAAACTAGTTATGAAAGAAAAATAATTGTTTTATAGTAACTTGCCTCCTTTTGATTTTCAAATAATTATACAATGTCAAAAAAATTTACAATACTGACATTACCCATCATTTTTAAGTAAAATCCTTTGCGCTCTCGACAATTACATACTCAGTTTTGCCATTTTCAATATCGGACTATATCTACTTGATAGAAAGGAAAAATACTTCACTTGTCAAATATCAGTATCAGTATCAGTAAGTCCCTGGAGGTGATACCGGCGGCCGTTGCTCGGGGACGTGCCGGATCTGGCACTCAGGTCTAGCCCATTATGCCTTTCCTCCTGTTCCTTCATCCTTTACTGTTAAACATCCTAACCGACACCCCACCTGGCCTAACCTAGTTTTCTATCTATAACCCTTATCACGCTAAAGACCCGTGCCTCGTGCCGGCAAAAGCTGGACATCTACACACGAGGTGCTACGGGATCTCCTCCCTCCATCCGCACCATCTGCACCTTGTATCCCTCCTCCCCCGCATCTTCATCTTGTACAGGTGGTATCTCACCCGCCAGTGGGCGGTCAAGAACCCCAAGATCAGCCTAAGTTCGGTCCTCCTTGACCTACTCAGGACGTTCAACCATTCTTGGGGTGGTTCATCCCCCAGCATGCATTTCGCTTGTTGGGGTTCTGCTTTTTCCCTCCATTTCCTCCCCAGCTCCTCCTGGAGCCACCTTTCCACCGCGCTATCCACTGCGCAAGCAGATACCACCACCCTGCAGAGCTTAGCCCTTACCAGTCGAGAGCTCCTCCCCGCTAGGCGGTCTGCCTTTTCATTGCCCAGGCACCCAAACTATCCTAACCCCCTTTTAGCCAGCCAGCGTCTCCAGTGACTGTCTGTACCCCATCATCTCTCTTGAGTCGATGCGAATAGCGTCCAGTGCCAGGAGCGTCGCCCTACTATCCGTACATATGGTAATCAAGCTATGGTTGCTTCCCTCATTCTGTATCCAGTCAGAGCACTCTCTTATAGTCCTGATTTCTGCCTGGAATACAGTCGCGTATGAATCCAGGTGGCAAACCAATTCCTCGGTGCCGCCCTTCCTCCACGCTCCTGCTCCTACCCCCTGATCCGTTTTTGAGCCATCCGTAAAACACACCTCCCCCACCTTGAGTAGATCGTATGTGCCCCCAATCCATTCCGATCTCTCCGGTATGATAAACTTATATGGTTTTGTGAACCGTAATTCCCCAACCATCCTATCAATCACTTTCTTTCATGATCTCCTTCATTATCCCTTCATCCCTGAACCTGTCACTCGAGCTGGCTCTGGAGAGCCTGACGCATGCCTTGAAAGTGCCAGCCCTGATGTCCCTGGTCAACAGTGGGATTCCCAGCAGGAGTTCCAAGGTAACCGTCGGGGTCGACCTCATGGATCCCGCCATTCCTTGCGCCACCAGCCTTTGGACTTGGTCTAGCGTCCCCGCATGTCATTTCTGGTCGCACGTATGTGCCCATGCACTGGCACCGTGCTTCAGCCTCGGTTTTACGATAGATTCATAAATCCATCTTACTTGGGTCGGTCCCAGTCCCCAGCGTGTTCCTATCGCCCTCCTGCACAACCAGAAGGTGTTCACAGCCTTCGCACATTTGTCTCTTATGTGCTTACCCCAGTTGTGCTTTGAGTCTATCGTGACCCCCAGGTATTTAATCTCCTTTGACAGTTTCAATAAAATGCCATTCAAGGCAAGCCCCTCTAGCGCATTGGTCTTGTACGTGGTTGTACACAACATGACGTTCACTTTCCTGGGGTTCACACTTAGCCTCATTGTGTTGCACTACTCCTCCACGAGGCTCAACGCGTACTACATGATTCCCGCCACTACATCCCCGTTGACGCCTCTCACTAGAATCAGGATGTCCTCAGCATACACCTGCGCATATATACCTGCATCCTCCAGCTTCCTCAACAAACCGTCACTACCATACACCACAGAGTAGGAGATAGTACTCCGCCTTGTGGGCATCGCTTCCCCACTCTGCAGCTCCTAGAGCTCGCGCCCCAGTGCGCCTCTACCACCCTGCTGCTCAGCATATCCCATATCCAGTTGAACACCGTCCGGGAGACACCGTACTCCACCAGTCACTCCGCCGTGGTTTCCCTGGTAGTGTGGTTAAATGCACCATCTACGTCCAGGAAAGCCGCCAGTACTAATCCTCTCCTTTCCATACCCTTCTCTATTCGGAAAACAGCCTCCGTTAGTACCGTCTCTACCGATTTCCCCGCCTGGTAAGCGTGCTGTCCACTATGTAGTGGTGCCGTTTCCAGACATTCTTCTTTAATATACCTATCTACTAGCCTTTTCAGCGCTTTCAAGAGAAACGCGGTCAGGCTGATCAATCTATAATCCCCTGCGACCGAATGCTGCGCCTTCACTGGTTTAGGGAGAAACACCACTTTCGCCCTTCTCCATTTGCCTGGTGTGTACCCGTATGCTAGGCACGCCCCAAATATCTTCTCCACTACAGTCCTGAGTATCGTCCCCCCCTGCTGTAACAAAGCCGGAAAAATTCCGTCCAATCCTGCAGCTTTATATGGCTCAAAGGAGTCCAAAGCCCATTTTATTCTTTCCCTACTAGTGATGAGCCTGGCTATGCGCCTGGCTATTCGCCATTGTCAAATAATTATAGGCAAATAAAAATCAATATCATTGCTACAGAAAATCAACAAGCGGACGAGTTGCTGTCGTCGGGTGTGCAAAAAACCTCAGAGTGCGATGCGTATACGCGGAGATTAGGAGAAAGCGCTAAAGCTCTTCGGTGCGAGTTGGGGAAATTACAAACAATTTTAATGAAAATACTTTTTGCAAATTAATGATATTTCGTCTACTATAAATTATATATGGACATATTTGTAAAAGCATGCACGTTTAATACTAGGTAGAGTTCAGAAGCGTTAAAAGCTAAAAAACAGCTTCCAAGGTTTATCAATGGAGTTAATAAATATTGTCCACGGCGCAATAAAATTAATCCTCGACAGAGTTATGAGATATTTTTATTTTTTAAAAATTGTAACTCACGTTGTCGGGACTTCATCAATCATACACTTATTTCTTAATTTGTAGGAATATCCCTTCCAGTAGTAACCTCTACTCGGATCACCTTCCTTCGACTTATGCTCTATCATCTCAATTATAAAATTTTGAAGGCGAAATTTCGTGTTTTTTCTCGACTTCTTTTTCTTTGCTTTTTCCTTTTACATTTTCTTCATCTTTGTAAGAAGTACGATGAAATCGGTGATACGGTGGAATTTGTTGTGGGATGCGTGCGCGTATGTGGGTTATAAACAAACATAACGTTGCATAGAGAGAAATAAAAGCTGGATATGAAGGAGGTTGGATGTATCACGACTTGCGCGAAAAAGCAGAGAAAGAGAGAAAGAGAGAGAGAGAGAAAGAGAGAGAGAGAGAGAGAGAGAGAGAGAGAGAGAGACTAATGTCATCTCGTTCTAAGGGGGGAAGTTCGGAAATAAATAGGGAATTAACGCTAGAGGTGTTGTGATTTATCGACCTTTTCCTCCACCGTTCTCCTAAACAGGCCCCGTACGAGCAAATTCCACGCATAAAAATATTAAAGCTTCAGTCGACGAGAGGCAAGAGTGTTGTGTGTGTGCTGGGAGGTACAAGGTCACAGTGCAATCGTTATTCAGTATTTGTCTATTATTAAGTATCCTCTTTTTTTAATACCATTTTCTTGTAAATGTTTGTGCATCATTTCTGAGATTAATCTTTTATTCAAATTACCTATTCGATCTTTGATGCTATATTTTTCAAAATTAAAAGTATGGTTATATTTTTCCTTATGCTAGACATGACACTATCATTTGATTTTATTATGATCCTCGATATGTATACACACACTTCTTTTTGTTTGGCCTACGTATGATGCAGTGGAATAATTACAATGTATTTTGCACTTCCTCATAGCAACAATTAATGTACGGTACAGTAATACAATTACGATATGTAGTATTTTTCGTAGGTTGTTTCGGTTGTCTAGACATTTTTATTACAGACAGTGGTTTTTTAACATATATATTGATGAAGTCAGCAGGATAGTCTTTTTGAAGCTATAGTCCTTTAATAACATTAATGTTTTTTCGATAAGAATATTTATCTGATAACCTTATTGCTCTGTTGACTAAATTATAGACCATGGCGATTTTTTGGCTATTCGGAAGCTGAAATTTAAAATGTAAAAATCTGCTAAAAAATCTTGGTTTTGTATACCAATTACTTCTTCATTTACCTGCTTCATTAATGAATAAAATGTCCAAGAAGCTTATGGATTTACTTACATCCATTTCATGTTTAAATTGTGGTCTCTTAGGAGATGAATTAAATATTTCTAATGCTCTTCTACTTTTATTTTCGGAATACAAGTAATAATATCGTCAACATAGCGCAAAAAGATTCACACAAATAGCGAGTAAGTTGGAAATCCCGCTCGATGAGACTTTAGATGTTAGCAATCTGTTTATGGAAAATACATACTTTCAATTCAATAATAAGTTTTATAAATATATACATGAAGCGAATAATTCCCAAATCGTTATGGATGATCTTCAAATTTAACTACAATTTATATATGACATGGATGTAAATAAATCCACAAGCTTCTTGGATATTTTATTGATCAATGAAGCAGGTAAATTAAAAAATGATTGGTTGTTACACAAAAAAAAACAATTGGTATACAAAACCAACATTTTCTGGCAAAATTTTAGATTTTAAATTTCAATATCTAGATAGTCAAGAAATCGCCATAGTATATAATTTAGTTGAAAAAGCAGTAAGGTCATCAGATAAATGTTTTCATGGAAAAAACATTAATATTATTAAAGGAGTACTGCTCGAAAACGACTACCCAGATGACTTCATCAATGAATATGTTAAAAAACGACTATCTGCAATAAAAATGACTAGACAACCGAAACAACGTGCGAAAAATACTACTTATCGTAACTGTATTGTCGAACCGAACATCAATGGTTTCTATGAGCGAGTGCGACATTCATTAAAGTACAATAATATTACAACCATTCCAAAAATACACAGTCAAATGCGCAATATTATCGCGAAAGAAAAGGATAAAAAAGAAAAACACCTAGAAAAAAATGTTATGTTCACGTATTGAGGAACATAAAAAATCAAATGATAGTGTCATGTCTAGCGTAAGGAAAAATATAACCATACTTTTAATTTTGAAATTCGATCAAAGATCGAAAAGGTAATTGGAATAATAGATTAATCTCAGAAATAATGCACATACATTTACAAGAAAGTGTTATTAATAATTAAATATATATATATATATATATATATATATATATATATATATATATGGGTGATTCTCTGTGAGATCGACCGGCCGAAAAATAGATATAACTCTGAGAATTTGTTCTAGAGATTGCCTCTGATTAGTCTGAATTTTTTCAGATTTTTTGCATTGATTATCTTAGAGTTACAGAGGGTCAAAGTTGGTAAAAACAGTTTTTTTTTCATTTTTTGCTGATTTTCTACATTTGATATAGAAATCCTGGTAAATAAAGGTATTGTTATGACCAGCGCGATTCGAGATGTTCGAATCGCTCATAGCAACCGCTGCAACTTCGCGGTTGTTATTGTATTTGTTTATTAGTCTAGCGCTGACAGCTATTTGATTTGCATGTCTAAGCTTGAGTAATAAAGTCGTTCTTGTCTATCTTTTCTATAAATAAGAGTGTCAATAATCATTATCCTAACCCGATCACAACATTTTGGGGGCTCGTCCGCAAGTGAACGTATTAACCAGTGAATGAAGTTAAGATCGGACACGATGACCTTAACTCGTACACCGCCTCCTTCCCCGCCCCTCATCACAGTCTCTGAGACTTCACAAGCTGATACGCTTCCGCCACCTACTCACACATCACCAACGGTGGAACAACCTTCACTCGCTGATGAAAATACCCAACTTCGACAACAACTCCGGCTTGCCGAATCTACACTTGAAGAGTGCACATTGGAGGTTACCCGCATATCAAAAGAACTCTGCATTCGTGAATCAGAGCTTCTTCAAGAACGTCACCTCCGTGAAGAAGAAGTCAAGAAGATCGAAGCTAAGTATTCTTCTCTTCTTACTGAGTCAACCGCAGAAATTTCTAGGCTTAATTCTCTCCACAGAAAAGCATTAGCCGAAATCGATCGACTCACGTCTTCTTCATCTACTCGTCGCGAATTATTTCCCGGACCTGGCTCTTCGCCATCAACTGCCGACAACTCCCGATTACTGCTCGTCAACAGAACTCTACTCACGGATAACGAATCTCTTCGTCAGCAGTTACGAGACCTAAGTTTTTCATCCAATCCTAACACAAACACAAACACTTTCACTAACAATCTAGGTTATAATCATAAGTTAGACGATTACGATGGATCAACACCTCTTCGAGAATATTGAATTCAATTTCAGGTTATGGCTAGAATTAACAATTGGTCTCCAGAAACTAAAATGGTTGCTCTTATTTTTAGTTTGAAAGGAAAAGCAAAGTCCATCTTAACTGAATCTGATATTTCTTCTTCTAATTTTGAGAATTTGATCTCTAGGTTAGAATTAAGATTTGGAGATAAACATATGGAAGCAACATACTATTCACAATTTCAAACTCGTCGTCAACAGTTTAGTGAAGATTTTCAAACGTTTGCTTCTGACTTAGAGCGACTAGCAGCATTAGTTTTTCCCGAATGTTCTCTTGAGATTCAAGATAAATTTGCTTGTTCTCAGTTCATTACAGGTATCTTTAATAATTCTATCAGACAAACTCTCCAATTAGAAAGGATAAAATCATTAAAAATAGCTCTTACTCGTGCCATGGAAATAAAAGCTATTTTTGATTTTAATAAGAAATCTCAACATCCTATGAGTAATTCCACTCAAAATGCCGGGGTTAATTCATCCAACCCTCCATTCAAACCTCGTTCATTTACAGATTATTTAAAAAATGTTGAATGTTGGCAATGCGGAAAGAAGGACCATTTGAGAACATCTTGCCCAACAAATAAACAGGGAAACTAGATTGTGTTGGACTTTCTGGAGCGAGTTCGACAAAGTTTAGACAGACACCATCCAATATTTGTATTAGAAGAATTAATGAGAATTTAAAACATTTTTAGTTTGATGGTTTAGTTAATAAAAAATCTTGTAATTTCAAATTAGATTCCGGTTCAGATATTACCATTTTAAATTCAAAATTTGTTGATACTAATGACACAAGAATTCCCATTAATTCGAATTTACTTCGTTATCCGACAGAAGAAATAGTTCCAGTACAATTTTTGATCTCTGCAGTTATTGAATTAGGAATTTATTCAGCTACTTTAGATATTTATGTAATGGATATGATTGACGATTGTATTCTTGGAGGTGATTTTCTTCATTTAACTGGCTTAACAGATTCTATTACTAATTTAATTCGTACTCCAAATTTAATCACCAATGTTGTAAATCCAGTTCAAGTGGCTAGGATAGATAATTTATTTGACAATTTACCAGAAATTATTCAGAATGTTTTCGAAAAGAATATTGATGAGTTAGATCATAATCAACGTGACAAATTTTTGAGTTTATTACTGGATTTTAAAGACCTTTTTGAAGATCATGATATTTCTGGACATTGCAATATCGTAGAACACAAAATTCAATTACTTCATGATCATCCCATCAAATTACCTATTCGTAGACCACCTATTCATCAGGAACAAGAACTTGACAATTGTATTTCTGAAATGCTTTCTCAGGGTGTTATTGAAGAGTCGGATAGTTCTTATTGTTTTCCTGTTGTTCCAAAAAAGAAGAAGGATGGTTCTACTCGTTTCTGCATCAATTTCCAAAAGTTAAATGCAATCACCATTACAGATTCTTACCCTTTACCTAGAATTGATGACACTTTGAACAAATTAACAGGATTTTCATGGTTTAGATTTAAAAAGTGGTTATTGGCAAGTCAAAATTCGGAAAGAGGATAGGAAATATACAGCGTTTTCTATTGGAAAAGGTCTATGGCAGTTTAAGGTAATGTCTTTTGGTTTGTGCAATGCTCCTGCCACTTTCCAACGTTTAATGAAAAAATTACTTAGAGATTACCTTTCAGATTTCTGTCTAGTCTATTTAGATGATGTTATGGTTTTAGGTAAATCTTTTGATGACATGATTTCTAATTTAAGAAAGGTTTTCATTCGTTTTCAACAAGCGGGTTTACGTCTTAACAAGAAGAAATGTGTTTTCTTTAGGAGACAGGTTGAATATCTAGGCTATATTGTTTCTGAGAAGGGGAAAACTGCTGATTCTAAGAAGATCGACTGTGTTAAAAATTGGCCTATTCCTCAAAAGAAAAAAGATGTTCTTAGTTTTGTGAGCTTTTGTGGTTATTATAGAACTTTAATTAAAGGTTTTGCAGATATAACTAAACCTCTTTATAAACTCACTGAGAACTCAACTAAATTCATTTGGTCAGAAGAATGTCAAAATGTTTTTTTTAAATTAAAAGAAAAACTCATTTCTCCTCCCATTTTAGCATTTCCATCTCTTGAGTCTGAATTTAGATTTGAATTTTAGATACTGACGCTTCTAACCATGGAATTGGTTCAGTCCTTTCACAGATGCAGGATGGTAAAGAACGAGCGATAGGCTACTATAGTAGAGTCCTCTCTAAGTCAGAAAGAAATTATTGTGTGACTCGTCGAGAACTTCTTGCTATAATGGAGTTGTTAAGAAATTTTTATCGCTATCTTATTGGTAAACCATTTCTTATTCGCACAGATCATTCTTCTTTAACTTGGCTATTATCTTTTAAAGAATTAGACGGTCAATTAGCTCGATGGTTAGGTAAATTAGATCAATATGATTATAGGATTGTTCATCGTAAAGGTAGTTTACATAAGAATGCCGATTCTCTTTCACGTCGTCCTTGTGAAGATTCTTCGTGTAAATATTGCTCAAAAGTAGAGGATAAATTTTCTGAAAACGAAAAGACAGTTGCCCGAATTATTTTTGAAGAAAATTTACCCTCAGACTGGAAGACATTTCAACAAGCTCATGAGTGTATTTCTTTCATTCTTCGCATGAAAGAATTTAACACAAAACCAGACTGGCAGGATATTTCACCTTTAGACACTTTCGTTAAAGTCTATTGTTCATAGTGGGACTCATTAGTGTTAGTTGATGGAATTCTTTTTAGAGAATGGATTTCTACTAATCTCAATTACAAGATTCGCCAATTAGTTGTTCCTAAAAGTAAAATCAAAGAAATTTTAGAGGAAGCTCATGACTCACCTTCCGGTGGTCATTTTGGAGTTAATAAAACTTTAGAAAAAAGTCGAAAAAGATTTTATTAGGCGTCTTGTAAATCAGATGCAGAAAATTGGTGTAGGTCTTGTAAAATTTGTGTTGCAAAAAAAAGGTCCTTCTGATAAGGGAATTAGTCAAATGAAGGTTTACAATACAGGTATTCCATTCGAGAGGCTTCAAATGGATATCCTAGGTCCCTTTCCCCTTTCTTCTTTAGGGAATAAATACCTTTTAGTAGTGACGGATAGTTTTACTAAGTGGGTAGAGGCTTTTCCTCTCTCGAATATGAGGACTAAAACAATTGCGGAAATTTTCGTTAATGAAATTATTTGTCGTTATGGAGTCCCGTTAGAAATTAACACAGATCAGGGTACAAATTTTGGTTCTCGCTTAGTGAAAGAATTAGCAGTTTTACTAGGAATTAAGAAAACTAGAACTTCACCTCTACATCCTCAAGCAAATGGTCAGGTAGAACGTCAACATCAAACACTTTTACAATACCTCACAAAACATGTACACGACACTCAAAAAGATTGGGACCGTTGGGTATCTCTCTTTTTGTTAGCTTACAGATCCTCAAAACACGCAACAACCGGAGCTACACCAGCAGAAATGTACACCGGCTTCGACCTCCGACTTCCTTTGGACTTAATTCGAGGGTGTCCACCAACAGGAATCTTGGTTGAAGAGGATGAAAATTATGTACACCAACTGCAAAAGAAACTTCACTCACTACATCACCTGGCTCGAGACAAAATATCCCTTCAATCTGAAAGAACAAAATCTTGGTTATACACCCCTGGACAGAAAATTTGGTTCTTCAACCCTCAAAGAACCAAATGCAAAGCACCCAAACTACAATCGAATTGGGTTGGTCCTTGGGAAGTCGTCAAGCAGATCAACGACGTGGTTTACTGTATTCGTCGTTCCCCAAGACATAAGTCCAAGATTGTTCACATCAATCGTCTTGGCACCTTTCCCGAGAGACACCCCGATTTGGCTGCTAACTGCTCTGCTCATGGTTTTTGAGCCATGGTTTTTTCCGTGAGCGTGAAGGTGAATACCGGAGCAGAGACTTGAGAAGGGTACCATGGCTTGTCATTCCCCCCCACTCATGTCTGAAGATCACTCTTAACAAACCGTGACGAAATGAGACGAAAAAGAAAAGGAATAAGAACGGAAGAATAAAGTACAAATTGAAGCTTGGACAGTCAGAGAAAAGATTGGATCGCATGGTTTTTCAAGATGGGAATATTCCTTTTCAAGAGACGGGTCCAATTCTATTCCTGTAAGTGATGATTGGAATTGACCTGTAAGCATGGCTCGGTAACTTGATGCCCGGCGTGGATCAAGGTAGAGGATGTTGGTGATTCCTGTAAGTCATCATTGGAATTTAGAAGAGGATCAACCCGCTTGAAAGGAAATTCGGTGAATGTGGTTACTTGGACGAAGATTAACAGATTGTGGTTACTAGAATGAGATGGGACCGACTGAGCATCCTTGAAGGAAGTTTGAATGGAAAGCTAATACAGAAAGAAGACTTAAGATTGTCGGGACGACAATCTAAAGAAAAAAGGGAGAGCAATGTTATGACCAGCGCGATTCGAGATGTTCGAATCACGCATAGCAACCGCTGCAACTTCACGGTTGTTATTGTATTTGTTTATTAGTCTAGCGCTGACAGCTATTCGATTTGCATGTCTAAGCTTGAATAATAAAGTCGTTCTTGTCTATCTTTTCTATAAATAAGAGTGTCAATAATCATTATCCTAACCCGATCATAACATTTTGGGGGCTCGTCCGGGTGTTCTTCTCGTCTATTCTCAGAGTTATAGCTATATCTATTTTTCGGCCGGTCGATCTCACAGAGAATCATCCATATATATATATATATATATAAAAGTATTGCTATATATGAAGTAATGCTGTACTATATGTACATATATATATACTAGGGGGGTACCCCCCTGCTCGCTCCGCTCGCCAACCCCCGATTTAAAAAAATTTTTATTTTTGATGAAGTCAAAAAAGAGAAAAATACATTATAGTTTATAGTTATCATAGTTTAAGTCATCACAGTTTACATATTGTTTGTACAGTATTTGTTGCATTCACAAACAACACTTAATTTACATACATAGTTTATTTTACATATCTATGTCTATATAATTCACGCGTAAACAACATTTACAATTTTAATTCTATACTTATAAATTTTTAATTACATTTGCTAAAGATAGTAAATACCGTATCAAATTGTTATCGTTATTGAGAATAACATCTGGGACTCTTTTTCCAATTTTTAGTCTAAATCTTAAAAGTTGTATTATTTTTACAAGTATATCACTACTAATTTGGTCAATTGATCTAAAATGTTTCAAAAGTGGATTGTTATTTTGGTGATATGAATTAATTTGATCATTTAATTTTGATATTTGTTGCCATTGTATCGTTTCTAACATTGAAGAGTGCATGTGTTCGAAATATTTCTCTTCAAATGTAATGTATTTTGATCCAAATTATTTTCATTTTCCATATCGAATTGAAATGTTAAATTGAAATGTGGCTCCATGTTCTATAAAACATAATGAAAATGTGAGTGATCTTATATAATTGCAAAGAAACTGTCCAACGTTAAAGTGAGTGTATATATTCTTGTGCACATGTAGTCAACAACAAACAGATGGAAATTGTATATGAACTTACATAAAAATTTCATTCCAAACTATATTTTCTATTTCTGAGTTGTTTTCTCTTTCAAGTTGAATAAAGATATTATTTGGATCTTTGCATCTTGACAAACATACGTACAATTGACCGTGAGAAAATAATGGTTTTTTTAAGTATATCCCAACTTTATCGAAACTTTGACCTTGAGATTTATTAATAGTCATAGCAAATGCTAAAACTAAAGGAAATTGTTTTCTATACAAAATAAAGGGCAATGAAGATACGGTTCCTGTATTTAATGTAATTTTTGGTATAAATACTTTATTTCCGGTCTTTTCTCCGGTAATAATTTCTGCTTCAATATTATACTTATTTAATTTAGTAACTTTTAATCGCGTGCCATTACATAAACCGCTTGTTATACTTAAATTTCGTATTAACATAACAATAGCTCCGACAGTTAAGTTAAGTTCATGTGGTGGCAATCCTTCACGAATATTATTTAACATTTCAATTGGAAAATCAATATAAATATCATCATCGGATTTATCAACACCTTTGTATGTTGCCGTATCTATACTATAATACGTCATTATATTTCCCTTTATTTGTTTTAAAACTTTATTATTTAAATAATATGTGTATTCATTGTGAGTCGTTAGTATTACTTTATTCAATGAGAAATTAATTTTTTCATCATAAATTTTTGAACATACATCATTTGTTTTCCATATTTCGGGTACTTGAAATGATTTTACTTTTCCTTCTCCAATTTTTAGTAATAATTTTGAAAATGATTTGTTCAGTGAACGCATGTTTTTAGTTAACTTTAAAATACGGAAATTTGACCAAAGGTAGGATGATTTGATAGTTTCTTCTATAATCATACTTCTACTACTATTTTTTAAAACTGGAAGAATTTGACGGAAATCGCCTCCTAAAACTATTAATTTATTACCAAAAAGAATGTCAGTGTTACAAATATCTCGTAAAGTTTTATCAACTATTTCTAAAGCTTTTTTAGGGATCATAGAAGCTTCGTCCCAAATGATTAAATCAGCTTCCTTCAATTTTGTTTTATCAGATTTTAATTGTAAAAATGCAATTTCAATAGAGTTTAAGTCTAAAGGTAAACGAAATGTCCTGTGACTGGTCATTCCTTTTGGAAGTAATACTGACGCTATACCGGTCCATGCCATAGACAAAATTTGTTTGTTTTGAGAAATAAAATAGTAAATTAATGTTTTATATAAAAATATTTTTCCAGAACCTCCAGGACCATCTATAAAATACATTTTATGAGGTTCTTCACATATAATCTTAAAAATACTTCTTTGGTCAGTATTTAGTTGAGTGAACATTGTTTCAAACATTAATTTACTATAGTTAATTTCTTCATTATTATTGCAGCTTTGTTTATCTATTTTGTATGGCATAGGTAAATTAAATGATTCACATGATTTGTCTTCTGACTGAAATATTTGATTAATATGTAATAGTGCAGAATTTTCTTTGTCATTAGCAAAGTCTTCCATGAAACTATTCTTAAACGTATGCCATATTCGATCACCTTGAACATTTTCTGACATTAAAAACCATGCAAAAAATTGTCTTAATTGAAATGGAAGCATGACTGTACAAGCTTCTTGAAAAATAATATCAATTTGCGAGTCACGTTCAATTAAACCCATAGCAATAGCAGTGTCTTTAAATGTATCATAAATTATTCCATTATAAGTTTTCAAATCTTCGAATGATTTTGCACCCTTTACTTTATTTAATATTAATTTTAAATGAAATCTTTCGTGATCTTTCGGTGAAACCACATTTAATCTTCCAATTGTAGTGTTTAAAATTGTAAATGTTGGCAAGCGTAGCGAGCAGGGGGGTACAGTTAAATTATGATTTGACCAAATTAGTACTTTTAAAAATAATACAACTTTTAAGAATAAAAAATTATAATATAGAGAATAAATAATTGAAAATAAAGTGCCAAAACTCAAAACGTTTTATTTCTTTTAGGTATCACATTTAATTTTGTGGGGGGCTGTGGGGGGGGTGGTGGGGGGACAATCAATAATTCAAA
Organism: Philotrypesis tridentata; assembly: GCA_018906965.1. Lineage (NCBI taxonomy): Eukaryota > Metazoa > Arthropoda > Insecta > Hymenoptera > Pteromalidae > Philotrypesis > Philotrypesis tridentata. The sequence goes on along the minus strand of JACCIB010000076.1, from coordinate 544,355 downwards.
ATAACATGAAAATGATCGAATTTTTGGTTATTTTGTGGGGGGGCTCGATGTGGGGGGGCGTGGGGGGGGGGGGTGGGGGGTTGTGGGGGGGTCTTTGACCTAAATAGACATATAATATAGGAGGATATATATAAGTATTGCTATATATGTAGTAATGCTGTACTATATGTGTGCGTGTGTGCGTGAGTGCGTGCGTGGGTGGGTGGGTGGGTGGGTGTGTGTGTGTGTATTAATACTGTATAAGATATATAGTAATAGTGTACACCTAGAAACTTCTATTTCATTCAATTGCATCCATTCTTTAAATGATTAAATTATTTTTATCGAAAAACCAAAAGATGCATTTTGTTCTATAAGAGCTGACACAAGAAATAATTAAGAGTTCAAAGATGTACATGGTATATATACAGAAAATTATTGTCTCAGAGCGCCAATTATTTTCACATATTAAATGCAAACTAATACCTTTATTTACCAGAATTTCTGTATCAAATGTAGAAAATCAGCAAAAAATGAAAAAAAAAACTGTTTTTACCAACTTTGACCCTCTGTAACTCTAAAATAATCAATGCAAAAAATCTGAAAAAATTCAGACTAATCAGAGGCAATCTCCAGAACAAATTCTAAGAGTTATAGCTATGTCTATTTTTCGGCCAGTCGATCTCACAGAGAATCACCCATATATATATTAAGCTGCCAAATTCCAGATCCTCTCTTGAAAATTTCAAATGCGGAAAGCCTTAGCGTTGGGGAGGCTCAGTACGAGTGCAACGGATTTTAAATTTTTTAAATCGAATAATATTTAATAGCTCCCAAGCGATTGCAAAGATCTGTGACCTAGTGTAGAAACGTGTCTGAAGAAAATAATGAGCAATGGAACCAAACAATAAGCATCATTATACTGGGTATAAATACTCATTAAATTTTATGGTAGGGTCCAGATTTTCGTGGCCTAGGAAACAAGACACAGGACAACCCGTGAGTGCGAGTGAGAAGGATGGGATAATATATAAGTGCCACAGAGATAGACTTCTCTTCCTCAATTTTCTCTCATCTCCCGCTCTATCTAGTGCTAACCTTCGAGATTCGGCCGACGTCAGAAAAAAATGGTCAGGCCCATCGGCACTCTACGCGAAAGAAACGGGAGACAGTTGAGGGGGGGGGTGGGGTCTGTCTCTGAGGCACTTATGCATTGTCCTATGCTTCTCACTCCCACTCACGGGTTTTCCTATATCCCTTCTCCTCGTAGTCCTTACTGTACCTATACTATATACTGGACCGAATATAGATATACTAATGCTCACGTGGAAATACACATCGTGACGTCACGGGATATTTCAATGCGTTATTTCTTCGTTAATAAATGTGTGATTGAGAAAAGAAAAAATACACATCGATTATTTTACAACATTCTATGTGATAGATGAAAATGTTTGGTAGTGCAATATATGTATTTAAAGGTTGTGTACATCGCCAAAAAAGATTTTTTTTTCAGAAAAACTGTTAATTTGGGGTGCTTGCATTGCACGTACAAAAGTTTTGAATATTATAATTTTCAAACCTTATAATATTAATATTTCAAATCTGGTCAATGGTATCACCTTAAAATTTCTCATGGTATCCTTTTGATCGATGGGTTTGATAACTCATGTGTTCTTTTTACCTTTTAGATTGCAAAGAAATATACTTCTCTTAAAAAAGAAGGGTGTTCATCCACATTCTGGTAGCTACTTGTATTTTGAGCTTTCTGGAAATTGAAAAGGACTAATTTTTCATTAAATAAATTAGTCACAGAGATTTCATGATAACTTTTAAGAGTTACGTAGATGAAAGTATAATAGAAGTATACGACTAATGAAAGCTTTATTATGTATTTATAATAAGTTAATTATTATTATTATTATGTTACTTCAAAACAAAAAGCTGAGTGGAAAATTTTGTACCAAGACAAAAGAACAATAGTAGTATACGCTTCATCAAAGTTTTATTAAGATAACAATCATTATAAGTTTGTTACTTCAGTGAGTCCAAATTGGAACTGGATTATAATTAAAGCATCTTCAAGATCCAAATCTGAGCTGTTGAACGTATATGAAAATATAAGCGATCAAAACATAATAAAAAAATATTAAAAAACTTATCTGACTTAATGTAGGTGGCATTTTTGATGAACAAATGTACTAAAGACGGCAAATGCAACGATAACTCGAAAAAATTGATCCAATGATATTTTATTTGCCGCATAATTAAAAAACCGAACGATTTAATTTGATGGTCTCATAAGAAAAATAAACAAACTTAGCAGGTGCTAGGTAAAAAGCAGCTCATAGAAACGGACTAAGTGACTCACTTGAAGTTCAGGGTGTAAATTAAAATTAAAGAATATTGTACATATCATTCCATTGCGTCATATCCTATTCCGGAATATCTGATTCCACCGTTCCTGGCGGTTCCGTGTTAGGTGGTTATTGTTGAAAATATTGAGAATTTTATGCATATCCCTATTACAAAATCACAGGTGACATCTCACCTGAGGCCTCATGCCAAAATCTCATCTAACTGATTTTTACCGATTTTTCATTTATTATATATCTAAGGCCGTTCTTAATGAATCGGTGACAATATTTGAAGAATTCGAACTTATAAATTTTTAAAAACTTGGACTTGGAAAAATATGGTACAATTTTTAAAAAAAGTTCCAAGTTTGAGTTTTTCGAAAATAGTCACTAATTGACTAAGAATGGTCTTAAATATATAATGAACAAAAAATCGGTAAAAATCGGTTAGATGAGATTTTGGCGTGAGGTCTCAGATGAGATATCACCTCAGATATCATCTGAGATCTCACCTCAGATATCATCTGAGATCTCACCTCAGATATCATCTGAGATCTCACCTCAGATATCATCTGAGATCTCACCTCAGATATCATCTGAGATCACACCTCAAATATCATCTGAGATCTCACCTCAGTTTTTGGAGTAGGGATACATTGAACAGTTCATAATGGAATGGAACTTTTTGCCTTGCCTGGTTTGGTCATTCTAATGAATATATTGCTGTTCATAAATAAATTCTACGTTAGCAGCTGAAACGCTTTAAATACATCCTACCATAAAAGCTATAAATTTATAATATTTAATAGATTAATAGATTTTAACTATAACTTGATTGTTAAATATATTGCATTCCTTATAAAAGTAGTGAAATCTCTCTCCCCCCCCCCCCCAAAAAAAAACATTTTCAAAGTAGAAAGTAGGCAAGCATAAGGTTGTGTTTCCATTCAAATTATTCCATAATTTAAATGAAGAACCCTCCACAACCCTTATGTGTTTATTCAATCTTCTAAATTAAAGGTTGTTAAACTCTCCGTAGCCCTTCTAACTCCTGACAAGACTTAATGTGCTTATACATATCAACTTGGAAATTCTAAAACTCTCTTCAATAAAATATATATGTACGTAAACTGCTTCGTATTGAAGGTCCATTCAACTGACAAACGTTTTTTTAGTATTACTTCACTACCTTTGATTTTGCGAAAATTCCAATTTTAATTTTCAGAATAGAAGGTTGCGATCGCAATAAATAAATAAGCAAGTTTCTTTTATAAAAAACCAGTCGTTTTGAAATAAATAAATAAATGAGCATTCAAATACTAAAAATAATATGTAGAATAAAAATTAATTATTATACTATACCGATGGCTTTTTGCAGGACGAAATTGTAAGGGCTTCGATGTGTAGTCTTTCGAATAAATTGTCATTTTTATCCCGAGAAGGCGACTGCATTGAAGAATCAACATACACTAATACTAATGTTGTTTATAAAATTAAATGCAGTCACCATCAAATAGACCTTTCAGTTACAATTGCCTTCCACTTCGCTGATAAATAAATCGCAAAAGGGTAAACAACATGATGCAGTGAGACGTGTTGAGATTTTTTTATGGAAAACCTTGCCATCCCGTCCTATCATTAATAATCGATGAACTACTAAATGTAATTGTAATCAATAATATACTATAATATATCAAACTATCAGTCGTTTTACCTTTCTGTTATCATATATAAATGGTACAACTTTAAATACATGTTAAACTGTGAGAATAATGGCCTCAAATGATAATGAGAAATTTTTTTAATTAATAATAGCACTAAAACTAAACCTGTGAACTCTGAATATGTTTTAACTTCATGAATTTCTTAAAAATTAAGCTTACAATTATCACGAAATGTTATATATTTAAAATCCGAAATTTGATACTTACTTTGATTAAGCAGAGGCGTAATTTAAAAATGCATCCATTGTTATTACAGTAGGACGGAACGGCAAGTTTTTCCATAAAAAAATTTCAACACGGTCTTACTGCATCATATTGTTTAATCTTTTGCGATTCACTTATCCACGAAATAAAAGGCAATTGTAACTGTAAGGTCTATTTAACTTCATTAATATTTTCAACTAGATTAGTATTATTGTATGTTGGTTCTTCAATGTAGTCGCCTTCTTGGGATAAAAATGATAATTTATTCAAAAGACTACGCATCGAAGCACTTACAACTTCTTCCTGCAAAAAGCCATCGGTATAGTATACTGATTAATGTTCATTCTACATATTATTTTTTTTATTTAAATACTCATTTATTTATTTATTTCAACCGACTGAAATTATTTTGTGAATTAAAACTACCCTAAATCTCTTCTACTTGGAGAAATGTAACTCCACAATTTTTGTTAGATTTTTTTCATCAAATCCCTTCAAGCTGCAGAGGGTGAAATTTGATAAAAAAAGGATTTTTAGAATTTTTTATATATTTTCGAAATTTTATAGCTCCTGAGGGAAGCGTTTTCCTTCAAAAATATATAGAATACTTTCGTAAGGAAATTTTCTCTAGTTTCAAGAAAAAATACTTCCAATGTGATGTATATATTGTAACGGGGATTGTCCATGTTAAATTTAGTTTTCTACTTTAATTCTCCGCGAGTTTTGAATAAAGGAGACAGGGAAATTATTATAGAAATCAAGCAAAACAAACAGAGTATCTGGTAAAATGCTACTGCGTATATTATTACTTCAAATAAACCATTGATTTTATAATAGATAAACTTATACACTGGTGCTTTTTCGGCACAAGAAACGAGAGCCACGGATGCTATGCGTTGGTGAGAGTGAGACAGAGATGCTGGTACTTACAAAGTATTGCCGATGATTCACGCGCAGCTTCGCAACAGTCCAGTAATATTGCTTTATGCGAGATCTCCGCTCGGAAAATATGTCTACACCACGTTCTCGATGACTGATGATCGCACGAAATATTTTATAACAAAACAACGTCCGCGCATATTCTACCCTTTACAAAATGCAGAAGTACGCGATCTCTCTTAGGTACAACCGACCCGCTCGATAGCCAAATTGAATTTACTCTGACCATACGGCGCGTTCGCAAATCCATCATTCTCGTACAGCTCTAGAACAGCTGGAACAGTCTGAAAACTTACATGCAAATGATACAAGCAAATGATAAAATAAATCAAGCATGCGCCGTTACGATACTCGTCACAATATATGTATATATATATATATATATATATATATGCCATCCAAGTCAACCTGTGGAAAAATTTTTTAGATTTCGGGCAAAATTTTTTTATAAACTTTTCTTTCATCAAAAGAACTTTAAAAAATGTTCAGTTATTTAAATGGTAACAAATTGTAAATAATTTGAATAATTATAGTTTTTTTGATAATGCAAAGTTAATAAATGAAAATGATTTTTCATTTCCATATAAAAGCTTTTTGGGTAAATCGAAATAGATAGATCTCTTGTAGGTATCTTCTAGTATTCCTAAAGATTTGTTTTATGTCTACGTATACCACATATTACTTGTTTATTAATAAATTGCAGTTTATAAAAAATCGTATCCAGTCTCTTTCTACACAAATAAATGTATTTTTAAATATCCAATAGCCAATAATTGTATTTCATGATATCCATTCAATTTTTTTTGGACCACTTATAAAATCAAAATATCACCTGTCAAAACAAAAAAATTGGATTTCCTAACTGAAAAAAATATTTAGATAATAAAAAAAATTCTAAGATAAAAGGTTTTCTTGAGATTTTTCTTAATTTCGCTTCGATTCCAAGCTAAAAATTGATGAAAATGTTGAATATTAGTATAAAATTTACGATAAAATTCTTCAAAAACTTTCATTCGCGTATTAGAACATTTCCAGATACTTTTGTATTCAAAAGAGCTGTACACATCTATCTATACATATTTTTTTATTTCAATTCCTAGGATCAAACCTTGAAAATTTTGAATTCAAATATCTAAATGTCGTTAAAGCTTCTGACACACACACACACACACACACACACACACACACACACACACACACACACACACACACACACACACACACACACACACACCCGTAACAATATACATATATATATATATATATATATCAATTGATAGTATTATTCCTAGAAACTAGAGAAAATTTCCTTGCAAAGTATTCTATACATTTTCGAATTTTTGAAAATTAGCAAAAAATGAAAAAATCCTGATTTCACTAATTTTGTTCCTCTGTAGCTCGAAGGGGCTTGATGGAAAATATCTAAAAAATTTTAAAGAGTTGTATTTCTCCGAGGGGATTTGATGAAAAAAAATCTAAAAAAAATTGAGGAGTTACATTTCTCCAAGTAGAAGATATTTAGAATAGGTTGAATAAAAAAAATGTTAGCAGATTGACCTATATATATGGGTGATTCTCTGACAAATCGAGCGTGCCATTTTTTGACTTTCGACAAAAATATTTTTAAAACATTCTTTACTAGTCTATGAGTGCCCCTGAATTTTTTCAAATTTTTTCCATCACTTTCATTTAAGTTATAGAGGCTCAAAGTTGGCATAGTAAGCAATTTTTGCATTTTTTGCCTATTTTCGTTAATTTGTAGCTCCTCAGGAAAACATTTTTAACGATAAACACATAGAACATTTTGTTAGCAAATTTGCTGTAGTTTAAGAGAAAAATATTAGCAAAGTCATATATATATTTTTGCTTTTATATGTTTGCTTCTACGTATAAACCTTTTAAGCCTTAAAATCAAGTTTTCAGCTTGATCGATCATCAATATCGAAGCCAAAAAAATTTGAAAAGATAGTCTAACTCATTATAAAACAAACTGTGAAAGTCCCAGAATGTCAGAGGCCCTGGTTTCTCTGTGAGAAATAAATATAACAGCTCATTTATTAAAAAACACAAGTTTATTCAAAAGGACATGTTTCACGCATCAAAAAATGTAGGTAAAGTAGTGAAATATTAGCATAATCCATCGAAATTTTGTTGTACAATATTATAAAAATGCTATAGAGTATCCCTATATAATCAGTTTTAACATTTATAATAATGAAAATAAACTAAACATGATTTTATACTTTGAAAAGCGCACCCGGGTGTCATATACTCAATATACAATAGTTTCAAGGATATTTGACTTACATAAAAGTCAATAAACAATTAATTATAATCAATACATCCATGCTCATGATTGATTTTTATTTAGTTTTATTTAAAAACAAATTTTAAAAAGCATTGTTTAAGAGAGAGCAAATTAAGCTCTAGCAGAAGGGACTCTATTTTTCCATCTCTCTCTAATAAATGCATAAATGTAGTAAATTTTGACTTTAGACCAAATTAAAAAAATTGTAGGAAAGATTGACGGTAAGAAAAGTAGATGAGAATGTTCTATAGGATCTAGCGAACAAAACAGAGTAGGTGAGAAAAGCCCAAAAACATTCATTAGATGTGAAAATAATGTTGTAATAGATAAAGATACAGCAACGGGAAAAAGTTTGCGTCTTCCGATAAGGCAATCTTTTTTATGAAAACGCCTAGAGAACTGAGACTTGACATCTGAGTTAAAGAACTTAACGACGAATACGCACATATGAATATGTTATACATTCTTTTGTTTATATTAAGAGTTTACAATGTTACAAGTGAAAAAATGTAGCTCGAAGCCCGAGGCGCGCTCAGCGGGCTACGCGCATGCGCGAAGAGTCGAGAGCAGTTGGAACTGCAGCGAGCTACATTTTTTCGCTTGTACCTTTATAAACTTTCAATATAGACAAAATAATGTACAACATATTCATATGTACGTATTCGTCGTTAAGTTCTTTAACTCAGATGTCAAGTCTCAGTTCTCTAGGCGTTTTCATAAAAAAGATTACCTTATCGGAAGACACAAACTTTTTCCCGTTGCTGTATGTTTATCTTTTACAACTATTTTCACATCTAAAGAATGTTTTTGGGCTTTTCTCACCTACTCTGTTTTGTTCGCTAGATCCCATAGAATATTCTCATCTACTTATTTTACCGTCAAACTTTCCTAAAATTTTTTTAATTTGGTCTAAAGTTTAAATTTACTATATTTATGCATTTATTAGAGAGAGATGGTGAGATAGTTCCTTCTGCTAGAGCTTAATTTGCTGTCTCTTAAAAAATGCTCTTTAAAATTTGTTTTTAAATAAAACTAAATAAAAATCAATCATGAGTATGGATGTATTGATTATAATTAATTGTTTATTGACTTTTATGTAAGTCGAAAGTGTCTATCCGGACACAGTCCGTATTAAACGGACTCACAATCCGTGTGAATTCTTGGAAATTCCGTTATCTTTTATCTGGCCGTGCCTATTCCGTAGCCGTTTTTATGCCGTTTTTAGTCCGTGTCGTTTCCGTGGCCGTTTTTCTTCATTTTTTTGGTCCGTTTCCGTGCCGTTTCCATGTCTTTTCCGTGTCGTTTCCGTGTGGTCTCCGTTTCCGTGTCCGTGCCGTTTCCGTTTCCGTGCCGTTTCAGTGTGGTCTCCGTTTCCGTGCCGTTTCCGTGTGGTCTCCGTTTCCGTGACCGTGCCGTTTCCGTGCCCTTTCCGTGGCCGTGTCTGTTCCGTTTCCGTGCCTTTTCGGTTTTCGTGTCGTTCCCGTGCCGTCTCTATTCCGGTGATGTAGCCGTGCCGTTCACGTGCCGTTTCCGTGCCGGTTTAGGCATACTAGGTGGATATTTTAAAATACACGTAGATTAATTACCAAATTCGGTTGTAAGGAACAATTTTGCAGGTTATTAGTATGGAAATGTAGACTTCAGATTTTACAAATGAATCTACTAAAAGTCTTTTTCTTGTTTTGTTGCAAGGAGACCAGTTCTCTGCGCAGATCTTTTCTTCTAGTATAAATAAATGAAATACATTAGCGCGTTTCGCACGTTCTAACCTCAAACTTGGTGATATTTATGATATATTATGCAAAAGCATTCCCGCTCTCGTATTGCGGGACTCGGAAATATGATGTCCACAAATTTTTTAACTTATCACAAAGTTTCCTCTTGGAGGAAGCAAAAAATTTTCGTTTGAAACTGGTACCAGTATCGAACCGTATTTTTATATGCTACTAGTGTTACGCGAACTTCGGCGCACTGCGACTACAAGTTCGTTACCATTTTTTTTAAAGCGGATTATTGTTTGTTAGGGTTAATACTATATGTGGGAATTTTCGCAACGAAGTCAGATACCTGGAACTTTTCCAAAATGGCGCTCGAAAGGGCTGCCGACCCGTTACTCTGACGTAGGCGGTTTTGCGTTTGTCTTTACACCCACCCACCCGCTCTCTGCGTGGCCTTCTAAACCTTTTTACCTGTGTGCGACCCCATATAACAGGTCACCCCTCCCTTTGTATCGGTTACCCTTCTCTTCTTTCTAGTCAACCCTCCCATTTTTGTGGTCATCTCTCGCGAAGAATATTGTACATCAATAAAATTGAAAACGTAAACAAAATCCCTTCGAAATTCATAGCGATAGTAGAGATGCATTATGCTCAGTACAGGATACAATGTTACTACGAAAATGGTATTGACAATCAATTTTATTTTATTGAATAGTAAATCAGTAATTAAAATTCAAATTTCCATTCTGTATCAAACTATATGAAAACGCAGTTAACATAATATAATGTACATCTTTGTTATGGTACAGTAGCAGACAATTTCATCAACATTAAGGTCTATCTCCATACTTCGTTACAAGTGACGGATACCGAATACTGCGAACTGAAAGTCCGCATTCCAGTGTTTCATTACGATTTAACAGCATTTCGAATTGTTTGAGACTCTGAGAGTCAGATTAAATAAAAATTAAAAATAAATCATTTTTAGATGAGTGTGAAGTTCGCATAGTTGCCATGCAACAAAAATTGATAAATTTATGAAATGCTGCCCCACCGGTTCTAATCGTTGAAGATTAATTATTATACAATAAAAAACTTATTTGCAACATGAGCAATGTATCACTACCCTAAATTTACCCCTTGTAGGGGGTTACGATTTCGTTGCATCCAAGTAACGGACGTCATGATTTTTCTCTGCGAGTCTAAGTTCGCTACCATTTTTTTTCGGATTATTGTTTACTATGGTAAATATCATATCTATGAATTTTTGCAACGAAATCAGACACCTAGAACTTTTCCAAAATGGCGCCGGAAAGAGCGGCCGACCCGTCATTCTGACTTCGGCGATTTCTCTTTGCGAATCTAGGTTCGTTACCACTTTCTTTAAAACGGATTATTATTAATTAGAGTAAATACTACATATACGAATTTTCGCAAAGAAATCAAAGTCATGGAACTTTTCCAAAACGGCGCCGGAAAGGATGGCCGACCCGTCACTCGGACTTCCGCGCTTTTTCTCTGCGACTCTATGATCGCTACCATTTTTTTCAAAGGGATTTTGTTTACATTTTCAATTTTATTGATGTACAATATTCTTCGGAAGAGATGACCACAAAAATGGGAGGGTTGACTAGAAAGAAGAGAAGGGTAACCGATACAAAGGGAGGGGTGACCTGTTATATGGGGTCGCACACAGGTAAAAAGGTTTAGAAGGCCACGCAGAGAGCGGGTGCGTGGGTGTAAAGACAAACGCAAAACCGCCTACGTCAGAGTAACGGGTCGGCAGCCCTTTCGAGCGCCATTTTGGAAAAGTTCCAGGTGTCTGACTTCGTTGCGAAAATTCCCACATATAGTATTAACCCTAACAAACAATAATCCGCTTTAAAAAAAATGGTAACGAACTTGTAGTCGCAGAGCGCCGAAGTTCGCGTAACACTAGTAGCATATAAAAATACGGTTCGATACTGGTACCAGTTTCAAACGAAAATTTTTTGCTTCCTCCAAGAGGAAACTTTGTGATAAGTTAAAAAATTTGTGGACATCATATTTCCGAGTCCCGCAATACGAGAGCGGGAATGCTTTTGCATAATATATCATAAATATCACCAAGTTTGAGGTTAGAACGTGCGAAACGCGCTAATGTATTTCATTTATTTATACTAGAAGAAAAGATCTGCGCAGAGAACTTGTCTCCTTGTAACAAAATAAGAAAAAGACTTTTAGTAGATTCATTTGTAAAATCTGAAGTCTACATTTCCATACTAATAACCTGCAAAATTGTTCCTTACAACCGAATTTGGTAATTAATCTACGTGTATTTTAAAATATCCACCTAGTATGCCTAAACCGGCACGGAAACGGCACGTGAACGGCACGGCTACATCACCGGAATAGAGACGGCACGGGAACGACACGAAAACAGGAAAGGCGCGGAAACGGCACATAAACGGAAACGGAACAGCCACGAAAACGGCACAGCCACGGAAACGGAAACGGCACGGAAACGGCACGGCCACATGGAAACAGCACGGACACGGAACGGCCACGGAAACGGCACGGAAACGGCACGGCCACGGAAGCGGAAACGGTACGGAAACGGCACGTAAACGGAAACGGAACGGCCACGGAATCAGAAACGGAACGGCGCGGAAACGGCACGGCCACGGAAACGGCAAGGCCACGGAAACGGAGACCACACGGAAACGGCACGGACACGGGACGGCCACGGAAACGGCACGTAAACGGAAACAGAACGGCCACGGAAACGGCACGTAAATGGAAACGGAACGGCCACGGAAACGACACGGAAACGGCCCGGAAACGGCACGGCCACGAAAACGGCACGGCCACGGAAACGGAGACCACACGGAAATGGCACGGAAACGGAGACCACACGGAAACTGCACGGAAACGGCACGGAAATGGAAATGGAACGGCACGGAAACGGAAACGGAACGGCCATGGAAACGGCACGGAAACGGACCAAAAAAATGAAGAAAAACGGCCGCGGAAACGACACGGACTAAAAAATGGCATAAAAACGGCTACGGAATAGGCACGGCCAGATAAAAGATAACGGCATTTCGAAGAATTCACACGGATTGTGAGTCCGTTTTTTACGGACTGTGTCCGGATAGACACTTTCATGTAAGTCAAATATCCTTGAAACTATTATATATTGATTATATGACACCCGGGTGCGCTTTTCAAAGTATAAAATCTTGTTTAGTTTATTTTCGATATTATAAATGTTAAAACTGATTATATAGGGATACTCTATAACATTTTTATAATATAGTACAACAAAATTTTGATGGATTATGCTAATATTTCACGGTTTTACCAAAATTTTTTGATGCGTGAAACAAGTCCTTTTGAATAAACTTGTGTTTTTTAATAAATAAGCTGTTATATTTATTTCTCACAGAGAAACCAAGGCCTCTGACATTCTGGGACTTTCACAAGTTCTTTTATAGTGAGTTAAACTATCTTTTCAAATTTTTGCGGCTTCGATATTGATGATCGATCAAGCTGAAAACTTGATTTCAAGGCTTAAAAGGTTTATACGTAGAAGCAAACATATATATATATATATATGACTTTGCTAATATTTTTCCCTTAAACTACAGCAAATTTGCTAAAAAAAATGTTCTATGTGTTTATCGTTAAAAATGTTTTCCTGAGGAGCTAGAAATTAACGAAAATAGGCAAAAAATGCAAAAATTGCTAACTATTCCAATTTTGAGCCTCTGTAACTTAAATGAAAATGATGGAAAAAATCTGAAAAAATTCAGGGGCATTCACAGACAAGTAAAGAATGTTTTAAAAATATTTTTGGCGAAAGTCAAAAAATGGCGCGCTCGATTTGTCAGAGAATCACCCATGTATATAAATGGGTGATTCTCATATACGTTTAAAATATAAAGTACATGAATGCAAAGCCCTTGAAACAAATTTATAGCCCTCTAGGTGTCCTGTAGACCACAGGAAAAATCAGAGAATGTTAAAAAATTACGAAAAATTAACTATATTCAAAAAATTGGTCAAGGCTTATCTATTTATATTTTTTTTAACTTTAATAATGTTTTTTTCTCGTATTGATGTCTACTTTTAAGGAAAACTACCGATGATTTACATATCTTTGGAATAGTATCTTTCTTGAGACCAAAACTAAAAACTACTTTTTTCGATTTTTTACGTATTTTTTATCTGTTGGTTATAGTCTAGTATCTGTTAGTTTTCAACCTATCAAAACAAAATACCTCTCAAAATTGTTGTTTTCTTAAGGGGTTATGACAGTGTTAAAATTTTGAAAATATCCACTTTTTTTTATTTACTTTTTTTACAGTTAATAGTCCGTGGAATATGGTTCTCAAGGCCGTTTTTTGCTAAAAAAATTTGCCTCGAAGATATCGACAAAAAACTGATAGATCTGCTTCAAGTAAATTTTGGAAATTCGTGAATTTTAAATTTTTTAATTAGGCCAAACTTGTGGAAAGAGTTGTTCTACCACACTTCTTACAGAGCGATTTCATGAGATATCTTACTGGAAATACGACATAAAAACTGTTTTACAAACCGTTTTTTCTCAATAGTTATTAATTTATTTCCGTAAAATATAATAAAATTCGTAAAATTAATTTTTCTATGTGTGATTTTATGTTACTAAACTCAATGTGTTAAAGTAAAGGCATTCAACAATTTGAATTTGCCACCCGGCAGGTTGCGCCTCACAGTGTCCGGGATCGAGAATGAAGATTACTATATGATCGGTTCATCCAACCTTCAAGACACTATCTCAGTGCATTTTGTCTGCTAGCTGCTGTAACATTGCTTATAACCTCAGTGGTGTTGTAAAAATACAAGAGCTTCTGCAGAGTACAACAATTATTCAGATATTTATTGGAAACTAATTAGTAATAATTGTGTTCATAATGAGCTTTTCCTTTGTTGGATTATTTTTTGTTTTTAGGTATACGAGTGCAAGCGAGCAAGATAGGTGTTTATATTGACTATCTGGAGTATTATTTTGCATACTTTTTAACAACTTGAAGTGTATATAATAATGGTAAGTATTACATGTAACTGTAATTCATAAACATATCTTGATTATGAATAGCTAACGATAATTTTTATTTTATTTTCATCTGCTAAATGTTATATTATCACACATCATGATGTACGTCTACCATCAAATATACATTATTGTATGTTTATTTCAGTACCAAAAACAAATCAAGGTATGCCAGATGGTTTCTGTAAGTATAGCTGAGTTTATTTGTATGATTTACATTAGAAACTTTAAATGCCTTTTACTCAGCTTTAGTTTTAATATGGTTTTTGTTTACTTGCTGCAGCTTTCTCAAGGAACCGTACCATTAATCCAGATACGCCAAAGTGAAAAATCTTCCTTATGAGTCTAGTCAAAAACTGAGTGGAGCAGAATTGGCAAAAGTAAGTTAAAAGTGAATGTTATGTATGTTTGCATATCTAACATTCACTGTAATTACTAATATTGTCAATACAAGTATAATTAATTGTGTAGAATAAAAATTGATGCGTCTCTTCGAGCCAAGTTGTTTATTTTAAAAAATGCCAAACGTTTCGGGATATTTTTATCCCCTCTTCAGTGGCTGTATAAACGTTAAGTTACAAGGTTTTATTACAATAATAATATTAAAAATAAGTGAAATTGAAATTATAAATATTAACATAGTTACCTAATTCGCAAAACAACTTTCGTGTTTTCACATTATTAGGAACGGAAAGGAAAAAACCGCATATGGCGCTATAAATATAAATTTAAAATTTAAACCAAAGTTTACAAAGAACTATTACGAACATTTTTTTAATTATAACTTACGGCCTAGGACTCGAGAATTTTTTTTAACAGAACGATTCACCGGTGCCAAGGTGGTAATGCGGCACCGGTCGAGGCAGGACATCAACTGATGTCTCGACAAAAATCGGGCAATATATATTGCGCAATACATACAATAGATGCTGTACTAATACTTAGAAATGTTATATAAATTACAATGCAAACCGCATCAGCGACGGATACCTCGAGCTTCATTCATATACCAAGAACAAATAACACATTGGAGGTGGCACGTTAATACTATATAGCAGGGCGGGGGGCCCGCGCAGCATCGTAAGAAACGCTCCTGCCATGACTATATGACTATATAGTATACAGTATGGACGGAGCGTTGCCACGGCAACCCGGTCTCCCCGACTTTTGTCGAGACATCAGTTGATGTCCTGCCTTGACCGGTGCCGCATTACCACCTTGGCACCGGTGAATCGTTCTGTTAAAAAAATTCTCGAGTCCTAGGCCGTAAGTTATAATTAAAAAAATTTTCGTAATAGTTCTTTGTAAACTTTGGTTTAAATTTTAAATTTATATTTATAGCGCCATATGCGGTTTTTTCCTTTCCGTTCCTAATAATGTGAAAACACGAAAGTTGTTTTGCGAATTAGGTAACTATGTTAATATTTATAATTTCAATTTCACTTATTTTTAATATTATTATTGTAATAAAACCTTGTAACTTAACGTTTATACAGCCACTGAAGAGGGGATAAAAATATCCCGAAACTTTTGGCATTTTTTAAAATAAACAACTTGGCTCGAAGAGACGCATCAATTTTTAGTCTACACTATCCCATCATCGAGCGATAGAGTCATTATTAAACATATAATTAATTGTATTAATTTTATGTTTTCTAAAAATCTCTTCCACTCAGTTTGTGAGGACACTCATAAGGAACATTTTCCACTTTGTTTCATCAGCATTGATGGTACGGTACCTTCAGAAAGCCGCGGCAAGTCCAGAAACATGAAGAAAATCATGCTTTTTGGTAAGAAAATACCTTTAATTGTCATCAAGTATGACACCCACTTAATGCATATTTTCTAATGCATAAAAGTGGTGTATAATACTTATATTTTGAAGGAAAAATATAGTTTTTAGAGCATTTACATATATATTAATATTTTATTCGACTAATAATTTTTTTTTCAGGATTTAACACTGTCTTTAACACCACTTAAGGCCTTTAATCTTTTCCATTCGCTCAAATATGTTACTTCTATCAAAAATATTGGCTATTTAAAGTCAGCCTAATTTTCGAAAAGCGCAAACTTTGGACCTCTTCATGTCAAAACTGAATTAACTATTATCTTCGATTTTGACTACATTAACTATTATCTTCGATTTTTCTCAGATTTTTTCAAAACCCTCTAAAACTCGTACTCCAGTGGTGTAACAGTGTCTGAGCTGTAGCCTGGAGAAAGTTTAAAGTGTAAAAGTCCACTTGGACAAAAGTGATGTGTATATGAAGATACTGTGAATGACTCATTGAACATCAGATATGTATACTTTTATTATTTTTAATTCAATTAACTTTAAATTAGAGAACACAATTCTTTGTGTTAAAATAAATTATTCTTTGTTTGTTACAGGTGATTCAAATTAGTTGGTCCGGCAAAACAAGTTAAAACCACCTCACACGTCTATGACTGTAAGTACTATTTTATAAATTAACTATTAATCCAGATTTTAGTCGCTATACATATAGTATTATTATCTATTACATTGAGAAATATCACCTCATTATGTATTATCTACTATACATACTATAATTAATTCAGATGAATTTATAATTATAAAGGCGGAAGTAGATCATTATTTGCCAAATGTAGCAAAATATGAGTAATAACTTTATTTTTAGCAAGAAATAGAGCAAGTCTGATGGGTTGTGACGTACGTAGAAACTTTTCTACTAAAATAAGCAATCTTTACAAAAATTTTGGTTGGGATCCGATGGGTCGTACCTTGAAAATTTTGAATTTCAAGGTTTAAATTACACATATGACTTGTAATACATATATATATATATATATATATATATATATATATATATGATTTCAAAAGTATTTTTTTTTTTTGAAAAATTGAGAAAATTTTAAGAAAAAATTGTTATATGTCCCTATAGTAATAAATGCTTCCCTGAGGAGCTATGAATTTTTGAAAATCAGCACAAAATGCAAAAAAAACTAATTTTATCAACTTTGACCCCCTTTAACTCTAAGACAATCAATTCAAAAAATCTGGAAAAATTTGGAGTAACTCGTGGCAACCTCTAGAACAAATTCCCAGAGTTATAGTGAGGTCTATTTTTCGGCCGGTCGATCTCACAGAGAATCACCCATATATATATATATATATATATATATATATATATATTAGGCTGCCCAGTTTTGCCACCAATTTTGAAAGTTACATTTAAGATCAGACTAAGCATTGGGGAGGCTCAGAACTAGTACAACGGATTTTGAATTTTTCAAATCGAATAATATTTAATAGCTCCCACGCGATTGCAAAGATCTGTGACCTAGTGTAGAAACATATCTGAAGAAGGTAATGGCAGTGGAACCAAACAATAAGCATCATTATCCTGGTCATAAATACTTCTTAGATTTTATGGTAGGGTCCGGCTTTTCGGGACCTCGGAAGCGAGACATAGGACAACCCGTGTGTGCGAGTGAGAAGCCTAGGAAAATGTATAAGTGCGACCAGAGGTGCGACAGAGACAGACTTTCTCCTCCTCAATTTTCTCTCGTCCCTCGCTCTGTCCGATGCTAACCTTCGCGATTCGTCCGATGCTTCTCACTCGTACATTCAATTGTAAAATCACATCGAATTCTTAATGCAAACTGTAGGAGATTATATATTTAAAAATAAAGCTATTAATTAAATTAAGTTAAGTATTGCAAAATAGTCATTTTTATATTTTGAATTTTATAATTATTAATTTTATAATTATATATTTGTAATCATTAAACATATCCTAGAAACAAAAAAAATTTTTTTTAACAATTAACTTGTTTATAATAAATTATAATATTTATTGTTATAATTATAATATAAAATGTCTCGATGTCATGAAAAATCACAATTATTATTCTTTAAACATTAAAAAAAAAATTTAACAAATAATTTGTTTATTATAAATTATAATATTTATTGTTATAATTATAATATAAAATGTCACGATGTCATGAAAAATCACGATTATTATAATTTAAACATAAAAAAAATTTTGTACAAATAATTTGTTTATAATAAATTATAACAATAAATATTATAATTATATTATAAAATTCTGCGATTTCACGAAAAATCACGATATTGAAAACTGAATTTTACGAGAAAAATAAAAAGCGATATAGCTGAGAAGACCAACACGTGTAGCACCAGATGTGTCCTCCGACGGAGGGAGCGAGGGTGTTAAAGTATCATAGCAGCTTATTCCTAAAAAAAATTTGACGTTTCACCTACTTTTTAAAACGAAAACCAAAACTTTCATTTGATTTTTAACCGTGTTCTTAAAATAATTTTGGTAAAATTCTTTTTGGGATCATTTCGGCATGAATTTAAGAACGCTGTGTCAAAATGTGAAAGACATCGAAGCAGTAGAAGGGGCCTTAAATCGACTCCAAAGATGAGTAGTTTTAGTAGAAATACGCACCTGTCAACTTCTTTAATTATTAACTTTTTTGCACCAAACTTCTTCGAGCCTATTGCTATGTACCCGGTGACAAGCCCGAGAAAAAAAAATATCAGAAAATGACCGTAATTTCATTGTTATAGACATTAATTTGTTCGTCTATGTTATATCCTATTTAAAATACCTAAATCGCGTGGGAGGTATTAAATATTATTCGATTTGAAAAATTCAAAATCCGTTGTACTAGTTCTGAGCCTCCCCGATGCTTAGTCTGATCTTAAATGTAACTTTCAAAATTGGTGGCAAAACTGGGCAGCCTAATATATATATATATATATATACACACAGTACAAATACATACTTATAAACTTTTTGTAGATCGGGGTTATAGGGGGATTCTGAAGTGTTAAAAGTTGGAACTTTTGAAGTTATAACTTCTTATAGTTCGCCTGAGGGATAACGAAAATGTAACGAAAAAGCGTTCCTTCGACCACATATTTTTGGAAAGCAAAGGAGGGGAATGAGGAGAGAGAGAGCGAGGGTCGCGCTGTCCCATTATTGAATACCACAACATGCTGCGTCGAAGAAAACAAATAAAACTGAATTTACTTAATTTTCATTGTTACTTAAATTATCTCGCCTGTAACAAAAAGGAGTTATAAAGTTCGCCCTTGAAACTGAAATGCAAATTGAATATATATGATTAGATGCTATAATTTCTACTTCACCACCATATCTGCTATTCATTGACATACAATTCATAAGTATTTTTATTGATAAATTTATATACGTACGATGCATGAACTATAATGAATGGTTCAAAATACTCCCAATTTTCATAAGTATATTTTACAATTTTAGCCCTAGTATTCATATGATCTTCTTGAGTGCTCAACAAAAAATAAGAAAAGCAACGAAATAGGCAATTGCTACCTCCTAAGATTTTTTTTTGTTCAAACATTATATTGAAAGATGTGTGTATAGACAAGTGTATAACACTAAGTCTATTTTTGATTATATCCCTCGGTAGTATGTGAATAATCTTTGTGACCAATTTATCAATCTTCCGAAGGCACTGGATAAGGGAGGTGAAGTAATTCAAATCATCCTTCCTTTTTTCGACGTTTCGGCGAACATTGTCACCCTCATCAAGAGACTGCCAATATTTATTGAAAAAAAAACACATTAAAAGATATAAAATAATGATACACATAAGAAAATTTATCGTGAAACTTACATAGAGCAGCTGCATACTATGTACGTTTTGAAAATCCTTTCCTCGGCCGATTACGGACCGATGAAGAGGAGCCGATTGACAACACTATTGTTATTCTGACTTAATCGAATACTGTTACGGAAGTAAGGAAGTAGCCGTTAGTTCACGCTTTTATATTGCGAAAATGATCGCAGACGTTTAAGCGGTTTGTTTACAAGGGACGTCACGCAGGATTTGTATATATCAGTACATTACATAGGTCTATCGTTCGTTTTCACTTTTCAGCTAAAATATCAATTGATATTCTATTGATAAACAAAGCAGGGAAATTAATTACTGATTGGCACATAAAACCTGCATTCTCTGGCAGAATTTTAAACTTTCGATTACAACATCCAGATTGTCAAAAAATTGCCATAGTGTACAATTTAGTAGATAGGGCGATTAAGGGGTTATGACAGTGTTAAAATTTTGAAAATATCCATTTTTTTTTATTCACTGTTTTCATAGTTAATAGTCTGTAGAATATGGTCCTGAAAGCCGTTTTTGGCTAAAAAAATTTTCCTCGAAAATATCAAAAAACTAACAAATCTGTTTCAAGTAAATTTTTGAAAAATCGTGATTTTTAAATATTTTAATTAGGCCAAACTTGTGGAAAGGATTGTTCTAACCCAATTTTTACAGAATAATTTCATGAGAAATCTTACTGAAAATATGACTTAAAAACCGTTTTACAAACCGTTTTTTTCTCAAGAGTTATTAATTTATTTCCGTAAAATAAATAAAATCTGTAAAATTAATTTTTCTATGTGTGATTTTATGTTACTAAACTCAATGTGTTAAAGTAAAGGCATTCAACAAATTTGAATTTGCTACTCGAATAGATTGTGCCTCACAGCGTCTGGTCGAGAATGAATATTTCTGTTTGATCGGTATAGTAGAATTCTCTGTAAAGCAGCAGAAAGCAGCCAAACAGCTGTTTTTCATCCAAGACACTAGATCAGTGCAGTTAGTCTGCTAGCTGCTGTAGCAATGCTTATAACCTTATAGTGGTGTTGCAAAAGTGCAAGAGCTTCTGCAGAGTAGAAAAATTATTCAGATAAGTATTGGAAACTAACTAGTAATAACAGTGTTCATAATGAGCTTTTTCTTTGTTGGTTTATTTTTTGCTTTTAGGTATACGGGTGCAAGCCAGCAAAATGGGAGCTTATATTGACTGCCTGAAGTATTATTTTGCATACTTTTTAAGAACTTGAAGTGTATTTAATAGTGGTAAGTATTGTATGTAACTGTAATTCATAAACATAACTCGATTATGAATAGCTAACGATAATTTTTATTTTATTTTCAGCTTCTAAATGCTATTATCACACAGCATGACAAGCGCATACCATCAAATATACTTTATTGTATGTATATTTGAGTGCCAAAAGCAAATCAAAGTATGCCGCATATTTTCTGTAAGTATAGCTGAGTTCATTTGAATGATTTACATTATAAACTTTAAATGCCTTTTACTCAAATTTAGTTTTTTCATGCTTTTTGTGTACTTGCCGCAGCTTTCTGAAGGAACCGTACTATCAATCATGATGAACCAAATTGGAAAACCAAAGTGGGAAACCTTCTTTATGAGTATGGTCACAAACTGAGTGGAGCAGAATTGGCAAAGGTAAGTTCAAAGTGAATGTTACGTATGTTTACATATGTAACATTCACTATAATTACTAATATTGCCAATGTATGTTTAATTAATTATATTAATTTTGTGTTTTTCAGGAATCTGTTCCACTTAGTCTGAGACCAGACTCATAATGAAGATTTGGCACTTTGATTCATCAGGATTGATGGTACGGTTCCATCAGAAACATGCGGCAAGTAAATAAATGTGATGAAAATCATGATTTTTGGTAAGCAAATACCTTTAATTGTTTTTAAATGTTACACTCACTTTATGCATATTATTTATGCATAAAAGTAATGTATAATACTTGTATTTGAAAGCAAAAATATAGTTTTTAGAGCACCTATATATCTATTAATTTTTTACAACACTAACAATTTTTCTTTTTTTTCAGGTTTTAACACTGTCATAACCCCTTAAATTATCCAATACATGTTTTCATGAGAAAAACATAAGCATCATAAATAATTTTCTAGTTGACAATAATTACCCTATTGACTTTATCAATAGATATATTAGTAAACGACTGTCTGCAATAAAATCAACCAGACAATCGATACGTCGTAAGAATAACGTACAACGCAATATAGTTGGTTTACCGTATGTTAGCGGATTTTATGAACAAATACAGCGTTCATTAAAACGTAAAGATATTACAGCTATCCTGAAAATACATAGAAATATGTGTAATATAATTGTAAAAGGGAAAGGTAAGAAAGAGAAATCACTTGAAAATAACGTTGTATATAAGCTAAAATGAAATGACTGCACATTCTGCTAAAGAATGTAAGTGTTGTGTACCAATTAGTAATTAATTTCCCTGCTTTGTTTATCAATAGAATATCAATTAATATTCCAGCTGAAAAGTGGAAATGAACGATAGACCTATGCAATGTACTGATACATACAAATATCGCGTGACGTCACTTAAACCGTAACGCGTAAACAAACGGCTTGAACGTCTGCAATCATTTTTGCGGTATAAAAACGTGGACTATCGGCTACTTCCTTACTTCCATAACAGTAATCGATTTGGTCACAATAACAATAGTGTTATCAATTGACTCCTCTTTCTCGACCCATAATCGACCGAGGAAAGGATTTTTAAAATGTACACAGTATGCAGCTGCTCCGTGTAAGTCTCACGATAAATTGTCTTATATGTATAAGTATTTTATATCTTTTAATGTATTTTTTTTTCAATAAATATTGACAGTCTCCTGATGAGGGCGACAATGTTCG
Source organism: Philotrypesis tridentata (assembly GCA_018906965.1). Lineage (NCBI taxonomy): Eukaryota > Metazoa > Arthropoda > Insecta > Hymenoptera > Pteromalidae > Philotrypesis > Philotrypesis tridentata. The sequence goes on along the minus strand of JACCIB010000076.1, from coordinate 521,471 downwards.
CCGAAACGTCGAAAAAAGGAACCATGATTTGAATTATTTCACCTCCCTTATCCATTGCATCGGGAAGATCGATAAATTCGTGACAAAAATTTTTATACTAAAAGCTTACAATTTTTATTGGAAATAAGGCGAACTTCATTTCTCTTCGTCTCTCGTACACGCATTGACGTGCGCAATTGCGCTATTGTAAATAAAAACTTCAGAATTAGGTAAAAAACTAACAACTTTATTTAACTAACTTTCAAAAATGATGGTATCATGGTCTTTCATAGCAGCACCAGTGGTAGGGTTTTGGTGCGCGACTCCGCGCTGCAATGCTTGATACAGATGTTGCGCTTTAGCGCATCGTGCGAGATACCTGACCTGTCTTGAGTTCATAGCTTATGGACGTGACAATATATACGTAGCTACGAAAATTAGCGGAATGAAAAAGCTCGAAAAAACCTCGTATTCCGTCAATATTTAATTTAAAAAGAAGTCATTTTAGTTAGTCATTCAAGTTAGTCATTTTCTTCCCTTTTCAGGGAAGAAAATTACTATTTCGGAGGGGGGGGGGTGTGAATAAAAGATATTTAAGGGTGTATATGTACTATAAATAAACTATAATTTTTAAAAATTTGAGTAAAATGTAAGATGATAATTTTAAAATAAAGAGGCCCAAGGTTGTTGATTTTCGAAAACTGGCCTGTCGTCCAAGGGCAGTAGCATTGGATAGAAGAAGCAAATTTAATTAGTTAAAAAAAAGTACTAAACGCCTTGTTAAGACTAACATTTGGAGTGGTGCGTCGCTTTGATAAGTTAAACAAGAATGAACTGGCAGACCATGAAGGCGTAACACCACTCTTGAGCCAAAAAAAACTATAATTTTAAGAATTTTTCCCGGGAATCTGGGAAGAGGTATGATATAGATACATATGGGGATTAAAGACATATTCAACTATAAAAAAAAATTTTTGATGTGAAACATCTATAGGCGCGCCTTGAGGAGTGAAACCGTAGTTGAAAACAAAAGAAAATTCCGACCAAAAAAATCCCAACATCTGGCAAAACGTTCTAACCCCCCACTCCGCCTCCACATGCAGCAAGCTTGTCGCGTGCCGAGTCCTCTCTTCCCGGCTGTGGCTGCTAGTACTATAGCACAGTATAGCAGTAAAGCATAGGAAATTAGGAAAATGCATAAGTGCGACAGAGACAGGCTTTCCCTCCCCCAATTTTCTCTCGACTCCGACTCTGTCGGATGCTAACCTTCGAGATTCGGCGGACGACAGAAAAAAAAGGTCAGGCCCATCGATAGTCAGGGCAAAAAAAAGAGTCGGCCAGAGTGCGAGGAACGAGAGAAAATTGAGGGACGGAAAGTCTGTCTCTGTCGCTCTTATGTATTTTCCTATGCTTCTTACTCGCTCTCATGGGTTTTCCTATATTTTGTTTCCTCCTAGTCCTTAGTACTTAATGCGCGTGTGTGTGCATGCGTGCGCGCGTCACGTCTAGTGCCGCGCGAACAGTTTTAACCCATACACGAGTAGCAATTTACCCCCGGATTTGAAAGAATTCAATTATTATCGTAAAATTTTGAGCTACATAGCGCTCAATATCAATTACTGTACATATTAGTTTAAACCCAGATTTTCCTAAGCGCATACGTTACCCGCGTCTAACTATAAAACGATCAAGTGCGTCAAATATTCTAATACTTCCTTGAATATTGTTCAGACTTTTATTTTTTATTATTCTAATTTTTATTTTTATTCATTTTCTTCATTTACGAAAAACTTCTTTCAATCATTATCAAATTCGATGTTTCACATCTGTCAGCTGTCCCGAGACAGCTCACTTTTTTTATGATAAATTATGGACTAAACAACGAATATATGTCGGATCTTCGAAAAAAATTTTTTGGGAAAGGTTCATTGGCGAACTAATTTCACGAAATTGATGAGAGCTGGAAGAAAAAGCGAAATATTTTTGTAATCTACATACTAATATCTAACGAAGAACGTAGGATTTTTTTTATCTTAATTTTTGAAGAAGTCATGTAAAAAAGTACGATATTTTGAAAAAAATGAGCAATAAATAGAGGAGGTTATTAGAAAGCCGCAGTAAAAATTTCAGGTTAATCGAAGCAATGGTCCTTGAGAAATTAGTTCGCCAAGTTAAAACAAAGAAGTTTCGAGAAAAACGTGTTTAAAGTTTTGGAAACAAATAATTCCTTGGAAATTTTATGTAACTCTAATCTATGATGCTTGCACTAAACATTTGGTTATCTCTTAGCATTTCTGTCTCCTCTTCCTTCTTGCTTGATCTCAAAGTCATCCGGGCATTTCCTTCACCGTCGGTGAGCGATCGCTCAGAAAACTTGACGCTCGTCCGCCTCCGCGCAGAAATTAAATCAGTTTGGTTCCATTGTTATGCTGTATATTAGATATTGATATATATATATATATATATATATATATATATATAGCCAAAAGAAAAAGAAATCGATTTTTTCAAAATCCAAGAGTGGTACTCCTTAAAAATAAACAAAAAATCGAAAAAAGAAGTTTTAGATTTTGGTCTCAAAAGAGTGTCTATTTTAAAGATATGTAAATCATCAATATTTGTTTTTAAAACAAATTAAAATAAAAAAAGCATTTTTCAAACGTTAAATAAGACGCAAAAAGAAGTCATGTACGATTTTTTGAAAATTCTTTTGTTTCGCGATTTTCAATCATTTACTGATTTTTCCTGTGGACTGGAGGGCACTTAGAGGGCTGAAAATTTGGATAGAGTTTTTTTCATCTATTTTAAGACAAAAAGTCGGCAGCCTAATCGGTTGAAGCTCCCCCCTCCCCGACCACTTGTTTCAAAAATGTATTGCACAGATCCATGTATGTCAATATAGATATCAATATTTATTTCTATATTCAAGCATTCTAATAAGCTACGAAACGCATTACTATAATATACCATATGGAACTCGCAAATTTTTGCCGTTCTATTATTGAAACCTTTAATTAAACATTGATAAAAACAAACATCCAATAGTTGATGCATAGACTTTCTCGATTGGAAAAATCTATAGCAGTATACCTAAAAACACCCACATAGAATTTTTAATCTACATATAAGTACATATTTGTACAACTTAATTTAAATAACATTGCAAAAAATTAAAAACGTATTTTCTTGTATAATACAATAGCTTACTACAAAAATAGCAGTTATATATTTTTTTAATAATATAGCGCCTTTGAATATTTAAGTTTTCTTAAGTAGAAATAAGATTTTATCACCTGTTATAGCAATTTTGCACGACCACTTGCTGGTTCCCTCAAGGACTATCTGTTCGGCTTGTTCAAGACTGTCTATGTGAGTGTCCGGGTCGACTGAAAACGTCGTGCTGAAAAGACAATTAGTATGTCAAATCCTATTGCTTATTTTTTAAAGTGTCTCTTTATAAAGATAATGCCCACTGAAATGTTTAATCACACCTCTGGTTGCCTCCTTGAAATCCTGTTTTCATATATTCAAAACAAATTTTAAAGTAAAACATAAAAATACATATATTTATGGTAAATTATTTCAATAAATTAAAATGCAAGTTATTAAACTGTTTGATTATTATTTAGGTAAAAAATTAAAATCATATGCTAACAAAACAAATGGTATATTATGTGTCTAGAATAAAATTAAAGTAAATTAAGGATGGTATTCAAACACTTCACGTTATGATATGTCGTTTCATCATATACACGATGTATTTTAATTACCTGCATAGGAAGGTAGCTTTCGAGTGCATATGATCAAGACAAAAAGTTAAGTTATTTTTCTCTTTAAAGAAGAAAATGGAAAGCATAAAGAGTGAAAAAGTTATCCTAATTATATCGAAAGTACCTTATTTTGTTCATTTATTGGAATTATCTTTTAAATATCCACTTTATTTAAACAGTGTAAGGGGCCAGGCCTGGCTTGCCGGTTAAAAAAAGAAGTTTTATTTATAAAGCTGTGGAAAACATTCTATTTAAGAGATCATAAACAAACATTTTTTTATTTTATACCACTGTAACCTAAATATCGTAACTTCGTTATTGATTTTTAAACTCTCGTGGTATAAAATATCGTTTGGAAATAACTCGTACTTAAATAAATCCTTTCCATACTCATTGCGTAATATATGTAAGGGCTCGGCCCGCTGGCAGGCGGCAGCACCAAGCAGAGAGTAGAGCAGGAGAGCCCTGAGCGGAGCGAAGCGCGTCAGTCCACCGCCGAGAGCCTTTTACACGAGTCGCCCGCTTGGAGAGCGGCCCACGCACACCGAACAGGGAATAAATACGTTACGCCAACACCACAGCCTTAAGCGTCTTATTTCCCCTGGCCGCACTCCTCGGCTCCTCCGACCAACATCTCCCGGGTAGAATCCCCCCACCTAATGCTGTGGTGTTGGCGTAGTGTATTTATTCCCTGTTCGGTGTGCGTGGGCCGCTCTCCAAGCGGGCGACTCGTGTAGTGGGCTCTCGGCGGTGGACTGACGCGCTTCGCTCCGCTCAGGGCTCTCCTGCTCTACTCTCTGCTCGGTGCTGCCGTCTGCCGGCGGGCCGAGCCCCTACATATACTATTAAAGTGCTGGTATAGATCTTCAATTCAAGCTATTAAGAGGGTATTCCTAATTAGAACACTGTCTTTCAGAGTTGGATAGAATTTTAAAAATAGCCCTATTATTTAAAAAATAAAATCATAAATAAAATTAATATTAGAAATTATAATAAGTTATTAATTATATTAGTATTTTCAGAATGAAATCAGACAAAATTATCTTTAATTTAAGTCATCTTAATCCATATTTAGACCTGCATAACCATAGTTGTTATTCGTTGACTTCTGCATAGAATTTTTCACTTGCCATAAAATTTCAGACCGACAAATAGGTCTAGATTCTTGGGATAAGTGGGATTGTTTTGTATTTTCGTTTGATTGCTTAGCAAATTTTTTTAAAAGAACATGTATGTAAATAAACTCGATGAAATTGAAAAATTAAGTTCTTTGTTATCAAAAGAGTTCTAAGCATCAAGCTAAAGATTTCTATATTCGCACAAGAATGACAGATATTTGAAACATTTTTCAATTTGTCCCAGTTTTCTAGACCTGTTGATTGATCTGAAATACCACAGTAAATGAAAAAGTCCATGTCGAAGACTATGAACACTAACTATGGTTACGAAGATTCAAATATGGACTATGATGACTTAAATTAAAAGAAATTTTATCTACTTTTAGTATAAAAATACTAATATATTTTATTATTTATTATAACTATTTAATACAATTTTATTTATGATTATATTTTTTACTATAGGGCTGTTCTGTCCCCTCAACTGGGAAAAAAGATCAGATCAGGCTAATTCTTTTGTCGCCGCGTCACCGAGTCTTACCTGCGTATAAGCTCTTACACTCCCCGGCGTAGCTTCTCGGCGAACCGCATACTGCGTCTAATATCTAGCCAAATGCGACGAATACAAATGTGTGATGCGCCCGAGCATCACACTTACCGTGCTAATAAATACTATTTGGATTCGGACGAAAGGACGAAGTAAGAATACAAGGAAATTAACACTCGGAAAATAACGTTAGAGAATTGAGTCGTTGACTCGTGTATTGTAAAATAAAGTAATATAAACGTCCGCGTCAATGGTCGCTCGCGCGACAGCGGAGAGAAATTCGCTCGCACTTGAACAAAGAAGGAACGAGTATTCCGTGGCGGGAATACTCGGTCAACGGCGACTTTGCCAAGAAAGTACGTTGTATGAAATTCGACTTACAGTCGTGCGAAGCACGCGTGGCTTCCTCCGCACTCAAACGCGAGCCGCTGCTCTTCTACGGGAATCGCTCTCAAGTCCTCGAGGATAGCTTGGAGAAGGCGTCCCTTCTCCAGCACAAGAATGGAGTTGATCCTCAATCACCTTGAGTTCTCGCCGATTAAGATATAGCGTCGCTCGGGCACAACGGTGGCCTTGCACAAGGTATAATTTGCACGCGAAGTACCCACCGGCGCGGTCAAATCGAATCTGATCTATTCGGCGCGCGGGCCTTATCCTATTCTTCCCCCGCGCATCCCTTACCATAATACACGAACGAAGCTTGCTGCTACGTTCACATCGTGCGACATAACGAGCGCGCGCTGCTCGAATAGCGCGGTCTAATCTCTCGTTACAATATATATATATATATATATATATATATATATGTGTGTGTGTGTGTGTGTGTGTGTGTGTGTGTGTGTGTGTGTATTCAATTGGAATATTTTCAGACCAAAATGTTGAAACTGGAGCCCCTTATAAGCAATTTCGCTATTCATTTTTATCAGCGGCCGGCGTTTTGGAGACTTTTGACCAGAAACAGAATTTTCGGGAAAAATAGTATCTTGTTAACCTAGGGCGAGAGAAAGATCTTTTTAATTCGAGTATTACAAATTCACGAGAGCAAAAACATACATTGATTTTTGTGATTTTCGTGCTTAACGACAGGTCATTAAAATTATGGTTGTTTTGCGCAGCAACCACGGTCTTTTTGAATTCTATTTCATCTTTCTTAATAATAGAATTTGATAATCAAATGTGGCAGGCAGTCCTTATTAAATAATTGATAACCTCACTTTATCTTAAGAGGATTGATACATCTTTAACATGTTAAAAAAAGAAAAATTGAATTTCATTTTTTTATTAACTTGACATTATTTAAATAATGTTTTGTATAATGGTATTAGCTTATAAATAATCAACATGTCTTCGAAGGCCTAAATCGATGAATTCTATTTTTTTCATTCACCGCAGACTTTAGTTGAATCTGGGCATCGGAAAGCTCTCTGGCCGGTCGAGATCTGTTTTAAAAATATGAAGTTTCCAGATGAATGTGGGGATTTCCAAATAATTAAGATTCAAAAAAGTTAGATTTCTTTGAGTTTTTCTTTTCTTCTACTTTCATACTAATTTATCAGAGTTATAATTTTTGGTACGATGATCTATATATATGCTTCTGAAGTTGATGGTTTTTTACTGATTTTGAGAAGTATATATATAATGTATCGCATGACAAACTTGAACTGCCGACAATTTAAAAAAAACAGAAGATAAGAGCTTTAATTTAAGCTACTAACCTTTGAAAACGGTCGGTTGGATCGGAAGGCACGAGAATTTGAAAAAAGGCAATTTTCGCTTTTTTTTCCATGAAATCAGTAGATTTTCGAAAATTCGGAGTTTTTTCCTTTTCTTAAAATGCTACCAACTTTTGATCCAATCGTGTATTTTCGAAGTTTAATAGCTTAAATTAAAGCTATTTTCTCCTACTTTTACGCTAATTATTCCAAAATTTGTATTTATTTGGTAGTGTGCTATATATATATGCTTTCAAAGAACGATCTATTTGAGAAGTATATATATATATATAGCTCATCATAAGCGAAAAGAAAAACCGCTTCAAGTAATTAACGTATTGAATGTTGCAAGCGGATGCTTGGATCAAAAGTTGGAAGGATTTTAAGAGAAAAAGTTAAGGGGTTATGCCTGAGTTAAAATTCAAAAAAATCAAAAATTTTTTTATTTGATTTTTATAAGGCAAATTTAATGTAGAATACGCTGCTGAAGTCCTTTTTGTCCGAAAAAATTCCGTTACAAAGTTATAGGCAAAATACTAAAAAAAATACAATTTTTCAAAATTGCGTATTATTGATATTTTGTCTTATAGCACTTTTGATTATTTAAAACAATTGCTTTTTCATAGAAAATGTAAAATTAAATGTGTTTACAAACTCCTTTTGAAAACGCAATTTTATTTAAAAAAAAATATATATTATTTATTGAATCATTACATACTGTAAATAACTAATTTTTATAAAATCGTAGATTTTATTTTTATTTTGAATTTTCAAAATAAAATAAATTTAGGATTTAAATTTAGTCTTGTAATTTTTTAATCAAACTTATAAAGGGGTAAAAAAATATTCGTGCAAATTTAAATTACCGCCTGAAAAAAGACACTTTACAGCATATGGAAAAGGAAATCACTGTTTTACCGACTTAGTCGAGTTTGCATTCAGACTGTCGGACATCAGCTGTTTCGTCTGCTGTCTGTAGTTTAGCGTAAGCTGGATGTTGTGCTGTTGTGATAGCTTCTGAGTCTACTAGTCTTCAAATTTAGATAAGTGTTTGGACTATAAACAACATATGATTTGTAAAGAATTTGTTCTTTGTGAGTATATTCTTGATTTTTAGTTGTACGGGCTATAATTATCATGTGTACAAGATGCCTGCGTGATAAATAGTCTCCAACCAGCTCTAAGTCTATTGTAATTGTTAATAATCCTGGAAAGTCATGGGTAAGCAATACCAACAATTATATTCATGTGAAACATACTGACTGTGAATGCGTATCAAAAATTTATATTTCAATTTCAGCTCTCGATACTAGTATATCTACATATACAGCACTCGGGTCTTTATATATGCCTTCATATGTAGGTATTTTATGCGAAAATATAAGAAAAATATGCTAAGCAGTTCATGTAAGTACTACCCGATAATTATACATAAGCATCTTGATAAACTTTAAATGCATTTTTCTCAGTTTTGCCATTTTTATGATTTTAGGTCCTTTGCCGCAGGATATCTCAGCATCCAGATGATCAATTGACACCAGACAGGATGGAAAATCTTCTTAATATGTTTCTTCACTGCTTGAACGGAGCAGAATTGACTAATACAAGGTAAAAGTCAATGTTGCGTATGTGAATATATGTAATATTCACTATAATTACTGATATAATCATCTTATGAGTTACTAAATATTTAAAATTTATTTTTTGTAGAAAAGTCTTCCGCTCAAGCAGTGAAGAAACATATTCAGAAGATTTTACATCCTGTCTGGTGTCAATTCATCATCTGGATGCTGAGATATCCTGCGGCAAAGGGAAAAAAGTGCTGAAAATTAATGATTCATACATGTAATTGTTTACAATGTAAGTATAGATATATAATTTTTTTTAAATAGTTAAAAATATGTTTAATACCTATATTTGAAGTAGGAGAAAGATTTTTTTTATACTATTAATAAATAATTTTTTTCAGCTTATTATTTATTAATGTCTTTTTTACAGGTTCAACTCAGGCATAACCCCTTAAAATCGACTATTTTCGTAAAAGCCTGAATCCAAGTTCGTCTTCTTCTAAAATACGAAACTTTTGATCAGTGCATCCGATTTAGACAAGTTTATATCCAAACTTTATTTTTGTTAATTAAAATATTGATTTAACATACGGCGTGCTTCTTAAATTTGTAGAAGAATGAAAAAAAAAACACGAAAATTGACGTATCTTTTTTCAGTTTTTGGTCCGTAACTTTTTATTGCCATAGGGTGCCGATATTCTACATCCATACATCTTTTTTTGTATGTCCTAACGAATCTAAAAAGCCTAGTCCGGTTAGTGTACCCTCAAAATTACTCAGTTTCCACTTTTGAGCAAAAAAGAGTCCGACTCTCCGATCATTTTCTCATCCAATTTAAACTCTAAATTCAGAAAAACTGAAATTTTGATCCAGAGCTGGACAACCAAAAAATTTATGAAAGAATTTATTTATTTATTTCCTTTTTATAGTTCAAAATTACTTGCAAAATGACGCATTTTTTACTGCTTAAATTTGGATTTTCATTGATTTTTAGCTCAGAAAGGAAGCAATATTACGAAAAATGACATGAACCCTTTTTGTTTTTTTTTTTCTATTTAAATGCAATTTCTTGCATGAAAAATATAAAATTTTTATTTTTAAAATTCATATTTTAATTTTTTAAATGGTTTAAGTCTTTGAGACGCACTCTGAATGTTTGTAAGCAATTTTGAACTACGAAAAGGTTCTTTCATGAATTTTTTGGTTGTCCAATTCTGCATCAAAATCTCAGTTTCACTGATTTTAGAGGTTAAATTGGATGTAAGAAATTGATAACATATATGTATTATTTTACAAGTATTTTTTTGTTAAAATATATAAAATTTACTAAAAGAAATATTGTATGCACTTTTGTTGAAAAATGTATCCTTGAAAAGCTATAAATTAATGAATATTGGAAAAAATGAAAAAAACACGAATTTCATGAACTTTGACCCTCTGTAACTCGAAGGTACTTACTTGATGCAAAAAATCTATGAAATATTTTGACTCTCTATAGAACAACATCCATGTATTTCTAGATAGGTAAAAAAAATTTTTTTTCAGATTTTACATGGAATCACCCATATTCTTCTCATGTAGATTGTTGTTTAAAAGCATATATATAACACACTACCTGAAAATTTTAAATTTAGAATAACTAACATAAAACTAGAACAAAAGAGCTTTAATCTCAGGGATTAAACTTTTAATATACACGACTGGATCAATAGTTAGAAACATTTGAATAAAGGAAAGGATCGCTGAATTTTGTAAAAATGAGTCATTTCGTGGAATAACCGATATTTGCCTTTCATCAAATCCTCGTATCCTCCGATCCAACCAATTGTTTCTGAACTTTCATAGCTGAAATAAAAACTCTTTGTTCTACATTTAGTTTGGATTATCTCAGATTTATATTTCTCATCCGGTCAGCTATATATATATATGCTTCTGAAAATCAGTAAAAAACGATCCACTTGCGAAGCATGTATATAGTTTATCACATGAGAATTTTAATCAATCAAAATGAAAGTAGAAGAAAAAAACTTTAATTTGCGTTATGAAATTTTGAAAGGCATTGGTTAAATCAGAATTCAGAAGTTTTTATAGAAAAAAAAGGAAAAATGTTATTCTAAAATATTATATAGTTATATGTAATTAAGGATGCATAATTACAAATTTTTAATAATTTTGTACTTCCGTATTAGGAAAAATATTTTACCGACGATTTTTTTCATGTTAAATTTTCGATATTCGAAAAATTGTCTTTTGTGGCTTACAAACATTTTTTAAAATGTATTCTTGGTAAATAATTAATCTTTTTATAGAACCAATAATTATTTACAAGTTTATTTGTGTAAATTTTTATTGTTTAAAATTTAATGTTATATTTAAAATAAAACTTGTAACAAGGCCAATTGGCTTTGAATGACTTCCCGGCGTAGCTCGTCATCGGCGACTCTGTTATCCTTAATAGCACAGCCAATAGTCGCAAAAACAAATGTATGGTCGTAGCTCTTCACCATACTTTCCCGTGTTGCTGTTATTGCTAATAGATTGAGTTCAATGGAGGTTGCGGATTTAAGGAATACGGCAATAAATAGGCGACAGATAACTGATAAGAAGAGTTGTAGACTGGTATACTGAAAATTAGAATAACAAGTACAATTTGGCCGCATACAATAGTCGTTACGCACGACAGCGGAGAAATTTACGAATAATACTTTGAGAAAGAAGAATGGAGTATCTCGTGGCTGAAAATACTCGATTATCGGTGACTTCGTCAAAATGACGTGTTACACTCCTCCGTGCATCGATTCGCCGAAAGCGTCTTAATTCTGCACCTAGAAAGAGAGAGCGAGAGAGATAAGTGTAGGAATTCAAACTATAATATTTAAGAACAGTTGTACAATCGATGGCACCCGATATGAATTACCAAACATAGCGGATTTTCGAATAGGAAAATCTTGGTGAATTATCTATGAACTTTATCCTAAGGGATACAAATTTAGATGAATTATGATGCTGCAATAACCTTTGAAAAAGCAAAGGTAAGTCCGCGAAACATACAAATTTTCAGGAGCTTTTGGCAAGTCAGTTCAGTTGGAGAATAACGCTTACAGCGTACTTTACTTGAATTGATGAAGATTGAAAAGTTTTATCAAAATGACTACAAAACTGTGCTATATGGTTTCAAAATACCAAGTATTAATCAGTAACGTCTTAGGACATTATCTATTTTTCGTTTGTTAATTAATTTAAATTCAGGAAAACCTTATTTCAAAGTTTAAATCAAACGAAGTATAGATTTTGTCATTTATGTTTTTAAACTCATGAGTTTCATTAAATGTAACACATGTCCAAAGTAAGAGCTCAGCTAATGCTGGGTTTGTGAAATGCTGAATAAGCTTTATATTTCAAAGTGTGCATAATGTACGTATGATTATAAGATGTTTTTAAAATTAATTAAAATTAATATTCAATAATACGGATTAAATGACTATATGCATCTCTACGAGCCACAAAATTTATTTTTTAGCCAATGTTTCGATCTGTTGCAGATCCTTTTCAGGGCTAAGACAATTACAGTCAAATTAATTTTACGAAATTATAATATACATTACAAACAAAAATAGTAAAAATAAAGAACTACCTTAAAATACCAAATAATCTACTTAACGCATCTCAAGGCCCCAGCCATACTTCAATACTGGCCCTAGATTACAAATTTAATAATTTATATAAAGTCAAAAAACAATAATTTTAATAAAACAAAACCATACTCTTACATTGTTAATCGACGATGACGAATCACACACGTACCGGTGTCATCAGATGGTGACGCGACACCGGCGGTGGACAAATATCAATTGTCCTCGAATTCTATGTACGCCTAGTAAAAACCATCCCTTGCACAGACAACCGCATAAATTCGCAAAAACTTATATTCTATACTATTGTAAAATCCGGAGCCCCAACACGCCTATAGAACTTATCCGGATCACATACGCTATGAAGAAGTGTCACGTAAATTTCTACCATATAGTAAGACAGAGAGCCTGCGTAGCAAGTTTGAACGCTACTTCCATGACCGCATTGGATACCAATACAGTATAGTCGCAACGTCGCCTAGCAAAAAATAAATTTTGTTGCTCGAAGATACGCATATAGTCATTTAATCCGTATTACCACCGTCGAGCGATAAAATCATCCTATATAATATTCAATAATGTTGTAAATTTTTAAACTAAGTTTAGTGTTTAAAAGAGGCTTATTTGGCCTCAATTGTTCAGTATCTTGTTTAATTCTGAACTCCGTACCACGCCGGCTCGTAAGTTGGCGGAGTTTTTATTTATCTATTCGAGACTAATTGCTTATTATTATTTATATTCTAATAAAGATTTTATTATGTTACTTAATTAAAACAGTGTGTATTAGTTTTGTTATTTACTTCAAAAACATAAAATTATTGATTTATATCGGACGGATTTACAAACAACCTACCAACTAAGCAGTTATCAACTAAAGGTAAGTTTTTATAAAAAGTATTTGATTTTTAATTGTGAGAGTTAGACATACTTGACCTCTAGATTATTATTATTCTTATTATTCTTATTATTATTATTATTTATATTCTAACTATTTAATGAGAGTGAGTAGTGAGGATATAACAATTGGTTCCGATACCGGGAACGGAACCCCAGCCTTCTGGGTGAATGCCAGGTACTTTGGTGATTTAGCTGAATGACAGAAAAGTACAGATAATGGAATGGACGAAGAAATAGATGAATAAGCGTTTGTCGGCAACGATAAGTTCTATTTAAGTCAAATGCAAAATAAAATAGAATTAATAATAATACATTAAGTAATAATTATAAAAAACAGAAAATGAAAAAACATCATTTCAAGTGCCTTAGTAAAAAACCGATGCTGCTATTCTTTCGTTTCGGCACATTAAATTAAAAAAATCTAAGTGTAATGGAAGCTGCAATATTGTAAAATTTTCAGTCAGTCGCAGTTTGAAGTTGTACTATCGAGTTTAGCTCTACTCGAAAATCTATACTTGATAGTACAACTTCACACTGCGATCGATTAAAAATTTTACAATATTGCGGCTTCTATGACATAGAATGATGAATTATTTTTAATTTAGTGTGCCAAAATAAAAACAAAATAATGGCGGCATCGGTTTTTTCTGCAACATCTAGAGTGATTGTTTTCTTTTTGACTTTTATATTTTTCATAATCTTTTTTAGATAAGCGCATCAAGTAGTTGGTATGTGTTTCTATACAACTACCTCAAATACTGATAAAACTTATGGAGTTTGCGCTTTAGTAGAAGCAAAATTAGGCAAGTGCCTTGTTTATTTTGCTTGCCGCCATCATATTTTTGAAATTCTTTTAAGAGTAGCTTACGAGCAAAGTATGATGGAAGCTACCTTTGGATCAGACGACGCTTTATAAAGAAGAACTGGAAAAACATCGACAAAACAAATTATGTGGCAGGAATTGATGACCCAGAAAAACAAGGTTTTTAAAAAGCAAACATGAAACAGTAGAATTCGCTAAAAGTATGTCAAAGGTAAGACCAATACTATTAATTATTTTGCATGCACTAATTCTAGCATCACATAGATAAATATTATCTTTTACAGGATCAGTCTCGTGTTTTTTTTGAGCCCAATTGTCAAATTTTTGACAGAAAGAGAAATTAATGGGTTAAGAGACATGTGTATTTTCATTGTATATTTTGCACACGGAGCTGGTTCACTGCACTAGTTGCAGATATAGTTCCGAGGCATGATTTGCAACTAATTTAAAGTTTGATGTCACAGAAATATCTGAAAAAAGATCTTAGACATCAAATTTGGGAAAAGTTAAAAAATCACCTGTGGTATCTTGGCGAAGAATTCATTGGTTTAGCATTTTTCGATAACAAAGTATCGAATGCATATAAAAATAAGATGATTGCAGCGCTTTATGTGCATGAAAGCAGTGATGCGAATAGTGAGAAAAAATTTTGCTCGCAACATTAGATCAGTTTGTAACAAAATAGAATTAAAAACTTTTTTGACAAACTAGATTTAAATTGCGACCTTTCGAAAACCGATTCTAGCCTGTAGGAATCGAGAGAGGACTACAAGAACAATTTGTAGAAAGGGTTTGCAAGTTATTAATGACCAAGCTGAGCGAGCAATAGCATTAATTTCAGAATACAATCTTACTTTATATAAAGGGAAATTGCAAAAAAAAACATTGGTCATCACATGCACGCGTAACCTTGAACCTCCACTTGTCACCTGCAATTATAACCTCTAACGTAAACTTATCACCTCCACCTATCACATTCACCTCCAATGTATTGTCTCTAATCATGTCCTCTAGCCTCCACCTATCGCTTCCAATAATGCCCTCCAACTCCGCTTATCCTTAGAGCGACGATGACTCAATCGGTAGAGTATCGGGGGGGGGGGGGGCTAGTAATCCAGAGGTCCTGGGTTCAAGCCTGACTCTCGACGATTTTGGAGACACCTCTTTGTTTACATGAGTGTCTATACATCTAAGCTCCAGTGGTTCGGATCCACTGTGTACAACGTATATATTTCACTGTACCTAAAACTGTAGGTCCTCATTGCTCTACGTGAGCACTTAAAAATATTGGACTAAATGCACTGAAATTAAGTACCCATAAGCGCAGGCAATGCAGAGCCATATAAGATTCATATGAGGACTTGAAAAGGCTGTAAAAATAAAAAAAAATAAAAAAAACTCCGTTTATCATCAACCAGCCTCTACCTTTCATTTTCAATCGTAAATTCTTCACTGCTACCTATTATCCATCGTCCACCTAGCACCTCCACCCTCCACCTATTGCCTCCAATCTTAACCTTTACTCTCCACCTAAAATTTAACTCAACCTTTTACCTATCACTTTCAACCATTACCTCCAACATCAACCTATTGCATTCAATCATGACCTGTACCCCTCGCTCTATCGACTCCAATTATGTCCTGCAGTATCCACGTATCGCCTCCAATCATGTTCTGCAGCATCCTCCTTTCACTTCTAATCATGTGTTCCCACTTCAACCTGTAGTCCTACTCTGTACCTATCGCCTCCAATCAAGACACCTCACTTAGATTACCTCCACGTATTAAAAATACTCTCAACTTATCAATTATACATAAAATAATATCGTTAACATATTTATAATAAAATAATGGTTTGCAATTATGCTTATTGCGTAGATCATTTAATACTGCAGAGAAATAGGAGAACCCATTGGAGTGCCAAATATTTGTTTATATCGCCGCTCCCAACGAAGACTAGCACAAGTCAAATGCTGAATCGACAAAAAACATGTGGTTGATTGTGGCCAAGAAAATGAAAACATTCCAGCTTGTGCGTCGAAGACTAGCATATCTCATATTGTTGCGGTGAAGAGTAGCACAGTTGAGATTGCTGTGGCGAAGATAAGCACAGTTTAAAAAGCCGCCGCGAAAACTAGCACATTTTTAAATTCCGTTGTGAAAATGATTGCAAAATTTGAACATTACTTATAAAGAATCTTCGAATAATGTATATATTCAATATATAGTCAAAAATTGTCAATTTTATAGAAAGTTTCGAATAAATTTTGAAAAAATAGTTATCATAGCGGAATTATCAAAATGTGTTAGTTTTCGCCGCAGTTTATTAAACTACACTACTCTTCATCGCGGACTTTTGTAATGTGTTGGTCTTGGCTGCGGGATTTGACATGTACTATTCTTAGCTGCAAACACATGAATTGTGATTCTTTTCGCGGCACAAATGATTTGTGCTACTCTTCGCTGCAACAATGAACTGTGCTTTTCTTCGTAGGGGCTGACGATATATTGAAACTATGGCAATGTTGAACAAATTGATAATTATGACAAACAATTAGAAATCTCTCGTTAGCGGCACACGTACAGGGTAGGACTGCGTCGTCACGCAGCTAAGTCTCCCTTAACACTGACTGCGCGAGGGTCGTATTCTCCCCTACAGGCACTCTTCTCACCCGCTCTCTCTCTCTCTCTCTCTCTCTCTCTCTCTCTCTTACGTTAGCTTCCTGTACTACAACAACAATTACCAACATATGTAGCTTTACCAACACGACATGGAATGCAGGAGACTCCTCGCTCCAACTTTCTGCAAACAGCACTGCTCCCTAGCTTCTGATTTTATCTCAATTACCCTCAAGCCTATTTCAGCTCCATCTTCGATCGCCGGCGCTCGTCCAACTACACCTGTTCCACATGCAGCTTATATACAATCGATTCATTCACCAGGTCACCTCAGGATTTAACATCTTTAATTTGTGATATGGACACAAGATTCGCTACAAGGTTGGATAGCATGAATGAGAGATTGCATATGCTCGATTAGTTTCCTGCGTTTACGCAGAGACTTATGGCTATTGAGGAAGATGCAAGAGACCTGATAACGACAATCGAAGAGGATGTTTCTGTTCTAAGGAGTGAAGTCTAGTAGCTCAAATTGCGCATACAACAACATACCTTAGATCCATCAAAGGATGTAACTCCTGTGATACAGCCTTTGACATCCACCGTAGAACTTAGAAATAGTCAGGCTGAGATATAAATGCTGAAGAGCCAAATAGCATGTCGTGCAACCATCCAACGAGATGATTCCTCTCATTAGCTAGTCCTGTCTGGCATAAGAACTAGTCCAGACACCAACCTTTCTGCCTTTATGCTGTGGATACTCAGTGATTTGTGCCCTAAGATCCAGGCCTTTAATATCAATGAAGCAAGAATAATGGCGTCTACAATCCACATCTACAACATCAACATCAACTATGTTATGCCAGAGTTAAAATGATGAATATGCCGATGTTTTTCTATTCACGTTTTTCATAGCTAATAGTCTATAGAATATGGTGGTGAAAGTCCCTTTTCATGAAAAGATTTTGTCTCGAAAATACAGACAAAAAAATCAAACAATTTTTTTTCTAATTTTCGAAAAATCATCGATTTTCGATATTTCAATTTGATTACACCTCAATTATTAAGGAAAATTTTTCTAACACCTTCAGTACAAGATTGTATAGGGAATTTCACCGAAAATACAATATAAATCCGTTTGGCAAAAAATTTCTTTCTAAAAAAGTTATTAACCTAGTCAAACTGTTAAATAACCATGTTTCGTAAAATAGCAATTTTTTTTCTTAATTTGCTTGCCTTTAACAACATAAAATTACAACATCATAAAATAAAGGAAATTGAAATTTGAAAACAAAAAATAAATTCAATCGATTTGAAATTGCCACCGAATATGTTGCGCTGCACAGCAAGGATAAAGAAGATTAAGTTCTGTTTTATCGATACAATAATTCCCTAAGAAACAGCTATTTGAACTATAATCCAGTCTTCAAATCACTATGCGCCATGTGGTAATGTATTTGTCTACTGCTATTTATAACCTATTACTTGTGCGGATAGAAAATTCAAAAACTTCTCCAACTAGAATTCAGATAAGTATTGTAGACTAGTAAGTAATAGTTGTATTTATAAAGATTTGGTTCTTTGTGATTCTTTTTTTCATAGGTAAATGGGTTTATTAGACCTTCACATGGATTTTGAATAGTGTCGTTTAGTATGTTTACAAAAACTTATACAGTATATATTAATGGTAAGTAGCAAACATAATTGTAAACATTATATTATTTTGATTATGAATTGGTATTCATACCTTTTATTTTATTTTCAGTATCGAAAGACCATTAGTGAATAATATCCTGTACCCGGTCACCAAATATTCTTTAGCGCATAGGTGTTTAAGTATTAAAACAGAATTAAAGTATGCTAGATCGTACCTGTAAGTATTCCTGAGTTTATTTCTATGATTTACATACGTAAACTTTAATAGTATTTTACTCAGCGTTTGTACGTGTATGATTCTAAGTCAGTTGCCGCAGGATTTCTCAGTAACTATGGGATCGATCAAGCTAAAATTTCTTGGAGAACTTTAGGAAACCTTTCTTCACAGACTGAGCAGAACAGAATTGACTAAAGTAAGTTAAATGTGAATGTACGTATGCAAAAATATGTAATATTCACTATAATTACTAATATTATCGACTTATATGTTACTAAATATTTAAAATTAATATTTTTCAACAAAGTCTTTCGTTCAAGCTGTGAAGAAACATTCAGAAGATTTTCCATCAAGTTTGGCCTTATTTCATCACCCGTATACTGAGATTTCTTACGGTAAAGAAAAAAAAGTACTGAAATTTGGTACACTTTTTATGGGATTGTTTATAATTTTTTGAATACATGTAAAATTACATCAAATATCAAAAATTTAAGTTGGAAGAAGATTTTTTTTACTACTAATAAATGATTTTTTTAGCCTATTAATTTATAATATATTTTTTTCAGATTCAACTCAGGCATAACTCCGTAAAAGCGAGAAGTATGGCCAAATGTTTCGAGGAGAGTAGTGCACCAATACCTAAAGACGATGATGCTGAGTTTGGGCGCTCACTTATTCGTGAAAGCTCCCTTAAATTAGCACCGGATGGTGCAACACTGCCTGCTGTCGCATTAGAAAACAAATGTGACATTGATTCATGGTCATGACTTCATTGCTACTACACTTGACATTCCTATGCTACCTACAAATTCACCCTCGAACTCAATTTTCATTTACTGGGACACTTTCATGCACTCCACTTTAGATAAAAATATCACTATACTTAACACTCATCTTACTAACGCCATTAACAAGCTCGCCCCATCTATCACCGTAACCTCCAATCATAATAGATATCCTTGGTTTACAAAAGAGCTCCGGAGGCTGGCTGCTGACAGAGACAGGCACTACAGACGATTCCACCGATCTAGACTTCCAGAAGACCTTCGCGTCTACAGAATTTCTCAGGATTTTACCCACAGGAGGGTGGAGGAGGCAAGAAAGGAGTATTATTACTCGCGAATTGCTTCCTTAACCGATCCTGACAAGATCTGAAAGGAATTGGGAAACCTTGGCATTGTCACCACCAAGCAACAGAATGCCTTGTCGAATTTCTCTTGTGAAGATCTTAACAACTACTTCGCATCTGTCTATAATGATGCCTTGGCTTCATCAATCACCAAGTCCTTGAGTAATATTGAAGCCACGGATTTCCCTGAGCATTTTTGTTTGAGTAAGACTTCAGAGGCAGATGTTAGACTGGCTGTACCGCACTTTATCTCTGAGGTGGTGGGGTGTGATGGTATCCCTCAAGTGGTAGTATAAAACGCACTGCTTTCTGTTTGCCCGTTTTTAATTTGTACCTGTAATCAGTCTTTGAGGAAGGCTAGCTCTTGTACAGTCTGGAAAGAATCTATCGTGCATGCATGGCCTAAAGTCCCTAATCTTTCGGTATTGATGGATCACCGTCCATCGTTGAATTTCTTTAGGAATGGCACACATTTCAAACTACGGAAGCACTTAATCTTATTCCTACTTTTCCCTATCATTAATTACGCCTCATTATCATACTGTAACATTAACCGTATTTTGAACACCAGAATTGAAAGACTTATCAACTCAGGTATAAGATATATCCATGGTGTAAGAAGGGATGAGCACGTTCCCCCAATTAGGCGTGACTTAAATTGGTTTATCATTGCCGGGCGTCGCACGTACTTTGCAGCATGTTTCCTCAGAAGACTGTTTAATATCTCAGTTCCTGGTGACATTGCTGCATACTTTAATGCTAACATTCCTCTCAGGCCTGAGAGGGGTGACGTAAGACCACTAGACATTCCATCTTTTACGATAGAAAAGCTCAGGAAATCATTTCATATTTCATCAGCAATGCTATGGAATTCGTTACCTGCTCATCTTTGCAACATCCATTCTATTTATCATTTTCAGAAAGCGCTGTTTACATATGTTTCTTGTCAAAAAGAAACCAACTAGCTCATACCTCATCTTCAATATATATTGTAAATTGCTTATTAATTGCTTGTAATTGCTTATAATTTTTTATTTTTGTTCAAGATTTAACTCAGGCCTGACCCCTTAAATTCTCTACCTTGTAACTGCTCCGGAACATCGTTATGATTGCAAAATAAAGTTCATAAATGCAGTTTTTTCGTGCTTTTCGTTTGAAGTTTTTTTATTATTCACTTTACGTGAAAAAGTTGAGGATAAAAATTGTTCACAATTAAATTTCCTACAAGGTACGTGTGTTTCCGAGTGCGAAGTTAACATTTTTCATTGCTAAATTGTTTAAATAGAAAAAATAAAAGTTTTTTCTTCATATTGCCGTACTTTATGCAAAAACAATTATTTTTTATCGAACTTTCACTCAAAATGTCTTGACAGTTCATACTACATAAAAATTCTTACCCGATCTCGCTATCTCAAAATGGCGACTTATTGCAAAATTGTTATTCTATTATTTCAAATTTAACTTGATTTGTCGCATACAACAATAAATTGATGCGACTACCTGCAATTGATAGCTAATGGCATACTTAATAAGCGTTAAAAAGCACTTTTCTTCTAATTAATATTTAACTACATTTTTAGCAACAAATGTCAATTCCTGGGTTTTTATCTCGGCCAATTTTAAAGTTAGAGGAACGCAGTAAAATGCATCGTAAAGTACGTAAAACCCATGCATTTTCATACCAAATTTTATTAAGATCGAACAAATGGGAGCCGTGATAATAAATATTTTCAATCGCCTATCACGCCAAAACTACTTGATGCCTTTAGTTGAAATTTATCACAGTGTTTGTTGAAAAAATACTCTAGAAAATAGTATATGTCCGAACAGCTGTAGATGCCTTGGTTCGGCTAAAACAATTGATGAATCTGGCCGGGCGGTGCGGTGGTGCGGAGAGCGCCACTACGGCGGCGGACAGAATTTCGCAAACCTTAATTGTAAATTCATTTTCTCGGAAGCAAAAACTGATTGAAACATTCATTTTTTTCATTTAATATATTTTTTCTCACCTTCCTTGCTATGTTAATTAAATTATTATAAAATCAATACAAATACCTAAAACTGTCGATATTTGCGCAAAATTTCCGTTTTTTTACTAAACACATAATATACAGAATCCTTAATCTAAAAATATTATCATCGTTACGCCCGGAGACCATATATGAGGATATCTACGGAGAATCGGATAGTTTTGGTCCAAACGTGGAAAGTGAGTAATTTTTAGGGCGCACGGACCGGACTAGAGTTTTTACACTCGTTAGGACATGCAAAAAAAGAAAAATGATCGTAACTTTTTATTGGCAGGATGTATCGATATATTTCGATCACTTTTGAGTGTAAAAAATCTAATCCGGTTGTGTGCCCTCAAAATTACTCACTTTGCACATTTGGACCAAAAATATCCAATTCTCCGTAGATATCCTCATATATGAGTGCTTCTTTCGTCGTCATCTTCTAGTGCTCGAGTCTCACTTCAAAGGACTGCCGCTGCTTCGAAGTGCTTGCTCTGGGTTGCAGTGTTCATTATTGGTTCGAATACTGGTCCATTTCGTGTTAATTCTACCTCAGCCACATTTAGTATTGACTCGTATAATTGCCTCGCTCCTAGATCTTTTCGAATATATCTTCTCGTAATATGTGATTATCTCATATGCTATCGAACTGACATTTTAACTCTACGCCTCCTATGGTAGCGCATATGCCACTGTCATTTCCTTCATCAGGCCCAAACGTCCTAATATTCCGTCGTTTTCAAGAGGAATGGAAATATAACAACAGAAGATTTTTTGGAAGCGAAACAAGTTGTTCGCGCTCTTAAAGTTGTGAACGATAACGCTGAAAAAGGTGTGCAACTTGCGTCGCAATACAATAATATTTTAAGCAAAGACGAACACACGACGCAGAGCATAATGCTGTTAGTCCAAAAACACCGTGAAAATTTTAAAAACTGTAATAAAGAAACGTTAAAAAAAGCAATAGGATATTTATTTATACAAACAATTCAAATTAAAATATTTTTATATTCAAATTCATATTATGCTCTCTCAAATGCTCATATTAGCTTAAAACTGTACAAAACCTCTTTTTTTATCACAATTCGGACTTTCATTTTTATAAAAAAATTCTATTTGAAACTGCGCAATATTTTTCGTTATAAACATAATGTTATGTCATAACTATCCCTTGCTCTATTAGAACAAATTTTAATTGAGATAATAATAATAATGATCTTTTTCTGTTTATATTATATTTTGAAAGAATATTTCAATTTATGTATAATGTATTTTTAAATTATTCGGCGTAAAGTACCTCGAAATTGTAAATTTAAAAAATATTGTATAACTAATGAAATTAATTAAAAATAATGTTGTAAGAATGTTAGAATTATATATTATATTTTTATGTATAATTGGAGAAAATGTTAACAAAAAAATTGTTTTCTTGATATGCAGAAAATTTATTATTTCATTATTTATTCTATTTTTTGCCTACTGTAAAAAGACAAACCTTATCGTTTTGGGTTAAATCTTCGTCAATTAATATTTTTGAATTTAATTATAATTTGTAACAAAACTGATGTTTTCTCAAATTAGCTTAATGTGACCTTGAAATTGACCCTGAGGAATCGTATTCTTTACTCGCTCTACCCCGAATTAAAACAAGAAAGAGCGCGATTCGATTAGATTTGACTGATCAAAGGCATTTTTTTCGACCGCTACGATTTGAAGTAACATTGTCAGCTCTGAGATGTGAACGCGCGTCGGTACAACTGGCAACGCGGATAGAAGTGGTGGGGGACTTACGGCTCCGAACTGTCGTGCGTGCACGGCTCGGTTGAAAATAGCGTAAGTTAGTCAAATCTGATCGTTTTGGGCTCTTTCTTTTTTTAAACTGGGTTAGAGCATGTAAGAAATGTCATTCGTTCTGCCCGTTTTGCAAATGGCATAGATTGAATCTTCGTAAATTAAAATTTTTGAAGTTATTTACGATTTGTTACGAAACTCATGTTTTCACATATTAGCTTTAATGTAAGCTTGAAATTGAACCTTATGAATTGCATTTTTTTCGATTATATTTGACTGATTAACGACATTTTTTCCGACCGCTACGATTTGAAGTTACAATTTCGGTTTCGAATCGTGAACGCGTGTCAGTGCAGTCAGCGCCGTGGATAATAGTGGTGGGGGGCCGTATGGCATGAAACTTACGCGCGTTCATGGCTCAAGGCTGAAAATATTAAATCATTGATACCGGCTTTGTATTTTTTTAATTCGAGGTAGGACGAGTAAAAAATACAATTCATTATCCCTGATTTCAGGATTCGATGAATTAAATATTAAAAATAATTAAAAAACCATTTGAATTTAAACGTTATTACAAAGTCAACAACAATAACAACGACAATAATAATAGATTATACTAAATAATGATTATTGTTGTTCTTATTATTATTGTTCTTATAATCAATTAACAGCATTCATCAACACCAAAAACTTTTAAAATCACAAAAACTAAACTCTTTTAAGATAATTTAATTTAAATGGTTTTCACAAATTTCAAAAATTTTTGATAGATAAAATTTATTTTTAATGTTGTTACAGCAGTAACAACAACAATAATAGCGCCGATTATAATAATAGTAATAATAATAAATTAAATATTTATTCTTAATTTTTATTGTCATTGTTATTATTATTATTGTTGTTGTTACGATTATAATTTTGAAAAATTAACGGCATTAATTTCTTTAATAACAAAAATATTTTGTTGTATGTTGGGGAATAAAGAAAATATAAGTATAAATCACAAATGCACAAGCATTGCTAGTTAAAGGAGGTTATGTATGCAAGTGAGGAAGATATGAAAATTGTACGGTAAAGGAAATAAGATGGAAGATCATAGGGTAGTAGCAGAGTAGCAGGGAGAAAGTGTCTACCCCGCTTCGAAATTTTTTATGCTGGAATTCCCAGATTCTTACTCGTACGCTTCGCATTTTTTTTACTGGAATTTTCAGTTTCTTGCTCCGGACACATGGAGCCAAGAACGTCTGTCGGAGCGAAACATGTGTTGTATTTTCATGTACACCTGGAAGGGCTAGGGAAGTATCTCAGCAGCTAATCCCCAAAAAAATTTGCAGCTTTCAACTACTTTTTCGATCTGAAGTCCGTACTTTCATTTCCGTTTCTACGCCAATCTAAACATAAGTGTAAGAGTGTTTGGTTAAAATTACAGTAGTCTAGAAGCAGTGGAAGGGTCCTTAAATCGATTTCAAAAACCAGCACTTTCGACCAAAATTTGCACTTGTCAACTTTCTTAATTATTATTATTTTTTGATCAAATTTTTTCGAAACGATAGTTATCCCCACTGCGATGGGACTAGAAACAAAAAATTCCGAAAAAAGTAGACGCTTTTGTACTTGTTTAAGAGAAGCACGAAGAGCAGCACGAAGAGCAGCACGAAAAATTATTCAAAATAAAAGCGGTAAAATCTGTTAGAGACTAACCGTAACATGTGACTGGAGACTCGTTGCCTCTTAATTTTAAGTTTTTATTGTTAATTAATTTGGCTTGAAAAGGTCCCTCACACGGGACGAAACGTTACCTGTTTTTACAAAATTTTGTTTATTTATTATTGATGGAATCAAGGGTTGCCTCCCACGTTTCTGTAATTCAAGTAATTCTAATTGATTCAAGTAATTCTAATATGGAAGGGAATTGAAATAATTGAAACAAGATATTTTTCTACTATTAATGCATAATTTTTTTTAGCCTATTAATTAATGATGTGTTTTTTTATTCAACTCAAGCATAACCCCTTATATAATCGAAAGGTTGGCATTTTCAAAAACAGTGTTTAATTATTTATACGTGAAATTTCCCTCTCGAAATCTGTGTTTGTAAATGGCTCACCGCAGCTTCCTATGGGTAGTAGGGTTAAAGCATTTAGGTTTTAGTTTTTTTCCTTAATATTGTGTCATTGATCCCTTCAAATAAAACCTGCCGAGCATAAGGCTTAGAATATTTGCGTAATATATTAATGATTAAAAATACGTTTAATTAAATCATCGAAAGGTTGGTATTTTCAAAGACAGTGTTTAATGATTTGTGCGTTAGATTTTCCTCTCCAAATCTGTGTTTTTAAGGGGTATCCCTACCCTGAAATCTAAAAGTTTTTCTAAGCATTTAATCGTTTTACAACTTTTTTTACCTGTTAATCTTAGGAAAAGAAAAAGAAATTTCTATATTTTCAGTCTCTTTTATCTATCAAAATCTCTTGAATAGAGAAAAGTTAACAAAATTGTAATTAAAATATTATAAATTCAAAAAGCTCCATGCACATACAGAAATATTTTATCTATAAAAATTTATATTGATTTCTTTCCCTGTTACGAAAATTTTTGTACATTGCGAATAAATAATAATTTTTTATATATTAAAAAATATAAAACTTGTATGCGTAAAAAAAACATTATTTTTCAGCATTTTCTTCTACTTTATTATTTTTGAGTTAGCGTTCTATGATCACAGCATTCTGATCATGGACAAATCTCTTCTTTGTACTAAAAAGAATATGTAGGATTAATTTCAAGAAGGTTCGACAAAATCTATTGCGGATAGAACATTTTTAAGATATACGAAAGACAAATGGGATGCAAACAGGGTAGGGATCCCCTTTAAGGGGATCAAGAACGTTAAAAAAGCAGTCATTTCGTATATTCGAAACCACTCCGAGACTATTGTTACGATCGATGTGAAAATTTGGGAAATAATTCATAAAGACGTAAAATTTACGGCATGACTGCAATATTTAAAAAATTTTGAAAAAATATTAAAAAATAAGTTCCGCTTTCCTCCGCTAAGCGATAAAAAGCGCTGCATTCGTACCATGCATCCGAAAAAATGCATTATAAAAGTTACTTGACGAAAAGAATTATATAAACTAGTTTACCCGTAAACTAATTTATATAAGGTATATAATAGTCACAAAAATATTAAGTTTTCGAGCGTCATGAAAGAATAAAACCGAATCTTCGTGTAGCAAACAAACTCTTCCGCGTTTACCTTTCGAAGGGGTAAGAAGAGGGTAACAAAGAGGAAAAATGTTATTTCTTTGACAGGCAACAGGAGGCGCAGAATTTCATTTCTCAAGTCTTCCCGGAAGATCGATAATGCAGCTCGAACAGCACGCGCGACCGGCCCGAGCAAGAATTTTTTTACCTTTACCCTCATAAAATTTTCAGAAACACTATTCGTTTTTTCACCGCAGTTTTTGATGCCCAATTTTTTCTGCCCACACTCTCAGAATTGCGCGTTTCATCGGGGACATGCATAGGTAGTCATTGCATAGTAAGCTGTGCTGCATTCTCAGAAGGTGGTGAACACATGTTGGCCTGCCACGCATTGCTACCGTTGGTGTGCGTTGATCAGCCCGGACTAGTAGGAGAATACAAAAAAACACCTTCAGCTAAGGAAAGATAGAAGATGGCACCACTCGATTATGCTAATTATTAAAATAAACTAATATTTTGAAACTTTTATCCATGCTCGAAAATAAATTTTGTTTTTTTATGTACAATTATGTTTACGAAATTCTTCTAATCTTAAAAGAACAATAGTTACAGAGGAAACTGTAATTTTAAATTATCGACACATAGCTTCGAGATTTTTGAAACGTTCTTGATCCACTTAAACAGCTGATCTGGCGATCCGAGGGGTAGTAGGTTAAAAGCATTCAAGTTTTAGTTTTCTCCCTTAATAGTGTGTAATGATTCCTTTCAAAGAAAACCTATTGAGCATAAGATTTAAAGATTTGCGTATTATATTAATGATTGGAAATACCTTTAATTAAATAATCGAAAGGTTGTCATTTTCAAATACAATTATAATTATATAATTATATATGCGGTAGATTTAACTCACTAAATCTGTAATAGTATTAAAGCATTTTAGTTTTCTCTCTTAATACTATGTAATTGATCAATTGAAATAAAGCCTGAGGAGCCAACAGCTTAAGGGGTTATGCCTGAGTTAAAATGATGAAAATGTCGATTTTTTATTCACTTTTTTCATAGCTAATAGACCGTAGAAAATGGTGGTGAAAGTCTCTTTTCATGAAAAGATTTTGTTTCGAAAATACTGACACAAAAAAATCAAAATAATTAATTATCGCAAAATAAAATTTTTTTTCTTAGTTTAGTTTTCTTAAACAACATAAGACTACAATCTCATAAAATAAAGCAAATTCAAATTTGAGAAGAGTAGAAAAATGTAATCGATTTGAAATTACCATCAAATAGTTTGCGCTGCACAGCAACGATAAAGAAGTTCAGTTCTCTTTTATCGATACAGTAGCTCCCTAGGAAACAGCTGTTTGAATTTTGATCCAGTCTTCCAGTCATCATCTGGTGATGCATTTGTCTACTTCTACGGTTAATCTGTTACTAGTATAGATAGTAAGTTCAAAAACTTCTACAACAAGAATTCAGATAAGTATTGTAAACTAGTAAATAGTAGTTGCGTTTATAAAGATTTAGTTCTTTGTGTTTCTTTTTTGTTCATAGGTAAATATGGATTGATTGGCTTTCATATTGAATTTGAAGAGTCTCATTTAATATGTTTACAAGAACCATTACAGAATATACTAATGGTAAGTAGCAAAAATAATTGCAAACATTATAATATTTTGATTATGAATTGCGTATATCTGTTTAAGTACAAAAATATAATTAAAATATGCTTGATAGTACCCATAATTATTACTTAGTTTGTTTCTGTGATTTAGATATGTATACTTTAATTGCATTTTACTCGGTTTTAAAATGTTCATGAATTTAAGTCAGTTGCCGCAGGTTATCTCAGGATATATTAAACCAAACAAGCTGAAATTTCTTGGAGAACTCTAGGAAACCTTCGGTCACAGACTGAATGGAGCAGAATTGACTAAAATTAGTTAAAAGTAATGTTACGTATGTGAAAGTATATAATATTCTCTATAATTACTAATATTATCAACTTATATGTTATTCAATATTTAAAATTAATATTTTTCTGCAAAATTTTCCGCTCAAGCCGTGAAGAAACGTATTTAGAAGATTTTCCATCAAGTTCGACCTTTATTCATCACCCGGATGCTGAGATTTCCTGCGGCAAAGCAAAAAAAGTGCTGAAATTTGGTAAACTTTACATGGAATTGTTTATATAGTATGTGTAGATATGTAATTTTTTTAGAACATGTAGAATTACATTAAATATCTATACTTTAAGTTGGAAAAAGATTTTTTCTACCACTAACAAATAATTTTCTTTAGCCTATTAATTGAATTTGATTTTTTCAGTTTCAACTCAGGCATAACCTCTTAAGGGGTTATGACAGGGTTAAAACCTGAAAAAAAAAAGAAAAATTATTAGTGCTGTAAAAAATAAATATATGTAGGTACTCTAAAAACTACATTTTTCATTTGAAATGTAAGTATTATACATCACTTTTATGTATAAATAATATGCATCATGATAAAAATCATGATTTTCATCACTTTTGTTTGCTTGCCGCATGTTTCTGATGGAACCGTACCATCAATCCTGATGAATGAAAGTGCCAAATCTTCCTTATGAGTCTGGTCTCAGACTAAGCGGAGCAGATTCCTGTAAAACACAAAATTAATATAATTAATTAAACATATATTCACAATATTAGTAATTATAGTGAATGTTACATATGTAAACATACGTAACATTCACTTTGAACTTATCTTTGCCAATTCTGCTCCGCTCAGTTTGTGATCATACTCATAAGGAAGTTTTTCCAATTTGGTTCATCAGCAATAACACTTGATTTGAATTTTGATACCTACTTTTATTCTGCACTGCTCAATATTATTAAATAATTAATTTTATAATATTGATAGCATTTGTGGTTAAGAAGTGTAGTGCACAAGTATAAAATTTGTGACCAAGATGAGTCCAGACTGAAGAAATAGAGTTCCAGGATCATCTGATAGAAAAAGAAGATTTGGAAGAAGAAAGAGAAGATCAAAGATTTTTAATCTGAAACAACAAGAGGAATTTTCAGCATCAGCATCGACACCAACATCATTACAACAACCAGAACGAGCATCAGCAATCACTTCAACACCTACGCCTGATATAGTTCCTTCGACATCCAGGGCACGTAGTCCAAGATCTGCTGTGTAAGCTTCATCAGGTACTTCAGCATCATTTATAAAATTAAAATTTAATTATTTAGAACCTAGTGTTATTCAAAACAGGATGTTTGATGTTTCTTTGCATCTGCCAGGATTACAGCAGTTTTTGGCTTGCAAAGCTTATGGTGGATGTGTTAAATTTGATGGAGTTGATGTACGAGGTCTTCGTAGCAAATTAGCCATCACCTGTACTTCGTGTAATGCTTTCGTTGACTCCAGCAGATAAATTGGAAAACAGAGTAACGCTTATGATTCAACAAATGTGCAGTTCTAGCCATGAGAATTCTTGGTCATGGACACGCTGGTTTGAACACTGAATGTTGAGTAATGGATTTTCCTACTCCAATTCTTCACAGAAATTTTACAAAATTAATCAGGACTTGAAAGAAGCATTGCAGTCATTTGCTTCAATGAAGGCAAAGCAGGAATGCTTCGAATGATGAAGAAATTTAGCGTCAAACCAGGATCCTCTGCAGTGAACTGGGCACAGACTTAGGATAATGAGCGGCTTCTCTTGTCAGATCGAAGAGAATTGGAATGACGACTCTTACAAAGCTGGAGCTTTTTAAATATTACACAAAAATACTCACACACCATATACAACCTCAGAAGTAAACGTAAAACATAAATCACAAAACACACACTGAAAACATTTTTATAATTTTTTTCCTGTTTTTTCATTTTTTTTTAATTTTTTGTTTCATTTTTTCTTTAATTTTAAAATCAAACAATTCTGAATCACAATATCACACATCACAACACAGCATCAACTATGTAAGCAGTCTCTACAGCTGGAATGGATATAGGTCAGAGAGAGAGAGAGAGAGAGAGAGAGAGAGAGAAAGAGAGAGATAGCAAGCTAAACAGCTGATTAGAGTTGTCTGCTTGCTTTCTGCTTCCCTTCCATCAGCTCATCTGGACTATTTTTTCTAACCTTCAACTTGACACATAATGGTAGTCCTACTCTTCTGTTCATCATATGTAAGTATATAAACTTATCTTTTAACAATAAAAGCATTTTTATAACTTAATTATAAAAATGTTTCAAATTTAGAAAAATTACATTTTTTTATGATTTTTCATTTTATTTTATTTCAGATGACTGGACACGAATAAAGTTTTTGGACCATCCTCAAAATTTACAAAGATGACCAGGATACGCTTATCATTCATTTAAAAAAGGCCCAGATATCAAGAAAAATTGTAATTATATTTTTTATCATTTAATGTTCAAGAAAACTTTAAATGCCTATTTCTCAAGTTTTGAATTTTTATGATTTCAAGTCAGTTGCCGCAGGATTTCTCAGGATCCATAAGTCCAATCAGGCTGAAATTTTTTGGAGAACTCCAGGAAAGCCTTCTTCACTGCTTGAACCGAGCAGAATGTGGAAAGATAAGTTTAAAGTGAATGTTATGTATGTAAACATACGTAACATTCACTATAATTACTTATATTATAACTTATGCGTTACCAAATATTTAAAATTTTTATTTTTCAGTAATCCCTTCCATTCAAGCTGAGGAGAATCACATTTAGAAGATTTTCCATCCAGTTTCGTCTATATTCATCACCCGCATGCTGAGAATTCATACGGCAATGGGAAAAATCAATTTAATACTTCACACATGGAATTGTTTGTAAAGTATAGATATATAATTGTTTAAAAATATGTAAAATTACAATTAATATGTATACTTTAAGCAGGAAAAAAAATTTTTTTAATATTACTTATAAATAATTTTTTTTGCCTAATAACTAATAATTTGTTTTTTTTCAGGTTTACCTCAGGCATAAGCCCTTAAAATAATAAGTTAGCAATAATTTTCTTCATTTTTTATTTTTTAAAGAATCTTATGCTCAATTACATTCATGCAATGACTATTACTATAACAAGCTGAATTCAATTAGACTGTAAAATTTTGAAAATCATTTTTAGTTTCAGATTTTATAAGTGGCCGGTACCCTTAAAACGATGAGCATCGACAATTTTACACAAAAATACTTAATGCGGCAAAATGAAAATTTTAGACATTAACATTTGAGTTTACTTACAGTATGTTGTGTTCTGGCCTAACACGTCGTACCATGGACTTTCTATCATGAAAATTAAATAGTGAAATGCATGGTTGATTCTTGGATAGGTGACCGCAATGATAAACTATCTAAATTCGAACAATTTTTTTTTCATTTTTATCCGAATACTGGTAACCAACTTGATGTTATTTTACCGTTCAACGATTTTTCCAGTGAGTTTTCTGCGAAATTTGTAGGGATGATTTAATTGTAAAAATTGTAAGCACAATTTTGTGCATACTTTGTGACAGAGCTATGCTCATAATTATGCAGAAATTTATTTGCATCTTTATGTAGAAATCTATGTACAAAATATGTATAAAAGTGTGCATATGTTTCTTGTAAGGATGAACAAACATCAATCATCCATGCGCATATATCTGCATGAATAATTTTATTCATGGTGTGAGAAAAATCTACATTTTTTTACTGAAGGTTGCAGATAATCACACAATAATATCTGCACATTTTCGTACATAGGTAAATTATTCTGGAAATGAAAAATAGTCGGAATTTGTACACAAAATCATGCAGAATTATTGTCAGAAATCTGTGCATAATTTCCTGCACAATATATCTTTTCTTTTTTTACTATGCAAACAATTTTGTGTACTACTATTTATACAAGATTATGTAGAAAAATACTTGTGCTCCACCAATTTGTGTCCAAAATTGCTACATAAATATTTATAAATTAATCTACATAGATTCTTTATGAATTTATGCAGGGCAATTACGTTTCAAACTACCGAGGGATAAAATTATACTAGATAGTGTATATACACTCATCTAAATACATTAATTACGTTTCATTTTATCAATCATCAATAGCGTAAATATGTGTTTCATCGTTCAAAGATTTCATACAACATTTACTATTTTTCATTACCATTCCATGAAATGTAAACACTGTTTAAAACATTTAGGTAGTATAAGGCTGAATGTTTACGAGATTCAGTAGAACAGCAATAACAGTCAGTTCGGCTTCAAAACGGTATGAACACATTAATTTATCAAAATGGCTTCAGATACTTTAGATTTATAAAATCAGTTGCGTAAATAATTGTTACCGGCTATTTTACTTACTAAAAATTAATTGAATGCTATATGCAGAGGTGTTCATTAGTTATTGTAATTATGTAAGGGTTGACTCGGAAAAAACACGTTATTAATTAATTAATTAACTAAAGCAATGATTTTAATTAATCTAAAGTAACCAAAACCATCTTGATTAATTAATGTGTTCATACTGTTTTGAAGCCCATAGAACTATTATTACCTGTTCCACTGTAACTCGTAAATTCTCGTAGTGCAATAAGTTTTTATAGACAATTTTTATAAACTTTTTATTTTTGACGTATCGATTCACTAATGTCTGCATATAATAAAAATAGGATTGATTACATTTTTTATTCTTATTATTTATACATGTCGTATAAAGCATTTTACTGCAAAAGGTTTTGCAAAATATCGCTTTGATACAAATTTATTCATCTATAAATGAAAACACGAGTAAACAGATTTTCAATTTATCAACTTACCGACTGAGCCATATGAGAGCTCAAGTAATTGATAATTCGTCTAAAATCCTGTTTTACCTGGCTCACACCAAGAAAACTTTTTTTTTTTAAATAAACATGAAACACTGAAGATTTTCAAATTCGCTATATACTTTTTAGTTGTAAAATTTTAAAGTGAATTTTAGCTATTTATTAGTTTTATAAAAGTTTAAGTTTTGTAATTAAAAATTTTACTTAAGTGTATAAGTAAATTTATTTTGAGAACTAAAAAGATAATTCAAGATTAGTCCAGACGTAGGTCCCACAAGAGGTTGAGTGACTGGATCATCTACACATGGAAAATACACATTTGGAAGAACGAACAAGAGAGGAAAGTTTTTTCATGGCAAGAGTCGAGGAGAAATCCAATCAGCGCAAACACCTACAAATCATCAGCAACCATGCACCATCAAGAAGTTGGTGCAAATGGTTGTTGGCAGGTAGTCGAAGCCAACAAAAAGCTGAAGAATTTTCATGACAAAGAGTTTGACAGATCATGGCGTGCTTAAGAGATGCGTTGGAGACTGCACATAAAACAACGACGAAATCTTTAATTAATCCATTTGGAAGGATCCGTCTGACAGGAGAGCAGCAAAATCAATATTACAAGCACGCAAAGCTCGAAGTAAGAGAAATCATTCAGATTATGATTCTTGCAGAGCTGGTGCACAGTAAAAACTTAACCCTACATTTTATTCGAATATACTAAACATATACGCTTAACCCTACATAATCACACTTCCTATCACACAATAACAGACAAAAGCTGTTGAAACACTAAAATACATAAAATCATCACACAATTTTTTAAAAATGATTTTAGTAATTAATAAAATAATTTTTTTAATAATTTTTGTCAATGATATGGATAAGATGAGACCATGTGTTCTATGATCTCATTCTCCATACTGCAGACTATAAACACAACAACAAGCCAGTTAGCTGATGATCAGTAGAGTTGTCTGCTTTCCAGTACTTATGACCTACTTTTCTTTGAGAATCTCATCTGGATAAGTTTCTTTGTAACCTTCAAATTGATGCATGTAGTGTATTTATTTGAAGAAAACTTCTGGTGAGTACTTTAAAATTATTTATGAAATATTCAGTATAATTTATCCAAAATTTACAAGTTCTTCAAACGTGGGAGGAAACCCTTATTTGTTGTGAAAGGTTAATTATCCATTTCACAACAAGAATAACACACCTAATACTTTTTGGTAACGTTTCGTCCTCTATTGTGGGACCTTGTCAAGCCTGTTTTTATTTAACAAACAATAATGGAAATGTAACAAATTATATATAAATATTCAACTTTTTTTTCAATATACACATAATACACAAAAAGATTATTACAATTAAATCTATTATAAATTACTAATACATTATAAATACAGAGGTTAAAAACCTCTTGTCACAACCATGTGCTCATAAGTACGTATGTAAGTATGTAGAAGCAATGCGTAGTGATCACATAAAAGTATAAAAAAACCCGAGCAGCACCGACGGGACTCGAACGTGTCCGAACGTCTAAGCATACACAGTATTGAAGTACAGTCTGTGACAAAAATCAACGTAGCAGCAGAAACCTACTGATATCCACTTATATATGTAATGACTTATTGCATATAATATTTTTAAAATGTAACCAGATACAAGAAAAAATTAGAAAACGAATTAAAAATAACATCAATTTTGCAGAAATAATTATTTTACAAACAACCTATTTAATCTCAAATATTGTTTATTAAGAAACTGAAATCTTCTTGTTTATTGATTTTATTGCAATTCAGATTAATAAAGAAAGTTTCAGAAACTAAACGTTTGTATCTATTAATTTCACGGTCAAGAATTTTTACCTTATTAAACGCAAAAGAATGAGTACTATTTTTTTTTAATGTTAGGGAATAGGTAAAGACTTTTCAAGAGTAGTTTTTTATGTTCCTCAATTCGCTTCTTCAGATTTCTCTTCGTCTGACCAACATACGTTGCATCACAATCGCCATCCGGCGTCGCCGTGAGAATTTTTTAACTACCGCAAATTTCTAGTTGAGCCAGTGGATTTGCAGTTCACGCCGAAAAACTAGTTTCATAAAAATGTCTTAAAATTGAAATTGAATTGCTTTTTTTATGCCCGGAAGAGAAGCTCCGTGAGCTCGAAACGTTGGCGAAAATAAAAAAAAAGGTTGGCTCGTACAGATGAATAGATTCTTTCATTTTACCATTCTACACATCGAGCGATAAGATCATTCTAATATTATCGAAATAATTTAATAGTACAATTAGCAGTTATATCCGTCATTTCTTAAATGTCGATCCATTTAGAATACGCATCCATGATGTCGAAATACACGTACTTATTAATTGGATCACAAAACTTTGCATGTACTCTCTCATTTTGTCTCTCAGGGTAACTCCACGGATGTAAATTCATTCTAGGTGGGTTATCGGCATTCTCTATGTAGAGCTTACACGTTTTTGTAATATTCTCTAAATCGCTATCAATCTTTGGCCACTACATGTAGGATCTGGCCAACGCCTTGATTTTTACAATTCCCATGTGAGTCCCATGTGGTCAGTTTCAAGCGTAAATTTTGCTCCGCTACATTGAGCCTTCTTGACGAAATAGCTACTGGATTTCCTATATCACTCGGTAATACGTATGTTAATACTGCTCTCAAACCATCCTGCGATGATACGAAGCATTAAGAGAGGATATCGGTAAGAGAAGGGGCAAGTGCGAATCATGAAGCGAGAGAGAATCCGCGCCGCCAAGTCGACGTCACGATCATAGCTGTATTGAACACAATACCAGCATGCTTAGGCGTCGTCATAGCAACGGTAACTCGCCCTCTCCGCATCGAACTGCCAGCTAATACTATCGACAAGTGTTAGCTGGATCTTAGAAGCATTGATGCAGCGTGCCACCTATTCCGCTGGTCTGCGTATCTAATACTAAACGGCAAACAGACAAACGCTAAGGTTTCGTTACAATTAAATTATTTTCTATTTTTTAGATGTCGGATTAGATTTAAAATTATTAACAATACTTTTGTAATTCGCCTTCAGATAGCACGTGTCTTCGGCACGGATTAGCGTATTGTCAAAAAATTGAATATGAAGCATTTCAGAAAATCTTCTTCTGCAAATAGATGCTGCTCTATCAATAATCTGTATATTTTTTAAGTCAAACTCATGTCCGGTATCCATGGCATGAACCGCGATATGAGAAGTGGCATCTCGTTTTTCTATGTACCTCGATCCTATGCTCAGACTCTCTCACCTTGAGAGGTCTGTACATCTCACCAATGTAAGTGGAGTCGCAATCAGTACAATTAATTTTCTATACCACATTCCTGCTATTAGAACAATTACCCATTTAGCACCCAATACTCCAGGAATATTGCTGCAAGGTTACTTTGGTAGGTAAAGTAGGATGAATTATATTGCTGAAAGGTTACGTAACCAGCAGGACACGGTCAGGCAACATTGCTGCGAAGTTGAATTTCCGTTTTAATATTACACAGATACGATCCAACCCGTAAAAAGTAATACTACAGTAATATTGTAGTAAGCTTACTAAACCTTCTTAGAACATTAATATATTAAATTTTTTTTCGGATTTTGGGTAAAAAATATCGGTACGTTGTAATATTACAGTAACATTGGAGTAATTTTGCGTAATGCTACCACAACATTGCAGTAATGTTACTGTAATATTGCCTATGGAAGAAATTTTTGTATGAAATCCGAAAAAAAATTTCCAGAATGTATTTATATTCTTGGAAGATTATGCAACCTTACCACAATATTACTACGACGTAATCAGTGGTCAGAAGTTTCGTATCGGCCAACTTTTAAATATTCCGGCAATGTTGCAGTATTATTTCGCAACATTACTCCAATGTTACTGTTATATTAAAACGTACCGATATTTTTTACCCAAAATCCGAAGAAAAATTGAATTTATTAATGTTCTGGGAAGGTTTAGTAAGCTTACTACAATATTACTGTAGTATTACTTTTTACGGGTTGGATCGGAATACCGATCGAATCTGTGTAATATTAAAACGGAAATTCAACTTCGCAGCAATGTTGCCTGACCGTGTCCTGCTGGTTACGCAACCTTCCAGCAATATAATTCATCCTACTTTACGTACCAAAGTAACCTTCCAGCAATATTCCTGGAGTATTGGGTGCTATATGGGTACTTATTATTATTTATACTTTTATTTAAGAAAAAACTATTGCTTGGCTAAAAATAAACTTTTAGAAGATTTTGGAATATTTTTAGTGAAGAAATGCTGTAGTGAAGAATGCTTGCCTAAGGAACTACAAATTTATGACGATACCCCTGAATGAAATTTATGATGATTTATAAACCCTTTTTCAGGCAGAATGAATTCTGTTACGGTACAGAAAAGACTGCATATCACTTAAGGGATTGTTGGCGTCTCTAAATTTTAATTTTCTATTAGTTTTGCAAAATTAATTTATTTAAATGATTTGTTAAAACAATTATAATAAATACCAAATTCGAATTCTGTGGGAAAGAATGCATTGAATGTAGTAGTTTCAATTGTTAAAATACATATTTTTACTAGCGAATGATTGAATAATTAATTTTATGATGTAAATAAAATTCGTTAATCATCATAAAAATGTAAATAAAGAGACGAGTATGATATATATATATATATAGATATAAATCAGCATCATGCAAAATAAATAATGGAATCAGATTCTGTTGAAAAAATGCGTTTGGAATAGTAGTTTTACTTGTTCATTTATTTTTTTAGAGACCAATTATTAATAATAAAGAGAACGGATATTGATTATTCGATAATTTTTTTAACAACAATATGTATTTTAACAATTAAAACCACTACATCAAACGTAATTTTCACGTAAAATCCGATTCTGTTATTAATTTTTCAAAAAAATTATTTCAACAAATTGATTTTACAAAACCAATGGCAAATTTGAATTTAGCGATATCTCAAACTTCTTAAATCATACATAGCTTATCTGTATTATGATCCAATTCATTTGTCGTGGAAAAGGGATAGGCAGAAAATATAAAATATGGTTACTTCACCACCTTTGAGACTATAGAGACAATCATGAAAGGAAGAGTTTCTTTAATACCCCAAAATAAGGAGAAATATGTTTCATTCACTAAGTATATTGATGGTTATGACATTAGTTTTCGATTCATAGATTCATGGCGTTTTTACCTTCCTCATTGAAAAAACTTGCATCATACCTAAAAGACGTACCAATAGCAGATAAGGAGTTTCGATCAGATGGATTTACAGATAAAAAAATCAAGCTTCTCAGACGGAAAGGTATATTTCCATACGATTTTGTAGATGGATTAGATAAGTTAATTACAACAAAACTCCCAGAAAAGAATGAATTTTCAGAATTTTGAGAGCATGAAGAGATCAGCTGCGAAAAATCAGAAAAAATTCAACAACATCAGTGGATCCTGCTGTGCAGAACTGATGTGTGGGGTAAAGAATCGGCCGTGTAATTTGTCAGAGAGTGATCCATATCTAACAATTCTCGTGAACATGCTGACTTTAACGATTTTTTTACCTATGATTATTATAAGTGCATATATCAAGGGAAAAGATTTTGCAAACTAGAGAGATTTTGCAACATTTTCCTATTTTTTGTTTTTTTACACACTTTTTTTACACAGTTAGTCTTATTGTGTAAACAATAACAACCGCGAATTTGCTGCGGATGCTATGCGCGATTCCGAGCGTTCGAATCTCGCCGATCATAACATTGCTCCCTTCTTTTCTCAAACCTTCTTTCATAAAAAAATGCTCAATCGATCCCATCCCATCCAAGTAACCACATCCTCTAATCTTTTATCCATGTAACCACATTCACCGAATTTCCTTCCAAGCGGGTTGATCCTTTTCTAAATTCCAACGATGACTTATAGGAAACACCAACATCCTCTATGTTGATCCACACCGGGCATAAAGTTACGGAGTCATGCTTACAGGCCCATTCTAATCATCATTTAACAGGAATAGAATCGGACCCGTCTCTTGAAAAGAACATTCCCATCTTGGAAAACTATCCAAACTAATCTCTTTCTCTTTCTGTTCAAGTCTCAATTTCTCCTTTCAACTTTTTTTCTATCTTTGCTCTCTTCCCTTATCAAAATAATGTGCAGATATTTATGCAGAGATTTCTGCAGAACTCTTTGCACAGCTCTGCAGAGCAATCTGCAGGGTTCCCTGCAGGTGGTCCAAATTCTCTGCAGAGGAGCAATGTCAATGTTTCTGCAGTAATTTGTGTAGAATTTTCTGTGGAGCTTACTGCACAGATTACTGCAGAGATTTCTGCATTGCAATTGCTTCTGCAGAGAATTTGGACCTGCTACAGAGAACCCTGCAGATTGCTGTGTAGAGCCCTGCAGAGAATTCTGCAGAGATCTCTGCATAAATATCTGCACATTATTTTGATAAGAGTTGCTCTTTCTTTTTCTGTTCTGGAAATCTTAACCGTCTTTTTAATCAAGATCTAGTCTAGTCCATCTTCAGACATGAGTGGGGGCTTAGTATGCCATGGTACCACACCTTAAGTCTCTGCTCCGGCATTTACCATCACCTTCATGGAAAAACCAAGGCTCAAGAACCATGAGCAGAGCAGACTTCAGTCAAATCAGCGTTTCTGTCAGTAAATAATCCAAGACGATTGATGTGAACAATCTTGGACTTATGTTTTCATGAGCGACGAATGCAGTACATGACGTCATTAATTTTCTTTACAACTTTCAACGGACCAACCCAATTTAATTGTCGTTTGGTCGGTTTTTCTTTAGTACTTTTTGGGTATTAAAGAACCAACCTTTTTGTCCAGCAGTATATTCTACGTTGCAAGCTCGATTGTTATACCAAGCTTTCATCCTTTCAGATTGTATGGCGATGTTGATTCGAATAAGATAGTGGATTTTATGGAGTTTATTCTTCAGCTAATGAATATAGTTTCCATCTTCTTCAACCTGGACCTCCGTTGGTGGACAGCCATGAATCAAGTCCAAAGGAAGTCTTAAGTCCAAACCGGTGTATATTTCAGCTGGAGTGGCTCTGATCGATATATTCATAGCTCGAAGAGATGCTTAGATTTCTGTTTTTCATTAATTTACCACCATCGAGCGATAAAAGCAAAAAGCATTAAAATAATATCTACACCAATTTTCTACATCTGATTTAAAAGATGCCGAATAAAATATTTTTCTAACTTTTTCTAAAGTTTTATTAATTCCAAAATGATCACCACAAGGTGAGTCATGAGCTTCTTCTAAAATTTCTTTGATTTTACATTTAGGAACAACTAATTGGCGAATCTTGTAATTGATATTAGTAGAAAGAGATAAACTTTAATGAAAGTGTCTAAGGGTAAAATATCCTGTCAGTTTGGTTTTGTGTTCAACTCTTTCATGCGATGACGCAGGCCGAGACTATATTAATAGTCTATATTAATAGCAAGTTTCGCTTGCTTTCAATTTAAGCAAGCTATTGAGATTTTGAAAAGCTTGGAGAATGTTTACATATTTAATCGAGGCACAGACGGAAGACTACGTGATAGTGTGATTTCTATACTTAATTCACAGATAAAAAACAAGACGCATGTGCCTTACCATGAACGTATTATGTCTTATAATATTAAGCGCACAAAGCAATTTCTAAAAAACAATCCAGATTTATTTTTTACCAAAGCAGACAAAGGTAACGCCACGGTAGTGATACACCGAGATGAGTACATTTCAAAGGTCAGTGATGCCCTCAGCGATGAGAGGTTTTATAGAAAGGTTAAAGTTAACCCCGCCGCGGGGATTAAAAAGCGGATAAAAAAGCTTGTTGACCTTTGGATTGCACGTGGTGTTTTGGATTGTGACGAAGCGTTTGGAGGTCTTTCCTCTAAGGGCATCGAACACACATCGCTGCCGAAAGCGTATGGCCTTATTAAAATCCATAAACCGGATAACCCTGTACGAATTATAGTTTCTGCGATTAACAGCCCTACTTATTTCCTGGATAAGTGCATATCCGTCTTGTTAACAAAACATTTTCCTCTACCAGCCTCATATATAAAAAATAGCACTCAAATTAAAAATGATTTAATTAATATGAATATTTCTGATCAACACTGTTTCGTGTCCTTCGATGTAGTCTCGCTATTTTCAAGTTTGCCAAAAGAAGCAATTATACTGTCGATTGAGAAGAGATGGAAATGGCTCTCGTTTATGAAATGTATGTCGAAGAGTGAATTTATTGATGGTATAAAGACTCTTCTTGATTGCACGTATCTTGTTTTCGACGGCAAATTTTATAAGCAGGTTTCGGGCGCCCCGATGGGATTCTGTTCGAGCCCTGTTTTTGCAAATATGGTTCTTGAAGATCTAGAAAAGCATTGTCTTGGCATTGCAAAGTCTAACGTACGATTTTTCCGTAGATACGTGGATGATTGTCTTTTGATCGTGGATAGGGAGAAGATTGAATTGGTGTTATCTATTTTTAATAGTTATAACAATTCCCTTCAATTTACTTCTGAAATTGAAGTCAATAATAGTATTAATTTTCTTGATATTTCCATTTTTCATGATTGCTGTGGAAATATATTTACAAATTGGTTTCAAAAAGACACAGCTTCCTCTAGATACGTCAATTTTTTCTCCCACCACCCAAAAAATCAAAAGATTGCAATAATATTTAACCTATTTGATAGGGCAATATTGTTATCGGATCCGCGTTTCCACCGTGAGAATATCGTGAAAGCAAAAAAAATCCTCATAGCTAACGATTACCCGATAAACTTTATAGAAAAATTCAGTAAGAAACGGATTGCTCGCAATTTGGACCTTTCAAGGGCCACGCGGGAGGGTTCAGGGGCGAGTAATACAGATTCACAGCATTGTAATAGTAACAATAGTTTTAATTCTAGAAAAGGGTTCGCAGTTTTCCCTTACTACGAAGGGTTTAATGATAAATTAAAATCTGTTATCAGAAATAACAACTTGAGTCTAGTCAACAATGTTCCCGATAAGTTCAACAAATTTATTAAACTAGGAAAAGATCCTACTGCAGTGCAGGACGCGAGAAATGTTGTTTATAAAATTGACTGCTCCGATTGCGATTCCACGTATATCGGAGAAACGTATCGGCCTCTAAAAACTAGGCAAAACGAGCACAAAAAATACATAGAGAAGGGCGATTTAAAATCCCCCCTCGCAGTACATGCATTGGAAACAGGGCATACTTTTAATTTCGACAATATTAAAATAATAGATAGAGAACCGTCAATTTTCCGCAGAGGGTTCTCAGAAATGTTACATATACAGTTCTTCGATGGCACTCTTAATAGGGCTGAGGATACGTGCCACCTCAAAACCAGTTACAAAAATGTTATATCTACTTTAAAAAATAATCCGAATAAAATAAATCAATAAATAATGCGATTGCAGAGGCTCGGTGGCGAGCAGGCTGTATTGGGATATTAGCATGCGGAGAGAGGTGGCATACCGCTTCGTGCTCTCTTCAACTCGGCCAACATGTGTTCGATAGTGATTGGCCGGCGAGTCGGAGCGGCACAGCCCAGTGGGAGGTCGGAGAGTCCGGGTTGCCGTGGCAACGCACTGACCATACTGTATACTATATAGTAATATAGTCATGGCAGGAGCGCTTCACGCGTAGCGGCTCGGCCTCCCCGCTCTACTATCTGAATATTAGTATATGCCGCCTCTATGACGTCTTGCGCTCCTAATACACCGAGCGAACTTGGGTATCTGTGGCCGCTATATTTTGCACACCTTCATATTTTTGTGTATGAATATCTGTTTTGGTGGACGTATTGAGATGATTAAAAGGGCGATTTTTGTCGCGAGATCTCAGTTGACTTCCTGCCTCGGCCGGTGCCGCTTTACCACCTAGTGGCACCGGCATGATTAGCTTGTAAGAAACATCGAGTCATATTTCCGTAAGTCTGTTAGATTATTATTTCTTGTGTAATTATTGTATAAATTCATTAGCTTATTTATAATATTGCTTTCATTAGATCCGTTTGCGATTGCTTTTACTGTTCGTCGATCAGGAAGACGGCGTTCGTTTCTAATTTCTGGTAAAATTTAAATTAAATTCCTTGTCTATTATTATTATATTTGTAATACTATTATAGTAATTTTGTAAAATTTAAATTTTCTGTAATTTTTGTTATAATTTCAATTTTTGTACTTATTTAATTTAGCCACTGATGAGGGGATTAATATATCCCGAAACGTTTGGCAGCAATAAAGTTACTTGGCTCGAAGAGACGCATAGTTTTTCCATTCCTCAAAACTTCCACCATCGAGCGATAACGTCATTATTTATAACAAAAATTAATTTTTTACTCGAGTAGAGCGATAGAGTCTGTTTTCTATTAATTTCTTCAAAAATTATTTAAGCGACAGTTTCTTCTGTTTCCTAAAATCTACTCTCTACTTTCGAACAATATTTACTTGAAGAATCTTTACAAGGACGTCGTAAAAGAGAACCAGCTTTCTTATGTAAACCTTTACAATGGATAATCTTATAATTATACTGATCTAATTTACCTAACCATCGAGCTAATTGTTCATCTAATTCTCTGAAAGATAATAACCGAATTAAAGAAGAATGATCTGTTCTAATAAGAAATTGTTTGCCAATTAAATAGTGATGAAAATACCTTAATGAATCTGTTATAGTAAGAAGTTCTCGACGAGTTACACAATAATTTCTTTCTGATTTCGAAAGGACTCTGTTATAATGGCCTATCACTCGTTCCTTTCCATCCTATATTTGTGCAAGAACTGAACCAATCCTACGGCCAGAACCGTCAGTATCTAAAATGAATTTGGATTCAAGAGAAGGAAATGCCAAAATAGGAGGAGAAATAAGTTTTTCTTTTAATTTAGAAAAAGCATTTTGACACTATTCTGACCAAATGATTTTAACCGATTTTTCAGTTAATTTGTAAAAAGGTTTGGCTATATCTGCAAATCCTTTAACTAACAAGCTATAATAACCACAATAATTCACAAAACTAAGAACACCTTTCTTCTATTGAGGAATAGGCCAATTCTTAACACATTCAATTTTCTTAGGAACAGCAATTCTTCCCTTTTCAGAAACAATATAACCTAAATATTCTACCCCTCTCTGAAAGAAAACACATTTCTTCTTGTTAAGACGTAAACCTGCTTCGTGAAAACGAATAAACACCTTCTTTTAATTAGTCATAATATCATCAAAAGATTTACCAAAAACCATAACGTCATCTAAATAAACAAGACAGAAATCTGAAAGATAATCCCTTAGTAATTTCTCCATTAGACGTTGAAAAGTGACAGGTGCATTGCATAAACTAAATGGCATGACCTTAAATTGCCATAAACCTTTCCCACTAGAAAAAGCTGTAAATTTCCTATCCTGTTCTC
The DNA here is from genome assembly GCA_018906965.1 of Philotrypesis tridentata. Taxonomy (NCBI): domain Eukaryota; kingdom Metazoa; phylum Arthropoda; class Insecta; order Hymenoptera; family Pteromalidae; genus Philotrypesis; species Philotrypesis tridentata. The sequence continues at coordinate 476,490 of JACCIB010000076.1, read as the reverse complement.
GAATCTTGATTTGCCAATATCCACTCTTTAAATCTGGAGTACTGAGCCATGAATATCCTGCTAACTTATTCAAAGTGTCGTCAGTTCTTGGTAATGGGTAAGAGTCCGTAACAATAATTGCATTGAATTTCTGAAAATTGATGTAAAAACGTGTTGTTCCATCCTTCTTTTTCTTTAGGACAACAGAAAACAGTAAGCACTATCTAACTCTTCCATGACGCCTTGGGAATGCATGTCAGCAATATGTTCTTGTAGTTATTGTTCTTCATAAATGGATGGTCTTCGTATGGGTAACTTAATCGATTGATTATTAAGTAGTTGAATTTTATGTTCAACTACATTACAGCGTCCAGAGATGTAGTTATTTAGAAAAAGTTCTTGAAAATCGAGGAGTACGAAGAATTAACTTAGTTATTGAATCCATCAAACCAGTTAAACGAAGAAAATCACTTCCAAGTATACAATCATTAACCATGTTTGTTACGTAAACATCTAGTCTAGCTGAATAAATTCCTAATTTAATAATCACAGAAACCAAAAATTTAACTGGAACTTTTTCTCCTGTAGGATAACAAAGTATTCTTTCTATCATTAAAATCAATAAATTCTGAATTTAAAATAGTGACATCTGAACCAGAATCTAATTTAAAATTACAAAACGTATTATTAACAAGGCCATCAAAATCAAAATGTTTTGAATTCCCATTCATTCTTCCAATACAAAAATCTGATAGAGTCTTTCTAAATTTTGTTGAACTCGCTCCAGAAAGTCCAACATAATCTAGTTTTCTTGACTATTTGACTAATTTAGACAATGGAGTCTAAGGTATCCTTTCTTGCCACATTGCCAACATTTAGTATTTTTGAAAAAATCTTGAGATTTTTTAAAACCTCTGAGTTGAGTGTTGGAAGAATTAATTCCTTGAGAGTAATTCTTAATGGTTCTGCGATTTCTTGTCTAAGTCACGGATTACTTTTACTTTCATTGCTCATGCAAGAGCAACTTTTAAAGATGTAACCCTCTCAAGACGAAATATTTCTCGGGTGGACGAATCAAAAATGGCTCTGATGAATTGAAAACAAACAATCTTATCTTGAACCGCAAATGAACATTCTGGATAAACTAATGCTGCAAGCTTTTCAATTCCAGCAGCAACTACTTGTAAATCTTCACCAAAATATTGACGACGATCTTGAAATTGCGAGTATTACGTTGGTGCTATATGTTTGTCACCAAATCCCAATTCTAACCTAGAAACTAAATTTTCGAAATTAGTGGATGAATCAGACTCAACTGAAACCGATCTTGCTTTTCTTTTTAAACAAGAAATAAGAGCAACTGTTTTATCCTGAGATGACCAATTATTAATTTATTGTTATGACCTTAGTAATAACCTGAAACTGAATCAAAAATTCTCCAAGGGACGAAGATCCGTCAAAGTCATCTAACCTTACATTAAAACCGAAAGTATGGTATGGTCTGTTAACTGTGTTTGTGTCTCTAAATTGCGAACGACTTAGCTCAGTTATTTGATGAAGATATTCTCGATTTTGATCCGCAAAACCTTGATTCAATGTCCGTAATCGCGAGACTTCATCATTCAGTGTTGTCTCTCTCTAGCCTGGGCAAGGGAACTGGACTTGTCAAGCTACTGCATTTTTCAATTGATCAATCTCAGCCAACACTTCCCTAAGTTGAGAATTAACTTCTGTAATCTCTAAAGATTTTTCTTTTAAGAGGTTATTAAACTTACCTTCTGTCACTTCACGAAGACGAGTCTGTTCAAGTAATTTGGTTTCCCGTTCGTGAAGTTCCTTCTGAATTTGTATAAGTTCTTCAATATAATGGTGTGTAGCAATCTCAGTATCTTCTAGTCGAATTCTGAGTTGTTTAACCTTGTATCCTCTGGTGATGATTTCGTTGTTGATGAAGAATCCACTAGGATTGGAGATTGGGTAAGTGGTATTTCTTCGGGAGGTTCAGGAGGAAACATGTTGGCAGCTTTCTTTAGTGGTGATGTCGGTGTCATTTTCTTTCTCGAACGTAACAGCATAAGTTTTCTCAAATATCCCGGACGAGCCCCCAAGATGTTACGCTCAGGGACGGGAAATAAGTAACTCACACGTTTATAGGAAAAGGAACTAGAAATTACTTTATTTATTCATAACTATTGCACAGGCGTTAGTTCTGATTAACTATCACAACGAGACTGACTAAAAATAATAACAACCGCGAAGTGGCTGCGGATGCTATGCGCAATTCTGAGCTTTCGAATCGCGCCGATTATAACAATATATGTATATATATATACTAGGGGTACCCCCTGCTCGCTCTGCTCGCCAACCCCCATCGCTTCAATTTTAAGTTTGTATTTTGGTAATGTTCAGATATAACTTACATCAATAATTTCAAGAATTTATTTTAAACTTCAAAGAACATTTTTGAAATATATGCATATTTTATTGATTATTAGAACAATAATAATTCTTAAAATTCATGGTATATACATGATTTAGAAAAATGTTATTATAAACACTAATTAGCTCGACCATCCGTCTACCACCTCTCCACCTATCGCCATCCATCATGTATACCACCGTCACCAATTACCTCACACTCACAACTGTCACTAATTGGAGGATTCTGAACAGAAAATAATCACATGCATTTTTTCTGAAAATGCATATTTATCAAAATACAGACGATCAAAAATTCCAATTTTTGCGCTTTTTAAGTACTCGCTAAATCGATAAAATCAAATATTTTTCAAAAGTCAATAGCGCAAATTGTTCGTCTAATATTCGATTTGGAATCTATACTCAGCAAATTATTAGATTTGAATATTATTAGCTGTGAGGACAACTGAAAGAGCGCGTGCTTTAGAGCGCCTTAACGATAATGCTTTGCTGCCTTGGCGCCGAAGCGTGCACCACAATCTTCAGCGATGTAATACAATTTTTCAAAAATAATAATTTGCTAAATATAAATTCAAAAAAAGAATATCAGACGAAAAATTTGCGCCATTAACTTTTGAGAAATATTTCATTTCCTCGATGTAGCGAGTGCTTAAAAACGCAAAAATCGGAATTTCTTAAACTTTGATCTCCAGTATTTTAAAAAGTATACATTTTTAGAAAAAATTCATATGATTATTTTCCGTTCAGAATTCTCCAATTAATCTAAAAAAGTTATTCCCGGATTAAACTGTGATAATTAACAAAATGTATTATTAAAAATTGTTAATAACAAATAATGACGCCACTTCCAGCGAAAAGACCTAAGTTTTTCGAATTCAGCACCACAAAATACATCAAAAAAATTTTGGTGCAGCAAGTCCGCATAAATTGTTACGAATAACATTGTTAGCTGCTAGATCCTTCGCTTATGACTCCAATCATGGGCTCCACAATTCAGCTTCATGCCTGGCCATAAACTTCACCTATCACCTTGACCTATGACCTTTACCAACCACCTGTTCACGATCATCTCCAACCATGAAGTCTACCAACTACATGTTACCTTCACCGTTAACTCCTACCCGTCACCTATTATCTACACCCTTGACCCTCGACCCTTGAATACATTAAACCTTTATCTATGACCTTCCTATCCTCCTGTTACCACCGTCCTATCCACCGTCCTCCTAGCTATTAGACCTACCACTTAGCATCTTCACCTGTAACTTTCACCGCCACTTAGTACCTTCACGTATAACTTTCACCGCCACTTAGCATCTTCACGTATAACTTTCACCGCCACTTAGCACCTTCACTCGTAGCCTCTACTCACCACCTATAATCTCAATCCATTAAGTCGACTATCTATCTATTCCCTGCAGTTATGTCCTCATTCTTTACTTATCACTTATACCTTCCACTTATGAATTCAATCATAACCTCCATACTTCAACTATCCGTACACAGTACAACTATCACCATACAATTATCCGTACAACTACCTCCTCCACACATGACTTCCATGCACCCCTAGCACTTTCACGTGTAGCCTCAAACTACCACCTTTGATTTATACGACCCATGAAGCTCACCAACTACGTAGCACTTCCACCGTCCACTTATTCCTGCAATTATATCCTCTTTCTCTCCCTATCACTTATACTTTCCACTTATGACTCCAAACATGAACTCCAGACTCCACCTATTCATTTAAAAATTGTTAACAAAAATATTGAAAAATTTTAAGGAAAATTTTTGTTTATGGAATGTAATTACACATTTGTAAGATTCTAATTCAATCACTATTACTTTCAAATTAAGGTCTATTCATTTGCGTGTGATACCCGCGTTCGTTTGGAATATTGGTAATCCGATTCTTGATACAAAAAGCCTAGCCGATAACTTTCCGCAATAGTCCGGGAGTCCGAGGATTTTTTCAAAAAGTTCGCGCAAGAGTTTATTTTATTGTTGAAATGTGTTGGTAGCTACTTACTGAAAATATCCCTAAAGTCTCGACTTCGGACTAGATCGGGAACATTGTTATTATTGCAAAATAAGTTACGAAAATGCATTTTTTAAGTTTTTCTTCAATAACTATTTTGTTACACAATTTATGCAAGTAAATATAGAGACAATAGTTAATCAAAATTGAATATTTTGTAAGATACATGTATTCATGTATACATGTGTATACAAGTGCAAAATTAATGTTCTTCCTGGATAAATTGCTTAATAAAAATTTTTTTTTCAATTTTCATATTGCAATGGTTTTTATAAAAAACGATATTTATTTATCGGATTAGCCCTCAAAGATGACTTTTAGTACAGACAACGTAAAAATTGAAGCCCCATCTCGATATCTCAAAATGGCGTATTATTGCAAAATTGTTTACCCGAAAAGTTTAAATTGATGTCCAATTCCATCCAGGAACGATAACTGAATGCAACTGCGTTTGATGGACAGCTTATGATGTAATTAACAAACGTTCAAAAGAAATTCTTTTTCCCACCCACACATAGGCCGGGTGGGAAAACGCGGCATCCTTCATCGAGCGAAGCGTTAGTCTCGGCCATTCTGTGCCTGGTCGCCCTAGCAACAGCAGGTTTTTACTTGTTTTATTTAGCAGTATTGTCATATAGTTTCCTTGGAGTTTTTAAGGAGGTGTTTTTTGAAGTTTCCGATCCATTAGAGTTTTGTGGAGAATTGTGGAGGTTTCTTTTGGTGGATTGTATAGAGGAATATTTTGGTAAGAGATTATTTTAGCTAGTGGTGTTTTTCGCGATTTCAGGGAATCGAGCAGTTTCCCTTTGAATTATTAGATTCTCTGTAGAAGAAATTTCGCGGCCCTTTTCAGTCGTCAACACCCATATGTTCCCGGAGATAGTAATCAGGCCGCTGGCCCATGAGAATTATTTAAGTTAAACAAATTATCTTTTGTAGAGAACTAGACAATATACTTTTCTGGAATGGTTTAATCTTAATAATTTGTGTCATTTTTGTTTTCCCGGTTGCTATCACTTTCCCGCTTTTCTACCTTTTCCAGGATTTCTACGAGCCTGGGAAGGAGTTAGCCACCAATATAAATTAATTGTACACTAACTAGAATTCCCCTGCTAGCGGGTAAATTCCGCGTTACAATTTATATTGTAACAAAATTTTTCATAAAAAAATTTTTTCATTTCTGCCAATTTTTCAGTTAGAGAATTGTGGAAAAATGCATCTTAAAATACGTAAAAATTCATGAATTCTCATATAAATTTTGTCAAGATCAGACCAATAGGAGTCGACATAAACAAAATTTTCTACCGACGATTACGCCGAAACTACTTGATATTTCTAGTTGAAATTTGGCACGGCGCTTGTTGAAATCATACTCTAAATGAATAAATTTTGTCTGATAGCGCTGCATAGTTTAGTTCATCTAAAACGATCGGCGTACAGAATTCGTACAGCTTAGTTGCAATTTGATTATCTCGGTAACGAAAGCTGCTTTTACAATAAATTTTCATTTAAGGTTCTTTTTCCTTTTTTGTTGAACGTCATGCTAATTTAATTACCATACGAACAATACAAATACCCCAAATCACCAATGTTTCTGAAAAAAGTCTTTTCTGGCTATGTACACAACCTTTATATACATATATTGCGCTAGCTAATCACTTTATGATGAATCTAAATATTTTTATGATAATAGCAGTGCAATGCAAAATTATTCAATTAAATAAATTCTTTTATAATAATTTCAATCATTAAAAAAATTATAAGGTTAGTGAAATGATACAATATAGTAATAACACAAAATTTTTTTTATATATGAACTTTGAGATTCTAGATCATTCGTAGACTTTTTTATATCGAAATAAGGTATCTTCATGAATTTTCTTTTTTTGATCTGGATGATCGAACCTTCCTAAAACTTCATTTAAAGGCTTAAATGACTTACAAGTTTCTTAAAATATATATATATACGACATCAAAAATATTTTTTTTGAATAGTTTAGAAAATTTGCAGAAAAAAATGTTATATATCTCTATAGTGAAAAATGCTTCCCTGAGGATCTACAAATTAATGAAAGTAGCCAGAAAAAGCAAAAAAACATGATTTCATCAACTTTGACCCTCTGTAACTCGAAGATACTTGATGCAAAAAATCTGAAAAAATTTAGGGATACTCATATGTCTCTTAGGAACATTTTAAAAATTTGTTTCGATAGGGTCAAAAAATCGACCGCTAGATTTGTCAGAGAACCACCCATATATATTTATATATATTTATATATATATATATATATATTTATATTGTAACGGGGTGAGCCGTACTCATTTAACAATCGCACAAAAATTGAGCGACGGGGGGAATTGAACCCACGTCCTCGAGAACTCCAGGCACGCGCTCTAACCACGGAGCCAGCGTCGCACTGCGAAACGTAAATATGCCGACTAACTTAGACGTGCTCAGACACCATCACAATATATATATTTATATATATATATATAAGAGGGTGATTCTCTGTGAAATCGACTGATCAAAATTTAGATTTTTTCCAACCATATTAAATCACTTCAACTTGATGAAATACATTTCTCTAAATTTTTTCAGATTTTTGCATCGATTTTGCTTTGATTATCTCTGAACTACAGGAGGTCAAAGTTGGTAAATCCGGGTTTTTTTACATTTTTTTCTGATTTTTAAGAATTCGTAGCTACTCAGCGAAGCATTTTTTACTAAAGAGATGAATAGGAGTTTTTTAAGAAAATTTTATCTAGTTTTCAAAAAAAATACTTCAAAAGTCATGTATACATGTTGTAACTATGTTATAATACATTTATGCCTGAATAGTAGAAAAAGTGAAAGTTCACTCCGGACTACAACTAGAATTTTAGCATAAAATTTATTATAAAAATTCCACATTTTCATCGATTTTTAGCTTGGAATCGATTAGACTTTCATATTGACTTTTATATTGAAGAGTTGCATTTGATATGTTTGCAAGAACGTTTACAGTATGTATTAATGGTAAGTAGCAAAAACAATAGTAAACATTGTAATATTTTGATTATAAATTGGTATTAATAACTTTTATTTTATTTTGAATATCAAGATACCATTACAGATGAATATCCAGCACCGGTCACTAATATACCTGTAAATATTATTCTGTTCATTTCTGTGATTTAGATTCGTATACTTTAACTGTATTTTACTTGGCTTTAGGAATTTTATGATTCTAAGTCAGTTGCCGCAGATTTTCTTAGCATCTATTAGACCAATCGAGCTGAAATTTCTTGGAGAACTCCAGCAAACCATTATTCACAGACTGAAGGAAGCAAAATTGACTGAAGTAAGATAAAAGTAATGTTACATATGTAAAATATGTAATATTCTCTATAATTACTAATATTATGAACTTCTATGTTATTAAATATAAAATTAATATTTTTCAGCAATGTCTTCCGTTCAAGCTGTGAAGAAACATATTCAGAAGATTTTCGATCAAGTTCGGCCTTATTTCATCACCCGTATGGTGAGATTTCCTGTGGCAACGAAAAAAAAGTACTGAAATTTGGTACACTTTCTATGGGATTGTTTATATTGTAAACATAGATGTATAATTTTTTAAAAATATGTAATTTACATCGAATATCAATACTTTAACTTGGAAAAAGATTGTCTTTTAGACTAATAAACAATTTTTTTTAGCCTATTAATTGATCATGCGTTTTGTTTAGATTCAATTCAGGCATGCCCCTTAAGCGGACCCACCACTTTTAAAATCTGAAATAAAAAAAATTTTCAAATAATTTTTAAATTATTATAGTCAATTAGAATTGAACTAAAACATTTTAAATCTAAAAGTATATACAAAATATAGTAAGATTAAATTTTTATTGTCCTACTTTGAGCCTAATACACATTCATGTCAGCGTGGACACTGTTCGATGACTTTTGACACTGTCCGTAAGATTCCAAGTGGATGCATGGATGAAATGGGCTCAAATTTTTTTTACAAGCTTATTATAGTATTAGTTTCCGTATGAACAGAGGGATTTGAATTTGAATGAGTAGAACATTTGAAAAAAATAAAATGTGTTAAAAAATATTTTCAAAACGATTAGATTTTTAATTTATTGACATATTTTATTTTTTTTCAAATTTTCTACTCATTCAAATTCAAATCCCTCTGTTCATACGGAAACTAATTCTATAATAAGCTTGTAAAAAAAAATTGAGCCCATTTCATCCATGCATCCACTTGGAATCTTACGGACAGTGCCAAAAGTCATCGAACAGTGTCTACGCTGACATGAATGTTTATTAGGCTCAAAGTAGGACAATAAAAATTTAATCTTACTAAATTTTGTATATACTTTTAGATTAAAAATATTTTAGTTCAATTCTAATTGACTATAACAGTTTAAAAATTATTTGAAAATTTTTTTATTTCAGATTTTAAAAGTGGTGGGTCCCCTTAAAGAATCAAGATATCACTTGTGAAATCCAAAAAATTGAATTTCTTATCTGAAAAAATACAATTAAGCAGTAAAAAAAGTTCTAAGTCGAAAAGTATTCTTCAGATTTTTAGTAATTTCATTTCGATTCCAAACTAAAAATAGATACAAATGTCGAATTGTAGTATAAAATTTACGATTGATATTCGACATTTTTATCTATTTTTAGGTTTGAATCGAAGTGAAATTGAGAAAAATCTCAAGAATAATTTTAGTCTTAAAATTATTTTACTGCTTAATTCTACTTTTTCAGATAGAAAATCAAATTTTTTGGATTTCACAAATTATATTTTGATTATTATGTGGTTTTAAGCTTTGCTTCACGCATTAAAACATGACCAGATACTTTTGCAAAAAGCTAGCTTTAAACATTTTTTGATCTCAATCCGTAAGATCTAACCTTGAAAATTTTGAATTTAAATATCTAAACTGCATATAAAGTTTCTAAAACTTGTATGTATGATATTGGAAGTATTTTCCCTAGAATCTGCAGAAAATTTCCTTGCAAAACTATTGTATGCATTTTCGACGTAAAACGCTTCCTCGGTAGCTATACATTTTTGAAAATTTTCAAAAAATGAAAAAAATGTTTATAATCTCTACATTGAAGATAAAATCTGAAGAACTTCAGAAAGTTGTATGACACTAAGTAGAAGAAATTTATCAAATTTTAAAGAAAAAAAAGTTTTTCATCTAAGCTATCTTACAGAGAATCATCCATATATATATATATATCTTCCTATATTATAGAGACGTATATGTGATTTCGGACTTCGAGCCCTCCACGCCCTTCGGTGCCTCTCCACATACCTTCTCCGCATACTGCTTCACTTTTAAACCTACGATTCTTTCAAAATTAAGGTTTATTTGACTAACCAAAAGCCCACCCCCCCCCCGCCCCTCTGCATACCCCCTCCATATATCCCTCCACTTACTGCTCTGCATATCTTTTTAGTGTTGTGTTTTTGTGAAATTGAAAAAATATAAAAGCATTTAGTAATTGGATGAAAATACTAAAAGGTTCCCGGAACTTAGTATAAAATATACAATATCTTTTGTTCTCTTCGTTTACTATACACAAAAAGTTGATAGCTGGATTGTAAATTTTGTGGAGCGATGTAAGGTCATGCGTGTAAGTGTTAGGTGGAAATGATAGGTTGAAGTTGGATGTCATGATGGTAGGTAATGGGGGAGACTGGAAACCGTAATTAGGAGCGATAGAGGAATGGTTGAGTTAATTGCATTGTGATGATCATGTGGCCAGATAACAGGTGAAGATTGAAAGTCATGGGTGGAGGAGATAGTTTGAGATTGTATGGAGGATGGAGGTCACGTACTTACTAGGTTTCGCATTGTGAGAAGAAGTATGTTCAGGTCTTAAAATAAATGTTTACTCATGTAGACCAATAGAGTCCGTATTCTCTATTAAGCATCTCTGAGTGATAGAATCATTTTGCATTTCCATTAAGACTGACACTGGATTTTTAAATGTGTCTAATAAATGGCGACGTCTTTTCTCTCCCTCAAGAGAGACAACTACATTGAAAGTATTTAGGAAACTGCTGACCATCCGAGCGGTGGGCATCTAGATGTCGAAGTTCTACTGAGGAATCCACTCCGACGATGAGGATGAAGCGCTTATATTTTTTAATTTATTTATCAGACAGTCGTACTTTCTGGGTTTCGCATTGCGGGATGGAGTATCTTTGGGTCTTAAAATAAATTTTTACTCGTATAGACCAGTACAGTCCGTATTCTCTATTAAGCATCTCCGAGTGATAGAGTCATTTTTCATTTTCATTAAGACTGGCATTGGGTTTTTAAATGTGTCTAATACATGGTGATATCTTTTGTCTCCTGCAAGAGAGACAACTACATTGAAAGTACTTAGAAAACCGCTGACCATCTGAGCGGTGGGCGTCGAAGCCGTCGAAACCCTACTGAGGAGTTTAGTCCGACAGCGAGGACTGATAGAGGCCCATAATAATAAGTAACACATAATTGTGAAATCCTTAGATTTTTTAAAAGTGGAAATAGTATGAATAATTATTGAAGGTTTCTGATTGTAATAAGAAATATACTGCAGCAGCTGAAACTATCAAAACCACTCTTCGATGGCTATTTTGAAGAACGCGAGAACATTTTCACGAAAAATGTACCATACGTATACTTAATTTTTGAATCTTCTTTAAATTAGGATTAAAATTTATATTTTAATTAAAGAAAGGATCCCAAATATTATTCCCAGAAATTTTAAAATTATATCAATCTCTTTCTAATTTTTATTAACTTTGATGATGAAATATTAATAATTAATAAAAATTAGATATAGATTGATAAAACTTTATGGAAATAATCCTTGAGTTTGTTCTTTTAATTAAAACATAAATGTTAACCCTAATATAACGATGATTCAAAAATTAAGTATGGGCATGGAACTTTTTTAGTGAAAATCGCATCAGTTCTTCGATGAAAATAGCCATTGAAAAATGGTGTTAGCTTTTTTAGTTACTGCAATATATTTCTTACTTCTTAAATTATCAGAATTTATCAGTGATTATAAGTATTCTTTTTATTTTTAAAAAGTATAAGGCTTTTAAAATTATGAGTAAAAATAGTAGGTATACCCCTTTATAATTGTACCATTTGCATATCATTTTTACCATTTATAGGGATCAAATTGATTAATTTTTTAAGGTACATTTAAAAAAATGCAATCGTAGGCTGTGGATACAATCACAGGTGCATTTAAAAAAAGTATAATCTCTAGTTGTTGAATATATTACTAAATCTTAAATAATTAAATCTAAAAATATTTCTTAAAATCTAGTACGCAAAAACAGTATAAGGTTTACTGCATTTTTAAAAGTATTCATAAAAAAATTTGAATTTATGGCACATACAGTTAACAAATTTTGTAAAACTCAAACTTAATAGATATTTCTAGAAAATTCTTAGTATAATTTATAGAAGCATTCCTTTATGATATCAGATAATTAAGAAGAAAAAAATAAACTTAAGAAGAGATAATGACAACATTAACAACAACATCGAAAACATCTACAACATTAATTCTGTAAGCGCATTAAAATTCGATTTAATACTCTAAAGCCAATATTTGATGCATACTAAATAATGAAAACACTAAATAAATTGGTCAGGCTTCTTATGAGGACTCGGAGTACACAGCGCGGCACAAACCTGTGATGGCGATCTTTGCAGACCACTTGCTTGTACCGTCCAGAACTGATTGCTTCACTGATGTCATGTGTTGAATATGAACCTGCTGCTCGACCCCAAACACGGACCTAAACTCTCACGATATTTTATATGTAATGCGCTATTTTATGTACAGTATTTTTTTTCTTAATATACAAAGTATTATAATTCAAAGATAACATGGACAAATTTTGCGTGAATCACCTATTTTACATTGTTTTAATCAAATATTTGAAATTACAATAATTATCTTGGCCAAATTCTTGGATAGATCTAAGTACAATATTTAATAATTATGCTACTTATAATAAAAAAGTACTATACATTCATATTATCGTATTAATTCTAAATAAAGTTCTTTATTTACTACATTGCATTGTGCGAGTTGCGAGTGTAATTCATATTTGTGCAATCATTTTTAGCTAGAAGGTAAGTTCTACTACGATGACAGAAAAAATATTCGAATATTACTTAAAATTATGATGCTCAGTAAAGTCGTTTAAATGTATTAATTGCAATAGATCTCTCGAGCATGCTGTGAGCACCACAAATGCCAAAAAAGGTACATATAAACCTGTATATTGATACTCGTTGTAATAACATACATTTTCATTGTAATAAGAGTATCTCGCGCATGTGCGTTATTATACTGAAAATTCAAAGTCGCATGTCTATGTACATGCATGCACGCAGTTGTTTTCTCAACCTCAATTTTTTAAAAACTGGAAATGTCGAGTAATTATACTGCCAAAATCCGAATAAAATTCGTGGCAATGCAAAATACGCGTACATTGAAATAAATTGTAAGTTGCGTTCTAGGAATTCTAATTTTATTTTATTGTTGAAGTATGTTAGTAGTAATTTACTGAAAATAAACCTGAAATCTCGACCTCGAGTTAGATCAGGAAAATTCTTGTTATTGCAAAATAATCTTGAAAAATGCATTTTTTAGTTCTTCATGAACAAAATTTTTGTTATTCATTTTATGCAAATAAAAGTGATTCTCGATTAAATTTTCTATAACATACATATATTTCTGAATGTAGTTAATTTTTTACATGGCTAAATTGTTAAATTACACTGCCACTGTTTTTTAAAATATTATAACATTTTTTTTTCATCGAATAAGTACTGGAGTCTAAGTATATATGTATGCGTCGTTCGTTAAATCGCTCTAAAATTAGAATAAAAAGTTTAATTATATTAAAGGGTATCTTCTCAAATATTATTTAACAAAAATAAATGCATCTTTAAATAATAAATAATTATAACTTTTTATAACATATCATGTATTTTTTAACGTACAAGAACGTATCATCCCACGTCTATTCATTATGGACTCTTCAGTAAGACTTCATCTAGTTACATTAAATCTACATATATGCTAAATTCTTTGAAAATAGAAATTTAAAAAATATTAAATGCGTTAGTAAACTTAATTGAAAACTCTTACAACAATATGTGGTGTGCCTAAAGTTGTTTCAAAATCTTTTCATTTTTTTTTTCATTTTTTTTCGTTTTGGATTGCAAAAAACCTAAAATATTTTGTTTTAATCATCAAGAGCTTCCATAATTTGCAAATGCTCATATTTATTTTTAAATTATTATCACTTTTTTTTATTTAAATGATCTATTACACCTTTGTATAAATCTGTTCTTAACGTTTGCTAATTAGTTTTCAATAATGTAATCTTGATCCTTGAACTGTTACCCAAGAATCCACTATAAATTTATAAATAAAACAATTATACATACCGTTTAATCAAAAGTAACAAACTAACAAATGGAACTGAGCAATCTTGAACGAGCGTGGTTTTAGCCGCTTGTCTTATCTATAATTATATTGCAAAATACAGTTTTAGAACTCTCACTTTCCTAAGTTTAAAGAGTTATCGGTAGTGATCTAAGTACCTTTTTTCTCCAATGAAATGATACGCACGTTCAAGTACATTATGGTCATGGGATCGTTTTTTTTTCTGGTAGAGGTCCATGTGATTCTACAAGGTCGTAAAGTTTTTCCTTCCAATTTCGTCCACCATGTGTATGACGTTTCTTGTGTGCCGTGTGTTAAGGAATTTATGGAGATTTTATAGGGTTATTTATATTATATGATGGGTTATGATTTTCTACGAGGTTTTATGAATGTTTTGGATTTTTATGTTATTGGGATACAGTGTTAACGTGTTACTAGGTGTTACGAAGTGTACAGTAGTTTATGGCGGTTTATGAGATTTTATATGATTTTATGGAGTTTTCTTATGTTCTTCGGTTATTGCGATACAGGGTTAATGGGCTGTTGAGTATTGTGGGGTATATGGTGGTTTATGATAATAGGTAAATTTATTAATTAATTGATGTAGAATTCATTAAATAATGGGATGGAGGTTATATATTAATTAATTAATTAATTTATTAATCAGTTGTTTTTGTATTTCGTCTCAGATCTTTTGTTTCGTCTCTTCAGTAAGACCTTGTGTTTTATAGTATTAACATATCTTGTTTTAGACGCTACTGTTCTTTATATGTATTGCTTCATGCGTTCTTTTACAACTCATTATATCTTTTTACATTATTGAATATATTACTTTTTAGAGCCTTTATTATCTACAGCTGCCGTTGATTTTGTATCTACAGCTCATTCTATTTCTGCTGTCGTTGATTTTGTATCTGCAGCGGATTCTATTTTTGCTATCGTTATTTTGTATCTGAAGCGCATAATATTTTTGTTGCCGTTAATATCAAGATGGCAAGTGTAAGTGTACGCAGTGAATCTACACTGTGCCTTCGGGGAGCAACGCGACCTGTTATATTTTGAATTTGCTAGATAACCTTATTTTTTAAAATTTCTTCTGATAATTGAAGGAGAAAAATTATTAAGCATCTCTTCGAACCACATAGATATCTTTATTTAACGCCAAAGTTTCGAGCCGTTACGGCTCCCTTAATCGTTGATCTCCACCGGTGTAGCATCAACACCTGGCGGCACCGATAGTGTTTTGTTTACTTGGTCGTTGTCCACCTAGTTTTTCCGGTCAAATACTAGTTGCCGGCATGAGTTTTTATTAATGGAAATTTTATACTTAATTAACCCAAATTCGAGCGATAAATGCATATTTCACAATTCTTCTGATAATATTTAATTTATCATGTATTAAAACTAGAAAAAATAAACCCTGAATTTAAAGATCTTTCCAATATCTTTTTAATGGTATTACATTTTTTATGATTAAAAACAATTAATTTTCACACTTTGCAATTGTGTTTTTTACAGCAATTTTTTTAATACCAATTTTTTAAGATAACCCTACTCATTCTACTTGCTTACATTTACGCATATGTGGCGAGTAGACGCGGCTAGACACGATAGCCGAACGAACCTTGCTCTACAATAATGGTAAATAATAACTGTAGTGCCCCCTTACTGATGAGTATTCGGCGGAACGGCAGCAGACGACGGCGGACGAACTGATATCATCTCCTCGTTGCAGCAGGTTCGGCTGTCCCCACAGTCCCCCTAGGTATCGAAGCCTTAAACGTTATAGTACTGTGCGCTATATCCGTGAGCATCTACACATATGCTGAACGCTCCGAATACTTGGTTATTGTATGTTTTAGGGAGTCTTTCCAGACTGTATAAGTGTATATATAAGTACTCTCTTATACTTCTGTACGGAACGTCGTCATCTGAATGTATACTTTTAAGATCTCCGTCTTCACGCAGCAATATGATGCCTCGAGGCACCAGCAGCAGCAGATCCACTTGATTAAATTAGGTCAGCGCGAGTGAGTACATATGTTGTCAAAGTTGTGTAGAAGTGAAGGTCGCCGTCGCCATTCCTCCAGCCGTGCAATATTATCATATGCATCCTCATCGTCGAGTCGCTCCAGCTCCAGCAGGTGCGTGCAACCGCGTGCCGCTGGTATTTGAACAACCTGAAGCAGCTGATGGACATGCTATGCAGGCAGATACACCACCTCCTAGTTGTTGAGTCGTTCGAGCTCCAGCGGATGTGTGCAGCCCCGTATCGCCTGTGCCTCAGCAATTCGGAGAAGTTGGTGATTGAGCTGAAGAAGCAGATACACTATGTCTTCATCATCGAATCGCTCGAACTCTAGTGGATGCATACAACTGCGCGTAGCCCGCACCTGAACAATCCGGAGCAGTTGGTAGTGGAGCTACAGAAGCCGATGCGTTGCATCCTCGTTGTTAATTTCCTCGAGCTCCAGCTGGTATGAGCCACCGCGCACAGATTATTCGCCATCCAGCCTCTCGACCTTCAGCGAGTGCGCGAAATTGCTTACCGCTCTCATCTCCACTACTTAGAGCATTTTTTCGTCCAATTGCTCAGCTAGTACGCACAACCGCAAGAAAAGAAAAGAGAAAAGTTAGTTCATCTTATTAAAAGTCCCACACTTTATTGTTAGGAAAATGTAGGACTGAGGCTTTGAAACAGCAGTGGGCTAGTTCCAAAAAGTGGTGGGGCAACTTCAATAGTGCTGAACCTCCACTGATTAATAACTGATCTTCCTTAAGCAGCACCAGGCTTTTGCCTCCCACAAACAACAACGTATATGGGTTAAGTACTGTATGTATTGTTTTGAATAAAATTTTTGTTATGTTATTGATAATTGTAGCGATAACACATCTTTATTTACACACACACACGTTTTATGGTTGAGGGTGCTGTAGCTCCATTGAAACTGAATTACCATAGGTATCGTCACTCAACCAATGAATGAAACATCTGGCAATTTCAATACTGTATATGAGTAAATCCGTATTTTTCATCCACTTTTTTGACTCCAAAATTTGCGAAAAAAATCTCGGGCTACATCGAACGGATAAAGTTTTTTCTATTCTATAGAACGTACAGAAAAAGAAAAAAATAGTGTATCCACAAAATCGATCTTGTGACACTATTTTTTTGGCCACTTTTGTGATTTTATGCAGAGAATATTACGTATTTTATAGCAAAATATTCTAGGCTTTTTCGAAAGCAAGGATAATTAAATTTAGAAATAGGCTTAAAATACACTAAAAGAGCTGTCATTTGAACCCAAATTGATCTAAATCGGATGCATTGATTAAACGTCACGTACTTTTGAAATAAACGAATTTTGCTTCAGACTCCCTTTAGGCTCTTACGAAAATTCTTGATTTTGCTTTTTTTTTGAATACTAGTAAGTTTTCATTCAGTGACTCACTTTTAACATTTAATAGCTCAAATTAAAGCTTTAAAGCTCTTTTCTCCTACTTTTTTGTTCATGAGTCTAAAATAAATTTATTTAATATAATGTGCTATATATATGCTTTCAAAAAATTATCTACTTGAGAAAAATTACCTATTAGCAGAAAAGTAGAAGAAAAGAGCTTTATTTTGAGCTATTAAATGTTAAAATCTAGTCACTTGATCAAAAGTTAAGAGGATTGAAAGAAAAAAAAAATATAAAATCGAAGATTTTGGTAACAGTCTAAAGGGAGTCTATTCGTTTATTTGAAAAGTACGTGACTTTTGATCTGTGCATCTGATCTAGACAAATTTGGTGTAACGCCCTACGACGTTAGTTATTTATTTATTTTTAATCTATTAATTGTAAATTAAACTACTAGCTTTTCAAAATTCAAAACACGAAGAGAATTAGGATGTAAATTTCGAAACATTAAATTTTCAACGTGAGCTGTGATGTTGTAACACAAGTTAGCAGTGTTACTTATTCGGCCATCGATATACACTTTAAAATGATTATTAAGCGTTATACTTTAAGAATTGGTCATCATATTCAGGCTTTAAAAGAGTCGAATTGGCCATATTTTAATTAGTCTCGTGTTTAAGTCCGAACTCCGTACCACACGGTTCGTAAACTAGCGGAGATTGTTACGAAGTACTACAAAGTACTCATCTTGTGAATTTGAGAAAATAAATACATGATTTACTAAACGCAAAACGAGTGCTTCATTTCGGAAGTCTACCATTCCTCCCAATCCACAATTAAGCAGAAAGAAGAAGACGAGGACAGCAGAGTCAGCAATATAAAGACAGCAGAAGAAGAAAAACAAAGGTAAGTCGTATAAAATACTTAATCGTAACATATTGCTATGGGAAAACGAGTCTAATAATTTAGCCACTTGACCCTCATAATCTAAACAAAATCCACACAAATACCGTTCTACCTATGAGGTAAGAGTTTAGGTAGGACGTGACATTGGGTTCAACTCACAGCTCTTTTAGTGTACTTAAGGCCTATTTAGATTTGCATTCGAAAAAATCCAGAAGATTTTGCTAAAAAATGAGTAATAATGTCCGCATAAAATCACAGATAAAATCAACAGTGTACAAGACGATTTCGTAGGTACACTATTTTTTTCTTGTTCTGTGCGTCATATAAAGCAAAAAAACCTTATCCGGTCGATATAACCCGAAATTTTTTTTTCGCAATTTTGGGGCCAAACAAGTGAATGAAAATTACAAATTTCCTCTACGCTATGCTCCAAAAATTTTACACATCCTAAGATACTATGGTACTCCTCGTAGATTTTATTTACACTGCAAATGTTAACATAACTGAAGTTTTTGTAAA
The DNA here is from genome assembly GCA_018906965.1 of Philotrypesis tridentata. Classification (NCBI taxonomy): domain Eukaryota; kingdom Metazoa; phylum Arthropoda; class Insecta; order Hymenoptera; family Pteromalidae; genus Philotrypesis; species Philotrypesis tridentata. The sequence continues at coordinate 457,724 of JACCIB010000076.1, read as the reverse complement.
TTGGATTGCGACGTAGCAATAATTATTGCTGCGTCGTGTATATTGTTGCACGACCAGCTAACTCGCTCTCGGTCGGCTGACAGCTCCTGGAGCGGAGCCAGAGCTCGGTAGCGCTCGCAAGAGGTGCCTCTGACTGAACGCGTGCGGAGCGCAGGACGTGACGTACTAAGTCATACCTGCGCAACCTGCTGGCGTTCGGGAGAGAGAGCGCGGCAGGAGGGGATATAGCAGCGGTGTACGCGCGGTCACATGCATGTAGTCATGTATAGAGGGGAGCGCGAGAATATGCGAGCGTGAGTGAAGGTGAGAGAGGGAGTTGGTGCGCGCAATAGAGAGTGAGAGAGAGAGAGAGAGTCAGCGCGCGCGGGAGAGAGAGGAAGTGTAGCTAGAGTGGGAGTCGAGCGTGTGAGTGAAAGAGAGAGAGAGCGAGAGAGAGTCAGAGAGAGAGAGAGAGACAGAGATTTGATTTTGATTTTTGATATTTAAATATTTTATAAATATTTGATATATAAAAATTTTATAAATATTTATTTCTGTACATTATGTTGTACAAATGTAGAGTTACAAAAGAATTTATATTTAAATGAGATGCTAAAATGAAATATATGAGTGAGAGCGAGTTATAAAGATTAAAAGATGAAAAATGGTAAAGCAAAAATAGTCTATATGTCAATTTAGCTGGCCTCTTCTTCTTGGTTGAACATGAGCATGAAAATGCGTGCTTTGAACGATGAAATGGAAGGGATTGACCGAATATTGGGGGGTAAGTAATTCCAGAGAATGGCTGATGAAACGTGGAATGAGTTCCTCAGCTTCTCCGTGGCGGCCAACGGAATGTCGAGTGGCCTCGCAACCCCCCTCCCAGGTCGGAGCGGAATATGCGCCTCAAAGTACGCCGCAATGTATCCCGGGACAGAGGTGTTAAAAAGTCTCCTGAGAAAACATGCCGCAAAGTACTTCCGGCGCATGGCGGCGGTAAGCCAGTTCAGCTCACGCCTGTAAGGGATAATGCGAGCAATCCCCCCTACACCAAAGATGTACCTAACACCTGAGTTGTCGAGCCTCTGCAACCGTGTATTCAGAACCCCACTGATGTCCATAAATGCCAAAGAGCAGTAGTCTATGAGAGGGAAAAGCAAAGCTGAGACTAAATGCTTGCGCAGCCTGAAGTTCGTGCTTTTTCTGAAAAATTTCAGCCTATAAAGAAGTGTGTGAGAACGCTTGCATACGTAATCCACGTGTGCTGTCCAGTCAAGCTTGGAATCAAGCACTACCCCCAGGCTGCGGACCTCAGACTGACGAAATTGTTAGCACGAGCACCCAACCTCGCCACATAGTAGGCCGTGCCAAAGATTATGGCCTTGGTCTTTCTCGGATTCAATCTCAGCTTACAGTCAGTAGCCCAGGTAATAATCCTGGAGGCAGCAGCTGATATCCTGGTAATGCAGTCATCCAGCTCCTCCAGGTTGCATTGGCTATAAATTTGCAGATCATCCGCATAAATGATGTGAGAGATGGAGAGGTCGAGACAGTATTGAATATCACTGACGTAGAGGGAGAATAGTAGCAGACCAAGCACAGATCCCTATGGCACACCAGTGTTCAAGTTAAGAAAAGTACAAACATATGTACAAGAAAGGGACAGATAAAGGGCAAAGCTTTCTGCACGACAATTTGAGGAATTCCATCCACTCCGACGGCCTGAGAGGTGAAGTGTGCAACTGCCAGTCGAACATCCAGCTCTGATATTTCAGAAAAGTTGAAATGCTCAGGATAGTCTGCGGCTTCAATGTGTCTCAGAGCCTCATCAACCGAGGGAGAGAGGTCATCATTACAGATAGAGGCAAAAAAGATGTTCAAGTCCTGATTTGAGAAACCAGACGAGATGTCCTGTCTTTTGGCGGTAACGATGCCAAGGTTTCTCAACTCTCGCCAGATCATCGCAGGGTCGGTCAGGGTGACAATACGAGAATAGTAATACTCTTTTCTTGCCCCCTCAACCCTCCTGTAGGCAAGGTCCTTGGCATCCCTGTAAATCTGAAGATTCACAGGAAGCCTAGATCTGCGAAAGCTTCTGTAACGCCTGTCCCTCTCGGAGATGAGTCCCCGGAGTTCCCTGGTATACCAAGGATGATGATTACGTTTAGGAGTAACAGTGATGAGTGGCGCGTGTTGATCAATGGCATCAGTCATGTGCGTGTTGAAGATGTTTATGCAATCGTGAAGGGATGATGCCCCAAAGGACGACCAGTCACGCTCACTCAGTGATCTAGTCAGTTTTTCCTGACAGATTCCCTTGAAATTGCGATAGGTAAACGAGCGAAGATTTGGTGAGCTATGACGTGGCATTGGGACGTCCAGTGTGGCAGTAAGAAGGTCGTGTCCATTAATGAAAAGCTCAGGGGTTTTCCAATGTGACAGCAGGCCAACCTGCTCGTCAATGATACAGAGATTTAGCCAGGTGTCCGAGACCCTGTGGCCTCGAGCACTGTGATGTGTGGCCCCATGAGGGACTAGAGCTAGAGAGTTCTCCTTCATGAGCGAGCGCACAAACTCAGCATCATCAGAAGAAGTAAGCTGATCAGCATTAAGTCACCAAGAATGACTTTTACAGTGTAATTGTGCATGTGAGCTGTGAGCTGCTCAATGAAGGTGTTGTTCTCTCCACGTGAAAAAGGTGCATGGGGAAGTCTATAGAAGACCGCAGCAAAAATCGGCAGCACACCAGGCGCAGTAATCTCGGCAAACAGGAACTCGGGCTTGTCTGGTCTCATGGCCCAGATACCATCAGAAGAAGAAGAAGAAGAAGAGAGAGAGAGAGAGAGAGCGTGCGCCTGAGAAAGAGAGAGAGAGAGAGAGAGAGAGAGAGAGCGTGCGCCTGAGCGGGAGAGAGAGATATATATAGCGGAGCGAAGCTGATGGCGTTTGGAACTCCTGGATGATTTAGGAACGCGTGACTGTGTCGTGTCGCAGTACAGTCAACTTTATGTTGACTCTTGGGAGTTATAAGGAAGAATAGGGGAATATATTGCGTAGGAATCTTTGATAATTTGATAGGAGTAGTCCTATGGTAGTATAATTGATAATAGAGGATTTTTCAATGCCGCGCGCCTTATGGTTTATCCATAGGTGGAGCCACTGGATGGATATCGACATTGATTGATTGATCGATATCGATAAAGGGGGCGCAGATTTGCATATCAGGGAAGGATATAGAGGGGGATAATTGATTTGTTAGCAAATCATTAAATTAGGATTTGGAAAAGAGGGCGTTGAAGGGAAACACAGATAAAGGATTAAATTAGTGGTAGTGTTTAGTAGACCAATAGAGGATTTCTTCTAGAAAAAGGACCAATTGGGAAATTTGGAGGCCGGGACGACGTTTTCGTGAAGAAGGAGGCCGGGTGGGAAATTCGGCGTCCTTCCTTGAACGGAGCGTCGGCCTCGGCTATTCCAGTTCTAGTCTCGAAGCAGTTCAGTGGTTTTTCTCAGCAGTTATAATTAGTCTCTCCCGCCATCTTGGTACCGTTGAAGTTTTTCCGGAAGGAGGAATTACTTTTGGTTGTCGACGGAAAAACCGGTATACGAGGATTTTTGGTTGACCGATTATAGAGGAAATTTGATGAGGCATTTGTGTACTCTTATTGATATTTTTTGTGGTAGAAGATATAATTTAGATAGAGAATGAATGTTTGTGGCGGAGCGTGGAGGAGATTTTCACGTTTCCAGCTTTCGGCAGTGTTCTCCCCTTTGTTAATCGATCAAAATAGAATCAGTCGTAGAGGAAAATTTGCGGCCCTCCCTTAGCAGCCACCAATCATTCCGGGTCTATTGTTGAAAGTTTTTCTCATGTGTAACGTCCTACGACGTTATCTATTTTATTTATTTCTATTATGCAAAATGAATTAAAGGTATAACTTTTGTTTTAAATCAGTTATTTCAAAATTCAAAGTAATTGATGAGAGCAATTATGTAATGTAACACTTTCAAAAGTAAGCGTTCAGCTGACACTGGACGTGTGAAAACGCAGAATAAGCGTTATACTTTTGAAAGCATTGCATTATGAAAGTAGGTTTATTACAATATTGAATAATTAATATCAATAAAGTAGTAAAATTTTTAAACGAGATTTCGTGTTTAAAAGAGACTCAATGCCCTCAATTGGGCAGTCTCGTGTTTAAGTCCGAACTCCGTCCGCGCCGGTCCGACAATTGGCGGAGTTTTTCATTGTTAATCACAATAAATGGTGTATTAGCATTTTGATTTTCAAATAAAGTTACATTGTTATTTTATATTCAAATATTGTGTTTTAATAATTTATTACTAATATCTTCAAACATCTATAAACGTCAATACGTATTAGAGGGATTAAGCAACCATCTAGCTAAGTAGTTATCTACAAAAAGGTAAGTTTTAAAAAGTATTAGTTATTTAAAAGAGCTCATATACCTTACACCATATCTGTATAAATAATATTCTGATAACTAGTGAGAGTAGTGGTCGGGATATAACACATGTATTAAGGATATGATAATATACCTGTGTTTTTATATTAATTATTTGTGTTTAATATTTGTTCGATCTAATTGCCACCACTATCCCACTTTTCATCACTTGCAGGAACACCACGAGCTGAGGACAAGCAGTTAGCCGCGCAAAATAAATTACTTGTACACTAGCGGGAATTCTCGTGCGGTCGAGCTAAATTCCACGTTACAGGATATAAAATGCAAGTGTAAAACAACCAAAATTGTATTTTTTATACGTCTTTTGTGAAAAATACAGTGAACAATAAAGGGGTAAATAAGCAAAAAAATGAAATTTTACCAAAACAAAAAAATTATCCATTCAAAATGCAAACTACCATTATTTGCATAGTATTAAACAATGGTTTCTGTTTCGAAGATCTTCTTGAGTATATTATCTCTAATTGATCTTTCAAAATAGTGAAAGTCAATGAGATATTAAATAATTTCTATTTCAAATGCACATTTATAAGTAGGGATTGACGGTAATAATAGAACGCATTTAAAGGTTATGAAATCTGTTTAAAAACACACTTTTTCGAAAAGAAAACTTTGACAATTATAAGTTTTGATCTCCGTCAAGTTTTTTAATAGTCTATTTATTAATAGAATGCAATTCATGAAATCATTGAATGAATTGTGAAGTTTAACTTCTATTAATAGAATACAATTTATTAAAGAAAAACGAAAACTGCGAAAACGAACATTCCCATTAAAACATATAAAATATTTTTAATGTCACATTGGAAAGGTCATGAAATCATGGAATAAATTGTCCGGTATAACTTCTATTTGTAGTCTTTCGAATAAATTCTTATTTTCATTCATATAATAATACTAACGCAGTTTATTAAAATATTAAATGCAGAGACTACGTCAATAGACCTTTCTGTTAGGATTGACTTGAGGATAAGTGAACCGCAAAAGATTAAACAACATAATGAGTGAGACCATTTTGAAATATTGGGAAATCTAATCATGTTACCTCTTACAAATTCAAAAACTTCTTACAAACAATTTTCTATCGTACGGTTAGGGACACGTCATTAATCGGTTTCGGCCCCCCTTAAATGAGTTAGATAATAATTTTATAGGAACTGGTGGAAAACACTATTATGGGTCCTCCAAACCACGATTACTGTATGTTACATAACAATTGTATGCGTTACATAACAATTTATAGGAACTGGTGGAAAACGCTATTGTGAATCCTCGATTAGTTACTTATGTAAATTTGTGATCTTTCTGCACGCGAGTAATTGTAAACAAGTAGAATAAGTAGAGTTATCAGTTAGGTTAGAATGTCTTAAAAATGTCTTAAACAGAACACAATCGGAACTCTTGAAAATCAATTTTTTTCATAAATTAATCTTGCAGTATAAATATTTCTTTTTAAAAAGTTTTCAAGAAAAAATATCAGAAACTTTGCTGGAATAATCTGAACCGTGCTAGTCTTCGTTAATAAAATCAACCGTGTTAGTTTTCGATGGAAATCTGTACAATACTAGTCTTCATACGGAGCGATGATATTACATGAGATAATACGTATAGTTTAAATTTAAATAACCGATACATTGCTTCTGGTGTACTTATATATCTTGTGTTTGAATATTGATTTATTTCGTCATAATCTATTCTTACCTCATTTATTCCTGTCCGATACTCCTTGCTTTATTCTTCATATGCGGACTTGCTTAATGACCATTGACGTTACTATAAATAAGTACTCTCTAAGATATTATGTTGAATTCTATTTATGATTTATTTATTCAGAGTCCCAATTTGTACAGTCCAGATCTTACAAAGGTTATTTATTATAACAATGTTGTCTTGTTTGGTACTTTAATCTAATTATTCTGTACACGTAATCTTATTTTACTTATCCTGGAGCTATCGTCTAAAGATTGTTATTATAGAAGTTTTCTAAGCTTCCATAAAACAATATCTAATCTACCTTAGGCTACACGGCTTCTCGTGGCAAGCACTTTGGTCCTAACTAAGCTGTGAGTTTAAGTCACTTTCGCCAGATTAATTGGCGGTTCTTCCCTAGCTAACTACTTTGATCGGCTGGGCCCTCGTAGCTGAGTCTTTAAATAATGGAGATTTAACTTGTCTATACTCACTCTTGTCGATGCCCAACGAGACTACTCAACTTTCTAGAGTTGAGCCCTTGTAGCCGAATATGAGAAGATTATGTATAAGTCAGTCAAATGCTTCCACGCATGTACTAACCCAGCGAGACTGCGCAAACGACTACTCGCGTGTTCACTCGGCAGAAGGCCCGGTGCGGTGCATCTCCGGGACTTATTTGGGTACACTCAATTTCGACAGAATATGCGTCGCACGATGTCCTCGACCAATCATAATTTGCCACCAGAAATGATATTACCCGACTCCAGATCAGTAGGTCGCAAGGAGTGCTGACATGCGGGTATCGCGATCAGTTTCACGCATTGCAGCAATCAGGTACCGCTCAATGCTCGCATGTGCATTGCAAAACCGTCTGAACACTTCAATACGCTACCGACATATCTTAACGCTATTCATACAACAATACAGTCAATAATATAACATAGTCAATAGATCTGGCACGCGACATGATCAAATGTATACATTGCGAGAAATACCTAGCCTTTTTTGCCGAAATGTTAGGTAGAAACAGCGAAAAAAGGTTGACCAATAGTGTTGAATCAAATTGGATAACCCTGTCTAGCCGTTTTAAAAACGTGTCTGGCCGTTTTAACCAAACTCAGTTTTCAAACTTAGCGAAGGTTCGCTAAAGCAGAATTCGGATTACAAAGAACTTTTCTTAATATAAAACTGACCAGACTATACCTTAAATTGAAAATATATACAGATGAAATTGTTTGATTTTAAGTAAAAATGTATTCTTTGTATGCTATAACTACCTAGAAGTGGAAAATATAAAGTATCTATTTATAGGTTAAGTGTACATCAATCTTTCTTTTAAATCTGTCAGTGAAGTTATCTAGATTCCAAGATAGTAAAATTTTTACTACATTTTTACTTTTTTGAAAAGCTACATAAATATCATTATTTGTACAATCATAATGGATATTTCAAAGTATACGTTGTGGCCTTCAATTTAAGCTATTGAACACTTAAAAGTATTGATTTTTCATCTCACAAAGCTATTCTTAATAGAACATGTTTTTACTGAAGTTTTTTTACGGTGTGCACGGTTCTAAGCGTTTGGGTAAAAGAAATTAAATTTTTAATATCTCATTTTATTCCTCAAAACTTGCACTAAAACTTAACTGGAGCACTTTTTTAATTTAAATTTTTTTCATTTTTTCAAACAAGTTTATGCAATTTTTTAAAAATTCGTTTTAATTATTTCATAAAAAGTTAAATAAACTTTGTGACATGGTAGGACGGAGGCGAGGGGAGAAGCCGTGAGGCGCGGGTGCGCGCGGCCACGGTGCTGACAGCGTGAACGAGGATCCGCGGGGACACGGTAATGACCGCTCGCTGCGTCTGCGTTCGCCGTTCGTTCTTGGAGTGGTTGCGGCACGTCGTTCTCCTCTTCATCTCCCGTGTTCTTCCAGACTTCACGTCGCATCTATTATATCAGGGCGCCTTGATCGCGTCGCGAATCCTTGAACAGTCTACGGGCCTCGTCTGACACTCTTTCTGATCAGAGCTGTTTGAGCCGGAAAAATAGTATAAAATATTGACACTTGTGAACGTATTTATAAATGACAATGGTTTCAATTTACTTACTCTTATTACAAATGTTGAAATTATAAATTTATGCCTTACACAGCAGTGCAACGAACTTAGGGAAATGTGGACAATACTACATTGTCAAATCAGTTTTTTATAAACGAGTGATTGACCGCTAAGAGAGTCAGTTTGTAATGTGCTTTTGTATCGGGTAGTAGCAGTGCTAAGACGCACTGAGTAAGATATTATAAATAAATGTAATTATTAAATATATTAAATCTCTTCTCCAATACTTAATTTTTCATATATAAGTATTTTGTTTATTGCCGATTGGGTTTCAGGTGTTAGGGGAGTGCCTTTGTACGACGGATTCTCCATCGTAGTCCCAAACCTTCCATGCCTCGCAGGGACCCTCTCCGATTGTTTGTTAGTGTTTAGCCCTCTTCCTTCTCCTCTGCATCCATGTCTCGTCCGGTGCGGTCACTGAAACAGATAAATTACCCCGATGCTTTCGTGTTTCTCGGTTTCTCGGCCTCACAGCGTTGGTGTGTCATCAATAGCTTCTCTGGGTGACTGGATGTTGGTTCGGGGCCTTGAGTGAAGAAGAGAAAGAGAAGATAGAAAACTCACCCTTAGTCCTCCTCATCCCTCGAACGGCGGCTTTCTTTCTCTCGGGGGCTCTGGTTCTTCCCGGCTAGGAAGGCATGACGCAGAATGCCCTGCCGCAGATACCGCGGGAGGTCGGGCACGTCGTCTTATGTCCGGAGAACCTCTTCCCTACTGAGGGGGCTTCCAGCAGGTCTTGGTGTGCTGGCCGTGGGGGTGCAAGGCCTTGGCTCGGAGTTGTCGTCCGGGGGGGCCAGGCCGGCTTTTCTTGAGCCTTGGCGGCTCCAGAGTGCCTCATGACGACGGCAGCGCGGTGGAGGGTGGAGGGTCCTGGCACCTCGGTGTCGTCTGTGGAGAGGCCGGAAGGTCGCTATCGGCTCTCCTCGAGCTCGTGCTCTATTCCCTGAGCCATTTCTCAATGTTGATCGGCGCATCGGCGATAGCCGTCGACCTCCGTTCTATTGCGGTCGCAGTTGCCGTAGTATACGCGCATCTTCGGTCACGGGCAGTCGAGGTGACCGTGACCTTTCTGCCAGCAGTTGAAGCAGGTGTACGGAGGAGGGTCGATGGCTAGGTTATGGGGCATAGCCCGCAGCCCGTCGAACCTCAACCCCGTTACTTTTGTATGGCTTCTCCTCTAGCGCTTCCTTTTTCGGTATGTTTGTCGGCTACCCTCGTCTGCCGGTGTCGTCGTTGGTGAAGGCTGGCGGGGCGTCGGGGCTGTGGGCTGACTGGGCGTCACGCGGGCGCGGGTCGGAGGCGATTCGGTCCTTGTGAGTGGGTCAGGCGATGTGATCGAGCGTGGGCAGCGGGCTTCCTCCAGGGGGAAGAAGTAATCATTCGTCGTCCATTGCACCGGTCCCCATCCTCGTCGTCTCCGGGATCGCGCTGGTCTCCGGTGGTGGGGGAAGGCGTTCAGCCGACCGATAAGTGGTGAGCTTGCCATCCTCCGTATCCTAGTCCCCCTCTCCCCGCGTGCAAGCTCCCTCGCAGGCTCTCACTGGCGCATAAGGGCATCAGTACTGCGGCTCCAGGTCCTCCTCACTAAACGGCACATCAATGATCCGCAGCTCATCCAACCTTCCGTAAGGTTGGGGTCCGCTGGGGTCGCGGATTCTTCTCACTCTGTCCGGAGTTTAGCTCAACGGCCGGCAAATTCCACCGTGATCGTGGAGTTCAGTCCTCTTTAGACACTCCCTCTCCGTGGTGGTATAATTTTGCTTTGGTTTCATTAACATCCGGTTGACGAACACGATCGGGTGCTCCCCGACGTCGAACTCTTGAGTGAGGGCGGCTCCGATTGCGATGTTGCTTGCATCGCAATGTATAAAAAATGGTTTCGTGAAATCCGGTCGAGCTAGTACCGGGGCTGAGGCTAGTCCATGCTCACTCCTTGACTCTGCGAGTTTTACTGTATCGAGAATATTGTGGCTTTTCAAGCCTCGTGGCGTTTACTTTTCAGGCATTTTCGAGCTTTTCGTAAGCCGTTTTCAAGAAGAAGACTAAGTAAAGAGCAAGAGATGGTAGGTGCATTAGTTTGTCTGTGCAATCGTTTCATGTTAGCAGTTTAAAAAGTTCACGAGAAATTGGCCTTATCTCGTTTGTCAATAGCAAGTATATATAACAGAGCGGTAACTACGGCATTTCTCTTTGTAAATCTCAATATTATCTAATTATGACGGCTGTACATTTAACGACATATTTCGCTTAGTTTGACTGTCATAGTGCACTATAATATTATCACAATATTTAACGATACAGAGTTCATACTTTATAAATAAATAAAAATTATCACAATATTTAACGATACTGAGTTCATACTTCCTTGGGATGTAATGATCTGGTGTCTTTTCAACGTATTTCTTTATCTATTTTAGGGAAAAAATTGTGTTAAAAAGTTTTTATAAAATTAATTAGAAACAAAATTTTTACAAAACTAAATATTATTAGTTGTCCCATATCTTCTATGGCTTCACAAGCGACTACATCATTTGGACCCATAACAAAATGACCAGCAAGTGGATAAGAGGCCAATAGAATTGCCTCAACTTTATTTCCAACATCATCTAATTTTGATTTTGGCAAATCAGTTACAAGACATACGTTTGTATCTGAAAGATGATAATAGATAATAAAATAAGAAAAAATCTCAAAACCAACTCACTATCTTGTATTACCTTTTCCCATGTAGGTTTCGTTCGTTATCACAACGTCATTCACATTTTCAATTCTTTCAGTTTTCAGCAGTACCCCATCTTTCAATCAATCACCAGTAAAGTTGCACATAAAAAGTGCACATTCGACAATTAATTGATCAAAATAATCTTTTGTTTCTTGCGTTAAAGGTAGATTTTCTGACACATCTTTTAATTTAAATTTGTTCTTACAGCTGAAGGTTGCTGTAAAAATGATGATTAATACTTAAAACTTAATTTTGGTTGTAGAAATAAGTAAGATGGTTTCCTTTTATGACTAATACTTCTTTGAGTTCTTCTGCTAAATTGAAAAATTCATTAATATTGGTATTCTCATCGTTTTCGTAATCAATGTATCTTATATAAATTTTCTTATCATTTATTGCAATCACTACTGCTCTATAACATTTGTCATCTAACTGGTTGTGCGCTAAAACTATCTGCCCAATTACTGGTGATGCAGGAAGAGATTTACCTGTAAAATAAATTTTTTGTGATATTAGAAGTTAACAGGGTTGTGAAATTTACTGATAATTATGAGCATATTCCGCAACATCTTGATCCAGTTTATTAATACACTCAAAAATCTTCCATGTTGTGTACGTACAAACAACTTTGAATATATTAAAATGATGCTATTGATTAATAACATACCCGATTTCCATTAGACAAAGGGGCATACAAAATTCCTTTTTCATCAAGTTCAGGAGCCCATTTGCTTAGTACATCTTTACCATTGATGTGATTTAGTGTTATCATAGCTGAATTTTTTAAAACGTCAGCAACTGTAAATTCAAGATTTGAAAGTCTAGGGCATATTCTTTGGGCACAGGTGTGTAAAAATGGCAACGTTTTAAAGAATTTCTTGGACAATACGACGCTGTAAATAAATCAGCTACCGTGTACAGAACTTACTTAAATTCATATACCGGAGAACTCGAGAAGTTGTGGAAGCATTTGATTTCAAATTCATATACTGTAAGTGTCGATACATTTCTGAATCATTTTCGACTAGTCAATATCTTTTTGGTCTTTGATTTATTTGCAAATATAGTTGTAAAATGTTATTCTGAAAATATTTCATAGATACAAGAAAGAATTGAAAATTCTATACGGAATGTAAATGCTAAAACTTAAATGAAAGCTTCAATAAATAATGTATTATATGTTCTGATATATCCTATATTAAAAATATTTGTAGAAAAGACATATAAACAAGATCATTAAAGCTTACTTACATACTGTAGTACGAGGATTCCACAAAATGTTGTGTGTTTTGAGCTACAAGTGAAATAATGCCGCACATAAAATCCGTGTATGTGTATTCCAGATACGGTACAGTAGAGCTGAAAACGTAATAACTCCTAGCTTTAACATTTGGCAATAAACGGAAAAACTAAAAAACCAGACGTAGTAAAATTTAACATTACATACTTTCATAACCTTCTTGTGTTATTTGGAAAATAATCGACCTCGGGTATAAGCTGATCCTCAATCAACCGTTTTTACTGAACAATCACAACAAAACAAACTAGCAGGAATAAGAGTCCAATTTTAATAGCTGCCAATTTTATTTCAGGAGTGGTCCTTATTACTATACCTCTAAGCCATTCACCTTCCTCGTTCGCACCACACACCAAGTCACGAAAGTTTGGTCTAAAAATAGTTAATCTATTGCTTTTTGAGTTCTTCTTTTCTACAAAACATTATTACTACACATAAGAGCGTTTAAAAACATCTTCATTACAGTAATATACATCTATCTGATGCAGGTATCTCGTTTCATTGGTATCACTGGATCAGGTTGATCTTCACATTCTATTCAATGATGCCAATATAAATAAGGAAAGGTCACTAATTTTACCAGTTCTGTCAATTTTAATTAATAATTCTTTACTTTTACTGAATACTGCTTTATAAGATACTATTAAGATAAAACTTGTTTCTACTAAAATTATATATATATATATATATATATATATATATATATATATATAATAGTTTCTATAACCTTTTTTAACCTTTCTAAACCTTTTTTTCGTTTAATTATTAACGTATAGATTAAAACCATAAATCTATCAACAAATAATTGTGTTTATACACTCCCCCCTGAAATATCCACTTTTTTCCCTGAAAAGCGGGAGTAAAGTAACTTTTCTTCCCGCTAATTTTCATAGTTCTATATGTAAGCGTGTACATGTATGTATATTAAGGTGACACAAAAATGCATGTAAGTGCCGAATCCCATTTCCCATAAGCTTAACCGATAGTGTAGAAGTCGACGAGGATGACCGAGTTTTTATTTTTTTGATTGAACAATTTTTCGAGCTGCCTCAAGCTTTGCAAAGTTAACTAAAGTTGTGGTCTAGTGTAGCAAAGTGGCTGAAAAAATTAATGAGAAGATAAACAGAACAATATACAATATTAGTACGTTTTATGATAGGGTATGCGGGTCTCTCTAGGTACCTTCGACATCTGGCTCGACCGAAGGTTCGAATTTTCCTCCGCAGATACTTTCTTTTTTTGCTATAACTTTCTCTCTTTCCTTTCCTTCCAAAAAAATTCCTTCTCCTTGTAAACACTCCAGCTCAAGTTTCGTTCGCTTAAAATCACATAGCTTTTTTTGGCCAATGTATCGCGTCTCGTATCGCGTACTTTTTCGACGTGTATATCATAATTTTTTTTTACAAAATTATTAACTGTATATTACATTATGATTAATACCTGGATAGATCGCATGAGCCAGTGGTGCCACTAGTTGTTATTAACAATAAATAAAAGCAATATGAATTTTAGCACGAAATCATTACAGCATTAAAAATTCTTCACGATAAATTTAGATTTGTAATTCTCTCTCTCTCTCTCTCTCTCTCTCTCTAATAGAAACAAAAATGTTTTAGTTACGTCATTATTTTTAATTAACATTAAATTTAAATAATTTTCTATTTTTTTACCATTAACATAAACTATTTTTTAATAAGATGGAGAATTATAGTTAAATTATACTGTAAATAAATCAATGTGTGCAAGAGAGAGAAAGAGAGAGAGAGAGCGTGCTCCCACTACTGACAGGCCCAGGGAGAAGTGTGCAAGAAGACTAAATTTCGTCACTATGCAGTACGGGTGCTCAACTTAGTCATTTCCGAAAGAGAGAAATCAAGCAGAGGAAGAGGGAGAGTCGCAGCGCCGCTAGTTGTGTTCCACTGAGTAAGGGAACGTCCTAAAATAGGCAAAAAATGCAAAAAATGCTTACAATGACAAGTTTGAGCCTCTGTAACTTAAATGAAAGTGATGGAAAAAATGATCAGAAAGTGATCAAAAAAAATATTTTTGATGTCGTATATATATGTTTTAAGAAAGTTATAAGTCATTTAAGTCTTAAAATCAAATTTTAGGAAAGTTCGATCATCCGGATCATAACCAAAAAATTCATGAAGATACCTTATTTCAATTCAAAAAAGTCTGCGAAAGACCCAGAATGTCAGAGGCATTGGTTTCTCTGTAAAAAATCATTATATCCATTCATATATGACAAAAATTTAGTTTTATTGCTATATCGAAGCATTTCACTAACCTTATCATTTTTTTAATGACTGAAATTATTATAAAAAAATTTACGTAATTGATAAAATTGGTTAAATTCTTCTATATAGCAATAAAACAAAATTTTTTTCATATATGAACGGATATAATGATTTTTTACAGAGAAACCAAGGCCTCTAACATTCTGGGTCTTTCGCAGACTTTTTTGAATTGAAATAAGGTATCTTCATGAATTTTTTGGTTATGATCCGGATGATCGAACTTTCCTAAAATTTGATTTTAAGACTTAAATGACTTATAACTTTCTTAAAACATATATATACGACATCAAAAATATTTTTTTTGAATAGTTTAGAAAATTTGCAGAAAAAAATGTTATATATCTCTATAGTGAAAAATGCTTCCCTGAGGATCTACAAATTAATGAAAGTAGCCAGAAAAAGCAAAAAAACGTGATTTCATCAACTTTGACCCTCTGTAACTCGAAGATACTTGATGCAAAAAATCTGAAAAAATTCAGGGATACTCATGTGTCTCTTAGGAACTTTTTAAAAATTTTTTTCGATAGGGTCAAAAAATCGACCGCTCGATTTGTCAGAGAACCACCCATATATACTTCTCAAGTTGATCTTTTTTTACTGATATTGAGAAGCATGTATATAGCATTAGCATGAGAAACTTGATCTTCAGATAAAATAGTAAAAAAGTAGAAGAAAACAGCTTTAATTTAAGCTATCAAACTTTAAAACCGGTCCGATGCATTCGAAGGTACGAGGTTTTGAAAAAAGGCAAATTTTGCTTATTTCTATGAAATCACTCGATTTTGGCACATACGGAGATTTTTTCCTTTTTTCAAATGATTGAAACATTTTATCCAATTATGTGTTTTCAATGTTTAACAGCTCAAATGACAGCTCTTTTCTGCTAGATAGTTCAAACTTTTATATAACATATAGTGTGCTACATACATGCTTTCAAAAACTGATCTACTTGAGAAGCATATATATAGCTCACTAGATTAAAAATTTTTTATTTAGACTTACTGGCAGAAAAGTAGAAGGAAAAAGCTTTAATTTAAGCTATCAACCATTAAAAACAAATGCCTGGATCAAAAGTTAAAAGGATTTAAAGAAAAAAGCGTAAAATTGGCTATTTTCGTAAAGCACCTGAAATAGAGTTCGTTGTCTTCAAATGTGCGTATTTTTTCATCAGTGCATCCCATCCAGACAATTTTACAGGCAAATTAAAGGTCTTTGAGTGTACTTTAAGTCGAGGTACACGAAAAACATTCAAAAAATTATAATTCTGTAGATAACGCCCATTATTTAATTTTTAGAGCAAAAATCGCGGTCATTTTTTCGGTTTTTCCCTTGTAGTTCTTTATTGGCCTAGGGTTTGGACTAGGCACATACCAGTTTATTGTTTGAAATGAGCTACCAAACAAAACTAGTATGGTCCAATAGGTGAGCCCTCAAAAATAAAAAAGTGCAATTTTTAGACCGAGTTGTGTTACACTTTCTGGTGGATTTCCACATATGTTCTAAAATCTTCTCAAAATCATTTAAAATTTTACGACCTTGTAATTGAAATAAAGAGCATCTTCTTATGGAACATAATCCATACAACAATAACAACGAAAAACTAATTTACTTTCTTTTTACGGGCAATTTCGAAGACAGAAGTGGACATTATGATTTATTGATATCTATAGAATCAGTAAACTCAGTAATTAAAAGAAAAGTCCTATACAGGGAAACAATTAATAAACAAGATTCACGTACCATTGTATCAGGTCTTTCTAACTTGAGTTTAAATGATGAAAATTAATATAATATGAGATATATTGAACAGTTTAGTCATATAAATGTATATAACAATGATAATAACTTATTTCGAGCAATAAGTTGCTCTCTTTATCAAAGTTACATTCACCATGAATCTATTAGATTCATTATAGCTAAATATGTGTATAATAATTAGGAGAACGAACAAATTTCAGTACTTAATGTACATAATATAAATGACAAAAACTTATTATGCACATATGTCACATTCAGGGCAAAATGCACAACAGGGAACAGAATACGAAACAATTCTACGAATAGAACCGATATGTCAAACTCATTACCAAATTATGTTTGAATGCAATTTTAGTAAAAATAATCATAAATCAATATACTTTCTTGATATTCCCGATTCAAACAATCACATAGATGGATATTTCGAGTTATTAATAAACTCAAAACAGTCCCAATCTGTTATTGAATCGAATTTTTATTTTCATTCTTATACATTCAGTACACATAAATCAAACACAATCTCAAAACCTTTGAATGATTCAGAAAAAGGGAAGGTGCAGTTGTACTTCTTTGAGTAGGAAAGATTTGGTTAGTTTGAATAAAAAGAAAATTTTAGCCGATCGATCTTACAGAGAACATATATATGCGTGGTTCTCTGTGAAATCGAGAGGTCAAAAATAAATTTTTTTTCTAATCATATTAATTCTTTTCAACTTGATGAAATACATCTCTCTGAATTTTTTCAGATTTTTTGCATCGATTATCTCTGAGTTACAGGGGGACAAAGTCGGTAAAATTAAGTTTTTTCGTATTTTTTCAAATCATATATATATATATATATATATATATATATATATGTTACAACTATGTTATAATAGAGTTATAAGGTAATAGATTTAAACTTTAACAGTAGCAAACGTGAAAGTTTGTTCCGGACTACGACTACTAAAAAATTCATGAAGATACCTATTTTCAGTGTAAAAGAGTCTGTAAAACTTTAAGAATGTGACAGAGCTACTAGGCTCTGATAAGTTAAAAATAAAAAAATAACTTGTCAAAACCAAAAAGGTGGATTTCCCATCTGAAAAAAAAATATTTAAACAGTAACAAAATTTTTTAAATTTAATATTAAAATTTTCCATTTTCCTCGCTTTTTAACTTTGAAACAAAGCAAAATTAAGAAAAATCTCAAGAATACTTTTTGTCTCAGATTATCTTTTCAGTATTTAAATCTATTTTTTAGATAGGAAATCCAATTATTTGGTTTTTACAAGTAATATTTTGATTTTTAGTTCATCCGAGTAATTGTAACAGATGCTTCTGTCGCTCGAATGTTGTTTAAGGTGTAAGGATAAAAATTATGCATCCCTTCGAGCAAACGTATTTATTTTTAGCCAACGTTTCGAGCTAACTAAAGCTCCTCATCAGGGCTTAAAAAAACGTCAATTTAACTTATACATCTACATTACACACAGCCGGAAAGCAGGAAACCAGTTTTTTGCCAGAATCGATGAACAATAAACAGTGCCGGTGTCACCAGATGGTAGTGCGACACCGGCGGAGCACAACGATCGACTCGTCTGTGTGTAATGTAGATGTACAAGTTAAATTTACGTTTTTTTAAGCCCTGATGAGGAGCTCTAGTTAGCTCGAAATGTGGGCTAAAAATAAATACGTTTGCTCAAAGGGACGCATAATTTTTATCCTTACACTTCGTCCGAGTAACTCAGGCCTATTCTGGGAACTTCACAGACATTTTTGTACTGAAAAAAGGTATCTTCATGAATTTTTTGGTAGTCGTAGTCAGGAGCAAACTTTCACGTTTGCTACTATAAATGCATAAATGTATTGTGTATATATATATAGTTGTAACATATATTTGACATTTAAAGTACCCTTTTTGAAATTTAGACAAAAGTTTCTAAAAAAAAGTATTTCATGTACCTCCGTTGAAAAATGCTTCCCTGAGGAGCTATGCATTTTTGAAAATCCGCAAAAAATGCCAAAAAGCCTGTCTTTACCAACTTTGATCCCTTGTAACTCAGAAATAATCGATTCAAAAAATTTAAAAAAATTCAGGAAGGGGTATTTCATTAAGTAGATTCTAAATATGGTTAGAAATGTCGACCTCTCGATTTCACAAAGAACCACCATATATATTTATATTTTAACGTTGGTTTTTGCTCCACGCTGGCTGGGAATGCACGGAGGCTTATAAAATCCAGATCGTTATAATTATCGGCCCGGCTCCTCGAATTACCCTGGTGTACCCGGCAACTCGGTGGCGCCAGGCACTTACATGCAAGTGCCAGAGTCTCGCGACTCCTTTAACGAACTCGAGGATGGGGCGGATTTGCCGGCTAGCTAGCTCAGCCCCGCGAACGCGGTAAGGAGAGAGGGTGGTTCGGATAGTAATTCCGCGTGGTTATTAACAAAAGCAAATGATCATTTATTCAATTAAAACTTCTTACATAACAGACAACCAATGACAACCCGGGCTAAACAACCACCGCAAGATAAAAGAATACGCGAGGTATTCGGCCTCTTCGGGCGACGCAACGCAATTAAAAGAATACGCGAAGGTATTCGTCCGCACCTTGGCACGCACCGCCAAGGGGATAAACTCCGCACAACGCTAGAACTCAATTACCGCCGGGACGCTACAATAAACAAAATGCCAGATAACCACGTAGATGTCTGACTCTCGCGCGTCTCAAGGTCTCACACATATGATGCCCGCTTGGCTACGCATTCACTCTTGGTTCACGCTTTAATCCTATAGCCGCGATTGCCCACACTTAGTGCAAATCGCAGCCGTCTAAACTACTTTTGGCCGAGAGCGTGTCTGCGTAACCACGACCTACGACACCTCCCGCGCCGTATCCTAAAGCGAGTCGAGCAAGCCCCTCCTTGACCTCGCTGACTAATTTCCGAGAAACACTCTTAGACCGCACACGACAATAACAGATATCCCCGAGTTACGCGTCGCACAGATAACCTTCGTCCGCGCAGGCAACGCCGAGGGAAGCTCACAACCGAGGTACCCGAGGTAGACCGCTTCGTACGCACCGCGAGGTGGAGGCAACCTTCGCCCGAGGTACACGAATGAAAGGTCCGCTCTCGACAAGCGACGACACGACTACGCAACCTTCGCCCGAGGTACACGATACACGAGGTACTCTTTGTGCGCGACGGACGACGAGATAACCGTACGTCGTAGGCAACTACACGACAGGCAACCCGGAGTAGACAACGTACACGCACTGAATCGCACTAATTACCCGCACGCTTAAATAAGAGGAGACACCCGCACTGAAAGATAATCGCGCTCGCTGGTGTTTGTACGCTCGCGAGACAAAGGGACACGAGGTCGCGCTTGGAACTGCGCAGCAGCCCGCGAGGGAAAACTTAGCTAAATACCAGAGCAACACACCGACCTTTTTCCTTATCCTCGGTGACCAAACCTCTGGACCCTCAAAACCCAGGAATCAGCAAATAATCACAAGTAAAAAAAGAGGGAGTAGACTGGGATGACGTCCGAGCTGGAGCAGCCGGGGCAGGAGAGTGCCGGCTCGCGCTCCTATTGGTCGGTTCGCGTGGGGCCGACTGTCCGCGCGCTCGCGCCGCAGCAGGCGCGTTCGCCTCGCATCGTCGATCGCGGCGCATGCCCGCTCAACTCTCGATCAGCCTCTAATGCTGGAGAGATAGCTGCGAAATTCAAACGCTCGCAACATGCAAACAGCCAGACATACATATAGACAATTCGCGCAACGCCTAAGTTATGCGCAAATCACGAAGTATAATGTAACTCTCAACGACTCCTTCTGTCTGGGCCCTTGATTCGGGAGTACATCTGTTACAAAAGGCGCAAAGGCTGCCTTTTATTACTTCCAACGTTCTCGCGGTGAAGCAACCATCACGTTGGCCGTGCTGCAGAAGGCTATCACGTAGGAATAACTCACCCGTCTCATCTGCGTCCGACATCTTACGAGCTCGCCTTCTTCCCTTCTCGCCCTTGAACGGGAGTGAAGAAGCACCCCGTAATTTTCTCCTTCCTTGGCCAATTCTCCTCTCCTCGCGTCGTCACTCGAAAAGAGACGTTACGCCATTAGTCCTTTCATTCGTCATACATACACACTACCTTGAGACGCTCTACCCCGGCAGCTCGGCTCTCGATGTGACGTGGCGACATTTTGCCACGTTACAAAATACACATATAACTCATAAGTGTTTTAACTAAAAAGCTGAGCAAGATACTTTTAAAAACACCTGTATCTGTTGTAACGGGGCCAATTAACTTTGCACGACGACCACGGGGTGTTATCGTGTCACCGAGCTTACCTGACTAGTGCGAACCATTCCGGTGTAGCTCGTCCTCGGCAAACGTCCTATATATAATGGCCAACGGTCACGAAACAAATGTATGGCGGGAACTCTCCGCCACACTTTTCCCATGCTGCAGTTATTACTAGTAAGCTGAGTTGATTAAAGGATGCGGATTTTTAGGAACACAGTAATAATTACTCGTTAAATAACTAGTAATAATGAGCTCGAGACTCGTATACTATAAATAATGAAAAAGTATCATCGTCCGCACTGAAAGGTTCTATCGCACGATGGAAAGGTTTTCGGTTATTCCTTTGACAAAGAAGAATCGAGTATCTCCTGGCAGAGGATGCTCGATTGACGGCGGCTTTGTCAAATTGACGAGATACGATAAAAACACAATTTACATTCGCACGAGGAGTGGTGTCTGCTCACTCACACTCCTCATGGCACCGACACTTGAACGGGCTTGCTTGAACTTTTACGTGAAATCTGCGAGAAGAAGACGCTTCTTCTCTCGCACTAGCTGTAGTCGGTATGGCTCGCAAAAACTTCGTTCACCGTTGTCTATTGGTAACCTACGGGCATCCTGGTGGTTTCTGATATACGATATTAACGAATACGATTAGATATACGCATCGGCACGGGTAATAGTCGGGGCCCATGGGATTTCGACAGAAAGTTCGTACCACTAGAAATTTTATTATTGGAAGTGGTAAGAGTTAGTGTACTGATAACTACTATAAAGTCTCTAAAATGTACCTACCACGGAACATTGTTATTATTGCAAAATAAAGTTCAAAAATGCATTTTTTTGGTTTATCCTCTGTAGCTTTTTTATTATTAACTTTACGTCAAAAAGTTGACTATGAAAATTATTCAGAATTGAATTTCGCCAGTTTGAGATAGCGAGGTCGGACTGGAAATTTTATATAGTATGAACTACAAAGACATGTTTGATCGGAAGTCTGACCAAAAAACGTAATTTTTTATATAAACTATTGCAATATGAAAATTTGTAAAATTTTTTTTGTTTTAATAATTTAGCGATGAAAAAAGTCAATTTTGCAATTAAGAACACACATACCTTATAGGAAATTCAATTCTGAATAATTTTCATGCTCAACTTTTTTACGTAAGGTTAATAATACAAAAGCTACGGAGGATAAACAAAAAAAAGGCATTTTTGAACTTTATTTTGCAATAATAACAATGTTCCGGGGTAGGTACATTGTAGAGACATTATAGTAGCTATGAGTACACTAACTCTTACCACTTCGAATAATAAAACTGCTAGTGACACGAACTTTCAAAAATTATCCTATACACTTCCCTAGGGCCCCGACTATAAGCTGTATCTGACGTGTTCCAGCGCTTCTACACAGCAGCGACGCCTGCTATGTCCTGTCGAATTCCCTTAACTATACTTTTTCGAACAATAAATACAGTTTAAATTATACTTGATCATTTATTCCATGATTTCATAACCTTCCAAAGGTAAAATTTTATTTAGGGTAGATGAAAAATATTAAGATTCAGTTCAAAACTTTAGATCGACTGATCAACTATCTGTGTATAAATTAGAAATAAAGTAAAAAACTTATTGGACATTAATACTTATAATTGCCAAAGTTTTTTTGGAAAATTTGTATTTTAAACAGATTTCATAATTTTCAAATGCGTTAGATTATTATCATCAATCCACATTTATCATAAATTTGTAAACTGTATATTAATATCTATTCAAACCGATTTTAGTCTATCTTAGTGTATTTAACTGCATTCAAAATGCAGATAACATACTCAATCAGATTTTCGAAAAGGAAACAATTATTTAATGCTTGCGAAATAGTGGTAGTTCGCACTCTGACAGGATAATTTCTTTGTTTTGTTAATTGTTAAATTCATTATGACAGTTATAGTGAGGGGTTACGGCAGTGTAAACGATCAAAAAAAAATTTGTTTTTGTTTTGGGAAGCTCTACAAATTTTATTATTTATGCAATCATAACGGAACTTCTTTTATTTTAAAAAGTTCATGGAAACCAATTAACTTAAGCTATTGAACTCTTAAAAATATAAATTTTTCATTTCAAGTTTTTTTGTGGTTTGCACGATTCTAAGTGTTTGGGTAGACGAAATTAGATGTTTAATATGTCATTTTACTCCTTAAAACCTGATAACCTGAAAAAATGGAAACAAAAGTTTTATTAAAAAAGTGCTCTACTTAGTTTATATTGCAGATTTTAGGGAGTAAAATGTCATATTAAACATTACATTTAGTCTATTCAAACGCTTAGAATCGTGTACGGCGTAAAAAACTTAAGTAAATAACATGTTCTAATAGAGCAAAAAAAAATAGAGCGACGATGACTCAATCGGTAGAGTGTCGGGCTAGTAACCCAGAGGTCCTGGGTTCAAGCCTGACTCTTGACGATTTTGGGGACACCTCTTTGTTTACATAAGTGTCTATACATCTGAGCTCCAGTGTTTCGAATTCCACTGTGTACAACGTGTATATTTCCCTGTACATAAAACTGTAGATCCCCATTGCTCTGCGCGAGTACTTAAAAATAGTGGACTCGATGCACTAAGCAATTAAGTACTCACAACCGCAGGCAATCTAGAGCCATATAAGACTCGTATGAGGACTTGAAAAGGCTGTAAAAATAAAAAGCATGTCCTAATACTAACAGATTTATGCAATGAAAAATTAATATTTTGAAGAGTTCAATAGCTTAAATTGAAGGTTTCAATAAACATTTTAAAATAAAAGAAGTTCATAAATAATTAAATTTTTAGAGCTTTCCAAATAACATTTTTTATTTCGATCATTAACACTATCATAACTCCTTAAAATTATTATTATAAAAAAACTTAACGCATTGTAAGTTGCGTATGAAAGTATCAAGTTGAGTTAATAAGGTTCGAGTTGGTTATCGATACGGAAAAAAATGCAGTATCGAAAATGAAAAAATATGTAGAAAAAATTTAGCGGTAAAACAATTGCATCAGAAGCTTCCAATATATGATTTTACACCCGCAAATCGACTACGGATACACAGTAGTCAATTTGAGTTATTAACAAATGAATAGTAAATGTAGTTTCGTTTAAGTCAAAAGATTTTATCCAATATATTTTGTGACGCAAAGCGTCAGCTCCCGCAGGCACCTGCAGCTGTTCCGTGTTAAGCACACGCTAATGCTGCCTATAACCCTATAACCATACAGCTGAGAGAGAGAGAGAGAGAGAGAGAGAGAGAGAGAGAGAGAGAGAGAGAGAGAGAGAGAGAGAGGAGAGAGAGAGGAGAGAGAGAGAGGAGAGAGAGAGAGAGAGGGAGAGAGAGAGGGAGAGAGAGGGGGAGGGAGAGAGAGAGAAAGAGAGAGAGAGCATAGCCGCGCGCTTGCCGCGCTAACAACGAGTCGCTGCGTGATGTCACGGCAGCCGAGCGCTATGAGAGAGCGCCGTGGTTGCCGCACGCTGCCACCAGAGACGCGCCTAGCGATGCACCGCACCACGGGGCACAACGACCATCATGATACTTGAATTTTCGAGTTATAATACCTAATTTTCGGGCTATTTTCGCTGCCTCAAAACTCCGTGGAAAGTCGAGCTTTTCTATGCAATGTCGAAGCGGAATATAAAAATTTTTACCTCCCTCTGCGAGGTATACATATGTATACATCTATACATACATATAATAAAAATAAGACACCATGTATATGTATATATATCAGGATGACACAAACCTGTACGTAACTGCTGAATCTTGCCAGCCATAAACTTAACCTATAGTGTAGAAGCCGACGAGGCCGACCGAATTTTTATTTTTTCGATTGAATCATTTTTCGCACTGCCACAAACATTTTAAAGTTTACTAAATTTCTGTGACCTAGTGTAGCAAAGAGACTGAAAAAATTAATCAGGAGTTAAACAGAATAATACACAGTATTAGTACATTTTATGGTTGGGTCTGAGGGTCTCTCTACTTCCGACATCTGGCTCGACCGAAGGTTCGAATTTTCTTTCGCAGATACACCCCCCCCCCCTTTGCTACAACTTTCTCTCTTCTTTTTCCTTCCAAAGAAAATTCCTTCTTCTTGTAAACACTCCTACTGAGTAGAGTCGAATAAGCGGAGCTAAAACACTCGCCCTTCCTCTGCTTCGTTTCTCTCTTATCGAGAGGGCTAAATTAAGCATCCGTAATGCACAGAGACGGAATTTAGGCTTCTTGTGCACTGCTCTCTGGTTGTGAGTAGTGGGAGTATCTCTCTCTCCCTCTCTCTCTCTCACGCACCTAAAATTATTAATTGTGCATTAACTGTATTATAATTACATATGACTAATATCTGGGTATTCGGATAGTCATGCTTTTAGTTGTTATTATTAACAATAAATAAAAACAAAATTCATAGGTCCAGAGAGCATACGCAAGAAGCCTAAATTTCGTTTCTGCGCATTTCGGGTGCTCAACTTAGCCCTCTCGGTAAGAGAGAAACTAAGCAGAGGAAGGGGGAGAGTTTTTACGCTGCTAGTTGGCCTCCACTGAGCGAGAGAACCAGCATTTGGACTATGCGAGTATATGTGTGCCCCATGAATTTGAATCGCAAAAATCGAATAGTAACTTCTTAAAATAATAAGACTAGTTTGATTGCAAGATTTCCAATTGCTAATAGTGAAAATGCTCCGATTTTTACCATTCAAATTCTGTTGAAATCAGCTTTTTCTGTAGAATTAAATATCTATTCATGAAATATTTATTTTGCAAATTTAAAATTATTTAACTGCAGCATTTTTTTCTATGAAACATATGGCTTGCAACGCTCAACCACCGAGCGGACCCTTTACCTCCATAAATTATTTCACCATAGTTTTTAATGCAAACATTTTTTCCACCCACACTTCCAGCATCGACAGTTTCTCCTGGAACATACATCCACGGTCGTCAAACATGTGTCGCGCTCTCAGTGCTGCAGGCAACAAGGATCACTAAAAGTATCATGTTAGCTTATCCCCAAAAAAATTAACTACTTTCACCTATATTTTGAAACTGAAGTAGTTACTTTTATTTCATTATACTCGCCGTTCTGAACACTTTTTCCGCAAAATTTTTCGGAAATCACTTTTACATGACCGTAAGGATGCTGTGTTGAAATTTGAAGTTTCTAGTAGCAATGGAAGGGACCGTAAAAAGCCTCCAAAGATCAAGCATTTTGGAACAAATCGGCAACTGTTAACTTTCTTAATTATTATTATTTTTGCACCAAACTTTTTCCAATCTATTGGTATCTATGATGTAAGAAGATTATTGAATGCAAATGTGAAATAGCATTATTAGTTTGTAAGTTATAATCAAAATCGTACAAACACCTACTTATCCTACGCTATTTTAGATTACAAAATTTAAATGTTTGTGGCAGCTCGAAAAATGGTTTAATCGAAAAAATAAAAACTCTTCTTCAAATAAAACTTAATTAAAAACACTTCTAGACTGTAGGTTAAGCTAATGGCTTACTTACCCCTAGTGCAAATTTCTACTGGCAACGCGCTGCTGTGATTTTATTTTAAGCAGAGATAGAGGCTTCCATTGTTGGAGGATAATACAAACAGATAAAAATTTGTACGAGATAGTACTCAGATTGGAGATGAACCTTGCTCTTCAACGACGTTATTATAAAGCTCAAACAGAAATGACGTGTCGACCCTATCGATATTGGCAGGTGGCGCGAGAATCCAAATCGTCAGCAGTATCTTCCTCAGTGTTGAGTTGCCGAACGGTCTTATTATTTTAAGTTTTCTAGAACGCAGATTCTCAAGTCTACGTCGATGCTCCTTTTCGAGGTATCTTACCCTAAGAGAAGCTATGATAATTCAAGATTAAGATTTTATACAAATGAAAGGTCTGTACGGTACCTTAAGCTCTAACCGGAAGGACGATTTTCCCCACACCCGACGGAGATGTCGAGCAATCTGTGGTGCCTTTCTTCAACAAGGGTAAAATAAGTGAGCAGTGCGAAGATTTTAAAAACGAGTCCGATTATCCTTGCGACTTGAATTCTCAAAAGCAATCAGCCACTGAAAAGTTCTGCTTGGCTTTGAAACAAAAATCATTTGTCTCGATATTTGAATCGACGACTATCCTTCCCCCCTCCCCCACCGCAGGCTGTCACTGGTACGTAGATTACTTTACGACATCTGCGCTTGCCAGGCCAATCTTGAGTACTCAAATCGTTCACAAGTGTCAGCTCCACTGTTCCGGCGACAAAGAGTTCCTGATGTGCGGCAGCAGTGGCATGAGATCCTGCTCCGACATCTTCCATAATGACTTCAAGGATACAAGGAGGGTTGCAATTGCCCGAAAGGTCTGATCCTCGACGTTAAAGGCAGCTGCATCCCGATCGGTCAGTGTACCTGCAGCAATACCAACCTAGAATTCTAGATAGGTTACAGGGAAGTCCGGTCCATAGCAAAGGATTTGCGCAGATGACAGCAGTAGCCGGAGATCGTAAATCTGAAGAGCACGTGTAGCGCCACTAATCACAAGAAGGTCTCGACTTATCAGCCCGTGCAGTCGCGCAACTATCACTATATGCACCAGCCAGTCTCCCAGAGTCCTACCATTGGTGGTTGCCTCTGCAAGCACGGCTTCATGCTCGATCTACCAAGCGACGAGTGCGTGAAGTAGAGCTAATGTCCATGTTATCACGACGGGCAAAGCTACAAAGCAAACGAATTCGCACTGCAAGAGCTTCAACGATCATCAATTTAACTACGAAGGCACCTACAACTTCGTCCTGGCCAAGAGCAAGCTCAACGACGCCGAAAGCTTCGACGACTCGATTCTCAATGTCGCTTACGATGCCACGGGCGTCATTTGCTTGAAAGTGATTAAGCTGATAGTCGACAAGATTGGAAACGACGCGAATCAGGAGAGCGTCACCCTTACTTAGAAGGCTTTAAGTCTTATATTTCATAAATCCATATCACGAAAATTTATTTTAAAAAAATTCAACAATTAAACGCTATTTTTATTGTGATATATTACTATCAATCTTAAGAAAGAAAAAAATAGAGACTAAAGAATTTCAGTACTAAAATATAAATTGTGATATGGTGGACTTCTGAGATATTCGAGGTGACCTCCTGGTCCTTCCCGTAACCCTTCTGCAGGCGGCGGCTGTAGTTTATGGAAATAAAGGGCGTCTTGCCGCGGCGACACACACGAGCACACTCACTCGGGTGCCGGCTTGGTTAGCTCGGACGAACTCTTTTCTCGGGTAGGATTCTCGAAATAAGGCAATTTTTAGTATATTACACAAATAGGGGCGAAAATTGACTTTTGCAAGCGAGGATGATGACTGAGCACGAGGGGGAGTCGAGGGCGCTGTAGGCGCCCAAGATGGACCAGGGTGCTCAAATCATCATCCGAGTCAGAAAAAGTCATTCGCCCCTTGTTGTGTACCGTGCTTTTTATAATTAGTGCATTCAAGGGCTACTTTACACAACCACCCAAGCTCTTAGGCATTACCTATTACACTTTTAGTTTTGAAAATTTTGAAGAAAATTTTGAAATTTTATTATTTATATATATATATGGGTGGTTCTCTGACAAATCGAGCGGTCGATTTTTTGACCCTATCGAAAAAAATTTTTAAAATGTTCCTAAGAGACACATGAGTATCCCTGAACTTTTTCAGATTTTTTGCATCAAATATCTTCGAGTTACAGAGGGTCAAAGTTGATGAAATCATGTTTTTTTGCTTTTTCTGGCTACTTTCATTAATTTATAGAGCCTCAGGGAAGCATTTTTCACTATAGAGATATATAACATTTTATTCTGCAAATTTTCTAAACTATTAAAAAAAAATATTTTTGATGTCGTATATATATGTTTTAAGAAAGTTATAAGTCATTTAAGTCTTAAAATCAAATTTTAGGAAAGTTCGATCATCCGGATCATAACCAAAAAATTCATGAAGATACCTTATTTCAATTCAAAAAAGTCTGCGAAAGACCCAGAATGTTAGAGGCCTTGGTTTCTCTGTAAAAAATCATTATATCCGTTCATATATGAAAAAAATTTTGTTTTATTGCTATATAGAAGAATTTAACCAATTTTATCAATTACGTAAATTTTTTTATAATAATTTCAGTCATTAAAAAAATGATAAGGTTAGTGAAATGCTTCGATATAGCAATAAAACTAAATTTTTTTCATATATGAACGGATATAATGGTTTTTTACAGAGAAACCAAGGTCTCTGACATTCTGGGTCTTTCGCAGACTTTTTTGAATTGAAATAAGGTATCTTCATGAATTTTTTGGTTATGATCCGGATGATCGAACTTTTCTAAAACTTGATTTTAAGACTTAAATGACTTATAACTTTCTTAAAACATATATATACGACATCAAAAATATTTTTTTTTAATAGTTTAGAAAATTTGCAGAAAAAAATGTTATATATCTCTATAGTGAAAAATGCTTCCCTGAGGATCTACAAATTAATGAAAGTAGCCAGAAAAAGCAAAAAAACATGATTTCATCAACTTTGACCCTCTGTAACTCGAAGATACTTGATGCAAAAAATCTGAAAAAATTCAGGGATACTCATATGTCTCTTAGGAACATTTTAAAAAATTTTTTCAATGGGGTCAAAAAATCGACCGCTCGATTTGTCAGAGAACCACCCACATATATATATATATATATATATATATATATACATATATATATACATATATATGATATATATACATATATATCAACGCCTGAAAAGGCCGACTTTACGTGAAGTCCTCAGGCAGCGAAACTAGGACTTTCAATGCAAGTATTAAGAAAAAGATATGAAAGGCATGCAGAAAAAGTTCAAGCAAAATTTTTTAAAATCCTACAGCAGTGACGAGTTTATCGGTTACTGTCTATTCTGTTTTGATGGTATGTTTTATGATTTTTTTATGTATCTCTTCAAATGTAAAGTATTCCAGTTGAATTAAAATTCAAAATCATTTTTAGTTGCAGGTTTTAAAGATAGAGAGTCACATCAAATTGTTTGTCACGTTGATGTAATTGAGAATTCAACTGTATGCTAAGTGTAATACTCGAACTCGCACAACACTAGGTATTTATACATTAGTAGGACTTTTATTACAACAAAGTAATTTACTTGTTATAGCATTCACTCAATATAACAATCCAGCAATAACTACCGAAAATATCAGTTATATTGAATTATTATTCTTATTAATTTTATTTTACATATATGTAATTAATAAAATCAATGCTTACCGAATTAATTCAAAAATTTCAGGTTTTTCTCGCTCACGTTGTTTCATTCTTTCTTTCATAGCAGTAATTATACTGTTTGCTTTGTCTTCTGCGCCATGTTTCGAACTTTTTTCAGCAGCTCCTAAAAATTCAATTGTAATTATTCATATTGTATTTTTCTACGCTTTAGCCGAAAAACCTCAACTTTCTCGCCGATGCGCAAAATGAAATTACCGCTTGTTGGCGAGAACGAGCAGAAAAATAGTATACGCACTTAGTAAAAAGGCTAGTAAAAAGAAGGCCTCAGATCACATGCTTATTAACCTCGGCTTTGCCTCCGTCGGCAATTACATATTATTGTCGCCCCATCCGAAGACTATCACAGCTCTGATTTCCTTCGAAGACTAACACAGTTTAGATCATTCCCGGGAAGAATATCACGTTTTAAAAGAACCGGTGAAAAGTCGCACAGTTCCGAATTGCTACACGAAAGTTACCCCCCCCCCCCCCCCCGCCCCCAAGCATCGCATCGCTAGATTGAATGCCTCGCTTGTGCAATAAGCAAACGAAATGAACTTTTTCCCTTCAGGCATGACTTCGGTTGCAGTTTTCAATTGCATCTATGATTTGAATCTTTTAGTTGGATAAAAAATAATAATTTACAAGTTTAGGTCAGGTTTCGTTTCGTATGTGTATATGAGGACATCCCTGTTTTTCATTCACTTTTTTACCCCTAACATTTGCGAAAAAAATCTCGGGCTACATCGAACGGATAAGGTTTCTTCTGTTCTATAGGACGTACAGAATAAGAAAAAAAATAGTGCATCCACGAAATCGATCTTGTGACACTCTTCTGACACTGTTTTGGTCATTTTTGCGGTTTTATGCAGAGATTATTACGCATTTTTTATTATTACGCTAGGTTAAATCAAGGGGCGCGGTAGCTCCACGATGGCAAGTATAAGGTACATCAGTACGTACGCCACCGTCAGGCGCTAGCCAGGCCCTATATACTTTAAATTGGCTCTTTTGAAAATACGAGGTACAGTTTTCTCTGCTTCGGTAGCTTTGTTTCTCACATATATGGAAATCGACCAGAAAGTGGCACACAAGTCGGTCCAAAAATCGCACTTTTTTATTTTTGAGGGCACACCTATCGGACCATACTAATTTTGTTTGGTAGCTCATTTCCAACAATAAACCGGTGTGCACTTAGTCAAAACCATATGCCAACAAAGAGCTACAGGCGAAAAACCGAAAAACAATGATCGCGATTTTTGCTCTAAAAATGAAAAAATGGGCATTATCTACAGAATTATAATTTTTTGGATTTTTTTTATATACCTAGACTTAAAGTACACTCAAAGACCTTTAATTTGCGTACCAAATTGTCTAGATGGGATGCTCTTATCAAAAGATACGCTCGTTTGAAGACAACGAACTCTGTTTCAGACGCATACGAAAATAGCTAATTTCACGATTTTTTTCTTAAAATCCATTTAACTTTTGATTCAGGCATTTATTTTTAATGGTTGATAGCTTAAATTAAAGCTTTTTCCTTCTACTTTTCTGCCAGTAAGTCTAAGTTCAACATTTATAATATAGTGAGCTATGTATATGCTTCTCAGGTAGATCATTTTTTGAAAGCCTGTATATAGCCCACTATATGTTATATAAAAATTTGGACTATTTAGCAAAAACGTAAAAGAAAAGAGCTTTAATTTGAGCTATTAAACATTGAAAACGGATAACTGGATAAAATGTTTCAATCATTTGATAAAAGGGAAAAATCTCTGTATTTGCCAAAATCGAGTGATTTCATGGAAATAAGCAAAATTTGCCTATTTTCAAAACCTCGTACCTTCGAATGCAAAGGACCGATTTTAAAGTTTGATAGCTTAAATTAAAGCTCTTTTTTCTAATTTTTTACTATTTTATCTGAATATCAAGTTTCTCATACCATACGCTATATATATGCTTCTCAATTCAGTAAAAAACGATCAACTTGAGAAGCATATTTACAGATCATCAATAGATTTTCAAATCTGATAAGAAGCTGAATATCTGAATATGAAAGTGGAACAAACGAGCTTTAATTTAAACTATTAAACTTTGAAAACGCATGACTGTATCAAAATTGAGAAGATTTTCAAGAAACGGAAAAATCTATGGATTTTGTCGAGTACTTAAACGAAAAAACGTATAAAAATAATCGTTTTCCTTTTTTATTTAAAACTTCATGGTTAACGATTCAACCAAGAGTTATAGGGTTACGGTTTTGCTAAATAGTCCAAATTTTTATATAACATATAGTGGGCTATATACAGGCTTTCAAAAAATGATCTACCTGAGAAGCATATACATAGCTCACTATATTATAAATGTTGAACTTAGACTTACTGGCAGAAAAGTAGAAGGAAAAAGCTTTAATTTAAGCTATCAGCCATTAAAAATAAATGCCTGAATCAAAAGTTAAATGGATTTTAAGAAAAAAATCGTGAAATTAGCTATTTTCGTATGCGTCTGAAACAGAGTTCGTTGTCTTCAAACGAGCGTATCTTTTGATCAGAGCATCCCATCTAGACAATTTGGTACGCAAATTAAAGGTCTTTGAGTGTACTTTAAGTCCAGGTATATAAAAAAATCCAAAAAATTATAATTCTGTAGATAATGCCCATTTTTTCATTTTTAGAGCAAAAATCGCGATCATTGTTTTTCGGTTTTTCGTCTGTAGCTCTTTGTTGGCATATGGTTTTGACTAAGTGCACACCGGTTTATTGTTGGAAATGAGCTACCAAACAAAATTAGTATGGTCCGATACGTGCGCCCTCAAAAATAAAAAAGTGCAATTTTTGGACCAACTTGTGTGTCACTTTCTGGTGGATTTCCACATATGAGGACTCGAATGAAAGCTTACGATAAAACTAAATAAAATTGCTTCTATCAAAAGTTATTGTAAAGTAAAAGTTCGGGATCCTGAATTCTTCAAAGAAAATTGTTCATATCGGAAAAATTGTTCAGCGATATTACATAGATATACTTATGAAACATACTGCGCAGATGCAGGCGATGTTTGTGACGAAACAGTGTTTATACAATAAAATATTCAATGTAGTTATTTTAGTAACAGTTTCCTTTATAAGAAGCAGTATGGAATATAATATTTAATTAAATATATATTTTAATAAAAACAATGTAAATAATTAAGTCGATTTTGTACATAACATAAGTACGACTAGTAGCTGATCCAATTAATAAGTATTTAGTTTTATTCTGATGTATAAACCAATAAAATAAATAGATTTTTTGTAAATTGATTCTTTGTTTAAATATTTTCATTTATTTCTCAGATATTTTTTATTTCCATTTGGAGGTTACCCTAGAACTGTCAAGTTATACAAGAAAAGGAATTCCTGTGGCAAGCTAGTGAAGTGAAAAAAGGATTTTCATTCAAGATTTATGATTATTAACTTGTAACGGAGTGGTTATTCCAGGACCGGTGTCCCCGTTTCCACCCGGAGGACTGGCTCGCGATATAGGCGTGAGGTCTGAAGCTGAAGGGTAGCCGTAGGCGTGGGGGGGGGGGGGAAGTAACAATACTCCGAGTAAAACCAAACGGTAGCAACGTATATTCAACAAAAGAAAGATACAATCATGCTCACGGACACGCAAAGGCAGGTAGTGCGCCTGAGAAGCCTAGAGGACGGTTGGTGAGAGCAGGTACGCAGAGAGAGAGAGAGAGAGAGAAAGCTGGCACTTACAGATCGAGTTGCGGACGCTAGCGACGACACAGATGATCTTGTCGATCAATGCAGCGGGAGCAACGGCGTAGCGCTGCCGCAGACAGCAACAGCAGATGCGATGACGCGTTTCCTCTCAGGTTTCCGAACACAGCTAATAGTGTAAAAGAGCGTTTGCACTACGATATGTTCGCGACACGTCAGTTTCCCGAAGCCCGTAATCAATCTAACGCGATCGTCCGTTTCGCGGTCGCGTGCCAGTAGCGCTCTCTCTTCCCCCACTTACTCACATTTTCGGCGGTCCTCTGAACTGCTCGTTGCTGCTCCTGTAATATGCTTATAAACGTTAATACATGTGCTTTGAGCTGAAGGACATACTGGGTATAACGGTTGCAAACCGACATAGACTTTAGAAGAACAAGTGGTTTATAGTGAGCATTCATTTTTTATTTTGATTTCATTTAGTGTTATTTAGTTTTGAAGGTATTCATTTACATGTGGACGATGTTTTGTATATTATTAATTATAACATATTATCAAATTTGATTATAGTATAATCTACAAAGGTTGAACAGAATTTGATTAATAAATATTTATCAAAATGCCGGAAGAACTCAATTAACAAGAATGGTAGAAATGTATCCATTTAATAGTGGGTTGCTAAATATATGAACTTTGACAACTTTTCAAAGTTCAAAGTGTAACCAAATTTTATGGTTAAAAAGTTTCGGTTGCAATATTTATTATGGTTACATATTATAAAATAACAGGATTACAAAAATAATTTAAAAAGTTACAATTGCCTGTGTTCATACTGCCTATAGGACAAAGTTTGCTAATTATTAAGATTACACGCTCAAAATAATCAAAGATTAATGTTTTCAAAATTTAAAATCTCAAAATCGGTCCAACCGACAAATCTGAAAGTTATAATGGATTCCTTATGACTAATTTAATTAATGAAACATGAACTCTTTTCAATTTTCAGAGAGTACAAAGGACAAACAGCTTTCAGAATATAGATTAGCGGGCTTTTTTCCAAGGGAAGTATACCTGCTACAATCTAAAAGGTAAAAAGAAGATAGGAGCTATCAAGCTCATCAGTCGCAAGGATACCATGATAAATTTTAAATTGATACCATTGACCAGATTTAAAATATCAACCTTTAAATGTTTCAAAATTAGAATACTCAAAACTGATGATCCATATTCTGGAAGCTGGTTGTACTTTTTACTCTGTGGAAATTGAAATGAACTAATTTTTCATTAAGTAAATTAGTCACATGGACAGCATGACTACTTTCGGATATAATTGTTGGACCCCTTTTGAAATAATCAAAGATTAAAGCTTTCAAAATTATAAACCTCAAAGCTAGTCCAACCATAAACTTGAAAGTTGCTATGGAATCGTTGAGATTAATTTACTTAATGAAAAATTAGTTCTTTTCAATTTCCAGAGAGCACGAAGGACAACCAGCTTCCAGAATATGGATTAGCGGTTTTTTTTCAAGGGAAGTATACCTTCTGCTATCTAAAAGGTAAAAAAGAAATTTGAGTTTTTAAGCCTGTCACTCGAAAGGATACCATGATAAATTTTAAGTTGACGCCATTAACCTATTTTGAATATTCTAATTTTGAAACTTTTAAATGTTGATATTTTGAAATCGGTCAATGGCTTGACAACTCATATGTTCCTTTTTCCTTTTAGATAGCAGACGATATGCTTCCCTTGAAAAAACAGCCCGCTAATCCATATTCTAAAGGCTAGATGTCATTCATGCTCTCCGGAAATTGAAAAGAACTAAATTTTTATTAAGTAAATTAGTCACAGGGACTCCATCACAACTTTCACGTTTATCGGTTGGACTAGTATTGAAATTTTTAAAGCTATAATCTTTGATTATTTTACAAGTTGGTTATTAAATATGTTTTAAATACATCCAACCTAAAAAGCTATACATTTATAATATATTTAACAGATGTTTATCTATTACCTTCCTTTTAAAAGTAGTGAAATCATCTCCCGCCCCCTTCATAAAAACCCTTTCCAAGGTAAGATGTTGGCAACTATAAGATTGTATCTTCGTTTAAATATTAATTTTCAAACTCTCCCCAACCTTTATGCAGTCAAAATTCTAAGTGTTTATTCTATACAGCATTTTCGTTATGTAAACTCAAGATTAATTTTTAAATTATTGATAAGAATTTTGCGTATATACATCGACTTGGAAAATCAAAAACTATTATTAATAAAATATGTATGTATGTTATACGTAAACAGCTTGGCATTAGGGGTCCATTGAACTGACGATCATTATTTTAGAATTACTTCACTACCTTTGATCTTACGTAAATTCCAATTCTAATTTTCAGAAAAGAAAATTGTGATATCCATAAATAAATTGGCAGGTTTCTTTTACAAAAAAACCAATCGTGTTGAAAAAAATAAATAAATAAGCGTTTAAATGAGGGAAATAATATGTACAATAAAAATTAATTATTAT
The DNA here is from genome assembly GCA_018906965.1 of Philotrypesis tridentata. Classification (NCBI taxonomy): domain Eukaryota; kingdom Metazoa; phylum Arthropoda; class Insecta; order Hymenoptera; family Pteromalidae; genus Philotrypesis; species Philotrypesis tridentata. Next base: position 421,530 of record JACCIB010000076.1, on the reverse strand, counting down.
ATTATACCGATAAGTTTTTGCAGCAAGAAGTTGTAACGGCTTCGGTGTGTAGTCTTTTGAATAAATTGTTATTTTCATCCCTAGAAGGCGATTGCGTTGAGGAATCAAGATCACATAGTAATACTTACGTAGTTTATAATATTAAATATAGTCATAATGAAATAGATCTTTCTGTTAGGATTGCCTTCCACTTCGTGGATAAGTGAATCGGAAAAGATTAAACAACATGATGCAGTAAAACCGTGTTGAAATATTTTTATGGAAAAGCTTGCCGTCCCGTCTTATAATAAATAATCGATGAATTACTAAATGTCATTGAATCATGACTATTATCATAAAATATCGAATATAAGTCAACTTATCTTTCTATTATCATGTAGAATTCATATACTATTTGAAATACATGTTAAACTATGCGAACAATGACCTCAAATGATAATTACAATTATTTCGAATTAAGTATAGAATTGAAACTAAATATGAAAGATAAAAAAATATTAATTCATTATTTTTCAACTTCATTAATTTTTTAAAAATTGACCTTACAAATATCACGATATTTTCTATATTTGCATTCTACATTTGATTTGAAGATGATATCTATCATGATATATCATAGGACGGGACGACAAGTTTTTCCATAAAAAAATGTCAACACGGTTTCACTGCATCATGTTGTCTAATATTTTCCGATTCGCTTATCCACGAAGTGGAACGCAACCCTAACAGAAAGATCTATTTGATCATGACTATATTTAATATTATAAAGTACGTAAGTATTACCCCATATAGCACCCAACACTCTGGGAATATTGCTGGAATGTTGCTTTGGTAAGTAAAGTAGGATCAATTATGTTGCGGGAAGGTTACGTAACCAGCTGGCCACGGTCAGGCAACATTGCTGCGAAGTCGAATGTCCGTTTTAATATTACATCGATTCGATCGGTATTTCGGACCCATCCGTAGAAAGTAATATTACAGTAATATTGTAGGAAGCTTATTCAACATTCCCAGAACATTAATATATTATATACTTTTTATCGATTTTTTCGAAAAAATTTCTTCTTTATTGAAATAATACAGCAATGTTATGGTAACATTGCACAACGTTATCACAGCATTACTGGAATATAATATCTTACAAAGGGATCAAAGAAAAATGGTTAAAAAAAATTTCTCCGGTCGGGATTTGAGCCCAACTCCTTTCGCTCAGTAGACTCGCTCGTTATCCACTGAGCTATTGTTTTGTTGTTGTCATTGAAGATAATGTGTAGGTTAAAATGAAAGATAAAGAAGGGCCTTTAAAATATAACCTAGGTTCAAAATTATTTGACAATAACAAAACAATAGCTCAGTGGATAACGAGCGAACGAGAGAAATTTTTTTTAAACATTTTTCTTTGATCCCTTTGTAAGATATTATATTCTAGTAATATTGTGATAACATTGTGCAATATTACCATAACATTGCAGTATTATTTCAATAGGGAAGAAATTTTTAGCTTACTACAATATTACTGCAATATTACTTTCCACGGATGAGTACGGAATACCGATCGAATCGATGTAATATTAAAACGGACATTCCACTTCGCAGCAATGTTTTCTGACTGTGGCCAGCTGGTTACGTAACCTTCCCGGAACATAATTGATCCTACTTTACTTACCAAAGTAACATTTCAGCAATATTCCCAGAGTATTGGATGCTATATGGGAACATTCAATACATATATACTATTAATAAAAAATACACGGCGCAACAATTTATTCAAAGTTAATCGTACTTTGCACTTAGAAGCACAGTGCACAAAATCATACGAAACTTTTTTTTGAAGAGAAATATATGCATTTAAATTTTTTTCATCACAAGAATTAACTAAATTTAATAAACACAGTTTAATTCCAAAATCACTCTAAAGTTAAATAGTCTGAATAAGTTAAATGAATCAAATAATCACATCGTAATCAATTCACACATTATTTGCAAAATCAATAAATTCATTTGCACAACATTCGCTTAAAACTCGATGAAATACGAAAAACAAACTTCACACTAGTGCACTATCACTATTAACTATTTTGACTAATACATTGTCAGCGCCAGAAATAATTAACCAAGTCAATTAAAAAAAAGGCGTCTTTTATAATCAAACATCATAATTCGACACAAACTTTCTTTAACACACCATTTAAAAAAAAACAACGGTTCACGTCACTGCATCGTTAAAAAACTAAAACAAAACTCAAATTAACTATAACAAGAGCCAAAGCATTACACACATTTCACTACACAATAGCCAAACTTCAATTCTGTTTGACATGCATTCCTGTTTGGCACTAGAGATACACTAACTTCAACACAAAATTAACTAGTGGCAACAGTCCAAGGAAAATGCGACAATATTCCAAAAATCTGAAACTAATTGCACCACAATTCATCATAAAAACAGCGTCATTTCTAATTATCGTGTCACTGTCGAATCAAAACAATACCTTTGACTTCACACTTTTAGAGACTCAAAGCAATGGAACGCACTCCAACGAAAATATGTTCATGGATTATAAAAAAGAAACAATCACATTTCATCAATTCTTAACAAATGCTGCACCACTATTTCACTTTAAACTAATTTGAATTAAATAAAATCTAGCGATACTCAATACGTACTAAATCGAGTAAATTTAGCAATCATTATTACACTTAAACAACTCACTAACGCACAAATACAACTGAATATACCTTCTGTAATACACGGCACATAATAAATCAAAATATAGTGTAAACAACGTTATACATTTCTCTCAAACACAAAATAGCTCCATCACTTATAAAATAACAATAACCTGTTGGAATAACTACTTACAGCACAACTCGACTGTCACAAACACATTTTATCAAAGTATTTAATTGAAGATAACAAAATGCACACAATCACTTGGATCTACACGAAAACAAAAAAGTATTAATTGACATTTCAATATAACTACTTTAGTTAAATTGATTAGCGAGCACAACATCTGTCATATTAGCTTCAAATCTTGAGACACTGCATCTGTAAAAAAGTAAAAACAAGCAATTTTAACACAAAGCAACGTGTTCTACATTAATTGCTTTATAAAAATAAATAATAAACAAGAATACTCATCTGATGACTCCTCATCCTTACTGCGAAGACTTCATGTACTGATTATTTTTCAGCAAGTCCCATTTACAAGACACGATCTATACAGTTTAATAAAGAACTTTCTCGCGAATTCACCACGTACGAGTTTCGCGCACTTCTGATCAGTTTTAACAATTTTCCAGTGCTGGGAAAACTTGGTCCTTCGCGATCGCGACGCGCACGAGGTTAAACACTAAAACATAGGACTGCACCATATTGGGTAATATGACACCATATATATAGGTAACCAAGATGGCTGTGCGTAATCGGGAAATAACATTGCGTCTTATGTGGGCCGGACGTATTTGTATTTTTACAGCAAATTTGGTAAATAAACAGTCCCTAAGGCCAGTGAAATTGGATTAAACAATGTTTTCTGAATATGTTTACAAAATTTGAATTACTGAACTACTTGTCAACCTACTTGTCTGCTGCACAGGCAACGCGACGCGCTGACAAATTGTCTAGCAGACAAGTAGATTTAACCTCAATTTTTGGTACTTCAGTGTATGTTTCTAAATATTAGATCAAGAGTTCAGTAATTCAAATTTTGTAAACATATTCAGAAAACATTGTTTAATCCAATTTCACTGGCCTTAGGAACTGTTTATTTACCAAATTTGCTGTAAAAATACAAATACGTCCGGCCCCCATAAGACGCAATGTTATTTCTCGATTATACACAGCCATCTTGTCTATCTATATATACGGTGTCGTATTACCCAATAGCTATATAAACTGTAGCCAGCGCCACACTCGATACTATCGATCTATACTTCAATCATTGAAACTTAATGCTAATTCAAGCGACTTTAAGAGTGCATTTCAATTTTTTTTTTCATGTGAACCATAAGAACTCAATTAAAACTTAACATTCAATTATTACTTATTAATAAACCAAACATAATTAAATAAGCCTGACTTTTACAACAAAACAAAATTTTTTTTTCAATAATTAACTCAGTGTACGAACACAATTGATTCAAACATAATAACTAGATCATTACATAAAAACAACGCAAATATAGATAAGTAATACAATCATACTCAAAAAATATATAATAATAATAACAGCGTAATTGAATCAATATTAATTATTTAATAATAATTATCAACAAAAGCTAAAATTCATTCAAGCACACAAATTTGGAATTCATAATTTCAAAAGAAAACCTTTAAATATTTTTGCACATTTTTAAAAAAAAAAAAAAAACTTTCTTCTCTAATTAAATACTAAACTTAGTCAATAAAAATTATTACAAATACTATCATAAACTTTAGCTTAGCATATTAAGTCGATTATTCATAAATTTTTTTTTAGATTATAGTCTCATTTTTACAACCAAACACATCAATAATCAATAATTAATTCTAAACTTTAAGCAACAATTATTATTAATTAATTATTAATCAACAATTATCATCAAAATTTATTTTGCAATTATTAATAAAGTTTTCTTTCTGAAATAACCTGACATAATTCAAAATTTGTTTTTCTTCTTCTCTTTGCTTTCTAAAAAATTTTATTTTGCAAACGCCCTATCTTCATTTCTTTTTTTTCTCTTTTTTTCAAATTTCTTTCTTCTCAGATTCTCCCCGCACACTAAAATTACTTTCAAACAAATTCATATCACAGGAATACACTTTTGCATTAATTACTAAATACTAACATAAACTAAATTTCAAAATTGATTAAATTAACTAACAATAGATACTAAGCACTGCAAATATCCTTTTGTGAAAGTCGACAGCATACTTATTCCCGTTTGCCAAATCCCAAAATATTTTTTTTCCCTTTTTATTCAACTCCATCGTTGCAAAATCATTAATTAACAAGAATTCGAATCAACCCATCAAAATACAACTTAGAAGCCAACTGGTTAACGGTTCAAATTGCTCTCGTTTCAAAATTTTCGTTGGCTTTCTCTCCTCCATTTTTGTTCCAATTCACTTGGTTGCAATCTCACTATTGATCTCGGTTCACGTCGAAATTTTTTTGTTGTACATTCCAATCGTCATATCTCCACTCTCTTCGTTCATAAGTATAAGCATAACGAATATAATTATTAGACTACATATTTTTTTTTGCAACAAACGCATTTGCAACAAGAATCTCTATAAGTAAGACAACCACGAACATCAACAAAATGACGGGCTCACAGTCGACAACCAATGAAACAGCGGATGCTTCAGCATAACTAATAACATCAATGGCTGAAAGTTTCACATTGATGAATTGCATCAATGGTATACCAACATTTGATGGCAAATATCACCCGCTGAGAACTTACAAACAAGATTTGCGCAACGCTCAGGAACTGGTGCCGCAAAACCTGCGCTCATAATTCATGAAAAATGCTCTACAGAAATTGACCGGAGTCGCAAGAAAAAGCATAAATAACAAGAAAATAGATAATATAGATGATTTAATAAAACATCTCAAACAGCGATTTGGTCCAGGCAGAGACTACGAATACTTTATTCACGAACTAAAAGACTTAAGGATGAGACAAAAAGACAACGTTGGCGACTTCTACGATGATATTTGTGTATTATTGAGCAATGCACGCAACGCGTTAAAAGAAGAAAAAGGAGAAGACAACATAGCTCTACTCATCTCGTCACTAAAAGATGAAGCAGTAGACATATTTATAAGAGGTTTACCACCAGCATTGTCAATAGTGGTCGACGCTACAAAACCTAATACCATAAAAAATGCATATGAAGAAGCCGTCCGTCTTGAAGTGAGAATGGAGGTCAACATGATACCAGACACAAGACCTTACAATGGCAGAAGAAACAATTACCATAACAATTATCAATAAACAATGATTATTAACTCAACCCATACAACAATTATTATGCAACAAGGAATTCTGGATATATTGGATACATTGAAAACAAGCCATCAGAAAATCAACTGCAAAATCAACAATGTCAAGAAAACAATTATCAACAAAATAAGCAACAAGGTTATTAACAATATCAGCAACAAAATTATCAGCGTCCACAATATAATAACCAAAATCAACAAGGTTATTACAAAAATAGTCAAAATTACAGAGGAAATTATCAAAGAGGATATCAGAATAACCAAAACACAAATTGGAGAAACAATAACAATGGGCAACAAAAGCAATTGTTCAACCCACAAAATGGTCAATTTAAAAACTACTACAATAACAGACCTGACCAACGAGAAAATTGGAGAGATCAACCAAACCATCTAAATCAAGGTAACAATAAATTAAACTACCATGGGGCTCGTTACGATCCAACAATAAACGTCACAACAACCTGCAGCATTCCAATAGTGTGCTCAGCCAACTGTAAAAATCCTCAAAAACATGACTGGGAAAATAATGAACCAACAGTACTCAGAATAAGAGTTCCAGAAGGTACCACTTCACCATGGCTCCTATTCATGATTGACAATGGAGCCATAGTGAATATAATAAAACTCAACCTACTACATGATGATCTGCCATTTAACACTGAAGATAACACCGAATTAGGAAGCATAACCATGCAAACAGTACAAACGTTAGGATCAGTATACTTGCTGATCTGAAACACACCGGTTAAATTCCAAAAAGTACACGATGATTTTCCCATTCAAGCAGACGGTATGCTTGGCAGAAATTACCTCAAAAAAGAGGAATTAGTAATTTCATACTACAAAAACGCATTGATGGTAAACAGTGACGTCATGTACACAATACCATTTAAGGGTCATGAAGAAGAACATTTACCCAAAAACGCAAAAAAGCAAAAAATCGACAGCCTACAATAAGTAAATGAAGCAAAAAACACAACTGAAAACTCCTTCGAAACTGCACCTGCAAATACAAATAATGGATTAAAGTGCACAATACCAGCAAGAACCAGACAAGTCATGCAAATAAATCTAATCAAAACAGATTTAAAAGAAGGATATATCCCACGAATTGACACTTGTAACAACGATATATTCATGGGTGAAGGTAAATATATGAATTACAACAAAACATGCAAGATTTTAGCAATAAACACAAGCCAAGAAGATATAAACATTAAAGTTAATGCAAAAGAACTAATACCGTTTGACACAGAACCGAATTTTCTAAAAGAAACCGACAGTGAATTTGACGGTGAAGTAGTTTCTAATATTTAAAGCTGCCATCAGAAGAGATCATCTCAACATTGAAGAAAAGGACATAGTCGATCGAATCATTGATGATTATTTAGACAGATTTTTATTGCCCGGAGATAAACTACCGTGCACAGACATGATAGAGCACAACATATATCTAGAAGACAACGTGCCTATTAACACAAAACAACATAGACACCCACCAAACACAAAGATATTGTGAGGGAAAGTGTGCAAAAGAAATTGAGAGACAGGATAATAATTGACTCGAACTCGCCATACAATTCTCCCATCTAGATTATACCAAAAAAGCCAGACAGTCGAGGAAATCCAAGATGGAGAATGGTGATAGACTTTAGAGAATTAAACAAAGCAACTATTAAAGACGCTTACCCACTACCAAATATAGCAAATATGCGTCAGGGTTCCAAAAAATATTCATGGCACCTGAAGATTGTTATAAGACAGCGTTTACCACAATAAATGGTTATTATGAATACAAAAGAATGCCAGAAGGTTTAAAAAACGCCACGGCCCCATTTCAGCGTTTAATGGAAAAAATCCTACGCGGCCTGCAAAATATAGAAATGCTAGTATATTTAGATGACATTATTGTCTACAGTAAAGCCTTAAACAACATGAACAAAGAATTTGAAATCTAATGGAAAGATTAAGATAAGCTAAACTTGTGCTACAACCTGACAAAATCGAATTTTTCAGAAAAGAAGTTGCATTTTTGGGACACATAATCAGTGCAAGAGGTATTGAACCAAACCCAAAGAAAGTCGAAGCAATAGCAAAACTACCACGACCAAAGTGTAGAACAAACATTCAACAAGGTTTAGGAATGTTTCGATATTACCAAAAATATATACAAAAATTTTCAGACAAAGCAAGGCTATTAACTGCCTTGCTACAAAATAACAAAAAGTTCGAATGGACACAAGAATGTGAAGACGCTTAAAATGAATTGAAACAATGTCTCATCAGTGAACCAATTTTGCAATTTCCAGATTTCGACAAGGAATTCATATTAATAACGGATGCGTCAGATTATGCAATTGCTGCAGTTTTAAGTCAAGAAACCGATGGTTTTGAACACCCTGTTCAATTCCTATCAAGAATACTCAGTAAAGCTGAAAGAAATTACAATACAACCGAAAAAGAGTGTCTGGCAGTACGGTACGCTCCAATTTTGACCATACTTACTATGCAGTAAATTCACCCTAGTGTTTGATCACGAAGCATTGAATTGGATGCACAGTAGAAAAGATCCAGGTCAAAGATTAATGAGATAGATGCTCCGTTTTACAGGTTATGAATACACTTTCAAGTACAAACCTGGAAGACTGAACAGAAATGCAGACGCATTATCTCGAAATCCACCAACACTCACAGAAGAAGAAATAAACAAAAACCTCTCAAAATTAAAAGTAATTATCATATACGAACAAAGGCCAAGCACATCGAAGGAAAGAAATCTAACAAGACGAAGACCACAAACCTTGGGCACATGCACCCAAAGGTAGAGAAAGACCAGTCGGAGCGAAAACAAATAAAGATGCTCCACAACTAGACTACAGTGTAATAGCTCAAAGAACGAGAGCAAAAGCACCTCAAGCCCAAAGCAAAATACGACAATATATTAAACAAGGAGCGTATCCAAAATCAAAGCGATTGAAATCAATAAACAACAGCCAAGAAACCTCGACATCAAAAACACATAATGATGATACCACCAACAGTGACATAGACGCCAATACTTCTACAAGGACGAACATGTCAAACACTTCATGGATGTCTTCGACAGCAGTAGATGGTAGTTCAAGTGACAACCCGCCACTAGAAGTTCCAAGACGCAGTGCATTAAGAATAGATGAGTCAGAAATATATAGACAAACGATCAGTGATAACGATGAATTATCATCCAATAACAGCATCGACAAAACAATAAGCAATATAGAAATAGCAGTAACATCTAAAAGTTATACAGACACAAACAAGTCATCTGATAATGAATCAATAGCTAACGCATCGAATGTCACAACATTATCACGAAAAGAAGTTGAAGAAGCTAGCAGAAAATTAGAAGAAAGCATAGCAAGATTTGAAGAGTTCCACCCACAACACACAGAAATCAACAAAGATTACGACATCGCTGTAACCCACTTTTCTGATGGAGAAGAACAAACAGAGGAAATGAGATTCTGCATGGACCAATTAAATACACATTACGGCACCAAACACATGGATGAAGTAATGGAAGAAGGACTCCAAAAATTAATAGAAAAATCACAACGAGATTTATTAAAAAGATATGAACAAGCAAGAGATTCTCAGCCTGAGGAAGATGACACATCAATGGACGGTGTCATCTATCCAACAAAAGGAAGGATTTCAGACACTATAACAATCGTCAATAAATCTCCTAATGCCAAACGTACGCCGCATCCGAACAAGAGTAACGCTGAAAACGACAGACACAAGTGTCATAACTGAAAATTTTGACGACAAAACTTATGAAATCAGGTACTCACAACCACCAGAGGTAACGGTCCCGTGGTTAGTGACAATGTTACAGTTATAAGAACCAATAAACAAAAGGTATGGTTCCATCCAAAAATCCACCAATTTGACAATTGACAAGGATTGAAACACAATTGGAAATTTCTACCCGAAAGAGTGCAAATAATAACTATTAGAGAATATCTAACATACAAAAAGGACAATTTAGTACATTTCCTTTCACAAGACTGCGAATGCACCACTTCAATAGTCAGACTACTCACTGACATAAGGGCAATAGAGTTAACTAATATCAAAAACAAAAAACCGCACATTGGTCAAATTTTTGTTACAGCATTCAAGAAATAGAAAATTTATTTTGTCATAATTAAAGCCAAGTATTATAACAAAATAAACATTGCAGAATTAGAGAATGCTTTGCACAATTTGAAAACAGTACTGACAAAAAATGAAGCAAAAAGTTTCAGAATATCTCACAGAGATGACTTAACAGATGAATTGGAACCCGGTCTAATCACCGAACCTCTAGCAAAAACATTCAACAATTCTCCAATAAAGGTAACAATCTGCTACGAAAAAGTAGAATTGCCATTGGAAAAGGAGAGAAAAAAAATTATAGCAAACCTACATGACAGCCTAACCGGTGGTCACAAAGGCATCAATCAAAAATATCGCAAAATTAGAGAATGATATAAGAGCGACGATGGCTCAATCGGTGGAGTATCGGGCTAGGAATCGGGCCAGTAATCCAGAGGTCCTGGGTTCAAGCCTGACTCTCGACGATTTTGGAGACACTTCTTTGTTTACATAAGTGTCTATACATCTGAGCTCCAGTGGTTCGGATTCCACTGTGTACAACGTGTATATTTCACTGTACATAAAACTGTAGGTCCCCATTGCTCTGCGCGATTACTTAAAAATAGTAGACTCAATGCACTGAAATTAAGTACTGAAAAGCGCAGGCATTGCAGAGCCATATAAGACTTATGTGAGGACTTGAAAAGGCTGTAAAAATAAAAAAAAATAGAGAACGATATTATTGGCCAGGAATGCGCAACGACATTCAAAATTACATCAAAAGATGCGAAAGTTGCCAAGAAAAGAAAATTGAAAGATTCAAGACAAGAGAACCAATGATTATCACTGACACACCAATAGAAGCTTTCGACAAAGTCTCAATTGACACAGTCGGCAAATTAAGATAAACGCCATCAGATAATTGTCACTTACTAACAATGCAATGTAATCTAACAAAATATTTAATTGCTATACCAATAAAAAATGAATGCAACCACCATTGCAGATGCACTGGTCAAGCATTTAATTTGTCAATTTGGAGCACCAAGAGCAATACTCTCAGACAGAGGAACAAGTGTTCTATCAAGCATAGTAGAAACAATGTTGCAAATTTTTAAAATAAACAGATTAACAATATCAGGTTACCGAGCACAAACAAATGGTTCATTAGAAAGAAGTCATGCACAACTAATAGAGTTCATGAGTTTAGTAACATAAAATCACACATAGAAAAATTAATTTTACAGATTTTATTTATTTTACGGAAATAAATTAATAACTCTTGAGAAAAAAACGGTTTGTAAAATAGTTTTTAAGTCATATTTTCAGTAAGATTTCTCATGAAATTACTCTGTAAAAAGTGGGTTAGAACAATCCTTTTCACAAGTTTGGCCTAACTAAAATATTTAAAACTCACGATTTTTCAAAAATTTACTTGAAACAGATTTATCAGTATTTTGTCGATATTTTCAAGGCAAATTTTTTTAGCAAAAAACAGCTTTCAGGACTATATTCTACGAACTATTAACTGTGAAAAAAGTGAATAAAAAAAAATTAATATTTTCAAAATTTTAACACACATGACCCCTTAATAAATAATTAAAATACATACATTTTCTCTCAAATACATGTCCTACCTATGAGGTGAGAGTGTAGATAGGACGTAACACGTTAAAAGATTAGAAATGACCCTCGACCACATGATAAAAAGTCATGAGAAACTATTAGAAATATTAAGAAAAATAAGAAATGGACAAGTTCACCCAGAACTACTCACACATGACATCTTGCAACAAATCGACGCAGATGTCAAAAAAGTAAGCACGGAAATGAATTTCCCAATTCCTTCTGAACACATGAGACCAGAAGAAATAATACGAATTTCAAAAATCGATGCATTACATCAGAATGGAAAAACAATCGTGATTCTACATTTACCATTAGTAGATCACGCTACTTACCAATTGCACAAAATGCACCCCATTGCGATACCACAATGGCACAACAATATTAGTTTGGGAATGGCCCACATAAAGCCATCACATACTCACATTGCCACAACCATAGATCAAACCAGATACATTAAATTCAACGAAAATAGGTTAAATAAGTGCATTACAGCCCACTATAAACAAACCTGTCCAAATCTTGGTGTACAACAAAATACACCAGAATTGACAGATTGTGAAATTACATTACTATGGAATCCCACCAATGACACCATCAAACATTGTGATATTAGAATCAATCTAGCGACCCAAATACAATGGAACTATCTAGAGCAAGACAAATCGTGACTTTACTCTATCATTTTTCCGACATCTGTAACTTTCATTTGCCAAAAAACACCCGAATATAAAATTATTATAAAAGAAGCGGGGATTTTAAGAATATCGCCAAAATGCATTGCAAAAACCGCAACCACGGTCCTAGTAGGAGAAAACACACCCGAGATAAACTTGACATATATTTACTCACCCAATGTTCAATTATAATTGACACAATCCTTACCCTCTGTTAAGCAAAAACATCGAAGCTAACCCAAAAATAAACATATTCAAAATCAAAAATAATAATGACAAAACAACAAATAATAACAATGAAAGACCCCTAAATGAAATTTTGGATGAATTAAACCAAATTAGTGCACACAAACGCAAAAATTTTCAAACAAATACCTTAATTTATGAAGGATTAACCTCACAAATAATAATAATCATTAGAATTACAGTCATAATCATAAAATCAAAAATTCTAAAGAACTTGACTCCGTTTACGCAAAAACACAAACATCGAATACAAATAGGCAAAACAGACACCACAATCGCATTAGTACTAGAAGCAATACCAATAGGAGAAGGTGCAACATCCAAATACATGACGAGACAAGACACACAGAAGTCACAGACCAAACAGACCCTACCAATATAAGAGGCAGAAACACCCTATCAACATGTTTCGATTCTAGAAGGAAAAACGTCAACATGGCCACAAAACAACGAAAATCAATTACCGTCTTCTGCGACAACGAAATACCAATGTATGCAATTATAAAAGAATTCGAATACATCGCAACACCAAATACAATTTACTATGAACAACATAAATACGAACCAGGAACAAAAAAGATCACCATGACATTCAACACTGAACGAGACGCAACCAAGGCCTATGAAAGACGAGCAGTTTTGATCAAGCAAAATCGATTAAAAAAATAAAAGGAACAACAAACAGCGAAAAAGAGAAACACACAAAAGAAGAAGAACCAATGGACATACAATACAAAAAGGCATGTTCGGTAAAGTCAGAAATACACATAATCAATAAACCACCAACACCAATGGACAATCATCGACTATTCTGCACCCTAACGTGGGAATACTCAGAAAGCGTTAAAGATGAAATATTCTTGAGAGCATTCACAAAATATGGACAACTAGTATATCATCAAACCATCAAGGACAGAAAAGGAAAATTAGCCTATGGATACGTGCAATACTTCAAAGAAGAAGATGCCAAAAGAGCAAAAGAAGAATGTGACCCAACATACAACGCAGTATATTCAGTACCAAGGAAAGTGCGAAAATCTAACAAAGAAAAGGACACAAAAAAACATAATAAATGCATTAATTACATAGATATAGACATCTACCAATTGCCCGAAATCACATGCGCAAAACAGATGGAATGGAAAGAGAAACTACAAAAATCAAGAATACCAATTGCTAAACAACAAGCTGAAAACAAAGCCAATCTGATAGAAAACCAAACTTCAGAAACAATGGAAAATAATGTTATCACAATAATGGATACCACCACAGATATAATAACAACGAACCAAGAAAACGCGTTACTTGACGAGACAAACTACCTAAATATGGACTTACTGAATATTTAGATGCGCCGACCCTATTACAACTTAGTAACAATAACACAATATATATATATATGTGCCGACCCAAAACCCAAAATATGTCGTAATTAACACAAAACCACACAGTATTAACACTAAAGTAAGCACACGTACCTTCTGTTACAGTAAAGAAAAATCCAACAATGGACACCATTAGCCTAGACATCGACTTACCAATTCGCTATTTCGAAAAAAATTACCCCAGAGAACCCCTCGCCATCTCAATCAAGCATTGTTCATACCAATTTGAAGACATAAATATTCACATCAAAAATGATATACCATCATTTATGCGCTTCCACACATCACCCATGCATTACGTACCGTGGCAATAAGAAGACCATTATACATGGTAGGAAAGAAACATCAACTTTCTAAAAACAAACCAAAAAATTTCTCTAGCGAACAATCAAATGAGTCAGAAGAGCCAGATAACGAAAACATCATGGCTACCATCCATGATGCAAAAAAAGTCTTTTTCGTAGTAAATGACGAAGAAACCAATACGGAGCTTATCTAAAAAGATTATCTAAAAAGAAATACACAAATAGTATACCACCGACTTTCATGCGAAGGAGACATGAAGGTACCAGACAAATACTTACTGGAAACGGTGTTCCACAGTGAAGAAAATCTTGACAAAACAATAAAAAAGGTATGTAAAAAATTCAAATATCCGACACTACAATGGAAAAGAAAACAACCAAACTACTCAGGCGAAGACGAATCTGAAAAATCAAAAGACTGTGACAAAGAAATTAAAGAGGAAGAGAAGCAAAAACAATAGCTAAACAAAGAGGTTCCAAAGGAGCGACAAGAAAAATGAACAGTAGAAAAAGCAAAAGATATATTAAGAGGACAGATACACTTTTAAAACGTTAAATAATGAAAAAATGAATTTAATCAAGGGGGGCGGTAGCGCCACGATGGCAAGTATAACGTACGTCAGTACGTATGCCGCCGTCGGGCGCAAGCCAGACCCTATATATACTTTAAATTAGCCCTGTTGAAAACTCGACATACAGTTATCTTCGCATTAACAACTTTGTTTGTTGCATATGAGCATCCAGATGAAAGTTTGCGACAAAACTAACAAAATGACATCGGTGTCATATTTTGTGAAATTGCTTCTATCAAAACTTATTGCGAAGTGAAAGTTCGGCATCACGAATTCACCTATACGAAAATTCTTCTCCCGGAGAAAATGTTCTCCGCGGAAGTACGTCATCATGTGACGTCAGCTCTAGGTATACTATTGTATGTATACAGTTTATATGTGTGCAAATGCAGACGAGCAGACATTTTTATGTGCAGATGCAGACGTTTTGTATTAAGCAATACAATAACACATGCTGTCATGTTAAAGAAATATACTTTTATATAGTTTGTGGTGCAGATGACGATTACAATAACAGAGTTTATTAATATATCAACAACAAATTCTATTTATAAGTAATTATAAAAATATAGTAAAATTTAACCTAAATATATATTTTATAAAAACAGTGCTATTTTAATATTTTAGGACATCTCACAAACATGACTAATAGGCTAGAATTAGATAAGTATTTAGTTTTACTTTTTTATAAATCGTACATAATATAATCAAAGATTTTGTGAACTGATTCTTTGTTAAAATGTTCTTTTTTATTTTTCAGGTTTTATTGGAAGGCATACAACTATCAGGTTATAAACAATTTTCTTGTGATGTGATGTGATATGACAAGCTAGTGACGTGAAAAATGTTTTTTCAAGGTTTTTAATTATTATATAAGTTCAAAAGACAAATGGTTTAGAAGCTTTTCCCCATTTTGAGAGAGCAAGTACTGTGACGTAGTATCCAGTGGCTGGACTTTGAAGAAGTCCAGTTTCTGGTATCCGAACAGCGTTACTATTATTTATTGAACAAGAGGTCTCAAAGGGAATTCCGCAAGAACTTATTCACACTTCGGATCGCGGTGTGATGTGTAAGAAGTGTTTCCCGAATAAATTACCACGTCGAAATACTTTTAACTCGCACTTTATTTAACTCCACGCAAATACACAATAACAATGATGCACGCTTTCCTCTCTCACGCGCTCGCGCTAGCTCGCTCTCGGCTTCGCTCTAACATTCACACAGATTCGCACACTCGTCACGCGGCCGTGTTCTCCGCACGGCCCGGCTCGGCCTCGGCTTCTCCTCACGCGCGCTCTATCTCCCGCACCAGCTCTAGCGCACTCGGCTCTCCGCGCCGCCGCTGCGGCGCTCACGCTATAGATATACACGCGCTCAGCTCGACGTCGAAGCCGCTCGCCGCTTCGAACAACACCAACTCTCGCGAATCTACACGCAATTTCGCGTTCACAATTATCTCGCTCGGCTTGCTACCTCTCTCACGCAATCGTACATTCACACAATTCACAAACATTCACAAACACGCGCTCGGCGTCTCGATCGCGGACAAAGAATGGTAATCACACTTACAAACTTTATCTCTCTTTCTCGGCCTCGGCTTTATGTATCGTCTACTTCCTCAGCACTCTCGTCTTCTTCCTCGGCTCTCGATTGACCCTCCGCTCTCCGGTGGATCGTCGGCGTCTATCTCTTGCTGCTGTTTTCCTCTGCAACTCGTCCTGATCTCGTCGCTGTATGGTCTTCTGAGCACTCGCACAGTGCACAGATGATCACCACTCAATCGCGAAACCCGGCATCCGCTCTCCAAAGGCTCACAAAGGAAAAGATATCGGCAATCGTCCACACGTCGGGTCTTTACAGCTCCAAGCGAAAAAGGCCACTGACGCCGCGCGGCGTTCGTCTCGACTCGATCGCCTCGGCGGCGTTCGCGTCGCGGCGGACCAATCACGGGGCGGCTCTACATGTCTCGTTCAATCGCTATGTTGTCAGGCCCTTCTGGCTGTCATATTCTGTCAGCCCGGCCCCTCCCAGCTCCTCTATCTCGTCGCGAACCAATCACACATCGCATTCACTCTCTCTCCCTCGCACTCATATACTCGCACGCATTTACAGAATTCACGAGCTTTCCTGTCGCAGCATGAATTACAATTCTCAGAAGTATTTTCTTGAACTGTGAATTCCTCGGCAGGAACGGCTTCGCTGAATTCTCCCATCTTCTCTCGTATGCTCGGCTTCTTCGGGCAAGGCTCGGCCCGACTCCTCGTGGACACCTCCGGCTCGTTCGCGTACACACAATTAAAATTTTCGATTATTCCTGGGTAACATAGAAAATGTCTATGTTGCCAATGGACTTAGGGTTCGATAAAAGACGACTCGTCTCAGTACACTAAGTTTCCAGACGAAACGAGACTTTTCCCAATGGAAAAGGATGTTTTATTTTGTATAAGATGACGAGAACTTATGAAGGCCTACAACTATCATGTTATAGAAGCAAAGAATTTTCTTGTAAAGTGACAAGCTAGTGAAAGTGTTGTATTTTCATCGTTTAAGTATCAAGAAGGTTTTTACACAATTTCTATTAGGAGGTTACGCAACTGTCATGTTATAAAGGGAAGGAATTCCTGTGAGAAGCTAGTGATGTGAAAAATGTTTTTTCAAGATTTATAAATATTATATAAGTTCAGAAGACAACTGGTTTACAAGTTTTCCCCAATTTTGAGAGAGCAAGTACACTAAGTTTCCAAACGTAACCAGACTTTTCCCAAGGGAAAAGCATGTTTTGTTTTGTATAAGGTAACGAGAACTTATGAAGGCCTACAACTATCATGTTATAGAAGTAAAGAATTTTCTTGTGACGTGACAAGCTAGTGAAAGTGTTGTTCTTTCATCGTTGAAGTATCAAGAAAGTTGTTACACAATTTCTATTGGGAGGTTACGCAACTGTCATGTTATAAAGGGAAGGAATTCCTGTGAGAAGCTAGTGATGTGAAAAATGTTTTTTCAAGATTTATAATTATTATATAAGTTCAGAAGACAAGTTTTACCCAATTTTGAGAGAGCAAGTACACTAAGTTTCCAGATGTAACGAGACTTTTCCCAAGGGAAAAGCATGTTTTATTTTATATAAGGTAACAAGAACTTATGAGTTGTCAAACCTGTCACTCAGAGGGATAGTATCAGAATTTTCAAGTTGATACGGCTCAGCAAAATTAGAATTTTTGAATTTTGAAATTTCTAATCTCCGATTATCTGAATACTACTCAACTATACCATCTTCAAAATTCCTATACTATCTCTCTAAGCTGTGGGCTAAACCACTTGTATGCTCTTTTTACCTTTTAGAAATCAGAACATGCATTTCTATTGGGAAAAGAGACGTTCAACCCGTATTCTGGAAACTGCCTGTACTCAGGGCATACTGAAAATTGAAAATAACTAGTTCTTTTGTTGTTATTATCGATCTCTCCGAGGCAATGGTTTAGAAAGGGTTTAAAAAATTAAAACTCCTTTCTTTTAAGAAACGACGTTTCGGCCATCATTGTCGCCCTCATCAGGAAACTGTTAAAAAATTTTTTATTACAATAAACATACAGACTTTAAAATGAACAGAGTATTACATAGAAAAGGCGATATTTTTGAAACTTACATATTGGAGCACATTTGATTTGTGTACATCTCGATAATCCCTTCCCCCGGCTAGTTAACAGCGGGGGAAGAGAGAGACCGAGTGACACAGCTATTATTTATACCGCTTTGTCAGCTACTGTCTCGGAAGTGAGGAAGTAGCCGGCAATCGTCGCTTATATAGTGCGAAAAGTCTTTCGCGCGGTTTGTTTACACATGACCTCACGCATCACCTCATCCTTTCGATGTATACAAATTTGATTTTAAATCTTAAGCTGGTATATTAAATGTGTGCACACGATATTGAGTTTCTGGGTATCCTCTTTCTTATTGATACCATTATCTTCCAAATGTGTATGCATCATTTCCGAGATCAATCTTTTATTTAAATTGTTTTCTTTGTTTTTCATTTTAAATCCTTCAAAATTAAAAGTATGATTGTACTTTTTACTATGCTCGGAAATGACACTGACCTTAGATTTTCTATGTTCTTCAATACGTGTACACACATTTCTTTTTGTTTGGCCCACATATGTAGCCGTGCAATCGTTACATCCAAGTTTATAAACAACATTTTTCTCTAGGTGTTTCTCTTTTTTATCCTTTCCTTTCACAATAATATTGCACATATTACTGTGTATTTTTGGAATGGTTGTAATGTTGTTTTTCTTAAATGAATGTTGCACCCGCTCATAGAAACCATCGATGTACGGTATGCAAATGTGATTGTTATATGTATTGTTTTTCGCACATTGCACTGGTTTTTTAATCATTCTGATTGCAAATAATCGTTTTTTGACGTATTTTTCAACGAAAACAGAGGGGTAATCATTATCGAATAATAGACATTTTACAATATCAATGTTCTTCTGATGAAAACATTTATCCGATAACTTCACCGCCCTGTCAACTAGATTATACAACATGGCAATTTTTTGACTTATCGGGTGTTGCGAATTAAAGTGCAAAAATCTGCCAGAGAAAGTTGGTTTCGTGTACCAATCAGTTTTTATTCTATGTGTTTCATTAATCAATAATACGTCCAAAAAACTTATGGATTTATTCACGTCTGCTATTATACGAATTAAATATTTTTAACGTTTCATCTACTTTTCCTTTCGGAATACAAGTAATGATATCGTCGACGTAACGGAAAAAGAACACGGGTTGATAAGTTAATTTTGAAATGCACTCCGTTTCGAGATCATCCATAACAATGTCAGCGAACAATCCCGAAATTGGGGAGCCCATAGGTGTACCAAAAAGTTGTTTATAAAGTTTACCATTGAATTGGAAGTATGTATTATCCATAAGTAGACTACAAGCATCTAAAATATCGTCAAGTGAAATTTCAAACTTTCTCGCTATTTGTATGTATATTTTTTCAATACTCTGCATGACTAGTGTTTTATCAATATTTGTATATAACGATTTTACGTCTAAGCTGACAATACAGTGGTCATTCGGAATGTTTACATTTTTAATTTTATCTATAAAATCATAACTATTTTTTATGTATGAACGAGGTTTTTTAATACTATGTTGAAAGATTTTAAATAAATATTTTGATAAAAAATATGTAGGTGAGCCTATTGTTGAAATAATAGGTCTTAGAGGGTGGTCTTTCTTGTGAATTTTTGGTAAACCGTACGCTTTTGGTAGACATGTATCAGTTTGTGTGAAAAACTGTTTTTTATATTGTTTACCAAAAAAACCATTTTCATTCCACATATTTGTTAGCTTCTTTACATTCGATTGCAATTTTGTCAATGGATTTTTCTTAATTATACTGTATGTGTTAGTGTCAGCTAAAAGATTTTCCATCTTATCAATATAATCGTGTTTATACATCGCAACTGTTACATTACCTTTGTCAGCAAAGGTGAACATAATATCTTTATGAGTCTTAATGAAATTCTTAGTTTCCGTTAATTTATTTTCAAAAATCTTTTCTTCTATAGTATCTCGTTTTATTACGGTGTTGTGTGATATTATTTATTAATGTGTTTCGGACTCTATTTGCAGTACTATCGGGAATGTTATTAATTGATATTGTGTTTTCTAAGTTTTTGATGCATTCAATAACCAGAACTTCATTAAGACTACTCGTAGGATTAAATTTCCTACCTAGTGCGGTCACATATTTTACATTAGTCGGTATGTCTATATTTGTCAAATTGGTGAACCATTTTTCAAAACTCGGATTCTTAACATTTTTTCTATTTACATTGTCGAATTTTCTATTATGAGTCATATTGAGATTAAAGCGAAGGTTGGTATTATGCTTGTTCTGATTTGACGTAACAAAATCTAAAACTTCATGTGGAAGTATTTCTTGTAAAACTTTGTGTATTTTTTTTTATTGAAGAACATAGAATATCTTAGGACAGTGTCATTTCCGAGCATAGTAAAAAGTACAATCATACTTTTAATTTTGAACGATTTAAAATAAAAGACAAAGAAAACAATTTAAATAAAAGATTGATCTCGGAAATGATGCATATACATTTGTAAGATAATGGTATCAATAAGAAAGAGGATACCCAGAAACTCAATAACGTGTACACACATTTAATATACCAGCTTCAGATTTAAAATCAAATTTGTATACATCGAAAGGATGAGGTGATGCGTGACATCATATGTAAACAAACCGCGCAAAAGACTTTTCGCACTATAGAAGCGACGATTGCCGGCTACTTCTGAGACAGTAGCTGACAAAGCGGTATAAATAATAGCTGTGTCACTCGGTCTCTCTCTTCCCCCGCTGTTAACTAGCCGGGAGAAGGGATTATCGAGATGTACACAAATCAAATGTGCTCCAATATGTAAGTTTCAAAAATATCGCCCTTTCTATGTAATACTCTGTTCATTTTAAATTCTGTATGTTTATTGTAATAAAAAATTTTTTGACAGTTTCCTGATGAGGGCGACAATGATCGCCGAAATATCGTTTCTTAAAAGAAAGGAGTTTTAATTTTTTAAACCCTTTCTAAACCATTGCCTCGGAGAGATCGATAATAACAACAAAAGAATTATAACAAACTACCGAGGGATAAAATCATACTAGATAGTGTATACACACTCATCTAAATACATTAAACATGGACCGTGGATCTTCACCGGTTCTAAGCAACGTTTCCTTTGACGATATTGAGAGAATATACGGAGCTGAAGTACGACAGCACATTAAGACATGGATCACGCTACCTAACGAGAGCAAGATCCCAAAGACACTTCCTACTGCGATGCAGGACATACGACACACGCCCTGCAAACGTCAACAACATCGCAAGTAGTCTGAATCATTTAAATCTTCATAGTGACTTGGTTCGAAATCAATTCAAAAAAGTTGTTAATAACTTGCAACATAAGATTCTAATTCTTGAGATAGAAGATATTTGTATACATATTAGTTTTATAGATTCACGGTGTGAGAAAATACACAAAGTTTTACAAGAAATACTTCCACATGAAGTTTTAGATTTTGTTATGTCAAATCAGAACAAGCATAATACCAACCTTCGCTTTAATCTCAATATGACTCATAATAGAAAATTCGACAATGTAAATAGAAAAAATGTTAAGAATCCGAGTTTTGAAAAATG
The DNA here is from genome assembly GCA_018906965.1 of Philotrypesis tridentata. Classification (NCBI taxonomy): domain Eukaryota; kingdom Metazoa; phylum Arthropoda; class Insecta; order Hymenoptera; family Pteromalidae; genus Philotrypesis; species Philotrypesis tridentata. The sequence continues at coordinate 399,369 of JACCIB010000076.1, read as the reverse complement.
GTTCACCAATTTGACAAATATAGACATACCGACTAATGTAAAATATGTGACCGCACTAGGTAGGAAATTTAATCCTACGAGTAGTCTTATTGAAGTTCTGGTTATTGAATGCATCAAAAACTTAGAAAACACAATATCAATTAATAACATTCCCGATAGTACTGCAAATAGAGTCCGAAACACATTAATAAATAATATCACACAACACCGTAATAAAACGAGATACTATAGAAGAAAAGATTTTTGAAAATAAATTAACGGAAACTAAGAATTTCATTAAGACTCATAAAGATATTATGTTCACCTTTGCTGACAAAGGTAATGTAACAGTTGCGATGTATAAACACGATTATATTGATAAGATGGAAAATCTTTTAGCTGACACTAACACATACAGTATAATTAAGAAAAATCCATTGACAAAATTGCAATCGAATGTAAAGAAGCTAACAAATATGTGGAATGAAAATGGTTTTTTTGGTAAACAATATAAAAAACAGTTTTTCACACAAACTGATACATGTCTACCAAAAGCGTACGGTTTACCAAAAATTCACAAGAAAGACCACCCTCTAAGACCTATTATTTCAACAATAGGCTCACCTACATATTTTTTATCAAAATATTTATTTAAAATCTTTCAACATAGTATTAAAAAACCTCGTTCATACATAAAAAATAGTTATGATTTTATAGATAAAATTAAAAATGTAAACATTCCGAATGACCACTGTATTGTCAGCTTAGACGTAAAATCGTTATATACAAATATTGATAAAACACTAGTCATGCAGAGTATTGAAAAAATATACATACAAATAGCGAGAAAGTTTGAAATTTCACTTGACGATATTTTAGATGCTTGTAGTCTACTTATGGATAATACATACTTCCAATTCAATGGTAAACTTTATAAACAACTTTTTGGTACACCTATGGGCTCCCCAATTTCGGGATTATTCGCTGACATTGTTATGGATGATCTCGAAACGGAGTGCATTTCAAAATTAACTTATCAACCCGTGTTCTTTTTCCGTTACCTCGACGATATCATTACTTGTATTCCGAAAGGAAAAGTAGATGAAACGTTAAAAATACTTAATTCGTATAATAGCAGACGTGAATAAATCCATAAGTTTTTTGGACGTATTATTGATTAATGAAACATATAGAATAAAAACTGATTGGTACACGAAACCAACTTTCTCTGGCAGATTTTTGCACTTTAATTCGCAACACCCGATAAGTCAAAAAATTGCCATGGTGTATAATCTAGTTGACAGGGCGGTGAAGTTATCAGATAAATGTTTTCATCAGAAAAACATTGATATTGTAAAATGTCTATTATTCGATAATGATTACCCCTCTGTTTTCGTTGAAAAATACGTCAAAAAACGATTATCAGCAATCAGAATGATTAAAAAACCAGAGCAATGTGCGAAAAACAATACATATAACAATCACATTAGCATACCGTACATCGATGGTTTCTATGAGCGGGTGCGACATTCATTTAAGAAAAACAATATTACGATTGCACGGCTACATATGTGGGCCAAACAAAAAGAAATGTGTGTACACGTATTGAAGAACATAGAAAATCTAAGGACAGTGTTATTTCCGAGCATAGTAAAAAGTACAATCATACTTTTAATTTTGAACGATTTAAAATAAAAGACAAAGAAAACAATTTAAATAAAAGATTGATCTCGGAAATGATGCATATACATTTGCAAGATAATGGTATCAATAAGAAAGAGGATACCCAGAAACTCAATAACGTGTACACACATTTAATATACCAGCTTAAGATTTAAAATCAAATTTGTATACATCGAAAGGATGAGGTGATGCGTGACGTCATATGTAAACAAACCGCGCGAAAGACTTTTCGCACTATATAAGCGACGATTGCCGGCTACTTCCTCACTTCCGATACAGTAGCTGACAAAGCGGTATAAATAATAGCTGTGTCACTCGGTCTCTCTCTTCCCCCGCTGTTAACTAGCCGGGGGAAGGGATTATCGAGATGTACACAAATCAAATGTGCTCCAATATGTAAGTTTCAAAAATATCGCCTTTTCTATGTAATACTCTGTTCATTTTAAAGTCTGTATGTTTATTGTAATAAAAAATTTTTTGACAGTTTCCTGATGAGGGCGACAATGATCGCCGAAACATCGTTTCTTAAAAGAAAGGAGTTTTAATTTTTTAAACCCTTTCTAAACCATTGCCTCGGAGAGATCGATAATAACAACAAAAGAATTATAACAAACTACCGAGAGATAAAATCATACTAGATAGTGTATACACACTCATCTAAATACATTAGAAAATAACTAGATTTTTATTAAGCAAATCAATGAGAGGGATAGCGTATGAAATTTCAGGTTAATCTTCTAGACCAATTTTAAAATAATTTTGATTTAAGGCATTCAAAATTGAACAGCTTAAAATTGGTCTAGATGATTAACTTGAAATTCCATATGCTATCCATCTGATTGATTTGCTTAATGAAAAAATGGTTATTTTCAGAGTGCCCGGAGTACAGGCAGTTTCCAGAATGTGGGTTGAGCATCTCTTTTCCCATTCGAAATGTATGTTTTGCTTTCTAAAAGATAAAAAGATCATTCAAGTTTTCAAGCCCACTGCTTAGAGAGATAGTATAACAATTTTGACGATGGTATAGTTGAGCAATATTGAGATAATCAGAGACTAGAAATTTCAAAATTCAATAATTCAAAACTGCTGAGTCGTATTAATTTGAAAATTTTTATATTATCCCTCTAAGTGACTGGCTTGACAACTTATAAGTTCTCGTTACCTTATACAAAACAAAATATGCTTTTCCCTTGGGAAAAGGCTCGTTACATCCATGATCTAGAAAATGAGTTATAGTTACTTTATTGTACTCCTTTCAAATTGAGAAAAACTTATGTTCTATCTAGAAATCCATCGCAAGGATAGCATGTGAAAGTTTAAGTTTATCACATAGACCAATGTCAAAATAATTATCATTTATGGCATTCAAAATGGAACAAAATTGGTCTAGACGATTAACTTGAAATGTCTTATGCTATCCCTCTGATTAATTTGCTTAATGAAAAATTAGTTATTCTCAATTTTGAGGGAGCAACATGTACACTCAGTTTCCAAATCTTGGATGTAACGAGTCTATTCCCAAGGGAAATGCATGTTTTGCTTTGTAAAAGGTAATGAAAACTAATGTGTTGTAAAGCCTGTCACTTAGAGGGATACTATGATAATATTCAAGTTGATACGGCTTAGCAAAATTTGAATTTTTTAATTTTGATATTTCTCATCTCCGATTATCTTAATACTGCTCAGCTATATCATCTTCAAAATTTTTATACTATCTCTCTAAGCTGTGGACTAAACCACTTGTATGGTCTTGTTACCTTCTAGAAATAAGAACATGTATTTCCATTGAAAAAAGGGACGCTCAACCCATATTCTGAAAACTGCCTGTACTTCGGGCACTCTGAAAATTGAAAATAACTATGTTTTCATTAAACGTACTAATCAGAGGGAAATCATGAAAAATTTCAAGTTTATCGTATCAACCAAAAATTTATTTTTCATTAAATGATCTTTACTTTTTCATACTATCTGTATCAAGTAAATAATTATGTTAAATAGAATAAAGTTTTGTGTCAATTTTGTGGATTAGGCCTACAGGGGATATCACAACTTTATTGACATTATTTTTTACAAGTTTTCATAAAGTTTAGATTCGATTCCAATTTTCTAAATATATACCGAATTAGGTCTTTTGCATTAAAAATAATAATACGTATATCATAAGGAATCATAGGGATATTGGAAACTAACTTACATATACTTCTTTTTTTACTAAATATTATTCATAATATTATAATATAGATAAAAAAATTGTGAAGGATACGATGCGAACTTGTATAAATATTTAAATGCTATATCACTCATTTTCTGCATGTCGATATAGTATACGTAACGTACAAATGCTATCAAGCAAGCAGTTATCAGTTAAATAATTAGCAATAATTTTATACGTACAGATTTCTTTGATGTATATTTGCGAGACAAATAATTATGGAACTTAGCATAAAATTTAGTGTCAATAAAGGAAAAAAACGCGCTATTTTATTTACCTCGAAGGTGGTATGGAAAAGATAGATTTCTTTGTGAATAATAATGATCTAAAAAATCTATTTGTTCTACAGATTAATTCTGCCCAAAAAATAATTATTGTTACAATAATCTCTGAGCATATCTACATTAATATTTTAAATTTATTACTTATTTAGTTGATGTTTACTGTTCTTTGTAATTTACATATTAAATAGAATTTATTATAAAAATTAATTAAAAAATGTAAAAAATTATAAATATTCTTCTTAAATTGTTTATAACTTTTTTGAATCTCAATTGTTTTCAAATCCCCACGCTTATCTGGAAAATTCATGTTTTTAAAGCAGATCTGGACCTGCCAAGAGCTCTCCGATCCCCAGATTCAACTAAAGTCTGCGGTGAATGAAAAAAATGGAATTCGTGAATTTTAGCCTTCGAAGACATGTTTTACCTGGAATATGGCGTATATAAAAATTGTTTTATATTGATAACGTAATGTATAAGCTAATACCATTATATAAAACTTTATTTAAACAATGTCAAGTTAATAAAAAATAAAATTCAATCTTTCATTATTTAACATTTTAAAGGTGTGTCAGTCCCCTTAAAAGAAAGCCCCAAAAACTAGACACAACAATACGTCCACCAACGTATTGGACACATATACACGACCAAACACAAACAAACACACAACCCAAATAGTATCTAACCATGCGAACTAATAGCTAAACTGACGCTAACGCTATGCATGAAGCGAAAAAATTCGATAATAATACATATGCTAACCCAGTGACACACATAACAAACCCTATTTTTTTCTCTGTTACAGATGGCAACCAGACAGCTTAATATACTCTATGTTGAAACTAGAGAGAACGGCCCACTAGCAATCAAGGTCACCTACATACCATCAACCTATGTCACCCAGGTGCTAAATTATGTAAAAACGTTTGGCATCATGGATCAGCGGTAGTTGAGGCTGCTTTACCCGGGGCTGTGAATTACCGGAAAGAGGAATAGGGAATAACACGCGAAATAACTCGCACTTAATTAATCATTGACATGTCCGACATTTATTGAAGTGAATCGAATAACGTGGGGGTAACACGCACGTATTAATATCTGGCGGACTGACGACCGGCCGTAATCTCGCGAGCGTGCACTCACAAAAATTTAATATTGACTGACTACCTGACTGTTCTCGGATACTGCTCTTCCTCTCGTTCTGCGTTGTCTCGAGCTCTGAAAAACGCACGGCGCAAACTTTCGCGCAGTATACTCTCGACACTGTAAATTCGTGGAGAAAAAGAATCGAAAAATCGGTAGCGGAGGGAATCACTGGATACTTCTTCTTAAGTCCACTGGCAGCTAGGTACTCGTACTTGCTCACTCGCTGTCCCTGGGATACTGAGCTACCTGTTGCGCTCGGCTTCCTAGCGGCCGCGGCATCTCTCACTATCTCTTGCGCCCTCTTAAAAATTAGTTCGCTCTCGCGCAATATTTGAATTGACTCGCCCTGGCTGTCTAGCTGTTGTTCGAGTATTTCCTTATGTCTGACTGTGCTTGTATATTTTCTTTTACAGTTTCTTTACATTGTATTTTCTCCTCGCTCGTACGCCTACTGTGGACGGAGCCGCAGTCCTCCACCTATAGCCAATACGCCTGAGACTTGTCGCGTACAGCCACTCTTGCATTCTCATTCGCTTTATCTCTCTATTTCATTCTTGCTCTCTCTCTCTCGCACTCATCGCTTTTACACTCACGCCAACATGGCGGCGGCCGCTCGCGCGCGAATACCTTGTGGCTTCGCTGTGCTCTCAGCTGCTGCCACTCCTATCTCTCTCTCTCCCCCCTCCCCCTCTCGCTCTCACTGGCTGCTTGACGTACTTGTACACAGTTTAAGTTAGCATCTGAAGAACCACTTTTTTTGAACCATTTTACAGTAAATTATTATTTAAGCATCTAAAATGCGGTTTAAAATAAAAATCTTTCCAGGAAAAGTAGGTCGAGACAGGTGAAAATTTTTTTCGTACAATGATAAGTACCAACACACGGTGCACACTCGGGCGACCCTTCGAAGAGCCTTCGCAGTTCGCCGACCCTTCGACGGCGGAAACTTTGACCTGCGTTAATCCCTTTAATGACGGTCGCAGGAATTATAACTTTCATTTATTATGAATTCTAAATTGTTCATAAATAGTAAATAAAGTCATGAGTTAACAAAATTATATTTTTGTTTTAAATAAAATTAAAAACAAAATTTGAATCATTAAAATCCATCAATATTTACTTTTCTCCATTTAAAATTAATTTTTTTATTATTTAAACTATTTTTAAATATTTTTGTAATTTTTAAAGTTTCAATCCTCAGGATTTTAGCTTTAATCTAAGTTTTTTTATACAAAATACAATAAAAATTGAAACAAATCATATCTGATATAAATGGAAGGTGGAATTCAAATCCAATATACAAACAGTTAAAATAAAAACTATATTATTGCATCAAGTACAGTACAGTTGGTCTTTCTCTCTGGTTCTCGTTCTCGTTCTCGTTCTCTCTCTTACTCTGTCTCTTGTTCTCTCTCTCTCTCTCTCTCTCTCTCTCTCTCTCTCTTGCTCACTCTCGTTCTTTCTCTCGCTTTGACACAACAGCTGCAAACACAGGTATCCATACTGGAGCTTGCATTTTGCTAGAAAATTTACTGCAAAAGCAGTTGTTGTATTTTCCATGCCGTTATCACATCTTTGAGCTTCTTTTGGGAGCTACTTTCGAAGATGCGCTAAAATTGAAAACGAATGGACCGGACAATGCTTTGTTCAAAAACTTCAAAAATCACTGGAGCATATTTAATCAAAATAACTATATACGATGAGGAGTGGATGAATCAGGTTTAGCATTTCGAATACCCGACATAGACGGATTAATCAAATTCGCTGAAAAACAATTAAAGGTAAGCTATTAAAAAATTTTAATTCTCAAATACGTCCAAGGAAACTATAAAATTCAAAACTCCCGGAGCCATGTCTCATGCGAGGTGGATGGCTAAAGCCATTTACACTTTAAAAATGTACATGTTTAGAGATCAGTTTTCTTTAGCAAAAGAATATGAATCTGAAATTCGAGACATGTGCATTTTTATTGTGACGATTTATGCCAAAGCCTGGTACACTGCAACTGACGCAGCAGCCGCTCCAAGGCAGGATCTAGAGTTGCTACAAAGTTTAGCTTATAAAAATCATCTCAACGAATCTTTACGCATAAATGTTTTAAAAAGTTTTTTAAATCATTTATGGTATTTAGGAGAAGAGATGATTGGTTTGTCATTTTTCGACAAAACTGTATCTGCAGTGTCGAAAAATAAAATGGCTAAAGCTATGTTCGAGATTAATGGAAAGGCAGATCATCGCATACGAAGACAAATCGATCTTCAAGACATCGACAGCATAATGTCAATGAATTTAGAAGATTTCGTCAGCGCCAATACACAAAAGTTTTTTGAAAAGCTTCAGCTTCAACCAGAATTTTTAAAATTCGATGCAAAAACTTGGGACAGTAGAGCAGACTATTTAGAAAATTTAAAAGTCATTAAAGCTCTGCAAGTTATAAATGATCGTGCTGAAAGAGGAGTTGCCTTAATGGCGGAATATTACGATGTTTTATCGAAAAATGAGACAACGAAGGAAAAAATTATGCAGACTGTTCAATCATATAAAAAGTATTCACCAGACTGCACCAAAAAATCACTGAAAAAGTCATTTCATAACATGATTTTCAATTATAGTTGAAATTATAGAAATTCTCTGATTTTATTTTCAAAAATTTTGTCGTGGCTCCGATTATGTTTGTAAATATGTATTGTATAATATATAAAATATGTCAATGTATATCTGTAAGGGGCGAAGAGAGAGATAGCGCGTGAGAGAGAGAGAGAGAGAGAGAAAGAGAGAGAACAAGAGAGAGAACGAGAGTGAGTAAGAGAGAGAGAGAGAGAGAGAGAGAGAGAGAGAGAGAGAGAGAACGAGAAGGAGAACCAGAGAGAAAGACCAACTGTACTGTACTTGATGCAATAATATAGTTTTTATTTTAACTGTTTGTATATTTGATTTGAATTCCACCTTCCATTTATATCAGATATGATTTGTTTCAATTTTTATTGTATTTTGTTGTAAGATCCCACGATTGATTGATTATATTATTTGTTAATCGATAATGTTTGCTGAGTGGTTGATTTTTGTGTAGTATACTGTATGACTGTGAATGAGAGCGCTGACGGTGTGATTGTTGTTGCGTACGCCTCGAGTGTATGAATGAGGGTGCTGACAATGTATGTATTGCAATATACCAGTTTCGCGAGCTGGTTGAGCAACGGTATGAGTTAGTTTCAATCTGAGAGAGCAAGTTAGCATTTTTATTGATGTCAGCGTTCAAAACATCTTTGTAACCTCTCTCTAAGTGGCGAGTTTTGATTGGTCTTCGGTGTCCTTACGTATTAATCATCTGACCAACGCCCTGGTCGGGGATGAGACTTTATAAGCTCAGAGCCCGGTCGGCGCGGGGCCTTTCACGACCAAACCAGGTACCAGTGTGCGTCTAACCTCTTCGCATACGGTAAAGCAAGCTGTTACCGACACTACGACTTGCCGCTGAAGACTAGCTGGCTACTTGGAGCTGTTGAAGAAGACTTTACCAGGGATCGTAAGAGGGTGTCAAGGTACTACCTGTACGCTATCGGAGGGCCTAGAAATCCACTGAACTCTGCAGGCAAGCTGGCATATTTGCTCCGGTCAAAAGTACTGCTCAACTTCAATACATTGCGACGAAAGGACCGCCAACATATCTGGCGTGAGTGGGTGAAGCCGCAGCTTAGATAAGTCTACATAACCTGCCACGACTAGCTCGTGTAGTTTAAGATCACATACTCGCCCTAAGGGAGAAGGACACTTCGAACTACAGCGAGTGTACAAAAGCGTAAGTTAGCTTCTTTAGTATTAGAACAGAACAAATGTACAAGATCAGTAACTACGTAAGATAACTAGTATAAACTTTGAATGCGAAAGTATGAATGGCCCTTTACCGTCCTTGGAAATCTGTCTGGCTTAATAAAACAAAACAATCAGAAAAGAAAATAGATGTTTAGATGAGAGAAAAATTATTTTATTAACCAAAGCCCTTTACTCACTAACAAGCCCTTCAGTCCTAAACTAGAGAAAGAACGAATAAAGGACAACTCAAGAGTCCACTTTCAACATTTAAAGACTAGCAGAGCGTGTCCAAAATTCTACAGACGTGTCCGCACTTTTGGGATATCGTGTCCGCACTTTTGGGATATCGTGTCCGCACTTTCTGAATGTGCCCGCATTTTCCAAATCGCGTCCACACTAAAGGAGGGTAAGTCTGCGGAACTAAATTCGTCCACCCAACATCCTAATAGGACACAAGAGCAACAGTCCGCTTTTATTTGATCAAGTCCGCTTTTACGAAGACGTGTCCGCACTTTTCAATATCGTGTCCACACTTTCGTACAGACGTGTCCGCACTTTCGTACAGACGTGTCCGCACTTTCGTTACGTCCACCTTTTGTTATTACAAGCATTGTAAGCAATATAAGAGAAGACACGCGGACTAAAGTTATAATAATAAATTATTGTTTAATGATTATTTTAAAAACATAAGGTCTCGGGACCAAAGACATCCTTCCAAATAAAAATAATTATTTGTAGAGAACTCAGGCGGTCCGGAGTCAAATCCGGCCCTTACATTGTATAAAAAACTTAGATTAAAGCTAAAATCCTGAGGATTGAAACTTTAAAAATTACAAAAATATTTAAAAATAGTTTAAATAATAAAAAAATTAATTTTAAATGGAGAAAAGTTGTTTTAATTAAGTAAAGATTTAAAACTAAAGGCTGTAAACTACATAAATATTAATTTAAAATTTTTAAGATTGATATATTTTCCAACTTGAGTCACAGAAATTTATTTTATAACATTTTTTTTAGTATGTAATAATAGTTACAATTATTTTTAATCAACTTCTTGTAATCTTCCGATAATAATAACAGGCTTTTGTACAACATGCATACAAATAACCAAAAATTCAGCCTAGAATGATTGCAAGATTAAGATTGAATTCTTCAAAAATTGGTTAAGGATAGTAATAAATACATATAGAATGAAAAATCGATTCAGAGATTTTCTAACGGTGTTTCATTAAAAAGTTACTTTGGTTAACCTTGCATAATTTGAAGATGGTATCCATCGTTATCTATGACAGGACGGGACGGAAAGTTTTTCCGTAAAAAAATTGCGTTCTACACGATAGAATTTGTTCCTGTTTTTTTTTAAATGAATGTAAATCAACAGAATTTAAATCTAATATATAATTGTATATAATCGTCCTCGACATAGATTTTTAATGAAATAAGGATAGCAACACATTTACTGAATTACTAAGTAGAATAGATTGTACATCTGCTCGTTGCTTCCATAAATAAAAGAAAAAGTTTGGATGATGCGAAACAATCTTGTTAAATTACATAATAATTTTAGACAAACATGATATTACCACATATTATGGGCACATTTGTCATGTGATAATGGCATGTAAAAACATCATGCCAATCTATTGCATGTACCGTAGGGTTAAATTGAAACTTTGAATAATAACATATTGGCGCTATGTTCTGCGCATATTTGTGACCCATCACGCAACGCCCAATTTACCGGAAGAATGGTTGCGTAATCTTCCACGGTAAATACGGCGTCATCGTGATCGGTCACCAAACGTCAGCTAGAATGCGTAGAAAGTGGCAGCAGTCGCAATTATTCAAAGTTTTAATTGTACCCGCCTTTACCTTTTCACATACTGCAATTTGGTCAAGTGTTAATATAAATACATATATATTTATAATCCTCCCCCTTTTAAACGCTTATCTATTTAGTTCAAATCGATTGCTTTTTATATAACAACTTGCCAATTTATTTAGTGATACCATAACTTTCTTTTGGTAAAATTAAAATTGAAATTTATGTAAAATCGAAGGTATATGAGAAGTAACACTAAAGAAATAGTAGTCTGACCAACAGACTCTTAACGTGAAGTTATTTACGCGTTAATATTTTCATAGAAAGATAGATTTGAATTTTTACCATATAAGGGTTTCAAATTGAGAGTTCGAAAATTATCTTTGATTAAAACAATGAAAAAACCGTATAGATAGAGTAAACTCATAGAATTTTTGTGATATTAAGGTTATCAAAAGTTATAAAATTAATCTTTAATTCTTACATAGGAAGAAACGACCTTATACTTACCAGCCTTATATTACCTTTAAAAGGTTTGTTTGGGGGTGGGGGAGCGGTGCGGGAAGATTTCACTACTTTTAAATGGTATATAATACCTAAATTACAAAGAATCATTAACATCAACTAAATAAGTTATAAATTTAAAAAATTAATATACACATGCTTATGTATTATTGCAATAATAATTTTTTTTCCGACACCGTCTGTACAGAAAATAGTTAAGTTTGGATCATTATTATTTAAAAAAGAAATATCTAATGCGTAGTATGAGCTTTAGGGGTTTTCAACGCGACTTAAATAATATAGTTTATGACAAACTTGGACAAACTTATAATCTAGCGAAAACCAACAGTAGACTAATACTTCATAGCTTCGTTATAGGGATCTCTATATCTCCATAACTTGGTACCAACCCACTTTCGTACTATAACTATGTCTAACCTGAAGTACTGATCTACTGTTGGTTTGTGCTAGTTTATAACCTCCCCGTGGAACTCCCAGTTTATTACAAATTATATTATTTAAATTGCGTTAAAAACCCCTAAAACTCATACTAAGCGTGTGCAATCACGTTTAATTCTACAAAACGTTTCAAGTTCCTACAAACGTACAAACTTTTAAATCTACAAAAAGTTTCAAGTGAAAAAATGCATTTACAGAAAAGATGGCATTAGGATCAAAATACTATCAATTGATTTCACTCTGTCAGATACGTAAATTCTAATTATCTTCAAATAAATTAACTTTATGATTATAGAACATAATTCTTTGTTTTAAAATAAATTATTCTTTCTCTGTTACAGGTGATCAGATGAACTTGTCGTAAAAACGAAATTTATAAACAGCAGACTTTACTGAATCAGCCTTATTTATCACTGTAAGTAATATACAGAAAAATAAAAATAAAATCCAAAACTTGTGTATATTATTTCTGCGAACTTAACGATGAAAATTCTTTTCTTGTATAACCTGATAGTTGTATGCCTTCGTAAGTTCTCGTTACCTTATACAAAACAAAACATGCTTTTCCCTTGGGAAAAGTCACGTTACATCTTGAAACTTAGTGTACGTGTTCTCTCAAAATTGCAAAAACTTCTAAACCACATATCTTCTTAACTTAAATAATAATTATAAATCTTGAAAAAACATTTTTCACATGACTAGCTTCTCACAGGAATTCCTTCCCTTTATAATATGACGGTTGCGTAACTTCCCAATAGAAGTTCTGTAAAAACTTTCTTCGATACTTAAGCGATAAAAATACAATACGCACACTTTAAACCACTTGACTTCTAAATTTAATAATCATAATCCATAAATCTTGAATATTAAAACTGCAAAACTTTCGTAAACTTATTTCACTTCACTATAAGTTTGTCACAGGAAAATTCGTTCAATTTTTTTATCTGTCCTGAACGTTATAAAATGGATACATATATTATTTTTGTCAAGAGAAAAGGAAAATGGCCGCGAGCATGAGTGGACGTGTGGGTCGCGTGTGAGCGTAGTATGTATTGAAAAAAGGTTAAGATAAAGAATAAATTGTGTGAACGTGCGGTAAAGAAAGAGCAAAAAAAATAGTAAAAGTGAGCAAAAGAAAAACAAATAGAAAATCAGTAAAAGAGTAAGAGAAAAGAGTGCTGAGGAGTGAGAAAAAATAAGAGAGGTTAGGAAGCGAAGAAAAACGACAGAGCGCAAAGGGATCCAAAACTAAGGAACCTGAGCGCTCTGAAGTTAGCCGCAAAAAGAAATAAGTAAGCACTTCAAAAACAGAGGAAAGATATGAGTAAAGACTCAAAAGAAAGGAAAGAAGAAAAAGATATAAATAAAAAAGAAAGACGGGAATACCTCGTAAATAATAACGAAAACCCAATACTGGCACCAAGAGTAAAGAGAAAAGACAGAAAAGAATTAGAAGAAAAAGAAGTAGAGAAAAGTGAAAAAGAAAGTATAAAAAGCATAGAGAGGAGGGACATGTTAGCTAGAACTCCGACGAGAACAAGAAGCAACACGTGGGAAAGAAGACCTAGCGAAAGCCAAGAAAAGAAGCAAGAAAATTCTGAAATGACGGATAAAGAAGAAAAAACGAAAAGCTTAGAAAGAAACGTTAAAGAAGTAATGGCGAGCATGAAAAGAATAGAAGAAAGATTGAAAAATGACAAGGACAAAGATAAAGAAAAAGAAGAAAAGAAAAGAAAAGAACTGAAAGAAATGATAGAAAGTTCAATCAAAGAAGTACTCAGCGCTCTGAGTAAAGAAGCAGCTAAAGAAAGAGAGAAGCAAGAAAAAACAAACAAAAAGTTAGAAAAAAGAATAGAAGAGATAGAAAAAAAGAGTAAGGAAGAAGTAGAAAAGACGAAGGCCGAAATAAAAGAAGAAATAAATAGAGCAAAAGAAAAAGAAGAAGAAGATATAGGAAACAAAATAGAAGAAATGGAAATAAGAATTAAAGAGTTAGAAAAAGAGAAAGAAGGAAAAAAAGAAGATAAAGAAGAAGAGGATAAAGAAGAATCAAATAATGAAAGAAGAAAGAGACAATTAGACTGGATAGCCGAAAGAGAAGAAAGAGAAAAAATTAGAAACAATATCATTATAATAGGAAAAACATGGAAAAAAGGGCAAGAACGAGAAATAAAGGAATGGATAAAAGATAAAATAGGAGTTGAAGTCTCCATAAAAAAGACATGGACCTTTGGGGAAGAAAATAAAAAAAGAATGAGAATTAAACTTGGAAACAAAGAAGAAAAAGAGAACGTGATGAAAAACAAAAGTAAATTGAAAAGCGAAAACGAGATGATTTACATTAATAATGACAGTACCTGGAAAGAAAGACGAAACAAGATAATTGTAATGAACAAAATAAAAGAAGTTAAGAAAGGTAATGAAACAGTGAGGATAGGGTATAATAAATTCACAGTTGGAAGAAAAGAATACTTCTGGAATGAACAGAAAGAAAAATGGTTCCAAAGAGAAAAGGAAGAATAGCAAATAAAGAAACAAGAAGAAAAAGAAGTAAAAAAACAAGAAAATAGTATAACAATATGGTATATCGCAGGTGTGAAAAAACTAAGAAAAAAAAGAATGGGATTATATCCGGAAACACGATATAACTGGACTTATGGAAACATGGATCGAAGAGGATGATAGAGAAATAATTGAAAAAAACCTTGGAGGTTATGAATTAAGAATAAAGCACGCCAAAAAAGAAAAAAAGAGTAAAAGAGGAAGAGCGAGAGGAGGGATGACACTTGCAATAAGAAGAAATGAAGAGAAAAACATAGTATGGAATGAAGGAAGAACAAATGAATTTATACATGCAGAAATATACAAGGACACGTTTACACATACACACACTCAACGATACACACACTTACACAAACATGCATAGAGATAAGTTAAAATATTAGTATAAAAATGAAAGTGAATGTACAAAATAGCAAAATGTAAAAAAATAAGTTAAAGAAATGTGTATTTTGTATATAGCTTTGTAAGAACAATAGTTCAATAAAGTATCATTTATTATTATATATGTATTTATTGTATATATAATAATTATCTGTATTATTTTTGTCATTTGAGTTCTTCCGGCATTTCTTATAAATGATTTATTAATCAAAGTCTATTCAAGCTTTCTTCAATGAAGATTGATAATACATTACCATTAATAATAAGCAATGCATTGTTCATACGTAAGTGATAAATATTAATAGTGAGGTCGATAGAAAGTATTATCTTGACTGAAAATACTTCAGTAATTTCACTTCGTCACAGGAACATTTTTTTTGCTGGTCTAAACTTAATAGATATTCCATCTATTCTTGTCAATCGAGTTCTTCCAGCATTTCTGATAAATAATGTATGAATACGTAACCATAATAAATGTTACGTCAGAAACACTTTGTAAATATAAAATTTGATTACACTAGATAAAAGTTGTTACAGTTCATATATTGACTGATCCATTATTAAATGGATATATTCATTATTCATGAGACTTGAGTTCTTACATTCTATATATAATTCTTGAATCAAAATAGTTTTTCACTTCACTAATTCCACTTCGTCACAGGAACCTTCTTTTTGCTGGTCTAAACTTGAGATATCCAGCTATCGTCTAGTATATGACTATAAACTTTCTTGACTCAAAATTCCCTTCGTCTCATCTTGACAGATATTCCAGCTATTGTCATACTTTCTTGACTCAAAGTACTGCTTTAATTTCACTGCGACACAGGAACCTCCTTTTAGCTGGTCAATTATCAATTATTGTCTGTTATAAATATTTCCCAATAAATACATGTGAGACCGATAGAAAATATTACACAATTTTTGATTTTTAAGATCACATACAGAAACCTTTTCATTTTTTTTTTCAATATTCACCAATAATGTTCGTCGTATAACCTCCTATAAGAAACTTGTAAAAATCTGAAAAAATAAAAGATAACATTTAATCAAAGAATAAGTTTACAAAACCTAAGTCTTTGATCATTTTGTTACGTCTTCAACTCATGAATACTAAGACCATTAAAGAAAATTTTCATACTATTTAAGTATGTGTGAATACGTGTATAACACAATATTCAAAGACTTTATCCATGGGTGTTTTTTAATATTTTATAAAAGAGTCTGTCGACCTCTCCGAGGCAAGTGTTGGGAAAAAGGTAAAAATTAATTTATACCATTTTTTCTTTTGTTTCAACGTTTCGGTGAACACTGTCACCCTCTTCAGGAAACCCTCAATTTTTATTTCAATAAATAAGTGAGCACAATACAATTATAATATGTAGCAAATGAAGACTTACATATAGAGGAGCACAACAGCCTATAGATCTAATGTGTTTCTTCCCCGGCCAATCTCAGGCGGGGGAAGGAGAAGCGAGAAGCAAGGAGACGGACTATTATTGCTCCGGCTTCCTCGACTACTGTTTCTATAATAAGGAAACAATAGGTGTAGTCAACGTTTTTATATCAGCGAGGAGTCTCGCTAATTTTCGAGCGGTCTGTTTACAAGTGACGTCAATGCTCGCCGCTCTCATGTATGTTTACGAATTTTTAAAGTCGTCTATAATCCGTTTTGTTTTTCAATCGATGTAATAAGTGTGTGTACACGTTATTGAGTTTCTGTGTATCTTCCATTTTATTGATACCATTATCCTGCATTTTTATGTGTAACATTTCTGAAACAAGTCTTTTATTTAAATTACTTTCTTTATCCTTAATATTTATTTTTTCAAAATTGAAACTATGATTGAATTTACTATTGTGTTCATGTATGACGTTGTTTTTAGATTTTTTATGTTCCTTAATACGTGTACACACACTTCTCTTGGTTTAGCCCACATATGTAGCCGTACAATCATTACATTGCAACTTGTATACAACATTCTTTTCTAATTGTTTTTCTCTTTTGTCTTTGCCTTTAACTATAATATTACACATATGATTGTGTATTTTCGGCACTGTCGTAATAAATTTTTCTTTTAAAGAATGTTGCATTTGTTCGTAAAACCCTTTGACATAGGGTAAAGTAACAATGTTTTTAAAATTTGTGTCGTTATTGCAACGTTGATATTGTGCATTTGAATTTATTTTGTCAATACGTTTTTTTATATATTTGTTCGTAAAGTTGACAGGATAATTATTTTCAGCTAATAATTTTTTTACAATATTGATGTTTTTCTTATGAAAACATTTGTCCGATAATTTAATAGCTTTATCAATAAGATTGTACAACATGGCGATTTTTTGAGATTCAGGATGTTGTGAATGATAATTTAAAATCTACCAGAGAAGGTGGGTTTCGTGTACCAATCAGTCTTTATTTTGCCTGTATTCTTTACCAACAAAACGTCTAAGAAACATATGGAGTCATTTATTTCAATTTCATGTGTAAATTGTAACCGGCTATTGTATGTATTAAATATAGTAAGTGTTTCATTAATTTTTGTTTTCGGGATGCATGTAATAATATCATCCACGTAACGGTAAGAAAATATCGGTTTAAACGAAAGTTTCGAAATGCAGTCCGTCTCGAGATCATCCATGACTAAATCAGCGAATAATCCCGAGATCGGAGAGCCCATTGGAGTACCAAAAAGTTGTTTGTAAAATTTATTGTTAAATTGAAAAAACGGGTTCTCCATAAGTAACTCACATGCTGCTAATATCTCATCGAGTGGAATGTCAGAACCTCTAGCTATTCGCGTGTATCTCTTTTCGATACTACTTTTTACTAATGCTTTGTCAATATTTGTGTATAGCGATTTTACGTCAAGACTTACAATACTGTGGTCCGCCGGAACATTCACATGTTTTATTTTTTCGATTAATTCATAACTATTTTTTACATAGGATTTTGGCTTATCTAAATTGCTTTGTAGAATTTTGAATAAAGTCTTTGAGAAAAAATATGTAGGTGATCCTATTGTTGAAATAATAGATCGCAACGGATAATCTTTTTTGTGGATTTTTGGTAATCCATATGTTTTTGGTAAAATCGTGTCCGTTTGAGTAAGTTTATGTCTACTATATTTTTTCCCAAGAAAACCATTATCATTCCAAACATTTAGAAAGCTTTTCACCTTTGCCTGTAATTTCGACAGCGGATTTTTCTTAACCGTAGTGTAAGTATCCCTATCTGCTAGAAGAGTCTCCATTTTTTCGATGTAATCGTTCTTCTACATTGCAACCGTCGTGTTACCCCTGTCCGCAAAGGTAAACATAATATCTTTGTGACTCTTAATGATATCATTAGTCTCTGTTAATTTGTGTTTGAAGTTTTTTTCTTCTATTGTTTTGTGTCTAGTTTTATTGTGAAAATGTGTGATTTTATTTAATAATGTGCTTCTAATATTATTTGCAATGTTTTCCGGAATACTATTATATATAATTGAATTTTCTAAGTTTTTTATGCATTCAAAAATAAGATTATCATTAAGCTCACAATTAGGATTGAATTTTCATCCTAATGCTGTTACAGATATAACATTCGCTGGTACATCTACGTCTGTGAGATTTTTAAACCATTTTTCATGACTCGAGTGTACATTTGTTTTGATCAACAAAGAATTTAACTTGTTTTCGTGTGTGCTATTAAGTCTACTTCTATAATTCATGTTAAGAGTATCTTGATTATTTATAATGTATTACAACAATTGTTGTGGTATTTTTTCTTGTAAAATTTCATTTAATTTTTTAACTTCTGACACTAAGAATTCTATATGGATACAAATTTTTTTTTTCTTTGAAGATTCTTTGAAGAAAAATTCTTCTTTGAAGAAAAACAACCGACGCATATCACAAATATTTGAAGTAACTTGAACCATTTTACTTTCCATAGTAACTCGGGAAATGATAAATTTTAGAAGATTGTACAAAAACTTCAAAGAAAAAAAAAATTTCAGAAATTGAAGATATTTGTATCCATATAGAATTCTTAGAGTCAGAAGTTAAAAAATTAAATGAATTTTTACGAGAAAAAATACCACAACAATTGTTGCAATACATTATAAATAATCAAGATACTCTTAACATGAATTATAGAAGTAGACTTAATAGCACACACGAAAACAAGTTTAATTCTTTGTTGATCAAAACAAATGTACACTCGAGTCATGAAAAATGGTTTAAAAATCTCACAAACGTAGATATACCAGCGAATGTTATATCTGTAACAGCATTAGGATGAAAATTCAATCCTAATTGTGAGCTTAATGATAATCTTATTTTTGAATGCATAAAAACTTAGAAAATTCAATTACATATAATAGTATTCCGGTAAACATTGCAAATAATATTAGAAGCACATTATTAAATAAAATCACACATTTTCACAATAAAACTAGACACAAAACAATAGAAGAAAAAAACTTCAAACACAAATTAACAGAGACTAATGATTTCATTAAGAGTCACAAAGATATTATGTTTACCTTTGCGGACAGGGGTAACACGACGGTTGCAATGTAGAAGAACGATTACATCGAAAAAATGGAGACTCTTCTAGCAGATAGGGATACTTATACTATGGTTAAGAAAAATCCGCTGTCGAAATTACAGGCAAAGGTGAAAAGCTTTCTAAATGTTTGGAATGATAATGGTTTTCTTGGGAAAAAATATAGTAGACATAAACTTACTCAAACGGACACGATTTAACCAAAAGCATATGGATTACCAAAAATCCACAAAAAAGATTATCCGTTGCGATCTATTATTTCAACAATAGGATCACCTACATATTTTTTCTCAAAGACTTTATTCAAAATTCTAGTTATGAATTAATCGAAAAAATAAAACATGTGAATATTCCGGCGGACCACTGTATTGTAAGTCTTGACGTAAAATCACTATACACAAATATTGACACTAACACAAATTAACAAAGACTAATGATTTCATTAAGGGGACCAACCACCTTTACAATCTGAAATTAAAAAAAAAAGTTCAAATAATTATCAAATTGTATAGTTAATTATAATTTAATTGAAACTTTTTCCATCTAATAGTATGTATAAAATACTATAAAAATTAATTTTTATTTAGCTAGTTTGAGCCAGACACACATTCATGTCAGCGTAGACACTGTTCGATGACTTTTGTCACTGTCCGTAGGATTCTAAGGGTACGCTTGAATGAAATGAGTCCAAAATTGTTTTACAAGTTTGTTATAGCATTAGTTTTCGTATGAATGTAGGGATTTTGATTTGAATGAATAGAACGTTTAGAAAAAAAAAAAGTGTCAAAATATTTAAAAAAAAATGATTTTACAATAATTTTGACACATTTTTTTTTTCTAAACGTTCTATTCATTCAAATCAAAATCCCTACATTCATACGAAAACTAATGCTATAACAAAATTGTAAAAAAATTTTGGACTCATTTCATTCAAGCGTACCCTTAGAATCCTACGGACAGTGACAAAAGTCATCGAACAGTGTCTACGCTGACATGAATGTGTGTCTGGCTCAAACTAGCTAAATAAAAATTAATTTTTATAGTATTTTATACATACTATTAGATGGAAAAAGTTTCAATTAAATTATAATTAACTATACAATTTGATAATTATTTGAACATTTTTTTTAATTTCAAATTGTAAAGGTGGTTGGTCTCCTTAAGGGGTTATGACAGTGTTAAAATTTTGAAAATACCCATTTTTTTTTATTCACTTTTTTCATAGCTAATAGTCTGTAGAACATGGTCCTCAAAGCCGTTTTTGGCTAAAAAAATTTTCCTCGAAGATATTAACAAAAAACTAACAAATCTGTTTCAAGTAAATTTTTGAAAAATCGTGATTTTTAAATATTTTAATTAGGCCAAACTTGTGGAAAGGATTGTTCTAACCCAACCCACTTTTTACAGAGTAATTTCATGAGAAATCTTACTGAAAATATGACTTAAAAACCGTTTTTTCTCAAGAGTTATTAATTTATTTCCGTAAAATAAATAAAATCTCTAAAATTAATTTTTCTATGTGTGATTTCATGATACTAAACTCAATGTGTTAAAGTAAAGGCATTCAACAAATTTGAATTTGCCACTCGAATAGCTTGTGCCTCACAGCGTCTGGTCGAGAATGAAGATTTCTGTTTGATCGGTATAGTAGGATTTTCTGTAAAGCAGCAGAAAGCAGCCAAACAGCTGTTTTTCATCCAAGACACTAGATCAGTGCAGTTAGTCTGCTAGCTGCTGTAGCAATGCTTATAACCTTAGTGGTGTTGCAAACGTGCAAGAGCTTCTGCAGAGTAGAAAAATTATTCAGATAAGTATTGGAAACTAATTAGTAATAACAGTGTTCATAATGAGCTTTTTGTTTGTTGGTTTATTTTTTGCTTTTAGGTATACGGGTGCAAGCCAGCAAAATGGGAGCTTATATTAACTGCCTGAAGTATTATTTTGCATACTTTTTAAGAACTTGAAGTGTATTTAATAATGGTA
Source organism: Philotrypesis tridentata (assembly GCA_018906965.1). Classification (NCBI taxonomy): domain Eukaryota; kingdom Metazoa; phylum Arthropoda; class Insecta; order Hymenoptera; family Pteromalidae; genus Philotrypesis; species Philotrypesis tridentata. Next base: position 377,992 of record JACCIB010000076.1, on the reverse strand, counting down.
AGTATTGTATGTAACTGTAATTCATAAACATAACTTGATTATGAATAGCTAACGATAATTTTTATTTTATTTTCAGCTTCTAAATGCTATTATCACACAGCATGACAAGCGCGTACCATCAAATATACTTTATTGTATGTATATTTGAGTACCAAAAGCAAATCAAGTTATGCCGGATATTTTCTGTAAGTATAGCTGAGTTTATTTGTATGATTTACATTATAAACTTTAAATGCCTTTTACTCAAATTTAGTTTTTTCATGCTTTTGATGTACTTGTCGCAGCTTTCTGAAGGAACCGTAACATCAATCCTGATGAACCAAAGTGGAAAACCTTCCTAATGAGTACGGTCACAAACTGAGTGGAGCAGAATTGGCAAAAATAAGTTCAAAGTGAATGTTACGTATGTTTACATATGTAACATTCACTATAATTATTAATATTGTCAATATATGTTTAATTAATTATATTAATTTTGTGTTTTTCAGGAATCTGTTCCACTTTGTCTGAGACCAGACTCATAATGAAGATTTGGCACTTTGATTCAACAGGATTGATGGTACGGTTCCATCAGAAACAAGCAGCAAGTAAATAAAAGTGATGACAATCATAATTTTTGGTAAGCAAATACCTTTAATTGTTTTTAAATGTTACACTCACTTTATGCATATTATTTATGCATAAAAGTGATGTATAATACTTGTATTTGAAAGCAAAAATATAGTTTTTAGAGTACCTATATATCTATTAATTTTTTACAACACTAACAATTTTTCTTTTTTTTTAGGTTTTAACAATGTCATAACCCCTTAAGAGTCACAAAGATATTATGTTTACCTATGCGGACAAGGGTAACACGACGGTTGCAATGTACAAGAATGATTACATCGAAAAAATGGAGACTCTTCTAGCAGATAGGGATACTTACACTACGGTTAAGAAAAATCCGCTGTCGAAATTACAGGCAAAGGTGAAAAGCTTTCTAAATGTTTGGAATGATAATGGTTTTCTTGGGAAAAAATATAGTAGACATAAACTTACTCAAACGGACACGATTTTACCAAAAGCATATGGATTACCAAAAATCCACAAAAAAGATTATCCGTTGCGATCTATTATTTCAACAATAGGATCACCTACATATTTTTTCTCAAAGACTTTATTCAAAATTCTACAAAGCAATTTAGATAAGCCAAAATCCTATGTAAAAAATAGTTATGAATTAATCGAAAAAATAAAACATGTGAATGTTCCGGCGGACCACTGTATTGTATGTCTTGACGTAAAATCGCTATACACAAATATTGACAAAGCATTAGTAAAAAGTAGTATCGAAAAGAGATACACGCGAATAGCTAGAGGTTCTGACATTCCACTCGATGAGATATTAGCAGCATGTGAGTTACTTATGGAGAACACGTTTTTTCAATTTAACAATAAATTTTACAAACAACTTTTTGGTACTCCAATGGGCTCTCCGATCTCGGGATTATTCGTTGATTTAGTCATGGATGATCTCGAGACGGACTGCATTTCGAAACTTTCGTTTAAACCGATATTTTCTTACCGTTACGTGGATGATATTATTACATGCATCCCGAAAACAAAAATTAATGAAACACTTACTATATTTAATTCATACAATAGCCGGTTACAATTTACACATGAAATTGAAATAAATGACTCCATATGTTTCTTAGACGTTTTGTTGGTAAAGAATACAGGCAAAATAAAGACTGATTGGTACACGAAACCCACCTTCTCTGGTAGATTTTAAATTATCATTCACAACATCCTGAATCTCAAAAAATCGCCATGTTGTACAATCTTATTGATAAAGCTATTAAATTATCGGACAAATGTTTTCATAAGAAAAACATCAATATTGTAAAAAAATTATTAGCTGAAAATAATTATCCTGTCAACTTTACGAACAAATATATAAAAAAACGTATTGACAAAATAAATTCAAATGCAAAATATCAACGTTGCAATAACGACACAAATTTTAAAAACATTGTTACTTTACCTTATGTCAAAGGGTTTTACGAACAAATGCAACATTCTTTAAAAGAAAAATTTATTACGACAGTGCTGAAAATACACAATCATATGTGTAATATTATAGTTAAAGGCAAAGACAAAAGAGAAAAACAATTAGAAAAGAATGTTGTATACAAGTTGCAATGTAATGATTGTACGGCTACATATGTGGGCTAAACCAAGAGAAGTGTGTGTACACGTATTAAGGAACATAAAAAATCTAAAAACAACGTCATACATGAACACAATAGTAAATTCAATCATAGTTTCAATTTTGAAAAAATAAATATTAAGGATAAAGAAAGTAATTTAAATAAAAGACTTGTTTCAGAAATGTTACACATAAAAATGCAGGATAATGGTATCAATAAAATGGAAGATACACAGAAACTCAATAACGTGTACACACACTTATTACATCGATTGAAAAACAAAACGGATTATAGACGACTTTAAAAATTCGTAAACATGCATGAGAGCGGCGAGCATTGACGTCACTTGTAAGCAGACCGCTCGAAAATTAGCGAGACTCCTCGCTGATATAAAAGCGTTGACTACACCTATTGTTTCCTTATTATAAAAACAGTAATCGAGGAAGCCGGAACAATAATAGTCCGTCTCCTTGCTTCTCGCTTCTCTTTCCCCCGCCTGAGATTGGCCGGAGAAGAAACACATTAGATCTATAGGCTGTTGTGCTCCTCTATATGTAAGTCATAATTTGCCACATATTATAATTGTATTGTGCTCATTTATTTATTGAAATAAAAATTGACAGTTTCCTGAAGAGGGTGACAGTGTTCACCGAAACGTTGAAACAAAAGAAAAAATGGTATAAATTAATTTTTACCTTTTTCCCAACACTTGCCTCGGAGAGGTCGACAGACTCTTTTATAAAATATTCATACTATTTCATTGCTAATTATATGTAAAGTTGTATAACTTTATGACTTGATGACTTTAATTTATATTATGCATAAGCAAAAGTATGCAAATATATACATATTCGTCTTTTACACATTACATTAATGACTCTAATTATTATAATCAGAAATTATGCAAAATCAAAATAAAAACTTACGCTTGCTCTATTCCAACTGCTGATTTAAACTTAATAGATTTGTCAGCTATTTCCTAGTTTATTAATGAATAGAATCAGTGAGGCCGATAGAATAGTTCAATATTCACACACAGAAACCTTTTTATTTTTCCATGTATTACTTAATTTTTCAATATTCGCTCCAAGCGTATAACCACCCATAAGACATAATAACTTATGAAAATCTGAAAAAATAAAAGATAGCATATAAACAAATACTAAGTTTATAAAATCTATATATATATATATATGTATGATATATTTAAATGTAATATAAAACCATATACTTATCTGATTTTGTTCTCGTAATTCATAACATTGTAAAGACACAAAAGTATTAATTATCTTTGGCACTGTTTTAAAATCCGTATTTATGTTATCATTATTTAACACTATTTAGCTATTTATATATATATATATATATATATATATATATATATATATATATATCTACATTATATTAAGAGAATAAAATCTTAAAAATCACACCTGTAAAAAATCCTCGATCCTGGCAAAACTATACGGTAAAAACGTATTTTGAAAAAATGCGTACATTGCTTTTATCAATGCGCTTCGAATTATGTAAAAAAAGTAGACCTAACCCAATTAGCTTTTGAGATATGAGCTTTTGAACATGACCTAAAATTTCAAAAATCAGCTTGGAAAGTGTGTTTTTTTTCTATGAAAGGAATAAAAAATTACAATTATGGTTCGATGAAATTAAATGTTTTCCATTGCGCTATACATTCAAGAACAAAAAATTTTTCAAAATCTCAACATTGATCCATTTTATCGATAAAAAACGGACGCGAGTTATTGGATTTTTTATATAATGTTATACGATGCTCGTGGGATCTGTATTTTTTTTAATAAAATAATTAAACAATTCCAAATATGAATTAATGAAATCGAATGTTTTCAACTCAGCTATACAATGGAGTCGAGATCTTCGATTTTCATAAAAAACGGAAGCGAGATATTTGATTTTTCAAAATTATTTTATATTTTGTTGTAAATATTTACAATAAAATATAAACTTTCCTATAGGCCTTAAGCCAGAATATTAATCAGTTTTTGTAAGTAGAGCTTGATTCATGTATGCAGATCAGTACAGATATTTTTATACTTAAAAAACAAATTTTTGTAAAATTAGCAGAACAGGCCCATCACTGGTAAAACTTAATTATTTTCATGGATTTTTTTCACATTTTAGGTATATCGGTGCTACCAAGTATTCATCTACCAAAAAAATTGTAGATACGGTTGTTCTATGCGGCTTTTTTTGAAGCTGAAAAATATTAAGACTGTGTTTTAAGACTTTTCAGTATTTTTCTTTTATGAATTTTAACTCTAAAATTGTTATGGTGTTGTATTTTATGGTTTTTTCATCGTAAAGATGTTATTTGTGTAGTTATAAATTAGATGATATGGCGTTTATGGTGGTGTATGGTGTTTCTATGGAGTTTCATTTTGTATGAAATTTTGAATTTTTACTGCGTTTCATATTTTATACATTTTCAAGATTTAAGTGATTTATGGGGTATATGGGGGTAAATTTTCTCATAAATTTATAAAGATAATAAAACTAATATCTGCCTTAAAATAATTTTAGGCACATTAGGTCTAGAAATTGAAAAAAATTTTTTAAATCTAGAAGCTTCAGACCAATGGGACTTTCTTCTGTAAATCAAAAGATGATGAAAAATGCCGAGGAAAATGCGAAATATAGAATATGAAAATTTAACATGGGGAGGCATATGGAGGAAAAACAAATTGACTATTCGGATTTTTATTATTTTTTTTTAAATGGGCTTAATTTTTTATCTGAGTATCGAAACTTGGTATATTTTTTTTTAAATTAAAGCTCTTTTGTAATATCTTTTTACTTTAATATAATATAAGATAACATATTCATATTTTTTCTAAATCTCAAAATTGATCCATTTTAGCGATAAAAAACGGACGAGAGTTGTTCGATTTTTCATATAATGTTATACGATATTCGTGAGATCTGTGTTTTTTTAATCAAATAATTAACTAATTCAATAATTAATGAATTAACGAAATCGAATGTTTTCAACTCAGCTATACAATGGAGACGAGATCTTCGGTTTTCATAAAAAACGGAAGCGAGATATTTGATTTTTCAAAATTATTTTATATTTTGTTGTAAATATTTATACTTAAAATACACATTTTTATAAAATTAGAATTTAGCAGAACAGGCCCTGGAACTGGTAAAAATTATAGTATATGAGAGTAACTTTCTGGACAAATTTGGAAAGGCAATAAAATACTGTACAATTTCACCATATTACATCTACATTATATTAAGAGAATAAAATCGTAAAAATCACACCTGTAAAGAATCCTCGATCCTGGCAAAACTATACGTTAAAAACGTATTTTGAAAAAATGGGTACATTGCTTTTATCAATGCGCATCGAATCATGTTTAAAAAAAGTTGACCTGACTGAATTAGTTTTTGAGATATGGGCTCTTGTAGATGACTGAAAATTTCGAAAATCAGCGTACGTACGTTGACATTTTCAGCATTTTTTAGCTCAATAGCAAAGCAAAATCATGAAAAATGCCAACTTCTTTTCTTTTGTTAAAAATTAATTTAAAAATTTCAAAGTAGTTTTTTTAGAAAATGGTACAAAATTTATTACTAATTAAATTATTAATTTATAAAAATTATAATTTCTTATATATTTTTCAAACCCACAAAACCATGCCACAACACACCCCAAGCTTCTGTGATTTTGAAATATGATATATTATATAAGTAAATAATTCTAAATAATCATAAGAATTATTTTAAAAGACATTTTATTTAAATAATTAATAATGCTTTATAAAATTTATTACTAATTAAATTATTAATTCATAAAAATTGTAATATTTTATATATTTTTCAAACCCACAAAACCATGCCACAACACACCCCAAGCTTCTGTGATTTTGAAATATGATATATTATATGAGTAAATAATTTTAAATAATCATAAGAATTATTTTAAAAAACATTTTATTTAAATAATTAATAGCTCTTTACGAAATTTATTATTTATAAATTTTAAGTTTTCATATATTATTGAACAACCCAAAACCCTAATACAACGTATGACAATTTTCTATTATACTCAAGTACGATATAATATATAAATAAAATTATTTTAGAGAAATACTAATACTATACAATACGCATATACAGTATTATAATTGTTTAGTTGGGAATCCAGACTAGAATCAAAAGTTTTATTTGGGCCATAGAAGCCTCCCAATAATTATGAATACAATTCCGACCATTTATCATTCTACAATATAATTTATTATGTAAGCCCCTAAACAAATAGCTAAACAAAACACATTGTAATCATGTATATATATAATAAAATTCGATAAAACTTCTTATTAATTTATAAGTTAGTTAAATTTTTTATATTTTCAAATTTTTCAACCATTTTTTTAATAAATAAATATTAAGCTAATTACTTTTTTTAATTCTATTGATTTTTAATAATTTTAACTAATAAAAAATGTTGAATTCTTTGTTTTAGATAAGATATGTATACTGTTTTATAAAAATTTATCATTCATTATTTCGTATAAAGCGTACTGAAATTCGCGAGCGAAGCGAGCGATCTTTGCTAGTGTGTGTGTGTGTATATATACACACACACACACACACACACACACACACACACATATATATATATATATATAAATTGTGACGAGTATCGTCACGCCGCATGCATATTTTATTGTAATACATATGTTTTTGTTTATTTGCATGTGAGTTGACTTTTCAGATGTTCCCGCGCACCAGAGCTGTACGAGAGTTGATGTATTGCTGAACGCGTCGTCTGGTGAGAGAGCGCGCGTGAGAGAGAAGCTTCTAGCGTCACGTTAGGCTAGGGTTAGATTCGATTCGAGCATCGAGCGCGCGTGTTGTAGAACAGAAGAGCGTCCACTCCGGCTATAGAATTATTTTGTATTGTTGGTGATTACGATAATTGCGATTACGTGTGCGAGTGGAGAGATCTACACCGTTGCGAGAGCCTACTGTTCACCAGTTAGCTGGACCGAAGCGAGACCGCAGTTTAGGCTGATTATTGTGATAGCGTCCTTCGCACTTCTGTAAGTATCAGCTTCTCTCTTTCACTCTCACCAGCGCGTTCAACAATATTAGCTTTCTTTTGACAGTGAGGTTGCGTGCTAACGAAGCACACTTGTACGTTTATTCTGTTATGCTTCTTTGATTTGATTAACATAATATATGCAATAGCCTTTTACCGAACGTCACCTGTGTATTTCATTTGCGAGTTTATGGTTTTCCCTGGTCCCCTTTTTCTAAAACCCACGGAGAATTTAAGTAGAGTAAATCTACATTTAACGTGGACAATCCCCGTTACATTGGCGCCCATCAGTGGTTAGATTTAGCTAGAGCAGGGAATAATTTTGTAGGAAAAACTTAGTGCAAAATCGCGAGTGTTCGTTATAGGCGGATAAGCGTGCGGAGATATACATTGCGTGTATAGTGTAGCGAGCGAGCGCGAACGTTGCCGAGTGTTTACATCGAGCGGCTAGACTTGTCGTCCGCGAACGTAAACATTGCGCGCTTCCAGCTACCGAAAATTTTAGCATTGGCTGAAATATTATTTCGGGAAATAAGTTTTATTTTCTCGTCGCGTGATTTATATGCTTGATGTTGGCGATTAATCAGTATACGTAATTACTGGATGAATAGTAGTATAGCGAATCGAATCTCAGATTGCGATTATACTAGGGGAATAATTTTTTGAATATTATTGATTGAACAATTAAGTGTAAATAATTGTTTTTCCTAGTGATATTAAATATTATTTTTATTATTTATATTATTTGATATAATTGCAGTCAAATCGACTGGTTAATTTTTCTGATTTAGATATTGTGTGTGATAGCGTGATTTTGGCGTTGCTAACAGCTATATAGCACACGCGCTCAGCTGATTGTATGTGTGCGTGTATCAGTGAATCACCGAGATAGGTTTAGATACAGGTATACTTTGCGGAGTATTGCAACGGCGAAGCGTGGACTTACCGGCAGGGTAAATTACTGTTTAAATTTGAAATTTGAAATTGAACTTTATTTCTCGGTGTAGGTTTATTGAATTTAAATTGAGATTATTGACGAAATATTTTATTTTATTTTGTTTGTTCGTGATACAATTTAAGCGAAATTTTTTTCAATTTAAATTTTAAAGAAAGTAAACTCTTAATTCGAGTACAGCTCGGTAATAAAATTTTGGTTTTTGTTGTAAATTTTATTTTGGAATTTTCTTTCGAATCGGAAAATTTTCTTTTGAATTTTTTTTTCCTTGTCTGGTCGTAGTGTTGTTAGTAAATTACATAAGTGTAATTTGGAATTACACAGATTGTCGAACGAAGGAGGCTGTGACTGAATTAAGAGCGACACGCGAAATAGGTTATTGTTCAATTATTTAAATTTTGGTCATTATTAGTTTATTTCTTTCGTAATTTGCCTCTTGTATATTTTTTGATTTCGACGGAAAAAAATTCGTTTAAGTTAGCGAGGTCGCATTCAAAATTTACAATGGCGATGCGAGTAAATATTTTTGCGGAAGCAGATCAAGAAATTGAGAGATGGGCAATATCATTGTCAGAAGATAGACTAAATGATTTATTGCGTAGATTTGAATTGATAACGGACGAAAGTAGGTACAGTAATATGGGTAGGTTAATTAGGCGATTGCGTGGTGATTACACTGCGTATGATTTTGTGAGGACGGATGAACCGAGCGAAATCGCAATGTCGAGAAGAGACGCGACATTTCAGAGGATTATTTTGAGAGAAGAAAATCTGTCTAATGAGACGAAGTCGACGACGTGGGTGAGACTTAGATTGCCAACCGCTGTAGAGTCAGAAGCATCAAATTTAGATGAAACTGATCAGCAAGAAGAAATTTTAGATGATATCTTCCGGATAGAGCGAGACAGTGATTTAGAGTCTAACAGAGGGTCCGTTGATGATGTTGACATTTCTGGAGTGAATCCCATTGTTACGATGGCAGAGGTGCATAATGAAGTTGAAGAAATAGTGGAACTTCAGCAGCGAAATACTTGCGAAGATAGCGTTGACGTAAGATTGGACATCGCGGGTAACAATAAGGACGACTTTGAAGATAAAGACAGGAAGCAAGATAGTCATCAAGAAGTGATTGCACGTTTGCGAGGAGAGTTAGCTGCACAGCGTGAATCGGCTAGACAATCTGAAGCTAGATGGAATGCGTATGCTGCTGGCATGGAAAAGTCTATGGTGGACCTTACAAGTTATTATTGCAAGTTGACAGAAGAGGTAGAGCAGATTCGAGTTCAATTTCGAGATACGTTTGTTGTACATAGAGAACCGGATGCTCACAGTACTAAGATAAATTCTAACGTGACAAAATTTGTACCCGGTCAAGTAACAAGAATGACTGGAATGGACAGATTACCATCTCAAGTAGAACCCCAAGGTGTGTCTCGGGGGGGAGGATCAGCTGCTTCGACGAATAAGGCAGTTAATGAATATTCGTCGATGTCGAGACCAACGTATCGTGACGTTGGAAAAATTGCTCGTGAGTGGAAAATCCAGTTTGACGGTGGTAAAGATAGTTGCATTGAAGAATTTATTCAAAGAATGTATGAATGTAGGGCGTCATCGCATTTAGATGATACGGATTCATTGAATGCGTTACTCCATGTTATGACGGACGGAGCGTTAATCTGGTGTCGACAAATGCGTCAAACTTGGAAGACTTGGAAAGATTTTTGCAGTGATGCTAGGCAAAGCTACGGTATGGACCAAGACATTCAGATGAAGTTATTAGCGGAAGCGCAGGCGCGCACACAAGGAAAAAATGAACCAGTACGTGATCACATCATGGCGATGCTAGCGATCATGAGTAGGCTTGATGATCCGCCGGAGGTTGCGGTACAGCTGAAAATGATATATGATAATATGCTGGCAGAAGTTAGAATGCAAGTGCCTCAAAGGAAAGTGAAGAATATAGGAGACCTTATCATGTTGGCTAGGAACGCTGAAAAGTTGATTCATGATAGAAATCACTATAAGCCTCCTCCATCACCTAACAGATGTTTATTGCCGAAACTGGCTTATAAAGAAAAACCTGTTCAGGAGACTTCGGAGAAGACTAAAGGCGGAGTACCTGTTGCGACGATCGCGGATCCTGGTGATATAGGTGAAACTATAAGGGTGGCAGTGCGAAATGCTATTGCTGGGTTGGGGTTACCCTCAGCTTCTACTTCACAAGGGCACCGAGGTAAGAAGTCTATCTCTAAAGGAGCGAAGTCGCAAGCGAAGACAGCGACTACAGTATCTGACAGTCAATCAGGAAAGATAAGTGCTGTTTCTGAAGAGAAGAAAGATGCTCCTAGGAGGTCAAGAAGTGATCATAATAAAAACCAGGACTCTTGGGGTCCATGTAAACCTTTTGTTAGATGTTATGGGTGCGGATGGCCGCGACATACAACTAAAACTTGTCCGGAGTGCTCGCAGAAGAAGAACTCTGAGGATAAGACGACTGAGAAGAACTCAGAAGACTCGGGAAACGAGAAAGGGAGCAAGTAGTTCAGGCGCATACTTCTCCTATTATTGTGGCGGCCTCCCAAGAAGCAAGTCAGGCTGCTGAAGAAGCAGTGATGCCTGTTACAGTATTTGATCCATCCAATGTTGACTGCAGTCGCTGGTGGATGCCAGTGGTCATTGGTGATTTTCATTTACGAGCACTTTGTGACTCGGGAGCTGCGCGCACCGCTTTAGGTCCGATTGGATTGCAGATAGCTTCAGCGCTGAAAAAAGCTATTGTTCCTTATACTGGACCAGGTGCGAAACTCGCTGATGGACAGCTCGTGCCGATTTACGGTTATGTTCAATTGCCGTTCACAGTGTTAGACCAATCGCGAATCTTAAATGTTATGGTTTTAAGTGCACTTGATTCCGAATGTATACTCGGAACAGATTTTATGCGAGCATTTAACGCGATTCTTTTACCTAGAGAGAATAGATTACAAATAGAAGGTGTCACCGAATCAGTTCCTCTAGAGATTTCTGCTCTCTCAGAAGGAGTAGCAAGCGCTCTCGCAGCCATCGGTTTGGCCGATGTAACCTCAGAACAGCGAAAACGCCTACAAGAGCTGTTAGACAGTTGGCTTCCAGCTGGGGAAGTACCGTTGGGGTGTACACATCTGATCCAGCACAGTATTGATGTGGGGTCTGCGAGACCAATTAAACAACGTTATTATCCAGTGTCAAAGAAGATTGAGGAAGAGATGCATGCTCAAGTGCTAAAAATGTTGGACGCGGGAATCATACGCCATTCTAACAGCAGCTGGTCAAGCCCCGTAGTCATGGTCCGCAAATCGGATGGTACCTACCGATTCTGCGTTGACTATCGGAAGCTTAATGCTGTTACAACCGCGAGCGCTTATCCGTTGCCATACATGGATACTATTTTGAGTAAGCTTCAGAAGGCGAGATATATTTCTACCATTGATCTCAGTGCAGCATACCACCAGATACCAATGAAGGAAGAAGATATTCCGTTAACGGCATTCACAGTATCTGGGTTGGGTTTGTTTGAATTCACCCGTCTACCTTATGGTGTAGTAGGCGGGCCTGCAACTTTTCAAACGCTGAGTGACCGGCTCATTGGACCTGAATTAGAGCCGTACGCCTTTTCCTACTTGGATGACATTATCATCACAACCGAGACTTTCGATGAGCATCTGCATTGGTTAGATGTAGTTCTGAAGCGAATCGCGGAAGCTGGGTTGACGATTAACCGAGGTAAGAGCAAGTTTTGCTGTGACGAAGTTAAATACTTAGGCGTCATTGTGAATCGTGAGGGATTTCGTCCAGATCCTCGGAAAGTTGCACCGATTCTGGAGTATCCGGTTCCGAATACTCTGACCAAATTGAAGAGATTCATGGGAATGGTTTCCTGGTACCGGAAGTTTTTGGATCGGTTGAGCGATGTCGCGGAGCCGCTGAATCTAGTGCTACGTGGCAAAGCAAAATTCACTTGGAGTGTAGAGCAACAGGATGCGTTTGAGCAAGTGAAAACAATACTTGCGACAGCGCCTGTGTTACACAGACCATCGTTTGATCATCAATTTATTATCAAAACTGATGTGAGCGACAGTGGCATTGGTGCGGTACTCATGCAAGAAATAAATGAAAAGGATTACGTCTTGTCTTATGCGAGTCGCACTCTAACCTCTGCGGAGCGTAATTATTCAGTTACCGAGAGGGAATGTCTTGCCGTTCTCTGGGCAATTAAGAAATTTCGTGCATATGTGGAGGGTTATCATTTTAAAGTAGTTACAGACCACTCAAGTTTAAAATGGCTTTGTAATCTACGTAACCCTAATGGTCGATTAGCTCGATGGGCATTGGAGTTGCAGTCATATGACTATGAGATTGAATATCGACCTGGTAAAGAAAATTTTGTCCCAGATGCGTTATCGCGGATGTTTGAAGAAGACGATTTAGATGAACAACGAATTGCATCTTTAAAAGACATTCAACAAACCATTAAAGATCAGTGGTATGTACAGATGTATCAGCAAACTTTAGAAAAGCCTCACGAGTTTCCAGATTGGAAGATTGTTGCTGGTAAGTTGTATCATTACAAGCCTGAACCAATTCTAGAAGACGTCTTAGAAGATATGGATGCTTGGAAGCTGGTCGTGTCCAGAGACAAAATATTGCAAATACTTTGTGAATCGCATTGCGAGCCCACGTCCGGACATTTGGGTCGTCGCAAGACGTATGAGCGAGTCGCAAGATATTTTTACTGGAAGCGAATGTATAAAGATGTTCAGAAATTTGTAAAGTCATGCACTGTGTGCCAACAGTGTAAAGTGGAACAGCTGTTACCTGCTGGTACCATGAAGGAGAAGAAACTCGTTGGTCCATGGGAAGTTGTAGCTGGTGATATGATGGGTCCATTTCCTAGATCTAAGAATGGATATGCCTATTTGCTAATCCTGTTAGATGTTTTTACTCGGTGGATTGAAGTGATACCTTTGCGTAAAGCTGACGGTATTAGTATTAAAAATGCTTTGAAAGAGCGTGTATTTTTAAGGTTTGGGACTCCTGAAGTATTTCTGTCGGATAATGGTACGGAATTCCGTAATAAGGTTATGAAGAAATTTCTGGCAGAAAGCAGCGTTGAGCATCAGATGATATCGCCGTATCATGCTCAGGCGAATCCTGTTGAGCGTGTGAATCGAACGGTTAAGACGATGATCACTGCATTTATTGAGGAGGAACACAAGCTCTGGGATAAGTATTTACCCGAGTTAACCTTTGCATATAATACTTCTGTGCAAGAGTCTACAGGAGTTAGTCCAGCTTTCCTAAACATGGGAAGAAACCCTGCGCCACCGCTTAGTACCAGGCGGAAAGAAGAAAAAGCTGCTAGAGAGGAAGTTCAGAAGATCGCAGTGAAGAACTGGGAAGAGCGAATGTGTAGATTATTTGATTTGCAATTAGATGTTGAGAAGAATATCGAACGTGCATCGCAAAAGCAGGCACGATATTACAACGCGAAACGCAGGCAAGTTACATTTAATATCGGTGACTTGGTCTGGAAGCGTAATCGCATTCTATCGTCTGCAATTCAAGGCATTAATGCTAAACTTGCACCGAAATTTGCTGGTCCGTTCAAGATTACCGCTAGAATTGGACGAGATGTTTATTCAATGATTAATGAGCAAGAGAATGCTTTGAGAAGATACATGTTGTCGACATCAAACCGTATGTTCAAGGAGATGATCCTGCGTTCGCGGAAGATCAAGGTGAAGATGAAAACTCTATTGATGCTTCTGATGAAGAAGACGATGATCCTGTAGAAGAAGACGTTCCAAATACCAAGGAAGCGGTCGTTAGCGAAGAGAATGAATGTGAGGGGCGAAATATTGCGCTGAGTGAAAACGTGGATGTTCCACGTAAGCGTGGTAGGCCGCGTAAAATCCGAATCGTCGTTTCTCGCGATACAAGGGCTCCTGGGGAGGAGGAAGCGACTCTCGCAGAGTCTGACGCGTCCGAAACTGAAAATAGAGGTTCACCGAAACTTCATGCGAAACGCGGTCGACCGAAAGGTTCTAGTAAACAGCGAGAACCGCAAGTTGAGTTGTCTCCAAGACGTACGCGATCGAATAGGGCGAATGTTTAGGATAGAGTAGGGTATTAGGTAGAAGAACCCCGAAATTTTGCTGACAACAACCATCGTTTAATCAGGACCATGAGTTACAGCAACAACTCGATAGCCTCGATAGGCTAGAAGGACGAGTTCGCTAACCTTAGGGTTTACGTTTTTTTTTGAATATACTTTTGTAAAAAAGAAAGCTGATAGTGTTTTTATTTATTTAGTCCTTATCAAAAGTTTGATTTGTTTTTTTTTCTTGCAATGAAGTTTGGTTTTTTTTTGCATGTGTTTGAGTTGAAACGCTTTATTTTGAAATTTTATTTTCTTTTGTTTTTATTTTGCAAAGAAATGCTTTATTATTTTATTATTTTGGTCGTTTTTGCATGCTGGTGAGAGCACGGGAGAGCTGGTACGCTGTAAAAGCTACCCAGCGTCTGGAAGGGGGGCATGTGACGAGTATCGTCACGCCGCATGCATATTTTATTGTAATACATATGTTTTCATATATTTGCATGTGAGTTGACTTTTCAGATGTTCCCGCGCACCAGAGCTGTACGAGAGTTGATGTATTGCTGAACGCGTCGTCTGGTGAGAGAGCGCGCGTGAGAGAGAAGCTTCTAGCGTCACGTTAGGCTAGGGTTAGATTCGATTCGAGCATCGAGCGCGCGTGTTGTAGAACAGGAGAGCGTCCACTCCGGCTATAGAATTATTTTGTATTGTTGGTGATTACGATAATTGCGATTACGTGTGCGAGTGGAGATATCTACACCGTTGCGAGAGCCTACTGTTCACCAGTTAGCTGGACCGAAGCGAGACCGCAGTTTAGGCTGATTATTGTGATAGCGTCCTTCGCACTTCTGTAAGTATCAGCTTCTCTCTTTCACTCTCACCAGCGCGTTCAACAATATTAGCTTTCTTTTGACAGTGAGGTTGCGTGGACAATCCCCGTTACAAAATACATAAATCGGGTATTTTGAATGCGCCGAAAGTAGGGGTAGTATAGGGTTATTTTTAAATATGGAATATTGAATGCCAAAAGTGGAATTTTGAATGCGCTAGCGAAGGGTAGTTTATTATAGGGATGCATTCAAAATACCCGATTTATATATTTATATATATATATATATATATATATATATATATATATATATATATATACACAAAAAAAGCAAAATAAAATTCACGTTGATTTAAAAAATATAACACTGTGTATGAAAACATCGTCTATCGTCTGCGGAAAAACAACGTACACTTAAGTATGCCTACATAGCCCAGAATGACGTAGATGCTACGTCACCGGTTATCCGTCGAACAATTCTTCTCCCGCTTGAAGAATTGAGGTGCCCGAACTTTCTCTTTAGAATATCTTCCGATTGAAGCCATTTCACAAAATGTGACCCTGATGTGATTTTATTACTTTCGTCGCAAGCTTTCATTTCAGTGCTTATATTTAAGAAAAGAAGCTGTCAGTGCGAAGAAAACCGTACGACTAGTTTCCAACAATGCCTTTGAGAAGTATATAGGGTAGTCTGGTAAATTCATTTACCTTATTTAATTTATTATATTTAAATCATCTAATAGCTTACGAACAATTTTGAGTTGTAAAAGAAAGTATTTTAGTTTATTTTGCCTCTCGTGGTTACGATTTTATAATCGTAAGAGGTAGAGCAAAGGCTGGTTCCCGACGTTTATGACATTACACAAAAGTATTGTTTATTTTTATACTTCGCCAAAAAAGTTACTTAGTTTATTTTAGGTAGGACCAATCGCGCCAAAATTAATTATTTATTTCAAATTAAAATGTAATTGCACCAACCATATTGTTTATCCTACCGAAGTCGTGAACAATTATAAATAACAAAACAACAATAATAAAAAGATTAAGTTCCCCTAAGAAAATTTTAGTTATGAACTCCGGACCCTAGAAAACTTCCTTTTCCGGATTCAGCCCCGCTCTGCATGACAAGAGGTATTCACCTCGCCCCTTAGTTTAAGTAGTTTAAGTTAAATTCGTTAGAAAGTTTCATTCATTCATTTCCTCTCCTCTTTTCTTTTCTTTTTCCTTCACGTGTATTGTGTCGTTTTGTGGTGTGCCAAAAGGTTAGCAGGCGAGAGGCTGCGCTTGTTCGCAGTGAGACGCACCTACGCCCACGAGGTGAGACAAGGTCGACGAAGAGATCCGTTGGTTCGCTCCTCTTCCCCAAGGGAGGGAGAGTTGTAATGTGGCAAAATATCGCCATGTCACATCAAGTACCGAGCGGTCGGGGTAGAGCGTCTCAAGGCCGTTTGAGCGGGGATGGAGTGCATGTGTTAATGGCGTTTCGTTTCTTTTGAGTAACCACGAGAAGAGAGGAAAACACGGAGGGCTTCTTCGCCTCTTATTCAAGGATGAGAAGAGAAGGAGACGAGTTCCGGCGCAACAATGACAACGACAGGTTCATTCAGGGCGTTCTAGCCCGTTCATTGTAAGTTGTCGGATGCAAATGAGACGGGCGGGTCTTCCTACGTTGATGTCTTCTGTAGCACGATTACGCGTAATGGTTGCTCTCCCGCATGAACGTTAGAAGTAAAAAGGTAGCTTTGGCGCCCTTTATAACAGGTGAGCTCCCGAATCAAAGACTTAGAGAGTAGGATTCGCTGAGAGTTATATTGTACTTCGTAATTTGTGCAAGACCTCGGTGTTGCGCTAATTATCTGTGTGAATGCTGGTTGTCTCTTGTAGGGAGCGTTCGAATTTCGCGGTTGTCTTCTCCAACATTAATTGTAGCAAAGATGTCGAACGCGCATTCGTAGCGATCGACAGCGCATAAGGCGAGCGAGCTTGTTGCGGAGTTTGTTATCTCGCGAGCGCATGAATACCGGCGAGCGCGGATACTTCGGATGCCTTGATGTCTTTGTTGCGTAATGTCTTTTCACAGTTAAGGTTCTTCCGTAGTGCGAATCAGCGTTAATAAAATTTACAATTGAACTGGAAGTACGTATTCTCCATAAGCAAGTTACAAACATTTAAAATTTCGTCGAGCAGGATGTTCGATTTTCTTGTTATCTGCACGTACCTTCTTTCAATGCTTTGTATGATCAATGTCTTGTCAATATTTGTATACAGCGATTTAAAATCTTGGCTAAAAATACAGTTGTCTGTTGGAACGTTTATATTTCTGATCTTTTCTATGAAATCATAACAATTTTTTACGTATGACTTTGGTTTCTCAGTACTACTTTGTAATATATTAAATAAATTCTTTGACAAAAAATACGTTGGTGAGCCTATTGTGAAAATAATAGGTCTTAACGGTTGTTCATTTTGAGGTGTTTTCGGCAGCCCATATGCCTTCGGTAAACACGTGTACATGAGTGTAAGAGTTTGTTTTTTGTATCTTTTGCTAAAAAAATCCATTTTCATTCCATTCATTTAGCAAGCTTTTACATTCGATTGTAATTTTGTCAATGGATTTCTCGTATTCATTGCGACCGTTACGTTACCTTTATTTGCAAGAGTAAACATAATGTCTTTGTGAGTCTTAATGAATTCATTTGTTTCAGTGAGTTTATTTTTATCTATGGTAATGCGTCGGTTTTTTTATTTCAACATCCAAATAGTCAAAAAATCAGCATGGTATACAATCTGGTCGACAGAGCTGTAAAATTATCTGACAAATTTTCATAAGAAAAACATAAATATTGTAAAAAGTCTTTTGCTCGAAAATGACTACCCTGCTGAATTTATTAATAAATTCATAAGAAAAGGACTGTCTGTAATAAAAACGACTAGACAACCAGAACAAAGAGCGAATAACAAGAACTACCGCAATTGTGTTAGTTTACCATATGTTAGCGGTTTTTACGAACACGTGCATCATTCATTAAAGCGAAACAACATTGTAACTATTTCTCAAATACACAGTCCAATGTGCAAAATCGTTGAAAAAGGAAAAGACAAAAACGAAAAACACCTAGAAAATAATATAGTATACAAGCTGAAGTGTAATAATCGCACCGCTACATATGTAGGTCATATTAAAAGAAGTGTGTGTACGCGGATTGAGGGACACAAAAAGTCAAAAGATAGTGTCATTTCTGAGCACACTAATAAATATAATCATTGCTTCAAATTTAAAAAATTTGTTACTAAAGGCAGAAAAAAATCTGAATAAAAGATTAATTTCAGAAATGATGCAGATTCATATGCAAGGAAACGGAATAAATTAGAAGGAAGACAAACAGAAACTCAATAGCTTGTGCACACACTGAATATATCAATTGAAAAATTGAACAGGTACAAAATATATATATATCAAATTGGTAAGTGATTATCTGACAATATTTGTAAACAAAGCGCGCGAAAAACTGTGAACTTTTAGCAATATATAAGTGAAGGCTATCGGCTACTTCCTCACTTCCGAAATAGTAGCCGACAAAGCCAAATAATAGTATGTTAGTCGGCTTCTCTTTTCCTCTTATTATTAGCCATGGGAAATGATTTTGAAAATTGTACACACAACTAACCGCTCCACATTCTTAAGTCTCTGGTTTATCGTTCTTAAAGAAATTTTTTGTACTATTATATATTTTTTTTAAACGAATAAATTTTTTACAGTTTCCTCATCAGGGCGATAATGATCGCTGAAACGTCGATTGAAAAAGAATGGGTTATAGTTTAATTATTTAACCCATTCCAAGAAATATTGCCTCGGGGAGATCGATAACTATTTCCAAAATTATTTATTAATAATCACTGAGGGATAAATTCAAAGTAGTGAGTGTATGCACTAATATACATACACTTTAAAGAATAAATTTGAAATGAAAGATTTAGAAGAAATCAAAGAGTATCTTAGCATAAGCATAGACAATAATTATAAAGAAAGTGTGTAACGCGAAAATAAACGCCCACACGGGGATTCCAGTTAGTGTACAACAGTAATTTATTTTACACGGCTGACTCCTCACCTCGAGGAAGGATTGCTAAAGATCAAAAGGACGCGGGAAAATGGTAGCAATCGGGTAACATAAATGAAAATATCAATGATTACATTAGCAACATAAATCCCCAAATATATTCTAAAACCCCTTTCTTTACTTTGAACGGTTTAGCAAACAATTTCCTTGATTTAAATAATAGCATGGATCAACGGCCAAATCACTATCTTCAGTCGAATCACGGTATGCATAAACGAAAAGGGTTGCGAAGATTTTCTCTACGGGACTCTACAACTCCAGGGGGAAAACGCGAATCTTGGCTCCTCCTGAAAATGCAAATTCAACATTTACCGTGCCTGAAAATGGAGAGACGACCGTCAACACTTATCCCAATAACTGTAGGATCGCCTCTATTGTCCAAGTTACCACTAGATAATAATAATAAATATATTTATTAAAACATCTCACTACAATCCTCTATTATCAAAGGAAGAAAAGAATCGAATCCTCCTCCAAATAATTTCCAGCTAAAATCAAAACCGAAAACTCTCCCGCAATTTCTACCAACGGGGAAACAATACAATGCGATTGCAAAACTCCGGCAAACTCGAACTCGGAAAACTATTAGACTCAGAACACGACCAGGAACAGAATGGCCGAGGCCGACGCTCCGCTCGAGGAAGGATGCCGCGTTTTCCTACCCGACCTCCTTCTTCCTGGAAACGTCGTCTCGGTCGCCATATTACACAATTGGTCTATGAATATTGCACCACTAATTAAATCCTCATCGGTGATTCCGTCGAGCGTCCTCTTTTCTACTCCTAATTTTCCCATTGAAATCAATTGCCGCCCTCTATATCCCTTGATTGATCAGTTAATCCACCACATTTATCGATGAAGATCAATTAATCAATATCTGGGTCCATCCGATGGTTCCACCTATAGATAAGTCCACCGAGCGGGCGATATTCAAAATCCCCTATTCCATTATATAAGCCACCATAGACACCTCCTTAATGCCAACTATAACTCCCTAGTGACCAGCCGCAATATCCTTATTCCGCTATAAGAAAATCTCTATAGTAGTACTGTACAGTTCGCTTGTACAGTACTCTCCCGAGTCATTCTCTCTCTCTCTCTCTCTCTCTCCCTCTCTCTCGCCAGCCCCCTCTCTCACTCACCCATATACTCCCGCACTCTCTCTCTCTCTCTCTCTCTCTAACACGAAGTTACGTGCATGTGAACGAACGCGGTAGCTTCGCGGTGTGTGTGCTCTGGTCAAGGGCCGATAATTAAGTCTCGCGAGCGTCGATGCGCTCGCATAGTTTTCGGGCGCGGAGAATCCGAGTGTTCCCCCACTCCGTCTCGTGCGACAGCGTGCTGCTGTACGTTGTCGCGTCTCCAGCTTTCTCTCTTTTCCTTTCGCGCTCTCTTTCTTTCTCATGAGCGCTTCTTCTTTCGCGCGACGGGTCGTTCGTTGATCTCCACCGGTGTCGCATTACCATCCGGCGGCACCGGTCACTCTGCAAGAGCTCGAGTTGTTGCTGTAATGTGGACGACATCCGGATGCATGGCCGTTCTACTTTGCATTTAGGCGTTATGTTTTTATAAAATTTGTGTTATTGAAGCCCTGAAGAGGACCGTCAGTCGGTTGAAACGTTAACATAAATAAAAGTAACTTTGGCTCGAAGAGATGCATATATTCATTTTTTCTTTTATTGTATATATTTTTCGCTCAAAATGTTAGGCAAACTCTGTTTCATATGTACATCCTCTTATCCTGTTGCATATACTGAAAAAAAATTGAGCGAATATCATGAAATATAATTATTAGCTATTAGACAATAAATTAAATATTTAAAAATACATTTATTTGTGTAGAAAGAGATTGTATACGTATCCCACAACCAGTTTTTACTCGATTAAAGCTGTTATCAATACGAAGAATTTGAGACTTAAAATCCAAATTTTCCTTCGCCGAAGCCAAAATATTTGCAATTGTTTATAAACTGTAATTTATGAATAAACAAATAATATGTGGTATTTATAGACATAAAAAAATCATTTTTAAATACTAAAAGATACCTAAAAAAGACCTACCTACACGGTGCAACGTACACGGACCCTATGCCCTATTAAAAAATTTAATTTTTAACTTTATTCAATAAAATAAACGCATATACATGTAATTAACATGTACATCTTTAAACTCATAACATTACTTTGTCATTTATTAAATTATTTGTATTTTTTTGGCATTGCAAGTCGGCGTGCCACCTGCTCCATTTAAATACATGGATAACGGCACCAACTTGTAACGTAAATATCTTACATTTCAAGTTCGATTTTATTCAAATAAATGCTTGAATAATATTCCTTGATTTAAGTACTATATAAAACACGAAAAGTCCGACTTTAAAATATTAAGTTAAACATCAAAAACATCGTTTTAAACTTAAAAGAAATACACGGCATGCGCCCGAGAATAGCATCGGCGGCCGCGGCAGAGCGCCCTACCTCGAGAGAAGTGGAAGGTGGGGGTAAAGTGATTCAGTGTTTTTAATTTCACAAGCCGTAAACTTTTTCTAAGACATTTTCACCGTATAAATTTGTAATGCACGTATTCGTCAGTTTGTCAGCTTTCGATTTATGTGCAATTTATAGGATAAATCATTAATTAATATCGTAAAAATAGCAACAAAAGCGTTAGAGTCTCGCGACCAGCATAATTGTATTCGTGTTATTTTGTTTCCCGGAGCTTGTCATAATCAACAAATCATTATTCCTTATTATTTAAGCATCGATAAACATTCGTATGTTCTTATTTTTACAAAAACTAATTATTTATAGCGACAAAACATGTAAATTAAGGTTTCACATATATCTGTATATCTATAACAATGTGGGCGTTCGGGCCAGTGGTGTGGAAGTTCACTGATTTAGCGTCGGAGCAGCGCCGCCAAAACGTATAAAAGAGCGGCCGATTTTGGGAACAGCGTTCATTCTTCTAGTGGAGCTGGAGTTGCAAGGAGCATTGAGTCTCTTATCCAGCACAGCCCCTGGAGAGCGCTGGCGCTTCGGAAGCCCGATAAGTGGAGCAATGTGACTCCGTGAGGGTACTTAACAAAACGCGTATCAACAGCGATTTTTTAAAATACTTGTACACATTTAATTTTAATATTTAATAAATATTAAAGTCTCTTTAATTTTTCTTTTTCGATTTCTCCTCCACATAACGAGATGCAGACGCTCACGCATTGTTTTCATTTTTTTTGTTGTATCCTGAATACTTTGAGATATATTGTGTGATCTCGAGTGGAAAAGGATTTAAAATCAAAAATAAATTTAATTTTTCAGATCGATTGTTTTTTACCAAGACGCAGTGCCTGGTAAAGAAAAGTTTTTCGTACGAGTGGATCAAGTAGTCGTCCAAAGCTAGTGTTCATCTACTTGCAAACGCATAGCTTCGTCTCATGAGTAGAGAAGCAACGTGCATTGCATCACGATCATCTTATTTTTGTTGCTGAATATACATAATGCATTACGTCACTGCATGTAGAAGTAACTATTAAAAGTAATTCGATTTTAATTTATCCGCGATATACTTTGATTTATTCGCCCGGTATTTCGGACCATGTAAAGTTTAAATAATTTTTCATTAAATTTTCTTTAATAATCTCTCGCCTTTTTTCTTTTCTATTGCGTGAAGGCGAGGGCGTTTCAACCTATTTGCATTTTCCCAAAAAACTTTTATACGAAAATGAAAAATCATTTTCATTTATCAATTTTGCATGATCAAAAAACTATAATTGTTCAAATTATTTATAACTTTTTACCATATTAATTTAAAAATCTGAAGATATTTTTACGTTCCTTCGATGAAAAAAGGAGTATATGAAAAAATTTTGGCCGTAATCTAAAAAATTTTTCCACGGGTTGACGTGGAATAGCCTATATATATGACTTTAAAAGAATTTTTTTCTAAAATAGGCAAAATTTTGTAAAAAAAAGTATTCTATTCACTTTTGTTCAAAATGCATCCCTCAGGCGTTATGAATTAATGAAAATTGCCAACAAATGGAAAAACACGAATTTTTAGAGTGTGAGGAATACCGTTTGCAGATCCGGAATTTAACTGAAGGCAGGAGTTTCGCTAGATGCTTAGCATAATACGGGCTATTGATAGGAGGTTAGGATAAGTTTGGAGGGGTATCCTTAGGGATACCAAACAGGAAATGGTGAAGGAACAGGAGGAATGGCATAATAGGCTTGACCTGAGTTGCTGATCTGGCATGTTCCCGGGTAAAGGCCGTTTATATCACCTCCAGGAACTTACTGATATTGATACCTATAGCTACAAACAGGTTTTTTATCAATTACTAAAAAAATTTAAGGGACCAACTTTTTATGTAGTAGAAAGAAGATTATTTAAAACTTAATTTCTATAGTTTACTTCGACATTAGGGTTTTTCTATAAAAAGAAATTTTAAATCATGATGTATTATTTTGATATAGTACGATTTAAATTTTATATTTCTGTTAATACTTACTTTGCAAACAATCGGCATTAAGGAGATCTTTACATTTTTCGTGACATTTAACTCCACATTCAACGCATCGAACACCTTGACGTGCTATTCCCCAGAGAAGACCTTCACATTCATAACAGTAAGTTGGTGATGTTGCTGTCCATGTTATAAAATTGTGTGGTGTTGTAGATGAGATGGGATATATCATTGCTTGCAGCGTCTTCTTATAAACGTGCATTTTCTGAGAAAAAAATGTCTATATTACTTTTTGTTGAAATTTTATTACGATCTTTAGATTCGTATTCTTGAGTGTAAAATATGCAAAATAATACATTTAAACTAGCATCCTTAACTAATTTTTTTATAAAATCTACTATTCAACGGCTAAATATGACCTTCAAGCCGAAATTATATAAATGTAAAAGGTTATACTAAGTATTAAATTTCAAAAAAGAATATATAAAGCATTTCGCCCTAGACCACTCGCTGGGCCCATCGGTAAGATGACGTGTGGTCCTATCTTTGACACGATATGGTAAGTTAAAGAGGTAATGCTTATGGATACAATTGGTAAATTTAACCAGAGGGTACGAAAAATCGAAGTCCCTCTAGTTTCTGGTTGCAGAATTTAAAAATTTTTCAAGTCGGATATCGACTCATAAATTTATACAACTCCTAATATTTGAGTAAAACTCTGGCTAAAGTAGTTCTTAATTTTACCCTACGAAGTTGTTTTGTGGAAAAGAAGAAAGCAATTTTTGTGACATAAATTCAATACATTTATTAAAGAAAGACTCTATAGCTCGGTAGAAGTGAACTTCTATTCAAAGGCTAGATTAAATACATTTATAAAATCTACCTAGCTCATAAAAAAGGATTTTAATTTTATGCAAAAATTAACTTATCTTTATGCAATAAAACCCCTAATCTTCTCGATGATCGAGAATTCCTCCGAGAGCATTTTTCGATGATCGAGAAGCCCTCCGAGACCATTTTTCGATGATTGAGAATCCCTTCGAGAACATTTTTCAATGATCGAAAGTAATTCTCGACTCTCGAAAATTACTGCACGAGGAATATTTGAGTACCTAGTCGGAGTGTATAAATGAGATCGTATTGATCTCGTTATGCTTTCATTAGGATCATTCAACAGCCTGAGTAAAACAGGAATGGACCTCTGGACTAGGCGTCGTATCTGCATGGACTACATTGTGATCATCGTTAGTTGCGTTTTCCGTAATCGCTTATTCCTTAGCTATGTAACGTCCTACGACGTTATTCATTTTGAAATCTATTTGTTATTAATTTAAACTGTATCTTCAAAATTTAAAACACACAAAGAGAATTACGATGTTAATTTCGAAAGACTATATTTTGAATGCGTGTTGTAATTTAGTAACACAAGTCAGCAGTGTTACTTATTCGGCAATCGCTAAACTTTTAAAACTGATTATTATTAAGCGTTACTCTTTAAGTTTTGGTCAACGTATTCAGGCTTTAAAAGAGTCGAATTGGCCTCATTTTAATTAGTCTCGTGTTTAAGTCCGAACTCCGTACCACGCTGTTCGTAAATGTGCGTAGATGATTAAAACTAAACAAATATTTTCAAGTATTTAAAAGATTATATCAAAGTGTTAAGTTATTAATAAACATATGGATAAGTAACCTTTTGAAGCAAAGGTAGGAAAACTATAAACGAAAGGAGTAGATCAACAAAAAAATAAATAAACAGCGGATACACTATAAAAGGAATTAAACTGAAGAAAAAAAATAAGTTGTATTCAAGAAGGAAATCAGTGCATAAATCAAGGGAAAAAAGCAAGATATTAAGAGTGTATGTGAATCAAATCAAATTTCACAGTAGCGGTGAGTGACCTACGGAAAGCAGTGTGTCAGCAAAACAAAGGAGCTGGGTTTGAAACATATTCTATTGATGTAAGTAGATCACTGTATTACAGAGAAAGTATTCGCTCACAAATGAATTGAATTAAAAAAAAGTTATAAATAGAAGAAATGAAGATTTGTCAATTCTGTAAATATTATGGGCATGAAGCGTTATTTTGTCCCGAGACGGCATGTATGTACTGCAATGAAACTAATCATGTGTCATATAATTGCACAAATATATTAGAAAAAATTAAGATTGTTTGTAGAATTTGTTGTTGTTCTGATCATTCAACAAGTGAATGTCAAGTTCTTAGTTTGTATTGCCAATACTGTCAAGAACGTTGGCATAGGGCTAAGTTTTGTAAATTTGAACTTTTAAGTAAACAAGAGAAGAATCAATAGTGGGAGGAAACCCTGGAAAATTACTAATTAAGTAATCCAATAAATATACACATCTTCCTTTGGCAACGTTTCGTCCTGTGTTTTGGACCTTCTCAAGCCTTTATTAAAAAAACACAAAAATATATATAAACATGACAAAAGCATATATAATATATAAACATGATTTAAAAATATAAATTAACAAAAGTCAAAAATTATAAATTTACATAAAAAAATTAATTTTTACAAAATCTTTTAGAAAAAACAATAATATATATAAACATGACAAAAGCATATATAATATATAAACATGATTTAAAAATATAAATTAACAAAAGTCAAAAATTATAAATTTACGTAAACTTCATCTTAAATATACATTAGATTATGACTTAGAAGATAAAACAAGAATAGAAGAAATCACGAAAAATTGGATTAAGAAAGTACTACAAGCCAAAAAATGTCTATTTTTCATTAATTTTATTTTATTTTCACCAGCATAACAAAGATATTCTGGCTCGGATCTTCATGAAATTTTGCACAAATGATCAGTGTGCAACAAGTTGAAAATGAAAAATAGTCTGAATTATGACTATAAATGGTAAGTATATTTTATTTGCTTACAATGTTCATTTAAACTTTAAATGCATTTTACTCAGTTTTGGTATTTTTATGATTTTAGGTTCATTGCCGCAGGATTTCTAAGGAACTATTCAACGGATCCAGCTAAAATTTTGTGGAGATCTCCATACTGCTTTCCTGATCAGAATGAGCGGAACAGAATTGAAAAAAGATAATTTAAACAGTGAATGTTATGTATGTTTACATAAGTAACATTCACTACAATTACTAATACTGCACTATACGTATGACTAATTGCTAATATGATTTGTTTTTCAGAAATCTGCTCCGCTCATTCTGAGATCATTCACATTTGGAAGGTATCTTCAAAATTTGGGATGATTTGGACATGCGGATCCTGATATATCCTGCGGCAACAGAGGTATGATGCACAAAATTATTAATTTTAGAGTAAATTTGTAGTGTAGTGCTATATATAGCAATTTTACATATATATACATACAATGCATGTTAAAATTAAGTTTAGTCTATGTATATAAAGTAAATAAAAAATATTTTTGAACTAATGTAAATAACATACTCTAATCTTAAAACTAATATTTCTTTTTTTTTCAGGATTTAACCCAGGCTGGTCCCCTTAAAGATACAAATAATAAAAATAACGCCTTTTTAATATTAGACGATAATACAGAATGTTTAAAGTGTGAAGAAACAGAATCTAAAGGAAATAAAATAAATAAATTGGAGCAAATACAGAAATTACAAAGTAATGTTTCTACTAGTAACGCAGAAATAAATGTTACCGAAGATGTAAGTTTTTCTCAAATAATAATAAATTATGCTATAGTAAATAATGCAAATGATTGAATAGAATATGAAACAATTCATGAAGTTTCGAACAAAAAGACAGGTACTTATCGAGCAAAGTTTACTTTTGAAAATGATCTAAATTCATGTATTGTAAGTATAAATAAAGTATATCTACAGCACGTTGAATGTTATAATAATTTAAATGAATTTGAAGTAACTCATGAACTTTCAAACAATATTAAATATAGTAATATTTCTCAGGTTATTCTAGTTACACAAAATATTGCCTGTTCAAATATTGTGAATGGAAGTAATATAAATATAAAAAGTTCATAGACGTTGAAAATAATAAATATTCAATTTCATTAATTGGTGAAAGTATACGAAAGAATATTATTAAATTTAGACGAATATCTAGAAATATTTGTAATTCAAGAATTGTAAAATCACAAAACGTACATAATTGTAAAAATAATTTTAAACTAATTAACAGCAAGAAGACTTATTTGCGTGAGAATCGGAGAAGAAATTTACTACTACAATATATATATATATATTTTAAAAAAATCAAAAGTGAGAAAATTCCAATTGTAATTATTTTAAGCAGTAGAGTTAAAAAGATAAAATCTAAAAAACTTTAAATAGAGCTAATATGTTTATATATTTTAACTTTTACATATTTATAATTACAATAATATTTTTTTATAGAAAATTGTGAAATTTATTTTATTGTGGTGATTTATTGAGAACATAATTACTTAAATATTTTTAGCAAAGGTAATTCTTATAATATACACTCAGATATTATAATTTAATTACGACATTTCAATAGGACAAAACCAAATAACCATAAATTTATTTATAAGGAAATATTAAGAAACAGTTATGAACTTATTAAATTGTAAAGAATTTGTAGAAATCTGAGATTTTAATATTTATTTATCCATGTTTATGTCAACTATTTAAAGCAAATTATACTTAATTATTTTCTGTAATGTAATTGTAATTTTATTGCATTATCTGGGGCCTCGAGGGAATTACATCTAAGGATGTAATATATTATTTATTTCATTTTATAACTGTTTTGAATGAGGGTTGCAACATTTCTTTTAAATGTTATACTAACATTTAGATTTTAATATGCGTACGGTTACTTAAAAATTGGTATTTATAATTATTTATTTGTAATAACCTAAAAATAGGTTGGAAATATGTTACGTACATAATGTATTATTTAATATTTGGACTTTTTGTACTTATTAGCAATTGTAAATTTTGAATTTAGAAAATTATCAATTTTATTGCAATTCCATTGCAATATCTTGGGCCCTGAGTTGTAACGTCCTACGACGTTATTCATTTTTAAATCTATTTGTTATTAATTTAAACCGAACTCCGTACCTCGCGGTTCGTAAAGGCACGGAGCATTTAATTGTACTTCCAAGTACTGAATTGTGAATTTAAGAAGCAAATATATTTTCAATTATACTCGAAAAGAAAACTGAGAGTGAATTATTACAAAGCAACCTGTCACGTATAATCCAAACAAGACGAACAAGCAGAAAGATAAAGACGAGGACAGCAGAAGCAGCAAAATAAGTCAAGTGAAGCAGAAAAAGGTAAGTCAAATAAATATACTAAAATACATATCGGAGTGGGTAACGAGTCTAAATCCAGCCACTCATAATAACTCAATACACGCTAGCAATAAACAATCAAAAAGTCTATCTTCTCTCAAATACATGTCCTACCTATGAGGTGAGAGTGTAGGTGGGACATAACAGCTAATTAATGAAATAAATGAATTCTCGTAGATATGCTTCGGAATTAACTCATTATCATCGGAAATGCCTCTGAGAACACTTCTCGATGATCAACAATCCCGTCCAAAACAATGCTCGATTACAGGTTAATTGTTGGAAAGCAAATCTCAATACTCGAAAATTCTTGACCGAGAATTGTTTGTGTACCTAGTACAGGTGTATCAGTGTGAGATCGTATTAAATTCGTCATGCTTCCTTTCGACTTAATCAATAGCGTGAGTAAAGCAGGAATAGACCTGTGCCAGTAGACGACGTGTCTGCATGGACTGCATTGTGCTCAACATTAATAGCGTTTCCAGTAAACATTTATTTTTTCACTGATTAACGTAAGAAACAACTTATCGTAGATACGCTTCGATATTACTTCTCTATTATCGGGAATTCCTCCGAGAATCCCCCGCAGACGGTGCTCGATATACCTGCAAGTAGCGCTTTAAAAGCGCGTGACGGGTCTTCCGGTCCGTCCTAGCCAGATTTCGAGGAACTTTTCTTTTCTCCTTTATGACGGCTAACGCGAATATAACAGGGGGTAAATGCAGCTCTCTCTCTCGCTTTCTGCGGTGCTACATAAGTAACCGACGATTATTAACTGATGCTGCCGATGCCGCTGCTGCACTGAGCCGCGAGATGCACGAGAGCGGTCCGTGCCGACTCTTGGCTTTGAGATCTCTGTGTGTGTGTGTATAGGAACGTCGAAGAGGTCCAGAGAGTTAGAGCTGAACCGAGAAAAGATGTCCAGTTGTGCGCGGATATACTCCGCGCGACGATTATCTCGAGCGCGTTAGAACTAATAAATCGGACCATTGACCATTTTCGTGCGCGCCTGCAGGATCCACAGATATTTCCCGCGGTTGAATAAAAAAATATCTCATTTGTATTCAGTGGTTACGTAAACAACAACTTGTTGCGTGTTTCGACCGTCTGCAGTTCCGCGTTCATGCAACCTAACCCTCCAAAATATTAGCGACTTTAATCATTATTTATTACAAAACGGCTCCACTTTTCGATCAGGAGTCAACGGAACTTTGTTCGGGACACCAATCCGTACAATTTCCAAATAGTTTGATCAAATTTGACCGGGACCTAAAATCACGACTTTTTCTGCGGGGTCCTTTTTTATAAATTATGGACTAAACAACGCCTATATGGTGAATCTTCGAAAAAAAATATTTTGAAAAAGGTCCATTAGTGAACTATTTCCACGGAATTGATGAGAGCTGGAACATAAAGGAAAATATTTTTGTAATAATACATACCAATACCTAGTGAAATACGCAGGGTTTTTTTTATATTAATTTTTGAAGAAGTTACTCGCTTCCAAAATTATACGATTTTTTGAAAAAAAATTAGAAGTAAATTGTTTAAAACAAAAGCAATTTTTAATATATTAAAAAACGGCTATGTACTTCACTAGAGGAGGTATCTCGAAAGCTACAGTAAAAATTTCAGGTGGATCGAAGTAACGGTCTTCGAGAAATTAGTTCGAAAAAAAAGCAGTTTCGACAGAAACGCGTTTAAAGTTTTGGAAGCCAATGGTTGCTTGAAATTTTTGTGTACGTCTTACCTGCGATGCTCGCATCATGCATTTGGTCATCAGTATGTTTGTCTCCACTTCCTTCTTGCTTGATCTCAAAGACATCCGGGCATCTCGAGCATCATCGGTGAGCAATTGCTCAGAAAATTTGACACAACGCTCGTCCGCGACCACGCAGAAATTGAAGCAGTTTGGTCCGATTGTTCTGTTATATGCAAGATAGCGAGATAGGAGTAAATTTATATTAGTCTTAGGACTCTAAAGCTTACTATAAGCTTAATTACTTTATAAGCTATAAAAAAAAGACAGCAATTTTTTTTAAATCTTAGAGTGGTGTTACCCCTTAATGTAATTGTACGTGTAATACTATTACTGGTAATATTTAACTTATATTTTTTAATTTAAATTCATTGATAATCTAGTATCCTAATATATATGTTCCCCCATTACACATATAGTGTAACCAGGAAAAATTGTGCGCTTGTTATGAAATAGAATAGTTAGCTGTTACAAAATAAATTAATTATTCAATAAGGCATTTATTTTTGTAGAAATAGTTAGTAAAATCATCCCAAAATAAGCTTTTACTCAATTTTGTGAATACGAAGAGTTTTGAGACATTACAATCAAAATTTTCCTATGAAGATTTGGCTTCTCGTTGAAAGTCAAATGCATGAATATAATTATACTATTATTGGTAATATATTGCTTTAGTTTCATTACTTTGCGACAAGACGTTCGTATACACATATAAACAAGCGCCTAACAAAGAGCCATGCGTACACACATACTTGTATACGCACGGCAAGACGAGGATCGAGACGACAGGAGCCGCACGCGAAACCGCTTAAGGGGAAGGGAAAAGTATTAGGAGAGAGAGAGAGAGAGAGAGAGTAGGCATCGATACCTACGTCAGCGCGCATATAGAGTGCGAAGGAAAGAGAGAGAAACAAAGAGACGTGACAGCGCTACTGGGATATCCTTGGGTACACCTGGAAACCCTGGATACCCTGAGTTACCATGGGCTGCCCTAGGCTACCCTGGGTGGCTCTGGGATCCTGGGTTACTCTAGGCTATCCTAGGCTACCCTGGATTACTCTAGGATATCCTAGACTACCCTGGAATACCCTGGGGTTACCCTATGCTACCCTGGGTATCCTGGTTTACCCTGAGATACCCAGGGTTACCCTAGGGTTATAGGATAGAATATATACAATTATTCTGGGATAGGTTATTCTGGGATACCCTAGGGTACCGCACGTTTATCAGAAAATCCTAGGATATACTCAGAGGTGTACCCTGGGTTATACCCTGTAGTGTACCCTGGGTATATCCTGGGGTATATTTTAGTATATTATTATTTTAGGGTATATTTTAGTGTTTCCTTGAAAATCTAGGATATCTTGGGTTATCCTGAATTGTTCGGAGATATCCTATAGTAATCTAAGCGTTTAGGACGTCTAGGGCTATTTAAGTTATGATAGGGTATCTTAGTGCATTGTGGATTACCTTGGATATCCGTAATATTTTAGTTACTATCCTGAGATAGTCTGGAGCATGGGGACAATTCGGGATACTGTATTAAATCTCTGCTATACCTCGAAATATCCTAGTGTATTCAGAGTTTCTCGGTACTGACAAGTTGTCCTAGTGTATTCTAAAATATACTGCGGCAAATAAATGCAAATTACCGTTATACCACAAAGTTTGATATGCTGATTTTACAGAGTATTTCGGAGTATCTCAGGTTATGAATGGTACCTTTGAATATCCCAGGGCATTTCAAGAATTTTCATAGTGGTATATCCGAGGTCTATCTTGGATCTACCGTGGAGTGTACGCAAGTTCAATTCTAGGATTTTCTCTGAGGCTTTGCATAAGGTGTATCTTGGGATCTATTCTAAGGTGTATAGTAGATCTATTTTAAAATGCTTTGGAATCCTGTACTTTATATTATAACATACTGAGAGGTCTAGCTTAGGAATTGTAGTATATACCAGGCATACCCAGAGTTCCCCACCACTATGAATATACTATTGAGCCCCTCGAGCTCTAGTGGGTTCGCGCAACCGCGTATTGCCTATTACAATTATTGCGAGTATTATTAGTCCATTTCTTTAAAGAAAAGGTATATAATCTTATAAGAAAATATGTACTACTAACTTAAGCAAATGAATTTAGTCAATTACCATTTTTCAAACATAATTGAAGGATACAAATATTAGTAAAATTATCACTTTAAAAGTTCAGTCTCATAATATTGAAAGGAATATTTATTCCTTGAAGGAACAGCGGCGGATTTTATATAATATAAAAAAATTTCATTTAAAAATACCTTCTTGCCTATTTTACCAATTGATTTGTTTAAATTACTATGTAATCTGTAAAATACATAATTTCAGTATGAAGCTAGATAATTTAAGTACTACAGTAGCAATATACTGGATTGCAATCTTCTCATGCAATTGCTTTACCTCTCAACTTTTTTGGCATCTTTTTTTATTTTCGATATTTCATTTATGTATTATATCGATAACCGACTCGACATTTACGGAATTAAGGGGTCAGACCTGGTTTGGGTTGAGGTTGGGCTCAGGTTAAACTATCAAAGAAATGGATATTTTTTTAATTTTGTTTATAGCAAATTTTCCGTAGAATCTGATGGTGAAACCCAACCCGCCCTTACGATTTTTTTTTGCAAAGATATAAAATAAAACTGAAAAATTGTAGTATGTAATTTTTGAAAAAGATAATTTATTCGACTCTTTTTATTACCACTAAATAAGATTGTTCCATCACTTTCTACACATGATTACTACAGAAAATTTTCTGTGGAATATGATGAGAAAGTCCAGTTTTCAAAAAACAGCTTTTTAATTAAAAATTTTTAAGAAATTAGAGCAACAATTTTTTACAATTTTCGTAAAATTTTTATTTTTGATGTATCTATTCACTAACGTCTACAAATAATAAAAATAAGATTGATTACATTTTTTATTTTTATTATTAAATATGGTGTATAAAGCATTTTACTGCAAACAGTTTTGCAAAAAACTGCTTTGATACAAATTTATTCATCTATAAATGAAAACACAAGTGATGAAAACACGTGTTAACAGATTTTCAACTTATCGACTGAGCCATATGAGAGTTCATGTAAGTGACAATTCGTCCAAAATCCTGTCTTACCTGCCTCACACCTAGAAAACTATTTTGTTTACATAAATATTAAACACTGTAAATTTTCATATTCGCTATATACTTTTTTGTTGTGATTTTTTTTAAAGTGAATTTTTTTACAATTATTGAGTTTTGTAAAAACTATTTATTAGTTTTATAAAAGTTTAAGTATTTGTAATTAAAAATTTTACTTAAAAGTGTATAAATGAATTTATTTTGACAACTAAAAAGACAATTCAAGATGAGACCAGACGGTAGAACCTATAAGAGGTTGAGGGCCTGGATCATCTGTACATGGAAAATACACATTTAGAAGAACGAAGTAGAGAAGAATGTTTTTTGATGGCAAGAGACGAGAAGAAAACCAGTCGAAGCAAACACCTACAAATCATCAGCAACCACCATCAAGAGCATCGAGCATCAATTGAACTTCAAGAATCCATCAGCAACCACATATAAGTACAGCGGCTAGCACTTCAAGATGCATGCATTGAATTACATGATTATGATGCATGATACGAAAATTGTATTGATGATGACGAATCAAAAGTTTTGTGCTGCCAAACTATATGATGAGGATTTCACCCTTCAGAAGAAAGAATGACGAGTGTAGAAGAGGATAGCAACAAGACTAAGAAACCTTGAGATCAGTTTAGCAAGAAGGAATTTATCGGATGGTGTATGCATTAGTAGAAGAAAACCTTCTAACTGCTCTGAGATTGATCAGTAGACAAAGTATTATGGTAACGCCATTCAAGACCATAATGATTCAGTTGAAAAAATGTCAAAAACCATTTGGGCAACATTTTTTTACAAAAAGATAACTAATCAGGAACTCAGACACCATCTTTGACAAGCAGGAACAAGAAGTTGGTGCAAAGAGTTGTTGGCAAATAGTCGAAGCCAACAAAAGGCTGAAGCATTTTCATCACAGAGAGTTTGACAGATCCTAGCTTGCTTGAGAAATGCATTTCAGGCTACACATAAACAACGACGAAATCTTCAACTAATCTTTTTGAAAGGATCCGTCTGACAGGAGTGCAGCAGAATCAATATTACAAGCACGCAAAACTCGAAGTAAGAGAAATCATTCAGATTATGATTTTCATAGAGCTGGTGCAGAGTAAAAACTTATTTAACCTTACATTTAATTTGAATACATTACACATATACACTTGACCCTAAATAATCATACTTCATATCACACAATAATAGAAAAAAGCTGCTGAAACATTAAAACACATAAAATCGTCACACAATTTCTTAAACATTTTTTTATGAACATGTAGAAGATAAGATCATGTGTATAGATCATGATCTCATGCTCCATACTGCAGACTACAAACATAACCACAATCCAGTCAGCTGATGATTAGTAGAGTTGTCTGCTTTCCAGCATTTATGGCTTACTTTTCATTAAGAATCTCATCTGGATAAGTTTCTTTGTAACCTTCAAATTGATGCTTGTTGTGAATTTATTTGAAACAAGAAAATATCTGGTGAATACTTTAAAATTATGTATGTAATATTCAGTGTAATTTAATTTATTATTTATTTGTAGTAATTTAATTTTTTTTCATTACATATATACATATATACATAATAAATATTTTTTCTGTTAAATAAAGTGTATATATGTATTGTAACGGGGTAAATAGCCTTAGCACAGCGACCACGGATAGTCGCCGCGTCATCTGTCTTACCTGTATTGCCGAAAGACACTACCCCGGCGTAGCTCCTCGGTGATCTGCGTATGGTAGTTTCACGCGGCCAAATATCGAGTGTACAAATGTGTGATGCGCCCGAGCATCACACTTTCCGTGTAAAAAAATATTTCTTCGGATTCAAACAAGCGAACAAAGCGTAGAAGCGGGAAAATAATCACTCGATTTTTAAACTAATAAAATGAGTCAGAGACTCATCAAAATAAAATATATATACTCATCAAAATAAAATCAATATGAAATATACAATATGTTTGCTTCAAAGATCGCACGCGCAACAGCAGAGAGATTCACGCGCACACTTTGACAAGGAAGAGACGAGTATTCTGTGTCAGAGAATCCTGTCGGCGACCTTGCCGAGAAAAATGTTCTTAGAGAATTTCAACTTCAAGAATCTGTGCGAGGTACGCGTCGCTTCCTCCGGACTTCCTCGAGTCGTTACTTTTTGTACGGGATGACGGGTCGCAACTTCTTGTACGGATTGATGTCGGATGACACGAAGAAGGGGTTTCTTCTCCCGCAATGCAATTAATGAAATCGCAAATACTGCAGAACGTTTCCATACTTGAATCAGTGATTCTCGGGCACAAAGGTGGCCTTGCAAAAGGTATAGATTTGACGCACCAAGTGTACACTGGTACGCGCAAATCGAATCTGGCTTTAACGTCGCGCAGGTCTTCTCCCACTCTTTCCCCGCACGTTACTCGTCTCAACACAGCAACATACCGAGAGCGCGATATTCAAATATCATCTAATAACCTCTCGTTACACCCCCCCTTTCCAAACGCTGTGTAGCTTACGAAGCAGCTCTACACATACGTCGCACGATTTTACATCAATCCGGAATATCAAGAATAAAATGCACGCCGCTGAGCATGAGTTTTGCATGATGATACGCTTATCACACCTTCCAGTTTTCCTTTCTTCGAGCTTTTTGGACGCCCCGGTCGACGCTTAACTTCGCAGACGTCATTTACAACTTTAATCAAATTACTCACATTCCACATATCGAATGTCTTTGACGCATTTCCTACTTTACCGAATTGCTGACCTTCAGTACTCGTTGAAATATTTTCTCTATCAAATTCGTTCTCGCTCATGCTCGTATTAGGCGGCTTGCTCTTCCCTCTTTCATCGTCATCCGTCTCGTGAAATTTCTTAAGTTCCTCAACTACTATCAAATCTTCAACGTTCCCTTGTTCGCTCGTAAGTTGGAAAGTATTCGAGCTTCTCTTAGCCGTAATAACGTAAGGACCAACAAAAGGAAAAGCCAGTTTTGCAGCAACTCCACCCGCTGCCGATGATAACACATGACTTCGTTTCTAGACTTTGTCACCAACCTCAAATTCAGCTGAACGACGACGCGCATCAAAATGAGTCGCTTGGCGTTCTTGTGACTCTTGCGAAATGGCTTGTGCACGCTCATGCAGCGTTGGCAGTTTAGACGATTCTTCCATTCGTCCACCCCTTCTTTTTCAATAGCCTGATTATCTTCTAAACGTCTAAGTGACGCAGGCATATTCAACTACCGGGCAAAATTCAATATTGCAGGCATCGCGCCTGTCGACGCATGCACGGCCGTATTGTATGAAAAAGCTATTTCGCTCGGATGTTGATCTCACAAACGATAATTTTCATTCGCATACATGGAAATCTCACGCTTACTCGTCCTATTCACTCTTTCCACTGGATTCGCCTGCGCATAGCATGGCTGCGAAAAAGAATGTCTAATTCCTTATGCAGCTAAATATTCGTCAATCAACTTGTTTTTTAATTCGGTGCCATTATCTACTCTCTCCTTGAAAGTAGTAAGCATTGACTTACCATTAGCTTTTCGAAGCGATATACACTCGATCCAACGAGTAAAGATATTTTGAAAAACAAAGGCATATTCGTGTCCTTTAGCAGACTTCCGTATGGGGCCCATAATATCCCCAGCCACCCATTGCCATGGTCTATGCACGGTTCTTTTTCCCGTGAAACCACCCACGAACCACCAACCACCATAATACGCGATGTTCAACTTTACTTTGTTGGCAAAGTTTACAACGACGTATGTACTTCGCCACATCTCTATATAGTCGTGGGCAAAAATATTCCTTTTCTCTGCCAAAATGTCCAGTTGTCGGATGATCATGACATTCTTGCAGAACTTGATGTCTTTTGTTACTTGGAACGACGAGCTTCCATGCGTCGTCGTTCCCACCAAGAATTGAAACAAGTTCAGGATTTGGGTGATACGTATACAGTCGCCCCCCCCCCCACCTCACCCTCAATTTTTCACTTAGGAATTCTCTGGATTTTTATCCACCTTCTTAAGTCGATCGTTATAACAACAATCGTTAAACTACAAATCCTGACTTATTGATGCAATATATATTTCTGCATCTTCATATATCCTGGACAGAGCATCGTGCACAACGCTATCCTTACTCCGCTTGTACTCTATTACATACTTGTGACCTTGAAGTTCAAGAGCACAGCGTACCAACCTACAAGTAGGGTTCTGCAGATTACATAACCGTCTAACGCTGCGGTGATCAGTTATCAGTTTGAATTGATAATCTTCTATATACTGTCGAAATTTGCGTATAGCAAAGATCACCGCAAGAAACTCGCGTTCTGTAACAGTATAGTTACGTTCTGCAGAAGTAAGTACTCTACTTGAAAATTCAAGTACCTTCTCTTGACCATCGATTTCCTGGGATAAAACTATACCAACCCCAGTGTCACTGGCATCCGTATGAATAACGAGTTGTTGGTTAGTATCGGTGCTGGTACCAGCATCGTCTTAATGGCTTCAAAACAGTTCTGCTGTTCTTCAGTCCAAACGAAAGGCTTTTTTGGATCTCTTTTCGTTAATCTAATTAATGGCTCGGCCAACGTCGTAAAATGATCTAAAAATTGTCTGTATCACGACGCCATACCATAAAACCTTTTCAACTGCATCAAATTTTTCGGAACCGGAAAATCAACAAAATGATTTTCTCCGGGGCTGGTCGAAATCCATTTCTGTTCACTAAGACACCTAAGTATCTAACTTCTTCCTTCGTTCGTTTTTATGTTTTAAGTCGCATCCCCTGTCGGTATTAGCGACTCTCATTCCCTGCGTTTTTACGAGACCTCAATTAGTGCATTGAGTCCACTATTGAGCAACTTGCAAATACGCAAGAGAACGGGGATCTACAGTTTTATGTACACTGAAATATACACGTTGTACACTGTGGAATCCGAACCACTGGAGCTCAGATATACAGGGTGTCCAAAAAGTATCGAAACACGCCTATAAAGTTTTCAGAGAACATATTTTTGACCTGGGTCAAGGTCATTTCCGTAGTAACTTTTGACGCTCGATCTAATGGTGACCTTGGATTTGACCGTGGACCTTGCCATCAATGTCATTTCAAGGTCACTATGATTTT
The DNA here is from genome assembly GCA_018906965.1 of Philotrypesis tridentata. Lineage (NCBI taxonomy): Eukaryota > Metazoa > Arthropoda > Insecta > Hymenoptera > Pteromalidae > Philotrypesis > Philotrypesis tridentata. Next base: position 338,840 of record JACCIB010000076.1, on the reverse strand, counting down.
TTTAAATGGGAACACCCTATTTTGACATCGGCAATCGAAAGAGCGGAAAATTTTACGTTCAGATATGTATTAAGGTCCAAGGTCAAGGTCACCTGTGAAGGTCGTAGCAAGGTCAAAGGCCCTAAAAACCCACTTTATGAACTAAAACTTTTTTTTGTTACATTTAAATGAATTGTGTATTTTGACCTTAACCGGGCTTTATTAAGTCCTTCATTGTGCCAAACTGAAATTCGATCCAAAACTCCTACTCCGCGACCCCGAAAACCCCCCTAAATAAATTAAAACTTATTTTTTTGATGCATTGAAAAAAATTATTTATTTGAGCCTTAACCGGGCCTCATGAAGTCCTTTATAGTGCTAAACTAAAAACCAACTCAAAATCCGTACTTAGCGACCCTGAAAAGCCCTTGAACAAATTAAGACTCATTTTTTGTTACATTTAAATAAATTGTTTATTTGGGCGTTAACCAGTCTTCATTAAGTTTTTAATAATACCCAATCTAAATGTGAACTCTTAATTAGTTCTCAGCGACCCCATAATCGTTTGAATAAACAGAAACATACATATTTTATGGTAATGTTCAAAAAGTTTTAAAACTTAACGCCAACGTTGCAGTACTGAACCAGACCTCTAGATGGCTACATTCGGTAAATCGCGATCTCACACTAAAAAAAGCACCTTAAAAACATAAGTTACCAAGCAAATTATATTGCCCACTTATTTTAAAACTACAAATGTTTACCTCGAAATCTTAAATAAGTATAGTGGTTGTAAAATCTATTTCTTTAAATTGATATTTAAGTATTCATAGTTTGATCAACAATAAAATCTGTTCATACCTAATTGAAAATGCAACATCTTACGAAAAGAGAAAGGATTACACTTCTCATGATGAGAGGCTGGGGTGCCGCAGTGCAACCTTACCGCACAGTGATTAATCTTTTTAATGAGACTTTTAGAGCTGATAGAACTGGGATTGTCATTTCAACTGCAAGGAACCTTGTTACAAAGTTTGAACAAACCGGCACAATCGACGATAGGCCAAAATCAGGAAAAACAAAGTCAGCAACAAACGATGATACTTCCCTGGATGTTTTGTTATCATTCATTGAGGATCCACATAGTTCCACCCGTAGAATTTCACAACAGCACAATATAAGTAAGTCATCTGTTCATAACATACTAAAATATGCTAACTTTCATCCATTCAAAGTCACACTGATTCACAAACTTAATGAAGATGACTTTGATCGTCGCGTTGAATTTTGTGATGACATGATGACACGTATAGTGCAAAATCCTAACTTCCCATCAAATATTGTTTTTTCAGATGAGGCGACATTTCAACTTGACGGAACCTGCAATAGACACAATTGTAGATATTGGGCAGAAACAAACCCACATTGGGCACGAGAAGATAAATCACAATACCCAGAAAAATTAAACGTATGGGCAGGCATATTCAATAACAGAATCGTAGGTCCGTTTTTTATTGATGGCAACTTAAATGCTGAAAACTATGAAGAAATGCTACGCAATCAAATCGTGCCTGCGATAAGAAGAATAGCAGGAGACAACTTTATGAACACATGGTTCCAACAAGACGGCGCACCAGCTCATTATGCACGTGATGTTCGCAATCTTTTAGATGCAGTGTTTGTTAATCGGTGGATAGGACGAAGGGGCACAATTGAATGGCCAGCCAGATCACCTGATTTGACACCTCTTGATTATTTTTACTGGGGCTATTTAAAAGATCGAGTATACAAAACAAAGCCCACAAATTTAGTCGAGCTACGAGAGAGGATTGAATTAGAATCAGCAAATATTAGTCCTGAAGCGATAGAAAATGTTGTTAATGCTTTTTACCATCGATTAGCTTACTGTCAAGAAGTGAATGGTGAACAATTCGAGCATTTACGCTAAATATTTAAAGTGAGAGGCAAGGGGACTCACGTAAAACAAGCACCCCATCGTGAGAGGCAAGGGGACTTACGTAAAACAAGCACCCCATCGTGAGAGGCAAGGGGACTCACGTTAATCAAGCACCCCAAAGGGAACATTATCCTATTACGTCCACGTCGTTGTTCCTGGGTAACGCTAAACATAGGTCATCTACCTTTCTTCTGACTGCCAATTCTGCTAGAATTCCCTGCAAATACAATTTGACCTTGCTACGACCTTCACAGGTGACCTTGACCTTGGACCTTAATACATATCTGAACGTAAAATTTTCCGCTCTTTCGTTTGCCGATGTCAAAATAGGGTGTTCCCATTTAAACAAATCATAGTGACTTTGAAATGACCTTGATGGCAAGGTCCAAGGTCAAATCCAAGGTGACCATTAGATCGACCGTCAAAAGTTACTACGGAAATGACCTTGACCCAGGTCAAAAATATGTTCTCTGAAAACTTTTTAGGCGTGTTTCGATACTTTTTGGACACCCTGTATAGACACTTACGTAAACAAAGAGGTGTTCCCAAAATTGTCAAGAGTTAGGCTTGAACCCAGGACCTCTGGATTTCTAGTCTAATACTCTACCGATTGAGCCATCTTCGCTCTTAAGCTAGCTTCTTCTTGACAGAAAACGCTTTTCTCACGATTAACAGTGAGACCATCCTTCTTGATCCGCTCTAGCACGCGTCTAAGGATACTTACATGTTCCTCAAACGAACTCGAAACAATTATAATATCATCTAAATATGCGAACGCGTGCGGTTGCAATTCTGGAGAAATAATCTTATCAATGAGCCTCTGAAAAGTTGCTCCTGCTTCCGACAAACCAAACGGAAGTTGTTTAAACTGGAACAATCCCATACCAGAGACTGAGAATGCCGTATACTGCTTACTCTCTTCACTTAAAGGTATCTGGCGGTATGCACTACTCAAATCAATCGATGATATATAGTGTGACTACTGTAACTTACGTAAAATTACATTCATCATCGGTAATGAATACGTGTCATTTCGCGTAATTGCATTTACTTTGCGGAAATCCATACAAAACCTGTATTTTCCGTTAGACTTCCGTACCATTACTACAGGACTTGAAAACGGACTGTGACACGGCTCAATTATATCAGCGTCAAGCATCGTTATTACTTGCTTGAACATTTCTTCTTACAGCTTTTTTGATACCGGATAATACCGCTGTTTGATTCACCTGTTGGACGTCACTTCGATCCGGTGTTCGATCCACGAAGTGCAGCCAACCTTTCCCGTATCTTGGCCAATCATTTCATCAAGAAGTGCTGTAAGCACCTCCCGTACTTGATCTCCGACATCAACCAAACCCTCTGAATATAACTGCAAGGAGCCGCCTTCCATTACTATCTCCGAGATATACTTTCGAGGTCATGGGATCTAAGATGGCTTTGAACGTTAACATAAAGTTATAGGTATATATCCCACGATCCGTATACATACAATTCGTAGGAAGATCCGGGACAATCACTACACGGATTTCCTTCTTCAAGTTTCCAACCTCGAAGGGTAACCAGACTATCCAGTAATAGGTGTACCACTGACATCGGCCAACTTAGCGTTGTGGCCTTGGATTGGCACAACCTGCCGATCTAGTGCACTCGCCAGCTGTAGACCAATTGGGACCATACATACTCGTGAAACACCATTTTCGTATATAATTCAGAATCGAAATTCACCGACCCTTACTTCCATCCACCAACGTTTTTCTTAGCGATTATCTTCGTCTAATGGAGTAGCGCTAACCTCCACTTGACTCTCCAGAATTCCATCAATTACTTAGTTCAACTCTTGATGAATTCTAGCAAGCTCGCTGCCAACAACTACAGCGTCACCTACCTCGTCATTTTCACTCTCGACAGACTTAGCCGAAACAAACGAGAGCATGGTAGACTCTTGCAAGACATCGACTTTCATCCATGCTTCCTGACTTGTACCAGGCTGCAATTCTCTAGAAGTTTCGAGTTCACGCTTTTTCTTTTAGTTCTGATCAATTCTTCTTAATATGCCCAGGCTTCTTGCATTTGTAGCAGTCAAACTTCTTTTTCTGCCCTGCATTACCATCGGACGATGTCGAAACTTTGGGAACTTCTTTCTCACTTTTAGGATGTTCACTCTCTCTATGCATCTTTTGCTCAAACTGCTTTAGCTTCATTTCCACAAATTTTCCAATGGGTATAACCCACTGTGAATCTGGCTGGGCCGGTTTAACGCTGACCGCAGCTACCTTCATACTCACCGAAGTCTCGAGTTTGACCCCTGCTGGTGATCTGTATGCCAAGTTTGCTAGCATCGTCTGCTTTGGTGGAGGTGGTGGACGATATTCCTTACGCCCAGCCAACACAATCTCTACCTCCTCGGCAATCTGTATAAAACTCCGTACGCACTATAGGTGGTGCGCTCCGTAGGTAATCAACAGTACTTGAACACCGAAACTGGAAATGTATCTAGGTAGACTGTTTTTGTCTTTGCGACTGGTCTCGCAGAAAATGCGAGATAATGTGCGAGAAAATTATTATAAAATTGCTCTTACCGACGAATGATTTAGAGATACGCTTTTAGTAGAACAGGTAACCTGGATTCCGATTTTCATGCGTCGCAAAAAAAAAAACGAAATTGACTATATGTACAACATTTATAATATCAAATGGTACATCGATATCATTGCCTTACGTACAACATGCGGAGATAATAGCTGGATTGTGCAGGGATAATGATTGAAGTTCTTTAAGAATACGCGAATGTCCGCAACTGTGAATACTTAAAGTATTAAAAAAATATTTATTGAGAATATTTTTTTGAAATAATTAAGCAGAATTTAAAAAGTATACTTTTGGTAAAATCGTAATACTTACAGTAATAAATACCGATAAAAAAAGTATTCTTTTTGAATCAACTATTTGTTGACTTGAATTTTAGTTAGTGTACAATAAGTAATAAGTGTTTTCTCTATCTATACAGTTATTTCATTATATTAATCAAAGTTAATTTTTCAACTCTCGATATCCCTTATGTGGTGAAAATTCAGAGTGCTTATTCTAAAAGTCTATTTTCATTATGTAAATTAAAGTCAAACTTTCAATAATAATGTAAATAATATTCTAGCAGGTTTATTGTGTACGTTTATTACTTTTCCCTTAGAAAAGGTTGATAAGAAATGTGATTATAATGCAATGATTAAAAAGGTATTTCTAATTAGTTCAACAAATAATTATGTTAATATATGTGTTCTTTTACCTCGTAAATGAGTGAATCACAGACACTGAAAGAACATGATGCTTATACATGAAGCTGAATAACTTGAAATTTTCATCTATCTACATCAATATGAATGCGTAAACATCTTTGCTTGAAGGATCTGTTGGACAGACTACCATTTCTTTGTTTGGACGGCAAGTTTTTCCATAAAAAAAATTGCGTTCTACATGCTAGAATTTGTTACTGTTTTTTTTTAATGTGGGATCGATTTTTTGTATGAATTAAATCTTATATTTAATTGCAAATGATCGTCTTGGACATAGATTTTTCTTGAAATAAGGATAGCAATTTACTGAATTACTAAGTAGAGTAGATTGTACATCCGCTCGTTGCTTCCATAAATAATCGAAAAAGTTTTCATAATGTAAAACAATCCTGTAATATATTATGGGCACATTTTTCATGTGATAATGTCATGTAAGAACATCATTCCTATATGTACACTCGGATACTATTGAATTTGAATAATATCTAATTAGTGCTATGCTTTGCGCATGTTTGTGACCGGTCACGGAACGCTCTATTTACCGAAAGTACGGTGACCTAACCTCCCACACTAAATACGGCGTAAGAGTGATCAGTCATTAAACGTCAGCTGGAATGCGCAGGACGTGGCGGCAATCGCAGTTATTCCCACAATTCTACCGACAGTATCTTTTCACAGGCTATCCACCTTTTCACATGTCACAATTTCGTCGAGTGTTTATAATGATGAATACATATATATTTATAATCCTTCTCCGATTTAAACAATTATTTATTTATATCAACTCAATTGCTTCTTATAACAAAAACTTGCCAATTTCTTTATTGATATCATAACTTTCTTTTGCTATATTAAAATTGAAATTTATGTAAAATCGACGGTATAAAGAAGAAACACTAAAGAAATGGTAGTCTGTCCAACAGATCCTTCAAGCAAAGATGTTTACGCATTCATATTGATGTAGATAGATGAAAATTTCAAGTTATTCAGCTTCATGTATAAGCATCATGTTCTTTCAGTGTCTGTGATTCACTCATTTACGAGGTAAAAGAAGACACATATATTAACATAATTATTTGTTGAACTAATTAGAAATACCTTTTTAATCATTGCATTGTAATCACATTTCTTATCAACCTTTACTAAGGGAAAAGTAATAAACGTACACAATAAACCTGCTAGAATATTATTTACATTATTATTGAAAGTTTGACTTTAATTTACATAATGAAAATAGACTTTTAGAATAAGCACTCTGAATTTTCACCACATAAGGGATATCGAGAGTTGAAAAATTAACTTTGATTAATATAATGAAATAACTGTATAGATAGAGAAAACACTTAGAATTTTTGTGACATTGAGATATCAAGAGTTGCAAAATTAATCTTCAAGTTTTACATGAAGAAACGACCTTATACTTGCCAGCCTTTTACCTTGAAAAGGTTTTTTTTGGGGGGGGGGGGGGAGATTTCACTACTTTTAAAAAGTATGTAATACCTAAATTACAAAGAATAGTTAACATCAACTGAATAAGTTATAAATTTAAAAATTAATGTGTATATGCTCACTGAAGATGGCCGCGGCAGTGGTACTAGTATTTGTCACTAGCGCCCTATTTCTAAAAGTGTGCGCGCGTGCTCAGTCTGTGGCGTCGGTAAGTCACTCTGTAGTCCTGGGGTTATCGACGTTACGTCTGCTATACCGTCAGTGTTTAACCTCTCGCGTGATTAACTTTGTCGCTGCTAAAGTATTTTAAAATTGTTGCTACGGGATCGAAACTCGTACTCAGGAGTAACTATGGATGGTCAGCTACTCCGAGGAGTGATTTCTTTTGGGACTTGTACACTGTGGTGATGGGAAACTTGTGCTTTCCCTTGGTCGATCATTGCTGTTTGGAGTCAGATAAGTTATTTTTTTTTATTTAAATTATTAAGACTTTTTGTTGATTTAAAGCACCGGTGCTTTGTTAAAAGAATTTTGTCTTTTTGTTTTCAGGTCACTGGGTCAATGCTGCTTCGAAATTTGTGTGTTACGTCTTAAGAAGATTTTGACGTCTCCCCTGGAATGGCATGCCGAAGCTAGTGCACAAGTTTTCGCTAAAGTTTTTTGTAGTGAGAAGTACAACAGTGTTGTAGAGTGTTTTAATAAACATATTTAATTAATTTACATGACTTGACCAGTGCTTTTGACTTTTTGTAGTTTTTAAATTATGTATATGTGTGAATAAGTGTAAATCACTATGGTGTTTTTCAATAATTATTGTGTGAATTTGTGGATCTCAAGTGTGATTTGTCGAGAACAAGCAAAAAATGGTATAGTTATTTTCACTTTTTTTCCTACACATAATAATTTAATAATAATTCACATGATAATATAATTCACATAATGTATATGATAATTCACATAATAATTTAATTTATGTTAAAGTGTTTTGTGTTGTTTGGCTCTGTTTCCCTGGATTTGAATGGACTTATTGGTGTATGTTTATGTCAGACCTATCTGATTGAGTTCGTCTTTTGGAGCAAAGGCCGTCTCTTTCAGATTGCTCTTCCTGGGTTCGACTAAGTTTTGATGTGTAAATAGTGGGTCTCAATAATTGTGCACATTGAATTTAGTTTGTGTGTTGGCTTAATTATTTGTTTTATTGCCTATGGAATTGATAATGACTTTTGCCGACTAAGTTTTGTTTGTGCATGAATAGAGGAATACTTATGAACTCAGTGCTTCGTGCAAGTGCGTTGCTTTAATTTTTTTAAATTATAGTTTGAAAGTTTTATTTGTGGGTCCAATATGGATATTAATAATGCTTTTGGGGTGCCTGTCTATTAAGTTAACTATTTGCTTGTTTTGTTATTTGACAGACTCCTATGCTAAACTACTCTGCGGTACGTTAAACTATTTATATTGACAGACTCCTATGCTAAACTACTCTGCGGTACGTTAAACTATTTATATTGAGTTTGGGGTATGTGAAAAAGGCATTGGAAGTACAAACTGTCAATCTTTCAACGTCTTTTATCTTGGTACACTGTGTTGAATTACGTTCAATGTTTTCTATTATTATTTACACTCTGTATTATAGCTGACAACCTAATTTACTATCATCGTTAAATATTTATTCATCACAGCCATAAAATTTATATATACTGAATTTACTGCTAAACCATAATATCAAAGAATGTATAAAATATATATATAATATCAACTTCCATTTGGTCCCATTAAAAATGGAATAAATATCTCAAAAAATACATGTTTACAAAGACCAGAGCTTATATATAATAACTACTGTATTAAGGTACTAAAAAATGTATGTAAAATATCCATAGATTTTAATCACTACTATAATAATGACTACATATAGAAATGAGAGCAAAGAATATAATTGAAATAAGTAAGCTACATTTTGAATATTTCGGTCTTCGCCTGATTTAAAGTCTGTTATAGCTATAAAAGCTTGTTTTAACATGCTAAAACAATACAATTGAGTTTATCTAAGAACTTATAGTTTTGATTTTTATAGTTATGCACCTGACAATTTAGACCCTAAAGCCATGAAATCGATGGAGTAAGTATATAATATATACATGCTGATTATTGTATAAAACATTACTGTTGCATCAAGCAAGAATATTCTCTATTATATAAACTGAATAATCTCTAAAATCCAACAAAATAGAACACTTTCACTAGCTATTCATAAGAATCCCTTTCGACGAACAGCCTGAAAGTCTACCTCCCAGGAGACGATAGGAAAAGTTATGAACTATTCATATACACTTAAACAACTTAGAAACTTTCATGCATGAGCGATGCATATTCTTGACACTTTACTAGCTTCTCACTATAGAAAATAATTTTTTCCTTATATAAACTGAATATTCTCTGAACTAAGAAAATAAAACACTTTTACTACCTATTCATAAGAATTCTTTTCGACGTACAGCCTCAGAGTCTATCTCCCAGGAGACGATAGGAAAAGTTAACATAAGCATTTCCACAATTGTAGAAACTTTCTTGCGTGGAGGATTGAATATAATCGTAACAATCAACCAACTTGTCACATCACAAGAAAATTATATAAACAGGAAATTCTGTATAAATTTTCTTTGATTCTTGGACGATGAAAATACAACACTTTCACTAGCTTCTCATCAGGATCCCTTTCGACGAATAGCCTGAGAGTCTACCTCCCAGGAGACAATAGAAAAAATTACACATCCGCTTCAAGAATGTAGAAACTTGCTTGAAAGGTGAACCCAGGAAACGATAGAAAAAGTTACATATTCACTTCAACAACGTAAACTTTCTTGAAAGATGAATTCTTAACACTTTACTAGCTGCCACATCACAGAATAGTTATTTCTTTATATAATCTAATAGTAAAAAAACCTGAAAAATAAAAGGATATATTTTAACAAAGAATCAGTTCATGAATATTTCATGTATTGTATATAATTTTAGACATTTACTTTTTAGCACTTTTTTCAACTTCACATAATAATTGTTTGGATAATACTTTTCATAAATTTATTCTCATTTAAAATAACACAATCACTTTCTGCATACATATTTTTTCAACTAAATGTCCGTCTAAGTATATTGATAGCTGGGCTTCAGACCACGAGTCTCACAATTTTCCTTATTTTTTCAACTAAATGTCCGTCTAAGTATTAAGATAGCTGGGCTTCAAACCACGAGTCTCACATTTTTCCTTATTATTTTAACTGAATGTCCGTCTAAGTATTAAGGTAGCTGGGCTTTAAACCACGAGTCTCACATTTTTCCTTATTTTCACAAAGTTTACAGGTATTATTATTATAATATACAGATTAAACGGCATAACCTGTTCAAATAATTTAATACACAAATTATCACCAATACAACACTAAAAATCATTTAGTAATGGATTGCATTCGAAACAATCCTCACACATAGCTTTAATTTAGAATTTATATCACTAATCACTATGCTGAGTTACGCTGTAATCTATTAAACTTGAACTATCTTTCAATTTAATCTTGTGAACATATCAACATTTTGAATATAAAAAGACACTATCACTATTCTTCGTAAGTAGCAAAAAAAGATTATGCTATTTATGAATGAAAGTTTAACAGTTTACCTCGGCAGCTGTATTTGGTTTTTCAAAAGTTTCAATATTATAATTTTAATTTTAGACATTTACTTTTTAGCACTTTTTTCAACTTCACATAATAATTGTTTGGATAATACTTTTCATAATTTTATTCTCGTTTAAAATAACACAATCACTTTCTGTATACAACTTATAATAAGTTTACTTTTTAACACTTTTTTATGGTACATTCCATCCGATCTGGATAGAGAAAAAGTCTATAATTCACAGCAAGAGGTGGATAGTCCTCCATAAGGAGACGATCCTCCATAAAAAACAATCCTTCACACTAGTAGATGAATTACTTATTATCAAAATAAAAATCTTCCGCTTGCACCAGATATTCTGCTAACTTAATAAATATTCTTACTTCACAGCATAGTAAATACTGCAAATCATAAATATTTATAATTCAAACTTTTTTCAATGGCAATATAACCTCCCAAAAGTATCTGAAAAAGAAAAGAGAACATTTAAACAAAGTATCAGTTCACGAAACCTTGATTTATATTGTATATTAATAAATCACAATCATAACACTAAATACTTATCTAATCTAATTATACACTATTAATCATGTCGATCATTATGAACGAAATTGACTTATTTCTCACTGTTTTTAAATGACACTGTTTTAAAATATTAAACTTATGATATATTTCGCACTATCACAATATTTTATAACAATATGTTAAATTATTAATTAAAATATTTACGTTGATTATTATAAACATAAACAATGTTTCACCATGAAACATCGTCTGCATCTGCTCAGTATGTACAAGTAGATCTATATTGATGCATGGTGTGCTATATATTTTTACGGAAATACGTAGGGCTGACGTAACCGGAAGAATTGTTCAGTTTTCATTCTTCTCTCTTGATGAGAATCGAGGGGCTCGAACTTTCACTTTACAATATCTGTTGATAGAAGCATTTTCAGAAAATGTGACCCTGATATGATTTTGTTAATGTCGTCTCAAGCTTTCGTTTGAGTATTTCTATGTGACAAATAATACTGTCAAAGTAAAGAAAACCGTAAGTCGAGTTTCCAACAATGCCTATGAGATGTATATAGGGTCTGGCTAGCGCCCGACGGCGGCGTACGTACTCACGTACCTTATACTTGCCATCGTGGCGCTACCGCGCCCCTTGATTCAAAAGAATTAAAAGAGTATTCTTTTGAACAATGTAGAACGAATACTGGCAAAATACATAAAGTATCAAGTTAGATTAAAAAAAGTATTCTTTTTGAATCTACGATTAGTTGAGTTGGATATTTTTGCGTATGCAAAAAGTAATTCGAAAGAATTAACAGAGTATTCTTTTAAAGAAAGTATAAATAATATTCACAATATTAGAATACTTAAAATATTAAATAAGCATAAAAAAGTATTCATGTTGAATCTAGTTGTCTATCAAAGCTCTCGTCACGGAGAGTCGTGTAGCTCCCATCAGTAATTACTCAATTTATAATTTTAGTAATAAGATAATTTTTGTTAATGTTATTGCTTTAGTAATAACTGAAGTAATAACTATAGTAATAAAAGAATTTTTTTCCTTAGAACTTCAGATGTACCAATAGGTCTAGAAACCTGGAAAAAATTGGAAAATCTTTTAAATGCCTGTCACTTTCATATGAACGTGAACGGATTTTCATTTGAATGCTTGCAACATTTGTGACAGCAAAAAAACTTTATTCTTCACTTATTCAACTATATTCGAGTTAATTGCTATCAATTTTCTTATCAAAAATTGTCTGTGATTATAAAGATCCAAATCTGGACTATGATAAATTAAAGGCATTATTATCTACTTTTAGTATAAAAATACTAGCGTAATTAACGATTATTTTAATTAATTAATATCGTCGCTCCTAATGTAGAGTAATGTAGCTTGGATTACTTATTACTATATTAACAGCGAAAACTAGTGCAGATAGAATTTTGCATTGAAAAATAGTATATTTCAAAACTGCCAACGAAAAAGATTCCTAGTTCAAATGTTGTAGTGAAGAGTAATCCAATTCGATCAACCCCTCTGCGCTATCCGATTTTTGTAACGACAAGCGTGAAAGACAGGTGTAGTTCATAATTATGCCGCGAAGAGTAGTCTAGTTTAGTGGACACTCCGCAATCAACTATTGTTTTATTTTTTTAAATAAAAAAAATAAAATGACAAAAAAACAAATAAAAAACAAATATATCCCCGAAATGCCTATTCCCCCAAATCACTATACCCCCAAATTCTATACCTCCAAACCCCGACACCCTCAAACCCCTATATCACCAATTCCATATATCCCCAAAGGCCTATACTTCTAAATCCCTACACCCCCAAACCCCTATTCCCTCAAATCCATATACCTCCAAACCTCTATACCCCTAACTCTAAGCCTCCAAATCTATACACCTGCAAACCTCTATACCCCGAAACCCCTACAACTCTAGACCCCTATACCTCCGAATCCATATATCCCTAAAGCCCCTGCACTCCCAAACCTCTATACTCCTAAATCTGTATACTCCCAAAATCCCTACACCTCAAATCCAAACCCCTATACCCCCAAAGCCCAACAAACCAAACTCTAAGCCCCTGTGACATTTTGCGTAAGCAGTTGTCGCAATATTGTAAAATGATGAGTGCGTAAATTTAAGTAGTTCAATTGAGTTAATGAGTATGTGAAAAAGAGTCAGGTAGTCAGTTGAATTTGGTGACTCGAACTGGACTCTGCTACGACGCTCCGGGCTGTCGACAGAGCTACCAGGAAGTAGGTCGCGATTTAGTTTTGTATTATTATTTTAAATTGAATAAAATTAAAGTAACGTAAATACACCAGTGATACTTATTAAAAAATACCTGTCAGATGTCTATGCAAAGGAAGTAGCAGAGCAGAGAAGCAATAGATCGATAATCAGTTAGTACATTTAAATATACTTAACTAAGTCGAGACATAACACACCCAAATCCATATATCCCCAAATCCATATATCTCCAAACCCATATACCTCCCAGCCCCTACATCCACAAACCCCTATACCCCCAAACTCCTATACCTCAAACTCTAAGCCCCATGTCCTCAAACCTTCGTACCTCCATATACAACCTCCAAGTCACACCGGCATTCAGAACGTTAAATGAAATTACATTAACTTTGATTATGATTGCATTGATTGCAACATGAACGATTGCATTCACTTTGTTTGAAACTGACTCTATCGCTCGATGATGGTAGATTGAAAGGATAATAAAATGCGTCTCTTCGAGCTAAAATGTTTATACTACGCCAGACGTTTCGGGGTAATTTTACCCCCTCATCAGTGGCAAGTTTAAAAAAATGAGTCGCGCGCTACATCGACGACGTGAAAACCGCAGACGGCGAAAGGATGACGCTCGAAAAACTTTTAACAAAAGTAATAAACGCGACCGGTGCCACATTACCATCGAGTGGCACCGGTCGCGTTTATTACTTTTGTTAAAAGTTTTTCGAGCGTCATCCTTTCGCCGTCTGCGGTTTTCACGTCGTCGATGTAGCGCGCGACTCATTTTTTTAAACTTGCCACTGATGAGGGGGTAAAATTACCCCGAAACGTCTGGCGTAGTATAAACATTTTAGCTCGAAGAGACGCATTTTATTATCCTTTCAATGCATTCACTTTGGTTATCATTTTAATAATTTTAGAGGATCATTCAAAAAAGACACTATTAATAATGTTACAATTGGATGTAAGGAATATTGAATCAAATTTGCTCGTAAATTGTCGACAGTGTTCACATTATCGAACAACTCAAAATTCGTTCGCAATAGAGCGATGTTGAAATTATTTAATAAAAAAGACTTGTCTAAATAAGTCAGCGAAAGGGACATAAATATTTTGGATATGTTTGTAACAGAATAATATAATTAATAAAATTAAATTGGGGTATAGGGGTTCAGGTGTGTAGGAGTTTGGGGGTATATGAATTTAGAGATATATGGAGTTCTCCTCTTCCACCTCCTGTTGTAAACGTCATGACTTTGGGAGAGAAGTTCAATTTTAATATTAAATTTGATTTTAAGCGGGCTGTAAAGGTTCTGAAGAGCCTTGAAAGTTTATACAATTTTAATAAGGGCACGGATGGAAGGTTGCGAAAGTGTCATTTCTGTTTCAAACCCTCACGTCAAAAACAAAAAGCACATATCATTACAAGATAGAATTTTAAATAAAACATTAATTTAACAAATAAATTTTTTAAAGAAAATCCGGATTTATTTTTTTACAAGAGCAGACAAGGGTAATGCGACGATGGTGATAGAGCGGAACGTGTACGTCTCAAAGGTTGAGGGGGCCCTTTCGGATGAAAACTTCTATAGAATCGTGAAAATAAAGCCCTCAACAGGCGTAACGAAAAGAATAAAAAATTTTATTAACCTTTGGGAAGCGCGCAGAGTGTTTGATTGTGACCCGTTCTTTCGAAGTTTGTCTTCTAAAGGGATAGATCACACATCGTTACCGAAGGCATATACCCTTGTAAAAATTCACAAAGTCGGTAATTCCATTAGAATCACAGTTTCCGCAATAAATAGTCTCATATCCCGGTTCCAATTTTCCAATTTATTGGATAAGTACTTATCCAATTTTCTTCCTCCTAAACAGTTTTTTTTCATGACCGTAATTTAAAGATGGATCGATGAAATGAAAAACGTTTTCTTTTGCCGCTTTCGGACAAAAAAAAACAAATTCAAAAAACTTTTTGCTATGAAATCCGATGAGCAGAAGCTGATATCTAGCGGTTTCATTTCAGACATTTTCTGAAAATACTCGATTTCACTTCCAAACATCTTAGAATCATGTTTTGAGTGTTTTAAAGCAAACTTGTAAAAATTACTATCACAAAGCTTTCTCTAGCCGGCAACAAAATTTCAGCCATATCAAACTGTACATTAAAATGTTCATAGTATAAAAACTAATTAATCGTCACATAATTACGAAGAAATTAAGCCGCTGATCATCGATAAATAATATTTGCTGAGTTACGAATTTTTTAAAATTTATTCAAAAAAAGGAATGAATCTCAATATCTCATATCCTAATAAGTTTCATAAGTTGCGCAAACATACAGTTCATAAGGTATGTAGATAATGTCTATTTTCCTAAATTTCAAGTGCATCAAAGCATTTTTATTCTTGTAATCGTTGGCGATTCGAAAAACGTTTCTTTCAATTTTCTAATTAACTAATAAGACAATTAACGTAAAATTTTATCATCATATCTTAAACATTCTACATAAACATGAATTTGTTAAAAATAATTGGATGATTAGTTTTCGAGTTGGAAGTGCTTTTACATAAAACATGTTTTTATTCATAACCTTGAAACTATAGCAGCTACCGGAAAACTTTTTTAGTTAAAATGTAGATATTTCCATTCTCTTACGGAAAATTTTGGTTTCATTTAAAAATATTCGATTTTACTTTTAAAATACGAAAGATAAAAATTTTATGAAAATTTAAAATGACCATAATTTCAAGACGGATCGGTGAAATGAAAAATGCTTTCTTTTGACGCTTTCGGACAAGAAAAGCATATCCAAAAAACTTACTTGCAATGAAATTCGATGAGCAAAAGTTGAGATCGAGCGGTATACATACGTTCATGCATACATACATCCATCCGGACATTTTCTAAAAATGCTCGATTTTACTTCCAAACATCTTAGAATCATGTTTTGAATGTTTTAAAGCAAACTTCTAAAAATAACTATCACAATACTTCCCCTAGGAGGAAGCAAAATAGTCTTCAGCTGAAAGATAAACTTAATAATTTTAAATATGAAAGTAATTATTGCCTCGCACCCTTCGATGTCGTTTCCCTTTTTTCGAATCCGCCGAAGAATCTAATTATAGTTACTATCTGTTTTTGTTAATGATACTTCTATTGCTCGACGATGGTAGTAAGAGTTACATGAATTCATATATCTCTTCGAATTAATCACAGATTTATTTTCTAGCCGACGTCTCCTTAACTCCTACTATCTGTTTTAATAGTGTAGGCAGCTTGGTTTCAAACCGTATAACTCAGTTAAAAAAAAATCGCATTAAAAATCGAAATATGAGATGTGATAGGAAAATCAATTGCGCGGCAAATTCTTGTAAGTCTCGTTATATACAATTGATTAGGCGATGAACAGTAGCAAGTAGAAGCTAAAACAATACAGATATTTGATCACTTTTCAGGAAGTTCAAGTTTTCGGGGCTGTCATTCCCTCAAAAATAAAGCCACTGCTTAGCGAAAAATCAAGCTCCCAAAGGTTCAAGAACACGTAGGCGAGAGATGCGAGGGGAAGCGTATGGGAATTAGGCCCGCGCGCGTTATACATTTAGATTCAGCGTACCCGTACCGGTGTGTAGACCCCATCGTGTTCGTTAACATTGTGTATTAGTTGCCAGGGTGCATGTGGTCCACCTATAATCAACAGAGAGCGGAGTTTTGCTATCCTTGCCAACTATATCTGGTGCGAAAGAAGGAGCGTCTTCTTCTGGCAGGTTAATCGTAAAGTCCAAGCAAGCCCGTTCGAGCGTCGGTGCCACGAGGAGTGCGAGTGAGACGACACGACTCTTCGCGCGAATAAAAGTTGTATTCTCAGTGTACCTCGTCGTTTTGTCAAAGTCGCGAATAATCGAGTATTCTCTCAGAGAATACTCGAGAACACTCACGAGATACTGGACTCTTCTTTGTTAAAGTAGTATTCGTAAATCTCTCTGCTGTCGCGTGTAACGACTTTTGTATGCGGACAAATTGTACTTGTTGTACTTATTCTCAATATATGTGTCTACGACTCTTGTTATTAGTTATCTATCAAGTATTTATTCCCGTATTCCTTAAAACTGCAACCTCCATTGCACTTAATCTATTAGCCATAATTGCAGCACGGAAAATTGTAGTGGAGAGTTTATTTTCGCGACCATTGGCCGTACTATCAAGTATAAATCAAGTATAATATATACGCTAATACATTAACAAATGTGAAAAAAGTGCATTTAGGCAATAAAAAATCGTAAGAAGATGAGACAAAATTCGAAAAATCGGAAAAAATTACAGATTCTTAGAAATATTAAAGCATGCTTAGCAAAATTATAGACTTCCATTTGAGAGATGTCGAGAGTTGAGGATTTTTTTTAAACCGAAGCCGTATGAAAAAAGTGAAAATCGTCATAAAATTTGAGATGTTGGTAATGAGAAGGAGCCGGCGCGGTCCGGGGACAGTCTCAAAGAAAAGCTAAGTCCCTACCGCTCAAATCAACATGTGTCAGGCAGACCTCGTCCTCCATCCACGATATACTTCGCTTTTACTTTAGACTGTCTATGGACCACACCGATTACCTTTGATAATAAGCATCTGAAATTTTGTGACGATTTTCACACTTTTTTCATACGACTCCGGTCCAAAAAGTTTTTCTAACTTTCGACAGCTCTCAAACGGCAGTTTATAACTTTGCTAAACATCTTGTAATATTTCTAAAAATCTGTAATTTTTCCGATTTTTTGAGTCCTGCCTCATCTTCATACGACTTTTCGTTGCCGAGATACAATTTTTTCATATTTGTTAATGTTTTAGCGATATTATTTAACATATATGAAACATTCTTGCGCGCATGTGTTCTCAAATCTTTGGGCTATGTGCTTGATTTTTTTTAAGCAGTGGCTTTATTTTCGAGCGAATGATAGCCCTGAAAAGTTGACCTTCATCAAAAGTGACCAAAAATCTGCATTTTATTAGCTTTTACTCGCTACTGTTCTCGCCACTACTCGCCTAATCAATTTTATGTAACGAAACTTATACGAATTGATGCGCAATTGATATCTACGGTATTCAAATGGATAGTAGTGTCTCTGTTTGCTGCGGCTAACATTAAAGCTATGCTATATTGTTTAGTAATTCCAGAAAACGGAACTGCGTGCATAGTGCTATTAGTAGTTTATAATTGTCGTAATATATATAATGCAAGGGTGCATCTACGACGGTTTCGTCGTATGTCTTCCAGGGCCCAGTTATGCCCTCTCTAAAGAGACAGCGTTGGCGGTTTTTCTCTCTCCTCAGCACGCTCCCTCTTTGCCGAGCGCTACCAATCGGGTTATCACTGTATTGTGGGGGGGGGGGGGGCGAATCACCGCTCGGCCGCGCGTCTAGTGGGGAATCTTTGATTGTGTCTGTTCGGGAGTTTTCTTATTCGTGTAATTTGCTCCGAATTTTCAATTCCGAATTGTTAATTTCCACCGAATTATTTTTCTAACGACATGTAATATGTACGTCAAGATATGTAATTTCGCCCGCGCGTAGATCTTGTCCTCTCTGCCGCGCGGTGCACGATTAACACAGCATGAATGAAATTCCGTTCCTGAGTTTTTCCCTGGAGGGAACCGAGGCGCCGTCGCATTTTCGGGTATAAGAAGAGCCGTCGAAGTCGATAGAAAGTACTTCTATTCTCCACCTTCTCTGGTAATTATCCTACGATAGAAGTCACCTCCTATCCTTTTTAGCATAGTCGATGACACACTAAATGCGGTGTGTGTACGACTTGGGGAGTAGCCCTCCCTTCCTTTTTTAAATTCCGGTGCAGAGTGGTACTGTCACAGCAGCCGCACTCAGGTCGACGCCTTAGTCGACCGTTGCACATACACCCTCCTTTTATCCGTGAGGCAAGCAGGTGCAAATCTCAAATGGGATTTTACGCTACTAGTTGTATTCCAATACAGCGCCCCTCCATCCACATAATTAGGATTTGATTATCCATTACTTGCGGTATAACTTCAATCGTTTACGCAATTCTAATTTTTGTTCCCCGCGAGGATACACTCCTAGTTTTCAATACCTTTAAAAAATCTAGTAGACGTACAAACGTCAACCCCTTTACATAAATAAGTACAAATTATTAATGTACAAGTTATAAATAATGAATAAAAGACTCACCATTTAAAGCGTGACACAAGTGTATCTCAATTGATTTTGCGGCTTTACCATAAGTACCTCGAGTCCTACCTTTATTTTTATTAAGAATTTACAGCCCTGGGAAATTTGGCTCTGGCTTTATTGGCTTATAGGCACTGCTTAATCTTTAATAATTTATCACGCTACTGATTGCATGGCAGTAAGCTTTTTATTCTTCTGTAATGCATGCTTCTAACGCTTTCTCTTATAACGAGTAACTTTAAATTTGACGCCAACCAGCAACGCTACAAGGAGCCACCAGCGTTCGAGACTACAGCTGCACGAGAAAGAGAGCAACGAGAGCCACAATAGGCTGCCGCCACACCTCCCCCGGTTGAGAACCCTTACAATAAATTAGAAAATATTTTTTGCTTTTGAACTAGAAAAAGATTGTTGAAAATGTTTTATCCATATTTTATCAAATGAATGTGTACAAAAATACCTGTTATTGAAATTTTATTTATTTATTATGTTATTATTGTATAGTACACAAATTGTCTTACCAACTCCTCATCATTCAGTGTAGCCCTCGGAACAGCCGACAGTCCAGCATTACGTTTAGTTGCTGCCATCGTCTGCAGAAATAAATTCATGTTACTTTATACATAAACACTATGTAAAATTACTACTTTCATCACACTAAAGATGAGTGCGGTATTTTAACCAAACATCATTCCAGTTATTCAAACAAAATGATGAATATTGTAATTGATTTATTTTACAAAATATGGTTATTTTGATATTTATTAATGCAATAACCATCTTTGTAAAGGTAATTATCGTGAGTTCTTTACCAGCCCCCTTTCTAATTTTAATGGTATTTTTTCGAAGTACAAGATAGTTCGTCCAAATTTGTGCCTGACAATTAAAATTTTTCATTTCCTTTCAATTGTATGACAATAGAGGACATAATAATCCCTTATTATATTAACGGGAACCTGCCACTTATAAAATCTGAAACTCAAAATAATTTTGCGAATTCCACAGTCAATCTGTATTTAATTGCAAAATTTTGTATCCAAAAAGATATCTAGAAAGCAATGAAACTAAATTTTTTGAAGTTATTTTGAGCCTAACATTACCTCGGGACAGAATACACAGTGTTTGATAACTTTTGGCACTGTTCGTAGGATTCCAAGGATACGTATGTATGAAATAGTTTCAAATTTTTTTCTATTTGCTATATTATTAGTTATGGTATAAAAAATAAAAAGTAAAAAAAGTAAGGATTTTGATTTGATTGAATACAAAATTAAACAAAAATGAAAAATGAATAAAATGATTATTTTAACAAATTATTTTCACTGTTTATTTTTTAAAGAATGTTCTACTAAATCAAAGCAAAATTTCTACATTCATACGATAACTAATAATATAACAAGCATGTAGAAAAAAATTCGAAACTAGTTTATGCATATGTACTCTTGCAATCCTATGGACAGTGGCAAAAGTCATCGAACACTGTGTATTCTGTATGAGTGAATATGTGTAGTCTAAAATATTCGAAAAGGCTTCGAATTGTCTATCACTTGGTGTTTTTTCAATATTGTTGGAGGAGTCTATCGATCTCTCCCAGGCAAAAGTGTGTAGGAAAAAGGTAAAAATAATTTACATCATTTATTGAATTATCGAAACAGTAGCCGAGGAAGCCGGAACAATAATAGTGATCGTCTCCTCGCTTCTTATTCCCCACCTGAGATTGGCTGGGAAAGAGAACATTTGAATCTAGTCCTTGTTGTGCGCCTCTATAATTTTCCGAAGAGGGTAACAATGTTCACCGAAACGTGGAAGAAAGGAAAAATGGTGTAAATTATTTTCACCATTTTCCTATAGACTTTTCCTCAGACATATCGATAGACTCCTCCAAAAATACTGTGTATTCTTTTTTGAAGGTATATTAGACTCAAAACAACTCCAAAAATATAGTTTCACTACTTTCAAGTTATCTTTTTGCACACAAAATGCACGAATTAAATTCAAATTGTCTGTGGAATTTTAAAAATCATTTTTGGTTTCAGATTGCGTAAATAGCGGTCTTATTAAACGATTAATGGACATAATTTTGTTAAAAATTCTTAGTTTTTTATGTAATATAATTTAAATGTTTTATTTAAAATTTTTTATTTTAAATTTGTGAGAATTTCTAATGATAGATACGTGAATAGTATATTCTTCACTTTGGCGCATCCAAACAAACCCCCCATCACCTCTTACATATTGTGAGATGCTTCCATGTTAGAGGGAGATTTTGCGATAAAGAGAGAGTGAATGACGAACACAATCAAACTCCTCCTCTAACGTATGGTGGGTGAATTTTGCAATAAAAGAAGCGTGGATAGTTAACATGTCTTCCATTTTTAATTTTTAGGCATGACCACGACACGGGAGAGTCTTATAGTTTTATCATCGGAAAATATGTAATGAACTGTATCTCCTTTAATTTTCGACCGATTCAGTTGTAACTTTTTGGAAAATACTCAACTTGAAAAATAGAAAAATTATCCTTTTCCCGATTTTCGATAACTTACTTGTTTTTTTATATCCATTTTTTACAAAAAATCGTTTGTGATTCACTTATCTTACCGCAATCGACTGCGATTGAGTCAATTTTTTTCACCGACATAACCCTATAACTCCCCTAGTGCTAACAAGATGACAGTCGTGTTTTGGGCCTGAACCTATACATACATTAATTATAGGGTCATTTTGAAAAATCACTAAAAACAATTTTTAGGTTATAATTTTGATTCCAAGCATTTCACAAACAAAAGTCAAATAGAAAAGTTATGAACTCAATGAAATAAAACTTTTTTCCATTGACAATAAAGCTGAAAAATGCTTTTAAATCAATTTAACGGTCCAAAATCGAATTTTTTAATTAAAAAAACAGCTTTTTTGCATAATACTTAAAAATAATGCATTTTATAAAAAAAAGTTAAATAAAAAAAATTGTAGATCTCATTCAAATACAACATTTTTCTATTAACATCAAAGCTGACAACTGCATTTAAAACAACTTAATAACCTAAAATCGAATTTTAACATTAAAATATGATTATTTTCTCAAACAACTTAAAATTAAGATGTCCTACAATAAAAAGTTGAATAGAAAAATTGTAGATCTCATTGAAATACAACTTTTTTCTATTAACATCAAATCTGCCAAGTGCGTTCAAATCTTTTTAATAATCTAAAATCGAATTTTATAACATTAAATGAATATTTTCACAAACAACTTAAAATTAAGATGTTTTACAATAAAAAATTAAATAAAAAAGTTGTACATCTCATTTAAATACAACTTTTTTCTACGAATATCAAAGATGACAAATACTTTTACATCAAGTTAAAAACCCAAAATCGATAAGACAATATAAATTAATATTTTTAGTATACAACAGAGAATAAACTAGGCGAGCGCGAGCTACATGCGGTCGTGCCTTATATGCAAAACGCTTATATGCCTTCTATGCTTCGTTAGCCTAAAATTCGACTCTCCGGTGTCGCATTAACATCTCGCGGCACTGGTAGTGAGTAAAATTTTGGTCATTGTCCGTCGTGTGCCTGGTCGAATAACAAGGGCCGGCATATTGGCGATGTAATTTGTTTGTAATTATAAGTAAGCCTTGAGGAGGAATCGCAGCGGTTCGAAATGTTGGCGACGATAAATAAACAAGTTTTGGCTCGAAGAGATGCATAGTCTTCTTTCATTCAAACTTACTGAAGTCGAGCGATAGCAGTACATTTTACAAATTATTAAGTGTGATCTAAGTTAATCTAAGCTCTGTGTGCTTAATAAGTTAAAAATAGTTAAAATTATGTTACTTTACCAAAAGCCAAGTTGCCAAACCAAAAGCCAAGTTGAAAAATTCGTACAGACAAAAGTATAATAATAGTCTAGCAAGGACCGGATTTGCGAGTAAGTAAATATGGATGCGCAGGTTACTTTATATTTCGTTTTGGAATCTTGCATCGATTTGCGAGTCTTATGTTCTGTAATTCTTATTTATTTAGCATATTTAGCATTTTGCATAAATTATAGACTTCATTAAATGTTATCCTTTAGTTATATATTACGCTCGTATTGCATGTTATTTATATATCTATATGCATACATACGCTCACTGATGTCATCGATTATATATACACACATATATAATCATAAATATGTGGCACAGTGTATACAATACATATATATGAGTGATTCTCTGTGAGATCGATTGGCTAAAAATTTGGATTTATTCAAACTATGCTATACCTCTTCTACTCGGAGAAATACAAGCCCCCAAATTTTTTTACATTTCCACCAAGCCTCTTCGAGCTGCAGACGGTTAAAATTAATGAAATTAAGGTTTTCGTCATTCTTTAATTATATTCAAAAATGTGTAGCTCCTCAGGAAAGCGGTTTTGAAGAAATATGTTTAGAACACTCTTTTTAGAAAATTTGCCCACATTTAAAAAAAATGCTGTCAAAATGATATATATATATATATATATATATATATGTGTGTGTGTGTGTGCGTGCGTGTGCGTGTGTGCACGTGTGTGTGTGCGTGCGTGCGTGTGTGTCTGTGAGTGTGTGTGTGTCTGTATATGGGGCATTCTCCGTCAAATCACTAACCCTTGCATACTTCAATTTTTGAGATAAATCGATGGGTTTCAGCTTAAAATTTTCGTCAACTATTCTAGTTTTCAATAGAGTCTGGCGATTTTGAAGTTTAAAAAATTGCGGACCTTTTTCATTAGCTAACGTAAAGTAATTGTCAAGTTTTTTTGTTTTATTTTAATATAACTTTCAGGAAAACATAATTTTTACTACTTTTATGGGTGTATTATATGTATTTAGTATCACTTGTTATGAAAAATGTATAAAATTATTAATTCAATATATAATTTCAAGATGGCACTTCCAAAATGATGGCTAAAATGAGACTTTCACACATTACGTCTTTTTACTAGATTATAGCAGATGTTGGGTACCAAGATAAGGGTTTTTGGGGTGACTAATTACGAATTTCCCATTATTTTTATAAAATTACAAGATCGTTGAATGTTATTCTAAAAAATGTCTTACCCCGTTTCGTAGTAAAACTCCTTTCGCGGTATATCGATTTTTAACGATTCTCAACTAGCGCTATTCACCATTAAGAAAATTGAAACTATACCTTTAATGTTTCAGATGTCTTCTTTTCGATAGTATAGACAAAATACTATCCGACGATCTGGGAAGCGCCAGACAAACTCAGTTTTCCCACAGTACCCTCTGGTATGCGACCGAAACACACATACTATTTCGACCTCTGATGGTACCCCGTAATGGTCCTCCATTGAGAACCTCGGAGCATGTTTTTATAAGTGTGCGTACGTACTGTAGATTTGCCGTTTCAGTGTTTCCCACATGGCACTACCGCTTTCGCCATATTGGGGCGGAACTCAATATGGGGCGCCATATTGTGGCTCTTGGACATCCAGGTGGACCACAGTGCTAGTCTCTTATTACTCTCCCCTTTGACAGGGAACAATCATCTGGGATGTCGCCCCTTAATCCGGTAGAACCTATCTGAGCTGAAAAAATTCTGACATATTCTTTGGCTATTTCTAAGTCGATTTTATTCATTGTGATTTTTTCTTGAAGTTTAAGGTGTTCAAATTAAAAATAGCCGAACGAGTTATTAAAATATCGCACTTGGACCGCCACTTTGAATTCGCCATATTGAATTCGAAATTTCGCAAGTAAAGAAATTTAAAGAAAAACTATTTTATCCACCGATAGGTATAATTTAGACTTGATTATGTCACTGTTTCCCTGGTAAAAGTAATAGCAAATCTAAAAAATTGCATTTCTTGCAATAAAATCCGCGATATCTAATTTTCTAGAAGACCTAGTTCAATGCTGACAACCAAAAATGTTAGAGCATGCCCCGAAATAGTAGAATATCAAGTCTCAAATAAAATTCTTCACGATTCATTAGCTTTTAGATAAGCTTGAAAATATATTTAGTCCATTTGAGCGCAAATGATTATGTGATCATCTTGGATTCGCCATCAGAAGTTTTTGTAAAAATAATAATGAATTCGTAATCAGTGACGTAACAAAAACGCTGTTTTTGATACCCAACATGTGCTATAATCACGTAAAAAGATGTAATGTGTAAAAGTTCTCATTTTAGCCGCCATTTTGGAAGCGCCATTTAGAAATTATATATCGAATTAAAAATTTTATACATTTTTCATAACAAGTGATACTAAATACTTATAATACACCCATAAAAGTAGTAAAAATTATGTTTTCCTGAAAGTTATATTAAAATAAAACAAAAAAACTTGACAATTACTTTATGTTGGCTAATGAAAAAGGTCCACCGTTTTGGAAAATTCAAAGTGGCCGTACTACATTAAAAACTAGAAGAGTTGACCAAAGTTTTAAGACGGAACCCGTTGATTTATTTGAAAAATTGAAGTATGCAGGGGGGGGGGGAGTGATTTGACGGAGACCGCCCCATATATATATATATCTATATATATATGTATCTATATATCAAGGGGCGCGATAGCGCCCACTGTCAAGTATAAGTAAGCTGGCTCACGTATGCCGCCTAGCCTATATACAGGGTGTCCCATTTTAACTTAGGCAGCTGAATAACATGACAAATTGCAATCTAATCAAAAAATGTTTCAGACAAAAGTTGTTGGGCATTGAGAGGCTGACCCTTCTATAACCTTGAATATGCCCTTGAACTTCGTTTTCAAGGTCATTTGAAAGTCAATTTTTGTTTTTTGAATATAACCCACTATTTTTGACCTCGGATTCGAAAAGAGCACGAAATTTTACGTCCAGATGAGCTTTTGCGTTAGGAGTCAAAGTAAACTATACAATTAATTTCAAGGTTTAATTTTTGTTTGAGGCATAAAGCTTACAAAGACTACGTATATCAGTGACCATGTTCAATGATATAATATGTACTTTTATTGTGGACAACTAAAGGACAACGTAATACATCTACTGAAGAAATGCAAACCTTGCCCCTAGGTACAAGTCAACACAGAGTCAAACACTTATTGATAAGGAGACCCCCTTTCCGCGATGCTTACAAGTGCATATTTTCATGAAACTTGTAAGCACCTCCGGAGCCGACGACGAGGAAGTATGGGGTCTCCCGGCTCCATGTCTTTGGCCCTATTTGTGGTTGTGTTGCTCTGCAAAGAGGATGCCAATTAAGATCATGTCGTAACCCAGCCAGTGAAGGCAAGATCGTGTAGTAACCCAGCCAGTTAAGGCAAGATCATGCAGTGACCCAGCCAGTTAAGGCAAGATCGTGTAGTAACCCAGCCAGTTAAGGCAAGATCGTACAGTGACCCAGTCACTTAAGGGGATCAAGAACGTTTCAAAAGTCTCGAAGCTATGTGTCGATAACTTAAAATTACAGTTTGCTCTGTAACTGTTGTTCTTTTAAAGTTAGACGAATTTCTTAAACGTAATTGTATATAAAAAAACAAAATTTATCTTCAAGCATGGATAAAAGTTTCAAAATATTAGTTTATTTTAATAATTAGCATAAACGAGTGGTGCCATCTTCTATTTTTCCTTAGCTGAAGGTTTTTTTGCATTCTCCTACTAGTCCGGGCTGATCAACGCACACCAACGGTAGCAATGCGTAGCAGGACAACATGTGTTCACCACCTTCTGAGAATACAGCACAGCTTACTATGCAGTGGCTACCACCTACGCATGTCCCCGACGAAACGCGCGATGCTGAGAGTATGGGCAGAAAAAATTGGGCATCAAATACTATGGTGAAAAAATGGGTAGTGTTTCCGAAAATATTATGAGGGTAAAGGGCGATCTCGGAGGCTGAACGTGAACAATTCATAATAATTCAAAATTTGCAAAATAAATACTTTATGAACAGATATGTAATTCTACAGAAAAGGCTTATTTCAGCAGAATTTGAATGATAAAAATCGAATGGTAAATACCTGAGATTATTAGACTAGTTCGATAATCTTCACTTACAGACTGTGAATTGATAACAGTGAAAATGCTCCGATTTTCGTGATTCAAGTTTTGTAACTATAAGTAATCATTACGCATGAACTGACGTAAGCCAAAAATTACCTTTGTTTAAAAATTGTTTATTTGAAAATTAAGAGTAGTGTTTGTGAGGAATCGGGGAGAAATGAGTAGACGTCATTTGTAATTGATGTGTGTATATTCTGTTGATCCAAAGGGTTGGTTACACGTTCAACGTTGGTACGCTACTGGCTCTGTCGGGGGGAGGGCCTCGCTGAGGGTCCGTGTGGCGGGGAGGGGAGTTTCCCTCGGTGTCCTCTCGGTGGCGTGCGGGTGCTCGGACGAAGAGGGGCGCGAGGTTCAAACACATATGCAGTTTCCGCACAAACATACCGCCCGCTCCGTTCCCCGAACGGATCAACTGGTGATGGTCGTGGTGAGTCGCCGCCCGCGTAAGAGTGTTGAGACCTCGATGCTCATGGCCAGGATGGTGAATCGCCGCCCGCGTAGGAGTGTTGAGGCCCCGACACTCATGGCCAGGATGGTGAATCGCCGCCCACGTAGGGATGTTGAGACCCCGATGCTCAAGACCAGGATGGTGATTCGCCGCCCGCTGTAGGAATGGTGAGGAGTCGCTCGCCTGGCGATGCGACGGAGGTGTTACTCGTTGGCCGAGGCTCGTGGCAAGGATGGTGAGTCGCCGCCCGCTGTGGGAATGGTGAGGTGTCGCCCGCCTAGCGATGCGACAGCGGTGTTACTCGTTGGCCGATGTTCGTGGCAGGGATGGTGAGTCGCCGCCCGCGTAGGAGTGATGAGGTGTCGTCTCTGCTACTGCCGCCGCTGCTGGGGTTGTCGGAACTCGTCTCAATGCCCCCGCTGATGTTGGAGTTGGTGGCGCGTGTTCACCTGCTACTGATGATGCCTTGCACCTGAAATTCAAACAGTCTGAGCTCAGGTGCTCATCGAGCTCCTGGCTATTATCAGCAGCATCAGAACACGAGTTTAAATAAAAAAAACTTGTCTTCGCGCCGGGATTAGTTCGTCGATCCTAGTCATCGATAACTCGTTGATCTCCTGTCGTGCGGGTGAACGAGCTCGCCGTCTCTCAGCAGTCCCCTCAGCTGGCTTGACACGTATAGCTCTGGTCCGCGAGCGTGCGTGCCTCAACAATGATGACAAAGGTAGAGGAATGGCCTCTGTGTCATCTGAGCCCGATTATTTTCTCGTGTTGCGGACAGCAGTGCTACCAGGCGCTTCCTCGATGGTCGTCGTCTCCGCGTTGCCGCAGTTGAAGAAGGCGGCGATCTGAAATCAAAAGCCGACGCATCTCGGCACAGCCACCATGAGAAATGACTCGCCGAACGCACAGCCACCATGAGAAATGACTCGCCGAACGGGCTGCTCGCGTGACAGAGCCAAGCCGCGTCTCCGGCCCATGCACCTCCAGGACGGCTGCTCGTGTGACAGAGCGAAGCCTATTGTCGAACGGGCTGCTCGTGTGACAGAGCCGAGCCGCGTCTCCGACCCATGCAACTCCAGGGCGGCTGCTCGTGTGACAGAGCGAAGCCGTTCCTCCGAAATGTACTGCTGACCAAGTTCTCTCGATGTCGGCGTATTTGACTTGGGGGAAGGAGTGGAGATTTATTGGCTGTTGGAGTCTCTACAGTGTTCTGCGTTGAGGAAGCGCTTGTAGCGCTCGTTGTCCCTTGATTTCAGGTCAGTTCGTGGCGCTTCTTCCAGTGTCCGATGCGCTGCGTGAATTTGACGAATCCTTCGCAGGGCTGGGGTACCTCGAGGCGACTGAAAGCAGAGCTGTACGGGCTGCTCCTGTGACGGAGCGAGGCCGCGTACTCTGACTGCATGCAGCTTGCCTGCTCGTGTAACAGAGCAAGGCCCGAACCGCATGCAGCGATTGGCGACTTGTACGGGCTGTTCCGATGACAGAACGAGGCCGCGTACTCTGACCGGATGCAGCTTGCCTGCTCGTGTAACAGAGCGAGACCCGAACCACATGCGGCGATTGACGACCTGTACGGGCTGCTCCTGTGACAGAGCGAGGCCGCGTACTCTGACCGAATGCAGCTTGCCTGCTCGTGTAGCCGAGCGAGGCCCGAACCGCATGCAGCGATTGACGACCTGTACAGGCTGCTCTTGTGACAGAACGAGGCCGCGTACTCTGATCGCATGCAGCTTGCCTGCTCGTGTAACAGAGCGAGGCCCGAACCGCATGCGGCGATTGTCGACCTGTACGAGCTGCTCCTTTGACAGAGCGAGGCCCTGTACTCTGACCGCATCCAGCTTGCCTGCTCGTGTAACAGAGCGAGGCCCGAACCGCATGCGGCGATTGTCGACCTGTACGAGCTGCTCCTGTGACAGAGCGAGGCCGCGTACTCTGACCGAATGCAGCTTGCCTGCTCGTATAACAGAGCGAGGCCCGAACCGCATGCAGCGATTGACGACCTGTACGGGCTGCTCTTGTGACAGAGCGAGGCCCCGTACTCAACTACTCATGGAACACAGGGAAGCCTATTGCAATGGGACCGTGCGAGAGACCGCCGATTGCGAAAGCGGGTGTAATTCCGTCGGTGATGGGGGTTTGAGTCGGAGAGATGGGAAGATGTACAAACGGTCGAGAGCGCGCCGACTGCGAAAGTGGATGAGACTTCAGTTTTTTTTTTTCTAGTTCCATCGGCGAGAGAGGCCTGGCAGAGGCGCTACCGAAGCGAGTATGAGAGAGAGAGAGAGAGAGAGAGAGCGTCAACGGCGAGAAGCGGACGAGCCGGAGCTGCGCGAGCGGAAGAAGTTCACCGCTCGGTCCAGAGGCCTGGCGGGGGCGCTACTGAAGCGAGTATGAGAGAGAGAGCGCCGACGGCGAGAAGCGGACGAGCCGGAGCTGCGCGAGCGGAAGAAGTTCGCCGCTCGGAGCGTTCGGTGTCATGGGGCCCGTGAAAGGGAGCAGGAGACGAGAGAGAGAGAGAGAGAGAGAGAGAGAGAGAGAGACAAGGTGGTGCGCACGAGCGAGAGCAGAAGAAGCTCGCCGTTCGAAGCGCTCTGCATCGTCGGACCCGTGAGAAGGAGAAGGGGGAGAGAGAGAGAGCAAGACGGGATGGCGCGCGCGAGCGAGAGCGGAAGAAGATCGCTGCTCGGACCGCTCCGCAACGGCGGGAAACTGGGAAGTGGGGGTGAGCGTCCTGTTTTCCGCCATGTGCTTCGCTTCGCTTGACGTTGAAAGTCCGATGGGGAGAGCGGGCTCTCGTTTTCCGCCATGTTTCGACTCGCCGTGGGTCCTGGAGATGCGCGCTCTTTTTTCTTCTTCCGGGCAGCATGCAATCCGTATACGGCATGCGTGCCTATCGTGTACTGGTCGCACACTTTCTCGTTAGCTATCACCGGTCCACTCCCGCACTTCGCACTTTTAGGCTCTGGTCGCGCATTTTCTCATTGGCCATCACCGGTCCGGTCACGCACTTTGCACTTCTAGACGTACTGATCCTAGTCTCCCGTCTGCTTCTGGTATTCTCTGATCTGTTGTTCTCGATTGATTATGAACTGCCTTGAATCCGGCTCGATTGGACCATGTTTGTGAGGAATCGGGGAGAAATGAGTAGACGTCATTTGTAATTGATGTGTGTATATTCTGTTGATCCAAAGGGTTGGTTACACGTTCAACGTTGGTACGCTACTGGCTCTGTCGGGGGGAGGGCCTCGCTGAGGGTCCGTGTGGCGGGGAGGGGAGTTTCCCTCGGTGTCCTCTCGGTGGCGTGCGGGTGCTCGGACGAAGAGGGGCGCGAGGTTCAAACACATATGCAGTTTCCGCACAAACAAGTAGAATTTTTTTCTAATGCTGTCTTATATGGGTACCCGTACAGAGAGGACTAAGCCTTTTATGACACCAGTGGCAGACCCTTGGCTAGAGCGTTCTAATGAGGGTCACACCTGGTCACACCTAAGGGCACAACCTCTAAAAATAAAATTTTTCCTTAAAATTTTTCAATTTTTCAATATTATGAATTTTTGTATAAAATATTATTCGTTTTTAAAATTTACTAATAATAACAAAACTTGAATCATAAAAATCGGATGATTTCACATTAATTAATTTAGGCCAAGCGTCTTTGCTTTTTTGTGGACATAAAAGTAGCCCGGCAACGGATACCGCGATTATATAGAGAAAGGGAAGCCCATATACTTTTGGACACGAAATCTGTGCGGGAACGTTGTTTATTATTAATAATAAGATGCAAAAAAGCATTTTTTTTTAGTTTTTTGCTTTTAACTCGTAAAATAAGAGATTAACGTAAAAAAGTAAAGAGAGAAAAGTTGTAGCTGATTAAATTGCGAAAAAATTCATATATTGAGCGTCTCTATCCGATGAATGGACATGGAGGAAACCTCGGAAAACCGTGGAAAACACCGCAAAATCGACGTTTTTTTAAAAATTGAAAACTCAGCCATTTTTTAACTTTTAAGGCTAAAATTTGAAATGAAGGAAAGGCTTTATACCTACTTAGGTTTTATACCTACCAGTCGATTTTTGTCATTCAAATTCGGTTAGCCTTTTCTAGTTTTATAAATCGTTTACATCTATTAAATTTTTTTGTTAGCCAACTTATTTATTCAAATTCGAATTTAATTTCAACGATCTAAATGAACCGTCATAAAAGGGACACTACGGCCTGCGACCCCGGCCTACCCACAGGTCAAGTAGTATAAACTGCCGCGCGGTCTAAGCGTTTGGTACCAGGTGGTGAACACGTGTACCAAGTTGCCGCTACCTTTTACTAAGAGCGTAGTACAGCTTGCAGCGAGTGGCTACGTACACTTATCCCCGGTGAAATTCACGATGCTGAAAGTGTGGGTAGAAAAAATTTGGCATGAAAATCTATGGTGAAAAAATTCTTGCTCGGGCCGGTCGCGCGTGCTGTTCGAGCTGCATTACCGATCTTCCGGGAAGACTTGAGAAATGAAATTCTGCGCCTCCTGTTGCCTGTCAAAGAAATAACATTTTTCCTCTTTCTTACCCTCTTCTTACCCCTCCGAAAGGTAAAAGCGGAAGAGTTTGTTTGCTACACGAAGATTCGGTTTTATTCTTTCATGACGCTCGAAAACTTAATATTTTTGTGACTATTATATACATTATATAAATTAATTTACGGGTAAACTCAGTTTTTATGCGTTCTTTTCGTCAAATAACTTTTATAATGCATTTTCTCGGATGCATGGTACGAACGCAGCGCTTTTTATCGCCTAGCGGAGAAAAGTGGAACTTATTTTTTAATATTTTTTCAAAATTTTTTAAATATTGCAGTCATGCCGTAAATTTTACTTCTTTATGAATTATTTCCCAAATTTTCACAGCGATCGTAACAATAGCCTCGGAGTGGTTTCGAATATACGAAATCACTGCTTTTTGAACGTTCTTGATCCCCTTACGGGGTTATGACAGTGTTAAAATTTTGAAAATATTAATTTTTTTTTATTCACTTTTGTCACAGTTAATAGTCCGTAGAATAGGTTCCTGAAAGCCGTTTTTTGCTAAAAAAATTTGCCTTGAAAATATCGACAAAAACTGATAAATCTGTTTCAAGTAAATTTTTGAAAAATCGTGATTTTTAAATATTTTAATTAGGCCAAACTTGTGAGAAGGATTGTTCTATCACACTTTTTACAGAGTTATTTCATGGGAAATCTTACTGAAAATACGACTTAAAAACTGTTTTACAAACCGTTTTTTTCTCAAGAGTTATGAATTTATTTCCGTAAAATAAATAAAATCCGTAAAATTAATTTTTCTATGTGTGATTTTATGTCAATAAACTCAATGCGTTAAAGTAAAGGCATTCAACAAATTTGAATTTGCCACTCGAACAGGTTGTACCTCACAGCGTCCGGTCGAGAATGAAGATTACTGTTTGATCGGTATAGTAGAATTTTCTGTAAAGCAGCAGAAAGCAGCCAAACAGCTGTTTTTCATCCAAGACACTAGATCAGTGCAGTTAGTCTGCTAGCTGCGTTTACAATACTTATAACCTCAGTGGTATTGTAAAAGTGCAAGAGCTTCTGCAGAATACAAAAATTATTCAGATAAGTATTGGAAACTAATTTGTAATAATTGTGTTCATAATGAGCTTTTTCTTTGTTGGTTTATTTTTTGCTTTTAGGTATACGGGTGCAATCCAGCAAGATGGGAGTTTATATTGACTGTCTGGAGTATTATTTTGCATACTTTTTAACAACTTGAAGTGTATTTAATAATGGTAAGTATTGCATGTAATTGTACTTCATAAACATAACTTGATTATGAATAGCTAACGATAATTTTTATTTTATTTCCAGCTTCTAAATGCTATTATCACAGAGCATGATATGCGCATACCACCAAATATACTTTATTGTATGTATATTTGAGTACCAAAAGCAAATCAAGGTATGCCACATAGTTTCTGTAAGTATAGCTGAGTTCATTTGTATGATTTACATTATAAACTTTAAATCCTTTTACTCAAATTTAGTTTTTTCATGCTTTTCATGTACTTGCCGCAGCTTTCTGAAGGAACCGTAACATCAATCCAGATGAACCAAATTGGAAAACCTTCCTAATGAGTACGGTCACAAACTGAGTGGAGCAGAATTGGCAAAAATAAGTTTAAAGTGAATGTTACGTATGTTTACATATGTAACATTCACTATAATTATTAATATTGTCAATATATGTTTAATTAATTATATTAATTTTGTGTTTTTTAGGAGTCTGTTCCACTTAGTATGAGACCAGACTCATAAGGAAGATTTGGCACTTTGATTCATCAAAATTGATGGTACGGTTCCATCAGAACCATGCGGCAAGCAAACAAAAGTGATAAAAATCATGATTTTTGGTAAGCAATTCCTTTAATTGTTTTTAAATGTTACACTCACTTTTTGCATATTGTTTATGCATAAAAGTGATGTGTAATACTTTTATTTGAAAGCAAATATATAGTTTTTAGAGCACCTATATATCTATTAATTTTTTACAACACTAACAATTTTTCATTTTTTTCAGGTTTTAACACAGTCATAACCCCTTAAGGTAATATCACATTGTTATCAGGTCTTTCCACATGAAGTAGATGTTCAAAGTGTGCACCATTATTTTCTAAGCACAGCAGTAATTGACGGCGAAAATTATGTTGTACATTTCTAAGCATTTCGAGGGTTATGGCTCCACAAACTCTTCTTGTTCTATCCATCATATTCAGTCTTGTTGTTGGATCTTCACTACATCTTTTACGTATCCCCATAAAAAAAAATCTAGCGGGTTCAGATCTGGTGATTTAGGGGGCCACAAAACTGGTCCACCTCGTCCTATCCATCGATTTGGAAAGTGTTGCTTTAAAAATGTCCGTACAATACGAGCATAATCAGCCGGAGCACCATCTTGTTGATACCATAAGTTTAGTCTTATTGCAAGAGGAATATTCTTTAGGTATTCTTACAAATCATTTTCCAAAAATTCTAAATACATTTTACCATTAATGGTACATTCAAAAAAATGTGGTTCAATTATCTAGCCATTGCAAATACCGACCCATACATGTAAACTCCAACGATGTTGATTAAGCACCTTACGATACCAATGTGGATTTTCTGGTGACCAATAATGGCAACTATACCTATTGAGACTACCATTGCTTATGAATGTCGCTTCATCACTGAAATAAACATTCCAAAAAAAAATCTGGATTTTGATCCAAAATCTCAAGAGCCCATCAATAACAATCTGTGAGCTGTATTTCGAGGGACTCCCAATTCCCGTTGTATTTGACGGGTACTAATACGGGGATTTTGGTGAACCATAGCCAAAAATGTAAGCAACCTAGGGTCGTTATTATTCTGAAGCCTATTCCTCTGTCTTTGACGATGCAGTGGATTATTGCGAGATCTTCTTTCGATGTTTATCACTTGTTGAGCACTAGGATGGCGGCGATTTGGAAACCGCTCCGCATAAGTTTGGGAAGTAGATCTGTAATTCCTACCACATTCACCGAAACTTATAAGAATATTGACTACTTCATTAGGCGTATAATTTGCCATTGTAATCATAAGAGTTTTATCAGATTAATTTATGCTCAATTACAAATGCGCAAAAAATACATAAAATCTAGTGTATTAGGCACTAAATGGATACAATATTGGAAAGATAAAACAACAAAAGGTGTAAGTACCTTAAGTATGTAAAGCGACCCTAGACGAATAAAAAAAACACTGTGGGGTCAGAGTTTGAATAAAAATTTCACGTATTCAAAAGTTGATAAATAAATAAAAAATATTACTTTGGTGTCATTTTGTAATTTCAATATAAAATAATTTACTATGATTTTTTACATAAACACAAGACTCCTGATTCATTTAAAGTAAGTAGATTATGCATTAGACCTTGAGGTGCTCAGGAATACAAAAATGCGACTCAATTTTCCTGAAAAACTATAATTTGTTATTTTCATTTTATTTTTTGAAAATCGCTTTTTCCCTCCTAGACCACGTATTGAGTCTAAGGGTAATCCAGTGCATAAAAAAAGATGTGCGAACACTTAGTCTGACTTAGTGCAGAGCGGTTGCATCTCGCTATATGAAGGAAATTTTTTATTAGAAAAAATTTAAGTTTTAAATTAACCTTGTTTCTTGATTAAAATAAATTTAATAACACATAGCCATATACAAGGCAAAAAAGTTTTCGCTGTATTTCCGCGTTTGATCGTATTCCATAAGAGAGTATTGCTCCTTCCAGCTCCAGCTCCAGTGGAGGAATGAACGCTCTTTTCGGAATCACGCGCTCTTTTATACATGTGATCGGAGCTGTTCCGACGCTGACGCAGTGAATTACCCCACCACTCACCTTAGCTCCAGTATCGCTGTAGATATACTCATACATATGCAAAATCTATCTTTTGTTCTTTCACGCTTTAAAAAAATGTTATTTAAAAAATATATGCTTATTAGGCTGCTAAGTTTCGACTCCTATCTTGAAAATTACGTCTAAGATCAGACTACGCATTGGGGAGGCTCAGTGCGAGTACAACGGATTTTGAATTTTTCAAATCGAATAATATTTAATACCTCCCAAGCGATTGCAAAGATCTGTGACCTAGTGCAGAAACATATCTGAAGAAGGTAATGACAGTGGAACGAGACAATAAGCATCATTATCCTGGTCATAAATACTTGTTAGATTTTATGGTACGGTTCGGCTTTTCGGGACCTCGGAAACGAGACATAGGACAACCCATGAGTGCGAGTGAGAAGCATAGGAAAATTTATAAGTGCGACAGAGACAGACTTTCTCCTCCTCAATTTTTTCTCATCCCTCGCTCTGTCCGATGCTAACCTTCGCGATTCGTCCGTCGGCAGAAAAAATTGGTCAGGCTCATCGACAGTCCGTGCAAAAGAAACGAGAGAAAGTTGAGGAGGGGGCGCGAAGTCTGTCTCTGCCGTACTTATGCATTTTCTTATGCTTCTCACTCGCACTCACATGTTTTATATTCTATATATTTTATATTCTATAGAATATAGATATACTAATGCTCACAACGAAATTCACGTCGTGATGTCACAGGATATTTTAATGCGCTATCTTCGTTAATAATTGTTTGATTGAGAAAAGAAAAAATACGCATCGATTATTTTACAATATTCTACGTGGTAGACCTACTACATTTTTTGTATGTAAAGAACATATTTTCATACCTCAAGTTGTATCAAACTTCCAACAATTCAAAATGCCTTATGTTTGTTTAAATTAATTTGTGTTATTCCCTAAACATACATTCTTTTAATTTGTTTATAATAAATTATAATATTTATTGTTATAATTATATTATAAAATGCCACGATTTCATGAAATATCACAATATTGAAAACTGAATTTTACGAGAAAAATAGAAAGTGATATAGCTGAGAAGACAAACACGTGTAGCACCAGATGTGTCCTCCGACGGAGGGAGCGAGGGTGTTAAAAGTATCATAGAGCTTATTCCTAAAATAAATTTGACGTTTCACCTACTTTTCAAAACGAAAGCCAAAACTTTCATTTGATTTTTAACCCTGTTATTAAAATAATTTTGGTAAAATTCTTTTTGGGATCATTTCGGCATGAATTTAATAACGGTGTGTCAAAATTTGAAAGATATTGAAGCAGTAGAAGAGACTTTAAAGCAACTCCAAAGATGAGTAGTTTTAGTCGAATGCGCACCTGTCAACTTCTTTAATTATTAACTTTTTTGCACTAAACTTCTTCGAGCCTATTTCTATGTATCCGGTTACAAGCCAGAGGAAAAAAAGTATCAGAAAATGACCGTAATTTCATTGTTACAGACATTAATGTGTTCGTCTATATTATATCCTATTTAAAATACCTAAATCGCTTGGAAGGTATTAAATATTATTCGATTTGAAAAATTCCGTTGTACTCGTACTGAGCCTCCCCAATGCGTAGTCTGATCTTAGACGTAATTTTCAAGATAGGAGGCGAAACTTGGCAGCCTAATGCTTATGAACATTCAACGATACTTAAATAATAAGGAATAATAGATTTTTACTTGTGGCATGCGTTGAGCAGCGAAATAATACGCATACAACTTTGACGCTTTTGTTACTGTTTTTCGATACCAACAAACGATTTGATATATAAATTACACATGAATCGAAAGCGGATAAGCTGATGAATACATGCATTATAAATTTATACAGTGAAAATGTTTCAAAAAAAGTTTGCGGCTTGTGAAATGAATATTTCAAGAATTGCATGCCGAACTGTAAAAATACTGAATCACTTATCCCCCACCTTCCACTTCTCTCGAAGTGGGGCGCTCCTCGGGCTGCTATTCTCGGGTGCGCGCGCGTTTTAGTTTTCTTCAACTTTCTGACAATGTTTTTAATGTTAAAATCAACGTACCACAATTTTTTACGTTTTATATAGTTTTTGAATCAAGGAATCTCATACGATCATTGATTTTATCGAAATAATAATATTAATCTAAGATATCTATGTTCAAGTTGGTGCTTTTACCTATATATTTAATACAGACGCGCAGCCTGCCAACATGTATGGTTAATAAAAAATATAAATCATTTAAAAAATAATAAAGTAATACTATACACATAAAACTATTTGTGTTAATTTCATGAATATGTCTCCACTTTATGAAAATTGTTAAAACTAAAATTTGAGAATAGGGGATTGGGCTAGGAGTCACCGCGGTGTTTATTTACACCTGTCTATGTGAGAATCACATTTGTACTTGTCTAAACGTGTGAGCCAAAATAACGCGTCAACCGCTCTAGCGAAATTCATTGTCATCAGTATACTCCGAGCCTGCCCGCTCTACCGAACCATATATATACCGCTATTTTATTAAATTAGTTTCATCGAAGCCTGGCTTTATTTGTTGCCCTTCTTGACACCTCCAATAGGTTATGGGCCCAGGAACGCAATTCTCTAGAGCCGCTCTTCGAATCTTCATTATTAGATGTCCAACAACATTCCAGGAAGTCACCTTGTGAGGTTCGACGGCAGTAACTATCAAGTATGGAAATTTTAAATGCGGGCAGTGCTCGTAGCTAATCGGTTATACGAAATAGCTACGGGTATTACATTGAATACATCGAACGATTTGACAACAGCTCAAGAACAAAAATGGGTCAAAGGAAATGCAAAGGCTATGTGCATTCTTTCATCTGCCATGGCACCTACACAATTGGAAAATGGCATTACGAGTCGGACAGCCCACGAGATGTGGAAGAAAATAATTTTGATCCACGAACATAAATCTGCTACGAACAAGTCGACGATTCTCTAAAGATTCTACGCATGCAGGCTCGACGCGAGTGAGTCAGTCGTTCAGTTTCTGACGACGATTTGCAATATGGCAAAAATTTTAGAACATCTCGAAGAGAAAATTTCCGACGCGTGTATTATAGCGAAAATTCCCGGAAGTCTCCTATGTAAATACAACAATCTAGTCACGGCATGGGACAGCGTCGATGAAAATCTAAAAGAAAGGCTTATTAAAGAGGAACGATGACTTAGTGAGCAAGATGGGGAAACAGACACACTAACGGTTTCCGAAGCTTTCCATGGAAAACAGACGAAGCAAACGGATGCGAGCCATCAACCAAGGCCATCGGAAGCCTGGGCACATCGCGAGATATTATCGAAAGAGGAAATTTCGTAAAGGTAAACAAGGAGCTAATTGTGCCAGCGATGAAGAAGAACAATGCAAAGATGCGTTTAGTACGACGCCAAACATCGATCAATTCTTGAATACGGAGACATCGAATATGTGGATTACTGACAGCGACGCATCATGCCACCTCACTTTTCATAGGGAATGGTTTCAATCTTTTTCGGCAATCAATGGATCCAGCGTGACTCTTGGAAACAGTGAGGTCTGTAAAATAAGAGGTTCAGGAATAATTCTGATCGAACGATACATTGAGGACAGCTGGAAACTGGGAAAATTGGAAAATGTTTTTTATGTACCTGAATTACGGAAAAATTTGTTTTCTGTTGGTGTATGCACTACCAAAGGTTACAAAGTTTTATTTTCAAAAAAGCTGGTACAAGTGAGTCAAGATGGCTCGATAGTAGCGCAAGGGGTCAATCAGACTAATGAAATCTATCGTATGCTGTTTAGAATCTGTGTCTCCCAAGAAGCAAACGATGATCTGCAGCTATGACAAGAGCAAGCTGGACATGTAAATATCAAGACTCTGCAAACTATGGCGAATAAAGGTATTATTAATGGTATTAAGATAGATAACAAGTCCGAATATTTCTCTGAAGCATGTCAGCTTGAAAAAGTCCATGCATTGCCGTTTGCCAAAAACGTTGAGCATAGAGAATGACAGATCGGCGAGTTTTTCTATAGCGACGTCTATGGGCCGATGCAAGTAGAATCCATTAGAGGCTCTAGATATTCTCTGACATTTAAAAATGATTGGTCCGGCTACAAATTCATCTATTTTTTACGACACAAATCGGATGTGTTCGACCGATTTAAGACTTTTGAAAAGCTAATTTTTAATAAATTCAACAGATCTATGAAAATTCTACATATTTACAGAGGAGAGGAATTTGTAAATAGCTCAATGAAAAAATTACTTGAAGAAAGAAGTTGGTAACTACCGCATCGAATACTCCTCAACAAAATGCGATAGCCGAGAGAGACAACCGCAGCATAGTGAAGAGCGGTAATGCAATGCTCATTCGCAGCAAAGCACCGATGTATCTGTGATCCGCGGCTGTGAATATGGCAGTCTAAGTATTGAATATGACATCGACAAAAAGAAAATTGGACACGAAGCCTTGCAAGTGCTGGATGAAGAGAAAACCTGATTATTCACACTTGAGAAATTTTTGGAAGTCTCGCCTTCGAATATATACAGAATATTTTTAGAAAGAAGTTAGAAAAGAAGAATAATAAGCATATCCTTGTGGGTTATGACGGTATCTCCAAAAATTATCGTTTGTATGACCCTAGCACAAAGAAAATCGCTTTCTCGACGTCGGAGAAGAAAATGAGTCCGCTACGTATCGTATGCTATTGCCGAGTGAAGAACTCGAACTTGCAGATACGAATCACGAGGTTCACGAAGAAGAAGTCACTGAAGAGCAGCAAGCAGAAGTGCCCCCAGCGAAGCCCTCGACCGACACAAGCGACAAACAAGCTGAAAAGTCGTTAGAAATAGGAGCAAGCGGTGGTAATTCGCAAAAATTCTATGCAAGGTCCATGATAAGCTCGTATCGGCAATTAAGATTTCGTGAAATTATCAAAAAACCAAATCGGTATGAAGCCAATATTGGTGAATGTCAAGAGCCGAATTCTCATCAGGAAGCTGTGTCTTGTCCCGAATATAATCAGTGAAAAGCTCCAATACGCGAAAAATTCGATGCACACCATAAAAATGAAACTTGGAGCATAGTTCGCAGGCCAAAGAGCTGTCTCGTCATCTACTCGAAGTGAGTGTTCAAGCTGCAGATGGCAAAAGCAGGAAAAACGAGTCGATTTAAGGCACGACTCTGTGCAAAGGGTTTTCGTCAATTATATGGTATCAATTACGAAGGACCAGGTTCTCGAAATTCGATAGTTCGATGTCAAGACGGTCTTTCTACATGAAACCCTTGAAGAACACGCATTTATGAAGATTCCCGAAGGATTAGACGATTACAGTGGTGTGGCTGCAAAAGGTAATCTAGTGTGTTAGTTAAATAAATCTCTGCACGGCCTGAAATAGGCCTCAAGGTATTAGAACACTTTTTTCAAAAATTATGTAGATAAACGCGGCTTTGTAAGTTGCGACGCAGAAAGTTCAATATTTGTTAGTACTATCAATGAAATAACTGTATATATTCTACTATTTGTTGATGACGGTTTAATTATAACGCGAGATTGTGTAGTACTTAGAGAAACTGTAAATATTTTGCAGAGAGAATTCGAAATTATAGAGTGTGAGCCCGATATTTTTGTTGGTATGAATATTATGCTAGATCGAAAGAAAAGAGTCATGTTACATCAGGCCGATTATACGCAAAGAATTTTAGAAAGCTTTAATATGTTAAATGCCAAACCTACGTATACTTCTGTCGAAAAAGGAGTGGATCTATGCCCTATGAAAGAACATGTATCAGATTGGCTCGCAAAATTTTCTAAGTACTGTTTCAAACCCGGATATCACTTTCACGGTTAATTTACTAAGTAGATTTTTAGACAAGTACGATCGTAAACATTGGGAAGCCGCAAAGCGAGTTTTGAAATATGTTAAAGCTACGATAATAGCTACGGTATTATGTACGAAAGCAACGAAAGCGATTTAAAACTTATCGGTTACAACGACGCGGATTACGCGGACGATCAAGAAACGCGAAGCTCAACTTCCAGATTTATTTTCAAATATTGTGACGGGCCTGCTTCTGGAGTACAAGTAGACAGCGAAGTGTTATAGGGCATATATGAAGAATATATAGCTATAAAGCAGAATATATAGCTGCAACTACAGCGACGCGAGAAGCCATATGGTTAACGCTATTATTCAAGAATACTGGAATTCGATGTGATAACACCGTAAAATTATATGTGGACAATCAAAGCGCGATTCAATTTGTTAAAAATCCTCTTTTTCATAGAAGAATGAAAGGCATTGAATTCCAATATTATTTTATACGAGTAAAACATGCTAACGGTGAAATAGATGTTAAATACGTTCCTAACGAAAATCAGCCCGCCGATATTTTTACTAAGCCGTTAGTGCGCGAACGCCATGACAAGCTATGTGAGAGCATAGGACTACCTTCAATCGAGATTTACTAAAAATTTTAAATTGTGTGAGATGAAATTTTGTTACCAAATACTCAGATAGCGGGAGTATTGAGAATATCTTCGTACTTGCTTCTCCATACGTATATTTATGCTTGATATAGCTACGAGTCACTGCGGTGTTTGTTTACACCTGTCTATGTGAGAATTCCATATGTATTTGTCTAAATGTATGAGCCAATATAACGCGTCAAGCGCTCTCGCGAAATTCATCGCGATCAGTATACTCCGAGCCTGCCTGCTGTACCGAACCATGTATATACCGCTATTATATTAAATAGGTTTCATCGAAGCCTGGCTCTATTTATTGCCCTTCCTGATACCTCTAAAAAATATTTACTCTTACATCATACACCGACGCGCTGACCCGTGGGCTTACCAATCTCTTTCGCTCCATTATTGTTCCCGAGTCGGCTAGTCCGTCGACATCCTAGCATAGATCGTCGATAAACTCCGAGCATTTACACTTGCTAACCGTCCGTATTATCGTATCTCTCGGCTCTGCCGGATTTTGCGACTTATTCGTATTATGATTACTCGTGTTTACTTGTGCGGCATGCTGTTCCGCCCGTGTTTCTTTAGCTCGATCGGTTATATAATTCGCGTTGCTATGCCAGTGCTCGCTTCTGTCGTTTGTCGTATTATATCTTGTGGCCCTGTCGTTCCTGCGGTCAGTCTCTCGCCAATTTTGGTTTGTACGTCGATATTAATTATTATTTTGCCGAAATTTGTATCGATTCTGAGATGGATTGCCATTATGCTGATTAAATACATTGGGTTCTGCATTTTGTTTGCTCAATATTTGACTGACATTTGCATAGTTTTTACTCGACTCGTTGCTGCGTGAATTCACGACCTCGTTTGATTCGTCAACACGTATAAGCACTTAAACGATGCGCTCAGTGTCCCCGTAATCTATTATTGCAATTACTTTTCTTAAGTTACTTGGTAATTGACGAACAATATTATAATTTATTTCGAAACTAGTCATCTCCGGGGTAAAATATTTTGAATTTTGGTCTTTGCTTTTTCTAATTTTACTGTTGTTTCATGTACTTAAATTTTTTATTTTAAATATATCCCTCTTGCGTTTAGTTGGGTGCCATTGTAAAGACCTCAAAAGGTGTAATCAAGTGTGGATTAGAAAACAAGGCATACATTTAATGTGCCGTCGATTGTCGTCGATTT
Source organism: Philotrypesis tridentata (assembly GCA_018906965.1). Lineage (NCBI taxonomy): Eukaryota > Metazoa > Arthropoda > Insecta > Hymenoptera > Pteromalidae > Philotrypesis > Philotrypesis tridentata. The sequence continues at coordinate 294,949 of JACCIB010000076.1, read as the reverse complement.
ATACCAATAATATGTACACAAACATACTTGCACATACATACACACACACATATACATTCATACATGCTTTAAAACGGAGTATTGTTTAGTTATCGGGAGCCCAATGATTGAAGGGTCAGACTGATGGGACATGGAACGATTTCTGAGTAGAAGTAGGTAGCAGTGGCTTGTAGTGCAGGCTCCCAATTGGATACTAATCGGTTTCGGAAGAAATGAAATAGATCTGTAATAAACGGCTGATAGCACGTTTATGTTATTTTATTATTTGAATAGAAACAAGACTCTATCGTTCGCATCGAGCCACAAAATTAATTTTTGATTCTAGGCTACGCACTGCACATTCTCATACGTTGAGATCTATATGCAGCGAGACCTTACAAACACTTTTTGTTGGCGTTGCATCCAAGCTGTGGACTCCTCAGTAAGGCTCTGATAGCCTCTTTAGACGCCCGCCACTTCCAAAGGAAGCGGTATTTATATGATTTGGCGTGCGTCTTTCTCTTTCAAGAACATACTCTCACATAGAGAAAGAGGCACGCCGCCATTTATTGGACACATTGAAGATCTAGTGTACAAATTTAGATGTTGAAATGACTCTATTGCTCGAAAGTAAGTTTGATAGCAAAAGACTCTATCGTTCTCATAGAGCCACAAAATTAATTTTAAGCTGTGCACTGCATATTCTTACACGGTAAAATGAACTTTGGAAGTGGCAGGCATCTAAGGAGGCTGTCAGAGACTTACTGAGGAGTCCACTCTGACAGTTCGAACGAAACGCCAACAAAAATTTTTTGTAAGGCCTCGCTGCATATAGATCTCACCGTGTGAAAATATGCAGTGCACAGCCTATAATGAAAAATCAATTTTGTCGTCCGATGAAAACGATAGTCTTTTTACTTTAAACTTATTTTCGAGCGATAGAGATAGATATTTCAACATCTTTATTATTTAAATTTATTTGTCGTGTTCCAATGTCAATGATGTCGTATCCGGATCGGACCTCTGGGTCGCCTGATACTCAATTGATAAATGACGTCGTCGTTGTATACAATGTATACAGCACTCTCAGAGCTGTCAGCGCGTCTTGTTTTTACGCCGGTGGTGGACTCGCTTTTGTCTCTGCGATTCAAAGCGTCACGCCGTGAGCTCACAATTTACGCTCGTTCAACGGTACTCGGATCGCGCAATTTTCGCCATTACATATATGAGTCACATACAGAGTAAAATCTCTTGCAGCATCAGATATCACTATGTATAGGTGTAAGGAGAACAATAATACAACTCTTCGAGCAAACGTATTTTAGTAATAGAATAATAGCGGCTTAATAGAGCGGAGGATACGTGCCACCTCAAAACTAGCTACAAGAATGTTATATTAAATTTAAAGTCTAGTCCTCGTGGGGGAAAATGATTATTTTAGTTTTTATTTATTTTTACTGGTAGAGTACGAAGGCTGGGTGACGGTCGGGCAGTGTGCGGATAGCAGCGTGTGAGAGGAGGTGGCACACCGCTTCGTGCTCTCTTCTATAGCCAACATGTGTGTTATGATGATTGGCTGTGAGATGGAGCGGCATATCCCAGTGGGAGGGCTGAGAGCAATATTGCATAGCAGATTAATGCGGTTATGGAAAAAGCGTTTGAACTTGCTTCGCGGGCTTTCAGCTTTGCAACATCGTGTGAGATTAGTGCCACTTTCTTGAGTATATGTGAGCCGTGTACGTTCGGTCTTTGCGTGGGGCTTCGGTGCTTATTATGAAAAATTTATAGTGTATTGGTGTAGTTATTCAGAGTGTGTGTGGGTGTAATTTGCATGGAATTGTGCGCTCCAGACAAACTGTTCAGTCGATCGTTGTCCTCCGCCGGTGTCGCACTACCATCTGACGGCACCGGCACTGTTGAGTGTTGGTCGTTATTGGAAAAAAAGTATGGTTTGTTTTATATTTTTAATTAATTATTTGCGATTGTTTCTAATGGTTTATTTTGTATTTAGCTGGTTTTCCTACTTTTCGGCTGTACGTTTTGTTTTGTTTGGATGTATGAGTATCCTACGTAATTTTTTTAAGGGATTATTTTATTTTAGTTATTAAAAATTTTTGTACTGAATAATTATTGTAATTTTTTATAAATTTTAACTTGATTTTGGCGTTTTAGCCCTGATGAGCTCTAGATAGCTCGAAAAGTTGACGGAAAGGAAATACGTTTGCTCAAAGAGATGCATTATTGTTCTCCTTACACCTAATAAACATTCAAACGATAGAAGTAAATTTTACAATCACTGTATATAATTAAAAAAATTCCGTGGAATATAACTCAAATACAGAGTAAAATCTTTCGCATAATTAGATCCCTCTAGACCATATAACAAGATGATCTTTTATTATTTCCCATACATAAATAATCCACCAATACTTTTATTCAAAACTTTTTCACCGCATATAAGTCAAATGCAGAGTAAAATCTCTCACATCTGATCCCTCTAAGTCATAATACAAGATCATCTTTCATTATTTGCCTCACGGGAATATTGTAACTATAGGTATTTTTAATATTTTTTCGCCGCATGTTTCATACACTGTAACGTGGCAAATTTGCTATGTTATAAGAGGTTCGGAGCAGTGGGGCAGAGCGTCTCAAGATAGAGCTAGAGACGGAGAGGTAGCAATGAGCTGCGAAGAATACGGCGATAAGCTTCAAGTCCTGGAGACGGCGAGGAGGAGTAAGGCTCCGGAAGAGAAGTAGATCAAAACCGGCGAAACAGCAGCAGACCATCTTAATCTATGATGCCTGTGACAGTCTAGTTCGATCGTAAGGCGAGAGTTCGTAGGTGCTAGGCTGGGAGAGGTCTGTCTACGTGAGGTCAAGTGCACTAGACCAGCGTGATGCCAGTTCACTCATGTTGGTGTGAGGGGCAAAAACTACAGCGTGATCGCGTTCTCTTCTAACAGGAATAATTCGAGTCAAAGGCCTAGACGAGAATTACTCTGGGAGTTATTTGAGGGTCCAGTGGCATTTTGTAACGGTGATAATCAATTAGCGGCGATATTGAAATGTCATCTATACTAAACTGGCTGTCTGTTATCTTTGGAGCATTCAAATCTCACGGCTATCTGGCTCAACGAAGAAGCCTGCGAAGTTGCTTATACGCATGCGTGGCGGGTGACGTACCGAACCGTCTTAGCGAGTTGGGGCCGTCGGCTCGGGGCGCGCGACCAATGAGAGAGTGCATGTCTTAGTGGCACGGAAGCCGGAGAGCGTCGAGGCGAGCGCCGAGTGAGCGAGCCGATACTCTCTTGCCCTGGCTGCTTTGGACCGGACCCGACTTCATCTGCGCTTTTCCCGAGGGACTTTTGAGTTTTGATTTTACCAGCACTAATTATGGATAACTCTGAAGGAAGTGGGTTCCCTGATTGCCTGCCTTCATCGAGGAAAAGGTCAGTGGTTCGTTCTTGTCAGTAGCTTTTAGTCTACCTCGCGAAGTACGTAGCTCCACGTGTATTCTCGCGCGGGAATTCCGTTTGTTAGAGAATCCCTCGCGTGCGTACACTTGCCTAGTGGTGTTCTTCGGCTCTCTTAGTTAAGTAATTAGCTCGTCAGTGTTGAATCGGGATATCTCGAAAAAAGTGCCGATGGGGTATCTCGCGTATTAGGGAAAATCGTGTCGTAGATAAGAGGGCTCTGGACGTCGTAAGCCGCCGGACGCTGTCGTGCTAGAGACTCCGACGTAGATTAGACGAATCGCGTCTCGGCTACGTGTGACGAGCGCAATTGTTAGGAGTACGTGTGAATGTTGGTCTGTGGGACCTAGAGAGTGCGTGAAATACCGTGACACGCGCGAGAGTTAGGATATCTTGCGATTTTGGTTATTCTTGCGTTTGCGGTATTTAAATAGGAAAAGCTATGCGAGAAGTTCTAGCGTTGCGATCCGGGTATCTGACGGTTGCCTTTTGCGAAGACGGGAGAATTTTAAAGGGTTATCTTGTTATCTCGAATAGGAGTAAGTATTGCGTGAATTGATATAATAAGTCTTATTTGAATAAAGAATTATTTGGCCAAATCCGCGAGTTATTCACTGCCCGAACCACCCTCTCTCCATGTCCATACGCGTTTGGGGCTGAGTTAGTCGGCAACCCTGTCTCGCATCCTCGGATCTTGAAGAAAAAGAGTCGCGAGACTCTGACGCTCACGCGGAGCGTCTGACGCCTACCGGAAATCTACGGGGGATTCACGGAGCGAGGCCGGTAGGTAAACGCACATACTTAAAGAGAAAAATCTAGCGTTACAACACATAGCTCATACACAGAGCTAAATCTCTCGCAGCATCACATCCATTTATAGCACGAAAAAAGATCACTTTCAATTATCTTCCTTACTTGAATAATTTAATCATTAGTATCTGTTGGAGTGGTGGAAAATTAGTGAGGTTGTTTTTAATAATAAGTAACTTTATTACAATGTGTGATGTGTCGTCGGACACGACTGTCTCCTTCCGAGACTTACGAGCGAGAGAGAGAATGAGCGCGAGTACAGTATATGCGAGCGCTCTTCTCTATAGTGTGTATCTATATATGTGTGTTTACATACTCGCGTATTCGCGTTTTCGGAGTCGCGCTTGTCTCGATGTACAAAATCATATATATACAAGAGATGGCGCGACCAGCATTACTTCGTAGAACAACAAGCAAAGAGTATAATATTTATACAATATTCAACAGTATCAGTATTAGTAAGTTCCTGAAGGTAATATTGGCGGCCCCTATCCGGGAACGTGCCAGGTCGGGCACTCAAACAAAAGCCCATTTTGCCATTTCTCGTATTATTTCATCATTTATCGTTTGACGTCCCTGAGGACACCCTACTGAACCTATCCTAACCTACTATCAATAGCCCACATTACGCTGAGCATGGAGTTAAACTCGTGCGTCCGCGTGAAATTCGGGTCCGCAAAAGGTACCCACTACACCCTATGTGTTGCGCCCCCAAACGCCGGGCATTTGTACATAAGAGCCCTCCAATGCCTTGTTAAAATACTCCATCGCCACCGTGAGTCTAATCTTATCTGATTTGCTTGCTTCTTTTCCCAACAGGCATTTTGGTTGCCTGAGCCTTGGTGATGGCCTCCAGTTCCTCAATAGCTCCTCACAGAGCCAGTGCTTCACTGCCCCATTCACACCATGCCACCATCCTGCAAGGCTTAGCTCTTACAGAATGGGAGCCTTTAACTGCCAGCCGATCCACCTTTCTATTGCCAATAATGCCTGTGTCCTGACACCCAGATCAACCTAACTTCGTTGGATTCCGTCAACACCACCAGTGACTGTCTACACTCCATCACCTCTTTCGAATGTATGCACCCCCTTGTGGGCATCCCTATTTAACCTTGCTTCGTCTAGAGATCAAGCCCCAGTGTGCCTCAATTTCTCTGTTACTTAGCATGAGCCAAATCCAGTTATGTAAAGTCTGCGAGATGCCATGCCTTACCATTCCATCTGCCATGGCCTCCCTGGTTGTGTGGTTAAATGCATCATCGACGTCCACGAAGGACACTAGCATTATTTCTCTGTTTGTTATACACATTCCTATTCGATAGACAGCATACGCTAATGCTGTCTTTACCGATTTTTTCATTTGATAGGCGTGCTGCCCACTATAAAGGGCTTTCAGACATTGCTACTTAATATATCTATCCGGCAGTCGTTTGCTGTGCCTTTCTTGGTTTAGGAAGGAACACAACCTTTGCCCGCTTCCATCTTCTAAGTATATACCGCAACGTTAGATAGGCCCTAAACAGTTTCTCTAGGATGGCCAAGAGTAGCATCTTTCCGTGCTGTAGTAAAGCAGGGAAATCCCCGTCCAACTCCGCAGCCTGTTGTTGCTCAAAGGTGTCCAGTACCCATTTTATCCTTTTCCTACTAGTGATGCTGTTACTATATAGTCAAATCCCCTTAACCTATGCTCGATTAATATTCGTTTGTTGACTTATATCGATCTCTCCGAGGCAGTGGTTACGAAAGGGTTTAAGAAAACAAAATGCCTTTCTTAAAAAACGACGTTTCGGCGATCATTGTCGTCATCATCAGAAAATTGTAAAATTTTATTAAATAACAATAAATATACAAACTTAAGAAGAACAGAATAATACATACAAAAGCGATATTTTTGAAACTTACATATTGGAGCAGATATGATTTGTGTACATCTCGATAATCCTTTCCCCTGGCTAGTTAACAGCGGGGGAAGAGAGAGGCCGAGTGACACAGCTATTGTTTATGCGGCTTTGTCAGCTACTGTCTCGGAAGTGAGGAAGTAGTCGGCAGCCGTCACTTATATATTGCGAAAAGTCTTCCGCGCGGTTTGTTTACGTATGACGTCACACATCACCTCATCTTTTCGATGTTCACAGAATCGATTTAAACTCTTAAGCTGGTATATTAAATCTCAACATCCGATTAGTCAAAAAATTGCCATGGTGCATAATCTAGTTGACAGAGCGGTAAAGTTATCAGATAAATGTTTTCACTAGAAAAACATTGGCATTATAAAAGGTCTATTATTTGATAAAGATTACCCCTCTGATTTCATAGATCAATACGTCAAAAACGATTATCTGCAATCAAAATGATAAGACAACCGGAGCAACGTACGGAGAATAATGTATATAACAATCACATTAGTATACCGTACGTCCATGGTTTTTATGAGCGAGTGCATCATTCGTTTAAGAAAAACAACATTACAACCATTCCAAAAATACACAACAATATGGGCAATATTATTGTGAAAGGAAAGGATAAAAAAGAGAAACACCTAGAGAAAAATGTTGTTTATAAACTTGGATGTAATGATTGCACGGCTACATATGTAAGCCAAACAAAAAGAAATGTGTGTACACTAGGCTGCCCAGTTCCGTGTCCTATGGTGCGAATTTCAAATGGCAAAAGCCGTAGCGGTGGGGAGGCTCAGTACGAGTACAACAGATTTTGAATTTTTCAAATCGAATAATATTTAATAGCTCCCACGCGATTTATTTTTTTTAAATAGGATATAACATAGGCAAACAAGTTTACGTTTATAACTATGAAATTACAGTCATTTTTCGATATTTTTTTTTCTCAGACTTATCACCGTGTTCGTAGCAATAGACTCGAAAAAATTTGGTACAAAAAAGTTAATATTTAAACAAGTTAACAGGTGTGTATTTCGACTAAAACTACTCATCTTTGGAGTCGATTTAAGATACCTTCTACTGCTTCGATGGCTTTGAAATTTTGACACAGTATTCTTACATTCATGCAGAAACGATTCCAAAAAGAATTTTGCCAAAAAGATTTTAATAACAGGCCTAAAAGTCCAGAGAAAGATTCGGTTTTCGCTCCGAAAAGTAAGCCGAAAAGTAAGTGAAAATTTTTTTCAGGCATAAGCTGCTATGATACTTTAACAGCCCTCCTCGCAGCCCTCGCTCCCTCCTGCACAACATATGGTGCTACACGTGCCGTCGTTCTCAGCTATATCCCTTTTTACTTTTCCCGTAAAATCAATAATATTCGAAAATTCAGTAAAATTAAAAAATGTTTCGAAAAGAGGGGTATCAAATAAATATTATAATAAACATTATAATAATAATTTATTATTAATAAATTAATTTAAGAAAAAATTTATTATTATTTAAATACAAGCATTAATACAATATAATATATTATAATTATAGGACGTAATTTGTTATTAACAAATTAATTGTTAAAAAAAATTTATTTCTAAAGAATAAAGCTAAACTTTAATAATTACATATATTGCAACAAATATTATAATTATATGAAGTAATTTTAAATGACTAAATAAAACTTTAATAATAATTTTGCAAATCACAAAAGATTTGGAAATTAATTTTTTCTACTTAAAAAAATATGAAAAATATGAGAGATTTTTAAGAAGTAAGATTTCGGGCTTCGAAAACTTGCATCCGAAAATTGAAAATCTTATTTCAAAACATAGCGCTCGGTAAAAAACGTCATAAATCAGTTAATATTGACCACATCTTGCTCTTTCTTTTTTTAATTTGAGGTAGAAAGACTAGAAAATAAGTTTGGTCGAATTGGCATCCCTCTGTATACTGTAGTTTATTTACAAATGGAAATAAACCGTGAATTCGTCGATAACGTGATTTTTTTCGATTTGCAAAAAAACTAAAGTATATAGAAGGATGCCGATTCGACCAAACTTATTATCTAGTCTTTCTACCTCAAATTAAAAAAAGAAAGAGCAAGATGTGGTCAATATTAACTGATTTATGACGTTTTTTTACCGAGCGCTACGTTTTGAAACAAGATTTTCAGTTTCCGATGGAAGTATTCGAAGCTAAAAGTCTTACTTCAAAACGCGGTACTCGGAAAAAAATACCGTAAATCAGTCAATAATTACGATATTCTACTCTTTCTTTTTTTAATTTGAGGCAGAAAGACTAGACAATAAGTTTGGTCCAGTCGGCATCCTTCTACATACTTTACTTTTTTTGCAAATCGAAATAAACCGTGAATTCGTCGATAACGTGATTTTTTTCGATTTGCAAAAAAACTAAAGTATATAGAAGGATGTCGATTCGACCAAACTTATTATCTAGTCTTTTTACCTCAAATTAAAAAAAGAAAGAATAGAATATGGTAATTATTGACTGATTTACGGGATTTTTTTCCGAGTACCGCGTTTTAAAGTATAATTTTCAGTCGCAAGTGGTAGAAATAGTGTAGATAAATTATTAGTAAATTTATTGAGTGCTTACCTCCTCTAAGCCTTTCTTGGTCGGTTAATTCTCTGAAATCAGCAGTGTCGATGATTGTTTTGAGATTCCCGCTTCTATCTTGTCGTTGGGCCATCAGAAAATCCAGAGCGTCCTTGTCCTCCATTTCGTTAGCTTTGGCGCCGTTGGAAATATCAAATAATTTGTCCAGTTTACAAGCAAAGTTGCTTTGTTTTATGGACTGCGCTACACTTTTGCTGTTCAGATGTTTTATTACCAGCTGGTGTTCACGATGAATCTTTTCCAATTTATTAATGGAAGCAGATTCATTATGTGTGGGAATCCCCGCATGCTCCCAAAAAATAGCAACTTTTCTTATCGCTATAGTTGCAGATTTTCGATGAGGTTGTTTACCATTTCTTAATTGATGGTAATATATCTGCAGCACTTCACGATTGGACGGTAGTTTGGAGCCTCGGAGATCTTCTTGTGTATGCCCAACTATAGCAATTTCTGTTGTTGCTCGTGAGTTTGGCATGTTAATTCTTCAATGTCAAAACCACTTAATTGAACACTTTTGCCGTTATTAACTGCGAACTTAACTGCGGAACTGTGTAACTGCGAAAGTCAGCGTTGGAGGTAGGAAGTGCACTGCTTCGCTGTTGCAAGTAAAATGACAGTTCTGCAAACCTCTCTCAGTTGCTCGTGTCATTTGCTATTTACTTGCACCAAAAATGAGGGGCGTACCTTCGACCTTCGTTACTTTTAGAGAGAGAGAGAGAGAGAGAGAGAGAATGACGTGCTTTCCTTCTTACTGAAATATTCCGTGACCTCACGATGTGAATTTCGATGTGAGCATTGGTATATCTATATAGTATACACTAAGAACTACGAGTAGCCAAGGCTTAAGAAAACCCTTGAGTGCGAGTGAGAAGCATAGAAAAGTGCATAAGTGCGACAGAGACAAACTGTCCCCCTAAATTTTCTCTCGTTTGTTTTGCACGGGCTGGCGTTGGGTCTGTCGTCGGCCTAATCTCGAAGGTTATGGACGGAGGGACGGAAGAAAGAAAATTGAGGAAGAGAAAGTTTGTCTCTCTCGTACCTGGTCGTACGTACGCATTCGCCTATGCTTCTCACTCGCACTCATGGGTCGTTCTATGTCTCGTATCCGCGGAGTTCTTACTGTGCTGTCGGAGTCGGAAGCAGCCAGGGAGAGAGTCCCATAGCGGGAGGTCCCGAAAAGCCGGACCCTATCATAAAATTTAACGAGTATTTATGACGAGGATAATGATGCTTATTATTTCGTTGCACTGCTCATAACTTTCTTCAGTAGCGTTGCTACACTAGGTCACAGATCTTTGCAATCGCGTGGGAGCTATTAAATATTATTCGATTTGAAAAATTCAAAATCTGTTGTACTCGTACTGAGCCTCCCCACCGCTACGGCTTTTGCCATTTGAAATTCGCACTATAGGACACGGAACTGGGCAACATAGGAAGTCTAAGGACAGTGTCATTTCCGAGCATATTGGAAAGTACAATCATAAATTTAATTTTGAAAAATTTAGTATAAAGGACAAAGAAAATAATTTAAATAAAAGATTAATCTCGGAAATGATACGTATACATTTGCAAGATAATGGTATCAAGAAGAAAGAGGATACCCAGAAACTCAATAACGTGTACACACATTCAATATACCAGCTTAAGAATTAAAATCGATTCTGTGAACATCGAAAAGATGTGGTGATGTGTGACGTCATACGTAAACAAACCGCGCGAAAGACTTTTCGCAATATATAAGTGACGGCTGCCGACTACTTCCTCACTTCCGAGACAGTAGCTGACAAAGCCGTATAAACAATAGCTGTGTCACTCGGCCCTCTCTCTTCCCCCGCTGTTAACTAGCCGGGGGAAAGGATAATCGTGATGTACACAAATCATATCTGCTCCAATATGTAAGTTTCAAAAATATCGCTTTTGTATGTATTATTCTGTTCTTCTTAAGTTTGTATGTTTATTGTTATCTAATAAAATTTGACAGTTTCCTGATGAGGGCGACAATGATCGCCGAAACGTCGTTTTGTAAGAAAGGCATTTTGTTTTCTTAAACCCTTTCGTAACCACTGCCTCGGAGAGATCGATATAAGTCAACAAAAGAATATTAAAAAACTACCGAGGGATAAAATCATATTAGATTGTATATACACACTCATCTAAATACATCTATGCTCGATTGTTTCCCTCTCCGACGCCTGGTGATCTGGAAAATATTTGTTGAGTAGCCCTGATAGAGGTACCTCTGCACTTTCCGTCCAGGCGTCCCCCACCTTGATTATGTCGGCCAAGGTACCCTTGGGGTGGTGGAGTATCCTCCAATCCTCCAATGAAATAATTCAAATCATCCTTCTATTGTTCGCCGATACGTCGAAAAAAAGTAGGATGATTTAAATTATTTCACCTTCCTTATCCACTGCCTCGGGAATATCAATAAATTCATCACAAAGATTATTATAGTTCATTCATAATTTTTTTTATTAAAAGAATTAACCTATAAAATATATTATTAATAGAGACAGACAGAGAGACAGAGAAAAGTTTGGATTATACTTATGACTACTTAGGACTACTTTACACACAGTGTAAATTGCGTCTAAACTATGTCTAAACTTGTACTTTCTGTATACTCAGAATTTGTTAACCATTATTTTTGAATCCAGGTTATTTTTTGCTAAAATTTAACATTGATTCCTCAGAAAGTGAGTGTAGTCATAGTGATAGTATTGAGCCAGAAGCTTTGAGAGAAATTGCTAAAAATATCACATTGAATTTATTGATAGTAAAACCTAGAAGATTGTATACATAAGCCAATAATGCTTTTAAGAAGAAGCGAAAAAAAAAAATAAATCCAATTCTTTTTGCGAAGACGTATTCCTGGCATATTTTAATCGTCTTCCAGAATCGTATGCACCATCAAGTTTATGGGCTAAATATTAAATGTTAAGAAGTATAATTGGTAGCAACGACAAGATATTAGTCGATACAATAATTTAATTGCTGTATTAGGAAAGAAAAGTAAAGGTTATAAGCCAAAAAGCTACAGTTTTGACTAAAGAAGATATTTCTAAATTTTTGAAAGAAGCCACTGATGATATATATTTACCTGATAAGGTATATATTTAAAATAAGTATATATACTTAAAATTATTTATTAAGTATACTTATTTATTTTTGTAAAATAATCTACAGGTCGTTTTAATCTTTGGTATAAATGGTGGGTTATAACTGGTAGGGTACAGTTTGTGAATCTCATCGCTCTGTCAACTAGATTGTACACCATGGCATTTTTTGGGCTAATCGGATGTTGAAATTTAACGTGCAAAAATTTGCCAGAGAAAATTGATTTCGTGTACCAATCAGTTTTTATTCCACGTGTATCATTAACCAATAATAAGTCCAAAAAATTTATGAATTTGTTCACTTCCATTTCATGCGTACAATGAAGTCTACTGTTATACGAATTAAATATTTTCAACGTTTCATCTACTTTTCCTTTCGCAATACAAGTAATGGTACGTCGACATAACGGAAAAAGAACACTGGTTGATAAGTTCATTTTGAAATGCTCTCCGTTTCGAGATCATCCATAAGAATGTCAGCGAATAATCCCGAAATCGGAAAGCCCATGGGTGTACCTAAAAGTTGTTTATAAAATTTACCATTAAATTGGAAGTACGTGCTATCCATAAGTAGACTACAAGCATCTCAAATCTCGTCAAGTGGAATTTCAAACTTTCTTGCTGTTTATATGTACCTTTTTCGATATAACTGTAAGTGGTTCTAATAATACAGTTATATTCAATAATTAAATTCTTGAGAACAAAACTGGAAATATTTAAAGTACATATCATTTGTTATTTATACTTATATGTATATTGTTATTTATGTTATTTAAAAAACACATTTTCAAGGTAAAAGGTAGGCAAGTATGAGGTTGCTTCTTCATTTAAATTATAGAATAATTTTTAAACCCTCCGCAATGCTTAAGTAGCCAAAATTCTAAGCGTTTACACTATCATCTAAATTAAAGGTTTTCAAACCCTCCATAGCCCTTCAAACCCCTTGACAGAACTTTATATACTTATACATATCAACTTGGAAAATCTAAAACACTCTTCAATGAAATATGTATGTACGTAAATACCTTGGTACTAAGGGTTCATTGAGCTGATAACCATCTTTTTTAATATCACTTCACTACCTTTGATTTTACGAAAATTCCAATTTTAATTTTCAGAAAAGTTGTGATATCAATCAATAAATTGGCAAGTTTCTTTTATAAAAAATCAATCATGTTAAACTTAGTGCTGTGAAAAATTAATATGTATATATCGACGGCTGAGATTAAAAGGCTGCTTATTCAGAGTCCGCTTGAAGACGCTGCTTATTCAGAGTCCAGTTGAAGAAGCTGCTCATTCAGAGTCCGGTTGAAGAAGCTGCTTATTCAGAGTCCGCTTGAAGAAGCTGCTTATTCAGAGTCCGGTTGAAGAAGCTGCTTATTCAGAGTCCGGTTGAAGAAGCTGCTTATTCAAAATGACATTTTTTTTTTAATTTTGTAGTGGCAACCCTGCGAGAATTTAAAATCTGCTTTACGGCGGAAATGAGCAGTGAAAAAAATCGGAAAAATTCGGAAAAATTCGGGAAAAATTCGTAAAAATCGAAAAAGAATTAGAAAATCGTAAATATGCGTAAAAATCGGAGAAAATTCGTAAAAATAGTAAACAAATCGTAAAAATCGGAGAAAATTCTGAAAAATCGTAAAAAATTCGGAAAAATCGTAAAAAATTAGAAAATCGTAAAAATGCATAAAAATTGGAGAAAATTCGTAAAAATCGTAAATAATTCGTAAAAGTCGGAGAAAATTCTGAAAAATCGTAAAAAATTCGAAAAAATCGTAAAAATGCGTAAAAATTGGAGAAAAATGGTAAAAATCGTAAATAATTCGTAAAAGTCGGAGAAAATTTGTAAAAACCCTGGAAGAAATCCATATCATTTAAAAGCTAGTAAAACCCTTGTTTTGTTAGGAATGGGCTAAAAATGGGGCCATTTTTCGCCTTGCAATGAAAGGCTTTTTCGAACCTTTCTAAGCCATTTTTTAGAATGAAAATGGACGAAAATATTATTATACCATACTACGAGGTATTCTCAAGCTTGCAAACATGCCTATAAAAAATGACCAGTAAATGGCTATGAAAACAATATTTAACATGTAGGCCAGTCAAATTAAGCTGAAAACTGAATTTTTTTGCAAAAATTCTAAACAGCAATTTTATTGGCTTAAACCACTCGGAAGAATGTGTACATTAATAATCCGCAGCTGCAAACAGCTGAATTTGTATAGCAAATTCGCTATGAACAATTAAAGTTGGAATTTCGCATTTTTTTGGTTTTTTCTCTGCGTATTCAAAAGTATTGATGGCAAAGAAAAAAGTTTCAAATAAAAGTTGTTTTTTATGAAATTTTGCACAAAAATGTCAGCGGTGGCATATGTAGATTAGTCAAGAAGTTAACGTAGTTAAGGTAAAAGTTTCTTAAAATATTGAAAATTTCACCTTCTGAAGATTGTGAATATATTGAATAAATGGTTAAGTATAACTTTGATCTCAAGTCTTTCAAATCAATTCTTATTTTCATTCCTATAATATTAACGCAGTTTATTAGAATGTTAAATACAGACACCGCGTTAATAGATCTTTCTAGATATAATAATATATATAATATATATAATTAAATATAATATAATATGTTATATATAATAAGATAGGATGGCAAGTTTTAACATTAGATTTTGAATTTGCAAAAAATCAGAGGTAACACAATTAGATTTCTCAATGTTTCAAAACACAAAACGGTCTCAATCATTATGTTGTTTAATATTTTGCGATTCACTTATTCTCGAAGCAGAAGGCAATCCTAACAGTAAGGTTTCCTAATGTGGTGTCTGCTTTAACATTTCAATAAACTGCGTTGGTATTATTATATGAATTATGACGGTTTGCAACCGTCATGCAAAGTATGTTCTCCAGCTCAAAGCACATGTATTAAAATTTACAAGCATGTTACAGGAGCAGCAACGAGCAGTCCAGAGGACCGCCGAATATGTGAGTAAGTGGGGGGGGGGGGGAGAGCACGACTGGCACGCGACCGCGAAACGCGCGCCACTTATAGGTGACGCGCTGTACACTTATAGGTAAATTTTCTCGCGTTAGATTGAATACCGGCGTAGAGAGACTCACGTGTCACGAACGTATTGCCCTGAAAACGCCTTTGTCCGATATTCGCTGTGCCCGGAAACCAGAGAGGAAACGCACCATCGCATCCGCTGTTGTTTTTACCAGGGCCCGAGCACCGACGACGAGGCCCCAGCTTCCCCTCGGTGCCGACGTTGCCCAACGATCGCTACCAATGGACCCCGCCGAAGTTTCTCGCCCTCACAGCGCTACGCCGCTGCTCCCGTTACCTTGACCAACAACATCACCTGCGTCGTCGCTAACGTCCGCGATTCGACCTGTAAGTGCCAGCTCTCTCTCTGTGTACCCGCTCTCACCAGCCATCATTTGGGCTTCTCACGCGCACTACCTGCGTTTTCCCCGCAGCCCGTACCCGTGAGCACGCTTGTATCTTTCCTTTATTGAATATATGTTTCTACCGTTTGCTTTTACTCGGAGTGTTGTTATTTTTTCCCCTCACACCTACGGCTACCCTCTAGCTTCGTACCTCACGCCGCTACCGCGAGCTAGTCCTCCGGGTGGAAACGGGGACACCAGTCCTCTATTATAACGGAAATAGTCACCACGTTATATTGGCGTCCACCTTTAAGTGGCATCTTTTCGTGATTTTCGACGTTTTTAGCTACTATAGGGAATTAAGGCGTAACGCATGTAGCGTCAACGGAAAAATCTACAAAGCCAACGTTCAAGGGATTTGGCCATAGTACGCGCAAGTCGAACACAGCAAGATACGAGTCGATTGCTAAGCCGTAACAGTGCGACTTTCCAGCTCCTTAAAATTTTAACATTGGATTTTCTCGCTTGAATATTTTCAGCTGAGAAATGCATACTTCTTGATTATAACGGAGCAGATTAAGTTCGCCGAATTTCACACGTATTTAAAGCTGAATTAAGTGACTTTTTTGTTACGTTGCACAAGTACTACTAGACTTGTGAAACGCCGTACACTTAAAGGTAAATTTTCCTTTGTAATTGAATTTAACCGACAGCCAAAAATACACAAGTGGCATGCAAAAATATTTTCCTGCGCATTCTTCGCCATAGCAATTTCACCTTTTTCAGTATCAAAAAGTCTGGATTTGCAAATTATTATCCGCGTGGTAATATACCTTAGCGATTTCGGATTATATATCTTTGTATTTTCGACATCTAATTTCGTAGCGTGTTATGTATCGCCAAGCTACGGCTCAGCTATGGATAAACTCTGTGCATACGGCGCGCCGCTACAGTACCGCTGCCGCGTACTCACACATAGTCACCTACTATTTTTCGACGTGATTTGTTTTATTTGTTTCAGTCGCCTCTTCGTACATGAAATTGCGTTAAGCTTGAAGCTAAATTTTTCAAAACATTTTGAAAACAAGCAAACTTTTAGTTTTATAACTGCTCAGAGTAATTAAGTCGTCTACGCGTTAATTCAAGATTCCCATCAGATTTAGATTAACTCGGTTACTATTTCTTGAAATTCTGAATATTCCAAACGACGAATAGCTTCATGAATTACGTATACGCATCTGGAGGTAGAATTAAACTAAAAGCGACCGCACTTTCTTTCAAAATTTTTTTTATTTAACTTATTTTCGTGAAAGAAACGAGTTTAAAATTTTTTTTTAATTACGGTTTGTTCTTTAACTTAATATCGATAATAAGCAAAATTTTACTTCAGCAAGCTACAGACCTGACCGCATATTAGTGTGTTTCGATCGACTGACATACTTAAAGTAAGCATGGTGCTCAATTTAGAGGTAGATAAATCGGAAATCGAATACGAAATTGCAGAGCGGGCATGGAATATGTCTGCACCGGAGCTACACCACACAATGACTGCGCTCGAACTGTGACTAGAGACAGCAAAATCAAGAAACATAGATAGGTTAGTTAGACGACTCTGCGGCGATTACACAACAGCCGACTTCGTACCAACACTAGAGCTCTCAGTAATCGCTATGTCAAGAAGAGACTCCCGCGTGCAACAGACAGTCCTCAGAGACGAACGACTGTCACTCAGAGCAAAACTAGCAATCTGCCGATACATACGTCCAGAGGGCACAACGCAATATGACTCCAGCTTGGCAGGCGTAACACTACTGTCGTCAAGCTCACCGATACGGTTAAGCAAAACAATAGCACACGTGCACAATCGAAACGATTCACCGATCACAAGTAACGAACAAACACAACCAACTAATCAAAATGTGACAAACCTCATTGATCTCATGGAAGAATGTGTTAAGGGGTTATGCCTGAGTTAAATCTGAAAAAAACAAATTATTAGTTATTAGGCAAAAAAAAATTATTTATAAGTAATATTAAAAAAATTCTTTTTCCTACTTAAAGTATACATATTAATTGTAATTTTACATATTTTTAAACAATTATATATCTATACTTACTATACAAACAATTCCATGTGTGAAGTATTAAATTTGATCAGATTTTTCCCTTTGCCGTATGAATTCTCAGCATCCGGGTGATGAATATAGACCAAACTGGATGGACAATCTTCTAAATGTCTTTCTCCTCAGCTTGAATGGAAGGGATTACTGAAAAATAGAAATTTTAAATATTGAGAAACACATAAGTTCTTAATATTCATAATTATAGTAAATTATGCATATGTTCACATGCGTAACATTCTTTAAACTTACCTTAGCCAATTTCCCTCCGTTCAAGCAGTGACGAAAGATTCCCCGAAGCTCTCCGCCGCAAAAAACTTCAGTAAAAAATATGTCCTATTAATAATAGATTTGTGAGATGAAAAATCAATACTTTTAAGAGTTCAACAGCTTAAATTGAAGGCCTGAATGCACACTTTACAATAAACGAAGTTCCATTATGATTACATAAATAATGACATTTTTACAGCTTTTTAAATAAAAAATTTTTTTTCGACCATTAATTCCTTAACTGATCATTTTAAATCATAATGATTTCACCTTCCTTTTATTTTTTACTTCACCTATGACTTTGAGCCTACGCCTCCAACCTCCAATTATGTCCTCCCGCTTCCATCTATCACCTTCACCTTTAAACTATAGTTTCCAACCTCCTACTATCGCCTATATCATCCACCTGTCGCCTACAATCATGATCGCCTCTCCTTCCATTTATAACCTTCAATCAAAATTCTTCACTTCCAACTGTTACCTTCACCTATGTTGTAGCCCCTATTTATCTCCTTCACATATGGCCTTGAGCCTCCACCAATAATCTCCAAAATGACCTCCAACATCTACCTATTTACTTTGTTTAAAATACAAAATATAATTATATTTATAACTACTTATAATACTTGATCGTCGATATTAGCAAGCAGAATAAGAAACGTAATAAATAATAAATAAATAAAATTATACATAAATATCCTCTTCGTAATGAATACTAATGAATGAGTGGCGGTGAGGGGGGGGGTAGAGTGGGGAAGAATGAGGGGGTTGAGGGGAGACGAAAAACCTGTAAAAATAACTTAACTTTTGAAACGTTTCTAGGTTATTATGCGGGGGCACTGAGGATAAGGATGCGTTATAATTACCGATACTTGAACAAATCGATATATTTGTCACGATATATCGATAATTTATATCGATATTCTTGTCATCGATAATATCAGAAAATCGATATAATTACCGAGATATCGGGTTTCGATATTATTCGCGCTTCAAGTCCTCCTTCAAGTATAGCTTGCGGCTGTGTCTGCGCGTACGCGGCGAGCGCCCGAGCGGCGCAGCGAGCAGCAACTATGGACTTCGAGCATATATACGAAGTATATATATACTTCGTATATATGCTGAATCCTCGAACTGCTCTAAGCAACTGAACCACTGAACGACGTAAAGACTATACAGTGACACAGTGTAGACGCCTACTTTTTCGTGCACCTCATCTCTCACGTCTCGTCTCTCTGCGCTCTCGCTCTTCTTCGTCTGTTTCCGCGAACTATACGCTGTTCAGCTGTTTACATTACTTCAGACGTTTAGGCTTAGTTTTCTAAGAATTTAACTTTTCGTACGATGTGTATATTGCGAATCTATAGCCGATTGATACGACAGTAGAAAGTCCGAAGCCGAAAGTCGTCACTCCTCAGTCATCTATCGTCAGTCTCAGTGTCAGCTGCAAATCGCAATCCGCAATTCCCCACATCGAATCGTCGAGCTCTGGAGTCTGGAGTCAACAGTCATTCAGTTGTATTACAGCTTGAGCTTGCTGTCAGTTCAGTCTTCAAAATCCGACTAACAAGAAAGAGTGTATCATATGCCAGTGTAAATATAAATAAATACTAAGTTTAACGTATCGATGTATTGCACGCTGCACAGTATGCTAATCAGATTGTAATCAGACATGTGCAAATCTTACATTATATTAAAGTGAAACTGACCTAGTTACACTTAACTGATAAAACAGGCCCATCACTCGTAAAAATTAATTATTTTCATGGATTTCTTTTCACACTTTAGGTTAATTGGCGCTATCAAGCATCGCAAAAAATCTTTGATACGGTTGTTCTATGGGACTTTTTTGGAAAATGAAAAACATTAAGACTTTTTTTTTTAAGACTTTTTTTTTCAGTGGTTTTCTTTCATCAATTTTAACTCTAACATTTTTATGGTGTTGCATTTTATGGTTTTTTCATGGTAAAAATTTTATTTATGTAATTACAAACCAGATGATATAGCGTTTATGGAGGTCTATGGTGTTTCTATGGGGTTTTATTTAGTTTGAAGTTTTTGCATTTTTATTGCGTTTCATGTTTCATGGGTTTTCATGTTTTATGGGATTTTATGGGGTTTCATGTTTTATGGGGTTTTATGGGGTTTGATATTTGAGACATTTTATGGTGTTTTATAAGATTTTATAAGGATTTATGTTTTTGAAATTTTATGGGGTTTTATAGGATTTTATGGGATTTGATATTTTTGAAATTTTATGGGGTTTATGGGATTTTATGGGGTTTGATATTTTTGAAATTTTATGGGGTTTTATGGGATTTTATGGGGTTTGATGTTTTTGAAATTTTATGGGGTTTTATGGGATTTTATGGGGTTTGATGTTTTTGAAATTTTATGGGGTTTATGGGATTTTGTGGGGTTTGATATTTTTGAAATGTTATGGGGTTTTATGGGATTTTATGGGGATTTTATGGGGTTTTATGGGATTTTAGTGGAGGTTATTGTCAAATGAAAACATTTGTACATAGTGTACATTGTGTTGTATATTTATTTTCTTTCTTCACGTAGTTAAATAAAGTTTAAATTAAAAAAGTTTAAACTGTAGAGACACCTTATGTTTGTTTAATTCATTTTTCAAATATAATATATATACACATGTATTTGCTGAATAAATTTTATAATTGATATTGATTTCTAATTAATTTGTTTAAATTCCATTTATATATGTGTACATGTTGATAATACTGTGTTAATACTTTTTGTCTCAAAAGTAATTAAAATATTTTAATTTAAATATACACATGTAGAATGTGTATATATTGATTCATTGAATAAAGATTAAATTTTACCATACCAATTATTAACTGTGGAAACACTTCATATTAGTGGGATTCATTATAGAAAAAGAATATTTATATGCTGAATAAGTTCATTTATAATTTCATTCATATAGTGTATTTCTGAAAATTATAATCACAATTTCATAAATTAAAATAGAGAGCTATTACGTATTTATTACTATATTCATTTATATTCGTAATTGTGTCAATGCATACTCTTAATACATTGTTAATACCGTTTGGGTAAAATTAATAATCATATGTAGCATATTAAATTTATATATATACTAGAGGGTTACCCCCTTAGCCTTAAATTTTAAGTTTGATTATGTTTAGACGTAATTTATATCTATGTTATTATATTGCTATTTAAACGTAATTGATATAATTGTTCATATGTTTTCGTACCACTTTTAAGGTAAATAGAAATCATGCATTTTTTTGCACTGTTTTTTTTCTGTAAGATCTTAAGAAAATCTATCAAACCTAAGAAAACATTTTACTATATTTTTATTAATTTAAAAAATAAGTAAATTTGAAACAATTTTAGGTCATTTTGAAGAAGCTGATTAAGAGGATAGAGGAGGAGTGCAAGGTAGGAAAAGTTAGAATTATGCGTAACGTGCAGGTTAAATACTCTTGTATTTCCACACCACCACCACATCTTCCTAAAAAAAACATTTAAAAAAACTTAAGTGAATCAGGCCCACAGGGGAAACCACTATAAAGATGGTGTGGAAATAATTGAGTTCGGTTTTTTTAATGTATAAGTAAAAAACTTTTAATATTTTAATTTCTTCAGCAAGATCATTTTAATCTTACATTATATTAAAGTGAAATTGACCTAGTGACACTTAACTGGTAAAACAGGCCCATCACTCGTAAAAATTAATTATTTTGATGCATTTCTTTTCCCACTTTAGGTTAATTGGCGCTATCAAGCATCGATCTACCCTAATACAATCTTTGATACGTTTGTTCTATGGGGCTTTTTTGGAAGCTGAAAAACATTAAGTTTTCTGCCCACCCGCCCATCCGTACGAAGCGCGGCCTTATAAAGCTATCTATCTTGATACAGCCCCATATAACGGGTCACCCTTCCCCTACAATTTGGCCACCCTTCCTTTTTTGTCTTGACACTCTTCTCTGTATTCCAACCATTCTCTTTTATTTTAGCTAAACTTGCCCTTCATTCCGGTTACCCCTCTCCTTCATTGAAAAAGACTTCTGCACACATAAAATTATTATCTAGTGTTAATGGATATAATCAGTTAAGGTTCTTGGTGAAGATTGTTGTCAAATGAAAACATTTGTTTATAGCGTACATTGTGTTATAGATTTATTTTCTTTCTTTACATTGTGAAACAAAGTTTAAATACAAGAAGTTAAGTTCACATAGAACATATATACACATGTATTTGTTGAATAAATTTAATTATAGATATTGATTTATAACTAATTTGTTTAAATTTCATTTATATACTGTGTACGTATTGATAATGCTTTGTTAATACTTTCTGTCTGAAAATAGTATTAAAATATTTAAATTTAAATTTACACATGTACAATTACTACATAATTCCATAGAATAAAGTTTAAAATTTACCTTACAAATTATTAACCGTACAAACACCTTATATTTGCTGAATTCATTTTTCACATAAAATGATGTACGCATTTATTTGCTGAAGAAATTTAATGGTTGATATTCATTTTCCTTCATTCCAGCCACAATTCTCCTTCATTGTACCCAATTCTAGAAAAAGTTAAAAAGTTTAAATTATAACTTTGTATGTTATAGTTTTGTGTTTCATTTCCATGTATACACTGTGTACATGTTGTTAATACTGTGTTGATATTTTATTATAAAGTTTACCTTGTCAATTATTAAGTGTGGAAATACTTTAAAAATATTTATATACTTTACGTAACTAATGTAACATATTAAAAAAAAATATATATATACATATAAATGTATATATGTGTATAATATTACAATTCTACCTTACCAATTATTAATCTATAAAAAAACTTCATATTAGTGAATCAGTGCTTAATTATGCAGCTTATTGTGTTCTAATCATAGCTGTCGCTTTTTCAGAGGCGCTATTCTTGGCATTTTATAAATTTTACCAATATACTTGAAGCTACCTCTTGATTAAGCGGCGCTCTCTTTATAATTCTATGAATTTCACCAAAATTGATTTAGCGGCGATTTTACTGTAATTCTATGAATTTTGCTAATATTGAGTTAGCGGTGTTTTTTTTTTTGATAATGTAGAAGCTACCGCTTTGCTTAATCTTAGCTGCCGCTTTGCTTAATCTTAGCTACTGCTTTGTTAATTTTTCATTATTTTATTAACAACATTCAGTTTTTATTAAATTATAAAATTTCTTGATACACAATGTTTTTTGTATAAACTTTGTTATCTTTTGTATTTTTTGTTTCTTTTTGAAATTGTCATTTCTATTTATATCAAGTCTCAAATGTTCTGGATGTGTTGTTCTGGATAAAACAACATATAATTGACCATGAGAAAATACTGAAGACGGTAGATATATACCAACTTTTTTGAATGACTGTCCTTGAGCTTTATTAATTGTCATTGCGTGTGCAAGTCGAATTGGAAATTGTCTTCTGGTCATTGAAAACGGTATTTCTTCTACGGGTGGAGTTAAAGATATTCTTGGTAATATAACGTTTGAATCAGTTTATTTCCAGTAATTATTTCCGCTAAAATAGTATATTTATTCATTTGTTTTATAATTAATCTTGTGCCATTGCAAAGTCCGTCGTTTAAATTCAAATTTCGTAATAACATGACTACAGCTCCTTTCTTTAATATAAGTTTATGCAGTGGTAAGCCATTAGGAGTTAAGGAGTTTAAAAATTCTGTTGGTAAAAGTGAGTTTAAATCTTCATTATTAGAATCTTCGGCTGAATTGCAGCTTAAAAACATCTGTTCCTTTTCTTTGATAAGTGTTAAAATTTTATTATTTATTTCTAGAACGTCTGAGTTTTTTGGTGCCAATATAATATTTTCATAATATTCATCATTACTTGGTTCAATTATTGTACCGTATATTTCTTTAATGATATTTCCTTTTGATAACATTTCTTTGGGTATACTTATTAATTCATTTTCTTTTTCAAAATTATTTGCGAATATTCAATCTCCTACATTTAAAAGCCATTTTTTGAAATGTGCATTTGATTCCACAATACGTTTATTTTCTTTTAAACTTACAATTTTAAAACTGTCCCATAAATCACTCTTTTTTATACAGTTTTCAATTATTTGTGTTCTGTTTCCATGTCTAACAACTGGTAATATTTGCCGAAAATCTCCAGATACAATGATGATTTTATTACCAAAAATATTGTTGCTATTACAAATATCTTTAAACATTCGATCAACTGCCTCAAATGCGTACTTGGAAGTCATTGATATTTCATCCCAAATAATAATTTCAACATCCTTCATTACATGGCCAATAATACTATTTGCAGTTATGTTGCACGTACTTTGTTCATTAACGTATAATGGTAATTTGAATGTTGTATGCACAGTATTTCCATCTTGTAATAAATTAGCAGCGATTAATAAATAACTTTTACGGGTACCTCCAGGACCATCTATAAATGTGCAATTATCATTTGATTTTTTATGAATAGAATTTATTATCACATTAAAACAAATTCTTTGTGCATCTGTTAATGTTGAAATTGCATGTGCACATGAATCAGTGTTATTTACATTGAGACTGTCGTTGTCATCATCAGTATTATTGTAAGCTAATTCATTTATATTAGTGACATCTGGTAGGCAAAAATCTTTTGTTGAAAACCCATGAGAAATTAAAATGTCTTCTATTACTTTTAATGCATATTGTAGGCCAACTTCTTCAGACATTTTTGGTGGATAAAATTGTGTTTTATATTTTTCAAATAGTTCTGGTGCATTAATTGGATTGTGAAATACACAAATGTAAGCAAATAATTGACACATACTTTTTGGAAATTTATACTGTGATGCTTCTTCTAAACATTTATCCCATTCTGTAGCTATTAAATTTCTTGTTTTGCAAACTTCATAGTAACTTGAATATGTTATTCCATTATATGATTTTAAATATTCATATAATGTAGCTCCTTTAACATGTAATAATAATAATAATCGGAGAAAGAATTTTTCCTTTTGTTTAGGATTTACTAAATACATCCTACTTAACACTGGTTTCGTATATCGCTTACGTTTATTCCATTTTTTTGCATTTTTATCAAATACATAATGTGTCGAAATTTCTGAATATAAATAATTCCGAGCTTCTACATCTGTTTGATTCAGTTCAAACCAAGCAGTAAGTTCTGTTCCAACATTCCTATTCAGCACGTTCATTTCTTCATTTTTTATATAATAAATTTGTTGTTGATCCTTATCATGAACAGGCATTTTATTAATGATATGGGTTATATGTGACAACTCACTCATATTATATTGTAATAAACGATGCATTGCTTCTGGAGGACAAACGTATCTTGTATTAATGTATTGTTTGATTTCATCATACTGTATTTCAAGTTCGTCGAATTCATTGTTGTTTTCATTATTACCAATTTCTTCTTTATTTAACTTCATTTCAATAAAAGCGCAGTCATGTCCTTTATAACAGTACTTAAACAAATATTTTATACACATAACAGTTGAACAAACTTCAACATTTATGTGACTATTATATTTTAATAGTAAATATGGATTGTAAGGTACAACGAATCTGTTATCTGCACATTTTTTCGAAGAATAATAAATGTTTCTATTATCGTTTCTTCTTTTATATAAAGGATAACCAGTGTTAGTTACGGTATTTTCAGTAAATTTTTTTGGGAATTTTTTTGTACATGTATTTGTTTCTGAATCCATACATGGAGAGTTTTTATTTTGTTCGCCACAAGGACCATGAATCATAAATTGTTTAACAATTGCATATAATCGTGGATTTCTGGATTCATCAGGAATTTCTGCAGAAATTATTTCATCAATTAAATCAGTATTATATAATTTATCCTTTTTATCCAAAAAAATCAACATATATATATGAGGTAAGCCTCTTTTTTGGAATTCTATGTTGAGGCGAGAATATGCCTCGTTGCTACGCGCCGGGTATCTTTGCGTAGCTAATATGACTTTTAGGGAAAATAAATGGACACAGCGAATCGTGTTGCAAAATTGATGTATTGAACACTTCACTACAAAATAAAACGCCAAGTACAAAGTAGTATAGATTGACAAGTTTTGCTCTTGCTTGCGCGGTGGTCAAGATGAATCTGAATCTGTCAAGTCCTTGCGTTCATCACGTTGGGGTCGACTATTTAGGAAAAATTGTAGGAGGGAGGTGGAGGAGGAGACTTTGACAAGAAACGTGTGTGTGCATTGGTGGAAATATTTAGTGCAAGGTGAATATAGTGGGATATGCGAGGGTGGAGCGTGGAGACGGCAGGACCCAAAAGTTTGAGGCAGGTATGTAGGACGAATAGGGCTTAATTGCGGATCGGGAAAACCCCAGAATAGATTTGAGAAATTGCGGATCGGGGAAACCCAGGAGAGGATCGGGAAGACTGTCGTGGTTGTAAAAGTTTAAGTACTAGGTTCGCGTCGTGCTCCTTGTGTAACAGATTAAAACTATAAACCAATATAAGCGTCTCGTCGTGTTTCGCGCGACCCGTTGTAAATCGTTATTCGTCGTAATCTACAGCTATCGGTGGGAAATACGAATAATACCTTTGACTACATATATGTGTGCGTGTGTATGAGTAAAAATTAATATGAGTATAGTATAATACGACTATAGTAAAGGACTATTCCTACAACTTATTGCTAATGAGTACAAAAAATATTAATATTTAATAATACAACTATGAGTCGCTGTTATGCGATGAAACATTCTATGACATATGTAAATGCAATACAATTTCCAAAAATGTTGTTTTTTACAATGTCTTTTTTAAGTTTTTTTACTTTTTCATTAAAAACTTTTACTACTATATCTGGTCTATCCATAGGAACTTCATAATGTTGAATATTATCAATAATTTCTTTCCATTTAGGATTACAAGTCATAGTTATAAATAAGTCTGGTTTTCCATAAGTTTGGACAAGAACCATTGAATCTATGAATTTTTGATGCAAAGCTCGAGGACTTCCTGTTATACTTGATGGTAAAATAAACATTTTTCCAATATCGAAATTCTCAATATTATTACAATATTTATTTGCAATATGATCCATTAATCCTTGATATAATTCTGTCCTCAGGTTTTTCTGATTTTTTTTAATGTAATATAATCTTGAACTCTCCACCTTAACCCATGCGCCAACAATGTATTGATGGGATAGTTTACCAGAATTTATGTATGGACTAAAATCATTTCTTATACTTAATTTGTAGTTGTAGAATTGCAGCATGGACATATTCTTGTTGCTATTGTTTAATTTCATGTATGGGTTCCACCCAAAACCACCTTGTGGAAAAATTAAGGGATACGTCATTGGGTCTACATGTTTACTTATAATTGGCATTCTAATTGGTGTCTCCGATTTGGGATATATACAGACATCTCTGCCTATTGGTGGTTCACCATCATTCGCTTCAAATACTACAGCAACTTCATTACATGCTGCAATTTTGTAACGATTTTTATCAAAATTTTTATTTCTTATTATCAGCATTTTTACTTCTGGAATATTTGTGTTATTGACATTAACTTTATTATTTGCCTGTAATTCCACTTCATACATCATTTTATAAGCTTCAGCATATGGATTATTTTTTCTTAAATAATTGTCTAATTTCCTTAAAATCTTTTCAGAACATTGAAAGGTATTATTTTCAATTCTACTTTTGTTTGCTTCTTCATTGTCGATAATATACATTTGACCATATTTTCTTGTTGTATTTTTTGGGGGATGTAATGCGTAAACGTCATGATATATTTGTCCACATATACGGATGACTTGTGGACCAGGAGTGAAAACTTTGTCAAATTTAACGCCAAAACTTGCGAATGCCAACATGTTATTATATATTCTTATATCATTTCTAAATTGTTTATTTGTTGCAATTAAATATTTTATTTCTTTAGGATATTCATATTTTGCAGGTAAAGTTACCTTGCCTTGATGACAACAGTTAGAGAATTTATTATTGTTTTCATTTTCAAAACTAAAATTTTTTGCATCACAATTTTTACATTTTAAAGTTAAATTACCAACGTTATTTTCTGGTATTAAAGCTTCATGAATATCACTGATGGGTATAAATGCACATTTATTACTTATAGTTTTTATTTCGTTATTTTTTCGTTTTCTATTAGATTGATGTTTAAAATTTGTTATATTGTAATGTAGAAGTTGTTCCATTTTTAATTTTGTGCATTTAATATACACGTCTTTAAGTTGAAGATTTTGGAATTGTTTCGCAATGTCATTGCATACAATATCATTTTCTTCTTGTAATAATCTCATATTATGGCTTGATTTATATTTAATGTTGTCATTATTAACAGATGTTAATTTTTGTTTTTCATAATAATTTTTATTTTTTTCTTGCATTATTAATTTATCGTCTTTCTTAATGAGCTTATGTGTATAAGATTTTTTACTGTTCTCTAAGATTTTTTTCTTATTTTTGTTATAATAATTTGTATTTTTTTCACGTTGAATCAAGTCATCATTTTTCTTTACAAAATGATGTATGTAAGACTACTTAGATTTGTCTAAAATTTTGTTTTTATTTTTCTGATAATATTGTGCATTTCTTTTTTGTACACATATTCGAACAACTTTCTCGGCTGACTGCTGTGGGTGTTTAGAATTTTTTAATGAACTTTCATTATTTTGTTTAGATTTTTGCAAAATCTTATTATTTTTGTCTTTTTTAACGGCATCATAACAGCAAATTTGTTGAACTTTTTTCAAAGTACTTTCGTTATCTTTTAGATTGTATTTTTTATTTGCAGGTTGTTCTGATTTAGATGATTCATTTTTTTTAGTATTGTTTTTTTTCAATTTTTTTATTATTATTCTGAGATTTTGTCACTATTGAATACGATTTCTGTAATGTCTTCCTTTACAGCATCATAAGAGTAAATGTGTTTAACTTTTTTCAAAATACTTTCATTACCTGTAAGATTGTATTCTTGATTCGCATGTTGCTGCGATTTAGATGATTCATTAATTTTATTCTTGTATTTTTCACTTGTTGCTTTATTATTTTGAGACTTTGTCATCATTGCATACGATTTCATTTCTGTAATTTTTTTTTGTTCACTAAATGATTCCAGCAATTATCCTTGTTCTTTTATAAAAATATCTAATTTTTGTGACTGGAGTAATTCCATATTAATTTTTTGACAATTAAAATCTAACAAATCAAAATTTTTTGCATGCTGCACATGCCGATTGTATGGAACAGAACTCGAAATAAAATTGTAAATGCTACTTACTAAAGGAAACATTTCTAAAGATTTTGTTTTATAAATTTTTGTCAAAAACTCCACAACCATATGCATTTTGTTGATATTGTACTTCTTCAAACGTAATTTTAATGTTTGCATTATAAGGAAATAATCTATTTATATAAATTTTGCAATCATCTGACAATATTTTACTATTGCAACTATCATAAACGTGAATAGTCCTGTTATTGTACCAAATAAAATTCCAATGTCCTCTTTTATTACTACCAGAAAAAAGAATTTGAATATACTCAGAATCAATTGGCACTGGTTGTATATTGTATGGTCTTTGTATTAGTAAAGGTGTCTGCTGTTATATCCCGACCACTACTCTCACCAGTAATCAGAATATTATTTATACAGATATGGTGTAAGGTACATGAGCTCTTTTAAATAACTAATACTTTTTAAAACTTACCTTTTTGTAGATAACTACTCAGCTAGATGGTTGCTTAATCCCTCTAATACGTATTGACGTTTATAGATGTTTGAAGATATTAGTAACAAATTATTAAAACACAATATTTGAATATAAAATAACAATGTAACTTTATTTGAAAATCAAAATGCTAATACACCATTTATTGTGATTAACAATGAAAAACTCCGCCAATTGTCGGATCGGTGTGGACGGAGTTCGGACTTAAACACGAGACTGCCCAATTGAGGGCATTGAGTCTCTTTTAAACACGAAATCTCGTTTACAAATTTTACAACTTTATTGATATTAATTATTCAATATTTTAACAAACCTACTTTCATAATGCAATGCTTTCAAAAGTATAACGCTTATTCTGCGTTTTCACACGTCCATTGTCAGCTGAACGCTTACTTTTGAAAGTGTTACATTACATAATTGCCATCATCAATTGCTTTGAATTTTGAAATAACTGATTTAAAACAAAAGTTATACTTTTAATTCTTTTTGCATAATAGAAATAAATAAAATAGATAACGTCGTAGGACGTTACACTGCATAGAAAACAATGTTTGATTTTTCACAATTTCATTAAATTTATCTATATGTGTATCTATTAACATTTGGTGATTGTGTAAATCATTCTGGTTATTGAAAACAATTTGTTGTTCCGTTTCAGTCAACATTTTGTATGTAATGAAATCTAAAACTTAAAAAATTAAAGTATTAAAAAAATCATAAGTGAATGAGATGATATTACTTCTGGAAACAAATTTTGATAATTAATAAAATTAAAATTTTTATACATATATATATTGTGACGGTGTCTGAGCACGTCTAAGCTAGTCGGCGTATTAGCGTTTCGCAGTGCGACGCTGGCTCCGTGGTTAGAGCGCGTGCCTGGAGATCTCGAGGACGCGGGTTCGATCCCCGCGTCGCTCAATTTTTGTGCGATTGTTAACGTGTACGGCTCACCCCGTTACAATATATATATATATATATATATTAAAACAAATAATATTTAAACATATATACATTTAAATATTCATATATACAATTTAAATAATAAAATTTAAAATTTTCACGCTTTAATTCACTTTATAATTGAAATTTAATTTTAAATTATTATATAACATCCTTATAACTGCTGCCAACTCATTTTCTTTGTAGTATAATGCCTAACCTGAACCCTGAAATTGTAGTCGTATATACTGCTGATAAAAAGATAAACGCATCCACGTCGGAACTCAATGTTAACAACTTTATAACGTTATTGTTTGAAATGGACTAAAACTCAATGCAACCTCTACTTCGGTATGTGTAATTGTGTTAGAACTAACATCTGGAAAAAGTTTGAAGTGCAACAATCTACTTGTATAAAAGTAATACACGCATAACAATAATATCAATGACACTCAGTTTATCAGATACGTATATTTTCATTATCATTAACTACATTTTTTTTAAATTAAGGAACACAATTCTTTGTGTTAAAATAAATTATTATTTCTGTGTTACATGGGATTTGACTAATTTGATCCAAGTAAACAAATTATAACCACGAGACTTCTCATTAACTATTGGTATTATTTTTTTATTTTAACTATAACTCTATTCTTAATTTGTTATTTACATAAGTCAAATGTTGTCTTAAACACTAAAAATTTTGTGTTATTTTTTTTAATGTATTAAATGATATACTTATCTTATATCTACAAATGAAAATATATACTACAACATATATATATATGGGTAGTTCTGTGAGAAATCTAGCGGTTAATTTTTTAACCGTATCCAAAAATATTTTTAAAATGTTCCTAAGATACATATGAGTGTCCCTTATTTTTTTCAGATTATTTGCATCAAGTATCTTCGAATTACAGATTAATATTTGATAAAATCATGTTTTTTTGCTTTTTCTGACTACTGCGACGTAGCAATAATTATTGCTGCGTCGTGATCATTGATGCACGGCCAGCTGACTTACTCTCGGCGAGTTGACAGCTCCTGGAGTGGAGTCAGCGCTCGGTGGCGCTCGCAGGAGTTGCCTCTGACCGGCCGCGTGCGGAGCGCAGGATGTGAGCTCCTGAGTCCCACCTGCGCGGCGCGTCGGCGCTCGGGAGGGGGCATGGTAGGAAGCGAGCCGGCGGCCGCGCGCACGCGGTTACATGCATGCGGCGATGTGTAGAGGGGAGAGCGCGAGTGTAAGCGTGAGCGAGAGAGAGAGAGTCGGCGCGCGCGGGAGAGAGACATTTGGCGAGAGTGGGAATCGAGTGTGTGCGAGATAGAGAGAGAGAGAGAGCGCGAACTTGAGAGAGAGAGAGAGAGAGAGAGAGAGAGAGAGAGGGAGAGAGAGAGAGAGATGAATATAGTAGCGCGAAGTTGACGGCGTTTGGAGCGCTCAGAGTTGACTTTATGTTGATTTGCGGACGTCATAGAGATGTATAGAGGAATATACGGGTTAGGAATTTTTGCTGACTCGACATATGTAGTGCTATGGTTTACTTGAGGATAATGGAGGATTTTTGAATGTCGCGCGCCTTGGGGATTATCTATAGGTGGAGCCACCGGATGGATATCGGCATGATTGATTGATTGATCGATATCCATAAAGGGGGGCACGGATTTGCATATTGAGGAAATACATAGAGGACGTTAATTGATTTTCTAACCGATTCGGGATGATTAAATTGAATTTGAAAAAGAGGGCGCTGGGGAAAATCACGGATAGAGGAATAAATTAGTGGTGGTCTATTAATGGCCAATAGGGGATTTTTCTAGGAAAGGGAACCAATGATGTAATTTTGGAGGCCGGGCTTGCGTTTCCGTGAAGAAGGAGGTCGAGTGGGACAACGCGGCATCCTTCCTCGATCGGAGCGTCGGCCTCGGCCATTCCGTGCCCGGAGCTTTTCCGAAACAGTACTGTCAGCGATAATTTTCATTGTGGTTGCCATCTTGTCGTGCATTTTGGAGGAGAGTTTGAGTCGCAGAGTTGACGAGGTGTTTCCCGTTGGAGTTCTTGTGGAGTATTGATAGAGGATTTTGGTGAGAGTTTGGAGTACTATTTAATGTACGGGATATATATAGAGGAAGATTTATATTTGTCGAGGAATACGCGCGCGGCCGATAGCGGAAATATTTCGCGCGTTTTCAGCGGATGGCGGTTTTCCCTTTGTCTTATTTAGAAGCGAACGTAGAGGAAATTTCGTGGCCCTTGTTCTATTTAGCACTTTGGAGCAGCCTTGGACTTAGTAGTTTGGCCGAGTGCCCATGAATTTATTTCGAGTTCAAAATTG
Source organism: Philotrypesis tridentata (assembly GCA_018906965.1). Taxonomy (NCBI): domain Eukaryota; kingdom Metazoa; phylum Arthropoda; class Insecta; order Hymenoptera; family Pteromalidae; genus Philotrypesis; species Philotrypesis tridentata. The sequence continues at coordinate 262,193 of JACCIB010000076.1, read as the reverse complement.
TTTGCCGAAAGAATTGATTGTAGTGACAAAATAGAATATAACCGTATTTTATTAACTAATTTATTTGTGTTCAACAACTTTCACCCGATTGCCTTCACATTTCCCGCTTTCCATCATAAAAAAATATATCCGCTTCTATTATAAAAAAATTGCGATCATTTAGAATTTTGGAAAAATCATTATAATAAGCATTTAGCTAATATAGTTACACGTTTTTTAAGTATTGTTGCTACATCCGTTCCGTCGGATTTTCTACTGCTGGTTTAATCATGAACCAGACTAGACATCGACTTACTCCAGAACATTTTCAACAATTATTGTTGCGAAATTTACTTCCCTTGAAGTATTGGAAATTATAATTTCAATCGAATGTAATCGATCGAAATTTTATTTAAAATAGTTTTTTGATGTATACATGTGCGAGCGAACGAAAATTGTGACGTCATACATAAACACACCGATCAAAAAGTCGCGAGACTCCTTGCTAATATTAAAGCGCCAGATACACCTGTTGTCTTCTCATTATTGAGTCAATAGCCGAAAGAGCCGGAACAACAACATTGACTGTTTCTGGCAATATTTGCTCTCCTTCCCCCCCTAACACTGGATGGGGAAGAATAACATCTAGTATTCGTCGTTACGTGCCTCTACTTGTCATTTATTGTTGTATAAATTGCGTCTACGGGTGCGCATAAGGTGTATTGTACAATTGCGGTTGTGTGGTATTGGATCAGAAGCTGAATCATAGCGAGACCGCATTTCAATCGATCTTCGTGCGAGCGTACTTTGCTGAATTGTAAGTACCAGCTTTTCTCTCTCACTCTCACCAGCGCGTTTAGCATCATTAGCTCTCTCCCGATCGGGGTTTTGTGTGCATAGTAAGCACCAGTGTATATATCTATTCTTTATACGATTACATCCTTCGAGTTCAATATACGCAATACCCTTCTACCGAACGTCAAGTGTGTTTCATTTAATAGTTTTATGTATTAGCCCTGTTCTCCTTTATCTAAAACCCACGGAGAATTCAAGTAGAAGAAATCTACATTTAACGCGGACAATCCCCGTTACAAATGAAACTTTAAATCTTGGCCAAAAAAAATTGTTTGCCCTAAAATTGCTTCTAGAGACTCTGTCTATGCAGTTACATTAAATATCTATGTAGATTAAAACGGCCTAAAAAAATATAGAGAGAAGTAGGGATTTCCAGACATGAAAATTTCGATATGTATACCCCATATAACTCTTCTGCATTGTCAGTCTCCATTATATTTGTCTTGTATTTTTATAATTTTATATTTTGTATTATTTTAATAAAAATTTGACAATTTCCTGATTAGTTCAAGAATGATCGTCGAAACGTCGACTAAAGGATGAAAGGGATTTTAATTTAACCCTTTCCTTATTTACTGCCTTGGAGGGATCGATAGATTCTACATTCAAGATTTTTAAATAATTACCGAGGGATAAATTCAAACTTGATATAGTATACACACTGTATCTATAATTATTTATAATTATATACTAAGGTTGATGACTATAATTTTATCGTAAGCATTTATTATCAATAATCCTCGCCATGTTGTGAATAAATCTTGATATTTAAAAAATGGGAGGCAGCCCTTGGTAAATAATAATAATAACCAAGCTTCATCTTCATTAGGCAACGTTTCGTTGGTTTAGGACATTTTCAAGATAAATTTTAAAAATATCGACGAAAATTAAAATTAACATAAGCACATTCATGCAAACTATGTCTACATCTTTAAAATAAAAGATTTAAAATAAATACCTTCAACACCTGATGATAGAATTTTGGTAGTTTGCAGCGTTTTAGTAATTTTGTTCAATTTTTTTCGGACGATTTGACAAATACATCGGTTGGCACCACAGGTAACAAATAAAAACAAAGCAATTAGATATTATGCAATAAATATTATTTTAAATATGAGAATATATATACATTTCATTTTGCGGTTTTAATATAGACATTATTGATTCAGTATGTGAACGTTATTTGATGTAAATATGCGAGTGATACAGAGATCACACAAATTTTTGGCACTCTTAAAATTATTGATTTCTTCAAAAGATATTTGTGGCTAGTTAAAAAGTATTACAGCAGCTTACGGAGGCATACTTAACAGGACATAAAACGCTAACCCTAAGTTTGAGAGGCTTTGAATGATGGACTGGTTACTTTAGAAAGCTGCAGCAAGGAAATATAAATTATTGAAAATGCGCCTACAATAACTTCAAAGAGTATGATGAAAGAAGCCTAAAATTTTAAAATAACTTATTAAACGAAATGAAAAGGTACAACGATTTATCATTATCTTCGATTTCAGAGAATCACCCATTTACATACGTGCGAATATTTAAATATTTGAAGAATATATAGTAGGAGTAATTTAAGAAGAAAATAAGGAGTAAATTAAGATAACCCTTGATTGAAGTATAAAAATACGTACTCACTTCATTAAAAAACATGTCCATATTAATAATAGGTTTGTGAGATGAAAAATCAATACTTTTAAGAGTTCAATAACTTACATTGAAGGCCTGAATGAACACTTTAAAATAAAAGAATTTCCATTATGATTGTATGAATAATAACAATTTTACAGCTTTCTAAAAAAAAATTTTTTTTGACTATTAACCCTTTCATAACCTTTTGATCGACAGCTTATGACCTAGTTAACAAAAGCTAAAAAGAAATTTTTTTAATATTAATATTTAACATTTTTCATACAAAATTTCTTTTATTTCGGCTAATTTTTGAGTTAGATAATCGCGACAAAATGCATCTTAAAGTACCTAAAAAACCATAAATTTTTATATAAATTTTGTGAAGCTTGGACCAATAGGAGCCAAAATGAAAAAAAACGTGTGCGTCACGGGACGCGCGACAGAAGTGATATCTTCAAATGGGTTTTTATAGAAACTAGCTAGTGTTACCATGTTCATAATAGAAATTACAATATATGGAAGTAGAGTTAATAGAAAATTGGAATCAAAAGTGCTGTGGGTATGCAAGGACACTAACAGAAAGAAAATCGGCAAACATCTTGCAGCTTCTATATTGTCTACATTCTTTAGTTATGCATCAAACGTTAGTTGCACGCCGTCGTCTTCGTCATGATCTTCGTTGTCGTGGTGTAGGAAAAAAATCTTTCTCCTAGTTTTCATATTGCCACAGTTTTTTTCAAAAAAAAGATCTTTATTGTCGGATAGGCTCTCAAAGATGACCTTTAGTACAAATAATCTAAAAATCGTTATTCGATCTGTATATCTCAAAATGGCGTCCAATTGCAAAATTATTTACCCTGAAATTTCAAATTCATTTCTAATTTGCCCATGGAACGATTAATTAACGCTAAAAATTAATAAACGCTAAAAAAGAATTTTCTTAAAATTAATATTTAACAATATTTTTAGCAATAAATATTTCTTATTTTCGCGAATTTTGAAGTTAGAGAAATGCAACAAAATGCATCTTAAAGTACTTAAAAAACCATGAATTTTGGTAAAAAATTCGTGAAGATCCGACCAATAGGAGCTGAGATACGAAATTTTTTTCAATCGACGATTCCACCGAAACTATTTCATATTTTTCGATGAATTTTCATGCAATGCTTGTTCAAATGATGCTCTAGATGATAACATTTTCGGCGATAGTTGTAATCGATTGAATTCTTGTAAAAGAACCGATGAACGGATGCTTCAACCGTGCGGCGCGGTGATGGGGGGGGGGGGGCGCCGCTGCGAACCATAGATGTAAATTGATTTTCTCGGCAACCAAAGGTCCTACGGTAATGCTTTTTTTATTTTATGTGTTTTTTCTCAGATTTCACTTCAGATTTACTTACGATTTCAGCATTAAACGGATGTTAAGAATTAATGTCCATAAAATATAATTGTATAAAACTTTGTGAAGCTGCATTGAATTTAATCGATTTACATGAGATAATAACTTTTAAAATTAATATATACACACATATAAATAAAATATGAATACATTATGTAGTACTGCATATAACAGAAAACATGAAATTTTCTTGTGTTTGTATGGCACTTATGAAAATTTAATTAACATGACGTGAAAGTTGAGGCAAAAACACATAAAATTAATAAAAAAGCATTAACGTAGGACCTTTGGTTGCCTTTTTAAACCATTTTCTCCAATTGACGCCATGAGAAAGCGCCCACATACGTGTATGTGTGTGTGCTGCGCGTTCGTATATACACATAGAATTTTAAAAACGTGACACATGCGTAAATATATTGTGACGTTGTAGATTTTCCGACAAGATTATGACGGAATCTTGAACGTAAACGCACCCTGTTATCGGGCTACCTCGGTGAACCGTATTTAAATTTAACAAGAAAGTTGGACGCCCGGTTCACTTCTTGCTTCGCCGGCTGCTCAGCGGTAGTTGAGACTGCTTCCCGGGGCTGCGGATTACGAAGAGGGAATAGGGAATTCTCGCAAATAAATAACAACACGGATAATGTTAAAAAAACTGTCCGGCGTTTATTGAATTGATTTAATTTACGTGAGTAATAGCACGTGTGAGCTGTCGTCCGGCTGATGGCCGTCAATCGGCGGTTTCTCGCGAGCGCGCACTTAGGAGGTTAATACGACCGTCTACCTGGCTGATACTCGTGCTCTGCTCGTCCTCTCCTACAGCGATGTCTCGTGCCCTGAAACGTCGCGCGACGCAAAACTTTCGCGAGCTACCTCTCAACACTGGGTATATTGTGGAGAGTCGAATAGTCGGACGAAGTCTTTCGGAGGGAATCTTGTATTGCTGTCTTGCTTCAATGCTCTGCTACGCTTGCGGTACAAAAGGATATTGACTGACTCGCCTGTTGTGCCCGGCTTCCTCGCGGCCGCGGCGTCTCTTGCTATCTCGCTCGCACACATTATTTTTTCCCTATGTCTGTCTCTTTCGAACTTATCACGTGATGTCACGCATAGCGCAATATCCCATATAGCACTCAATACTCCGGGAATATTGCTGGAAAGTTACTTTGGTAGGTAAAGTAGGATAAATTATGTTGCAGGAAGGTTACGTAACCTGCTGGCCACGGTCAGGCAACATTGCTGCGAAGTGTAATGTCCGTTTTAATATTACATCGATTCATGGAAAGTAATATTACAGTAATGTTGTAGTAACCTTATTCAACATTCCCAGAACATTAGTATATTATAAATTTTTTTTCGATTTTTTCGAAAAAATTTCTTCCCTATTGAAATATTACAGCAATGTTATGGTAACATTGCACAATGTTATCACAACATTACTGGAATATAATATCTTACAAAGGGATCAAAGAAAAATGTTTAAAAAAATTTTCTCCGGTCGGGATTTGAACCCAACTTCTTTCATTCAGTAGACTCGCTCGCTATCCACTGAGCTATTCTTTTGTTGTCAAATGATTTTGAACCTAGGTTATATTTTGAAGGCCCTCATTTACCTTTCATTTTAACCAACACATTAACTTCAATGACAACAATAAAACTATAGCTCAGTGGATAACGAGCGAGTCTACTGAACGAAAGGAGTTGGGTTCAAATCCCGATCGGAGAAAATTTTTGCTGAGAAACGTAGTATACAGTATAGGTGTATCGAAAGTAATTGATTTTCCGTGGAAATGGTCGTATGGAGCCCGGCGGCTGACTTTAAAAATTTGTCCGCACATCTGGCATTTTCCTGACGGTTTTATTGGATATGGGCAGGCGTTTTTCCTGCGTCCGTATTGCTTGCAATTGTAGCATTGCGTTTTCGGACACTGTACTGCCCTATGTCATACCGTCTCGCAAACGTGGCATGGTCCGTAGTATTGAACTAGTTGCTGCGTTTGGTTTAGTTGTTGACTCAGTGCTGGTGTGAAAGGTTGCTGAGGTTTCTGTTGTGTTTGGACCAGCTGCTGTTGCAGAATCTGTGGTGTCTGACTAGCTGCGCAAGCTTCTTGTGTTATAGTCCTTTGCTGTTCGGGTACTTCTTCTATCGATGCGACTTTCTTTTTCTTCTTTTTATTCTTTTTCATTTTTGTTGTAACTTCGTTTGTTTCTGCTATTTCATCCGTCGCTGCTATATTTGGTTTCGGCGTGCTTGACCATGCTGCTGCTGGGAACCTTGATTTATCCGTGGGTGGTGGTGGAGCGTATCTGGCATCATGTTCCAATTCTTCTTCGAGTTCTTTGCAGTATTTCTTTACGTCATGGAATGATTTAATTTTCTTATGCTTTAGAGCTTTTCTGTAGACCGGCCGTAATCAGTCGATGAGTAGACTTACTTGTTTTTTCACTGACAGTGGTTTTTGTAGATGGTCGGCAATATGTCTGAAATTCATAATATATGTCGATATCTTTTCACCGTTTCCTTGTGATCGTCTTAGCAGTTCATCCATTACGTCGTTCGTGTTAGCTGATGTGTAGAATTGTTCTTGAAAAGCTGATAAGAAGTCTTTCCATGAGCGTATTTCCGTTTTTTCCGTCTGATCTACATTTGTGCTCTGCCTGCTAATGTGTACCGCACCAGCTTTAACATGGCTTTGCTGTTGATTTCAAGACTGTCTTTTATACCTTCTAGTTTCCTTCCATAGTCCCCTGGGTCTTCTTTCGGTGATCCCGAATATTCGATTTTTAAGCTTCTTATTAGTTGCAGATGGCTTGGGTGATCCTTTGCGTCCATTCGATTATAACTGCTTTTTCGTCGGGTTTCACGTGTCTGTCTGTACCTGTATGAAGTTTCGCGGTCCGACGAACTATTATGCGACGAGTCGCTGGAAGATTCCTGGGTAGAGCTGCTGCTTGTAGATGGTTGTCTAGGTCTTCTATGTTCCTGACTTCGTCTGTTGGGATTCGGTTGTTTAATTTTTGGTATTCTCTCTGGCAAGGAATTTCGTTGTTTCTTTTGGTTGACTTTTGCTTTTATTGCGCAGTCAGTATCTGCTTCCGTCGTCGAGATTTGTAGTTCGTGGATAGCCTTCTCAAGCTTCTTTCTCTGAGCGTCAAGTGAGTCATCGTGATCTGATTCCTCGCTTGAATTTGAGGTTACTTGTAATTTATTCTCAGTCGTTTTCGATTTCTTTCTTGTGCCATTCTGACTTGTGATTTCTTCTATTTCTGGCAGATTGTTGCTGAACGATGTGTTTACTGGTATTTGTTTTTTTACTGGTGAGGACTGTAGAAGTGTTGACGTGTGTTGACTCACGTACCACTTACTGCTTGGTAATGATTTATTAGCCGATTCTGTCATTAAGTGTTTTACGTGGTCTGAGTATTGGATGCTTGTGGATGCTCCTGGATACATGTATTCCTGAGAAGGAATAACCGGTTGTATCTGTGTTGTCAGTTGTGCGAATTCAGTGGAATTCGTACTGGCTTCAGTTATTTTATGTACAATAGATCGTGGAACACTTCGTAGGCTATCCCATGCATACCATGGTGCTTCTAGATCCGTTTCTGATAAAATTCTCTTGTAATATGCCTCTTGTTCCATTTGTCTCCGCATTATGTGCTTCTAACTGACTTCGTAATTCGTGTCGATCCAATTTGGTTATCTCTCTTATTATTGCTCTGACTTCCCTGTGTTTACGGAGTGCCGTCATTAACTCTTGATGGTCGGCGTTGGACATTTTGTGGTCTTCTGGTAATTTATTCATACTTAACCGGATTTGTGATTACTGTTTTCAAAAAAAATTTGTTCGCTCTAACCTCTAGTACTACTCAAAAATTTTCTGTCTGACTGTAATCGATGAAATCTAGTATCTGTCTGTATAAATCTTCCTGAAAGAGAAAAAGAATTTTTCCCCACGTCTGTCCTTAAGTCGTTGAAATTTACTAAGTAATTTTCGACGTACAAACTGTTAACCGTCTGAGAATTATTATGGGGCACTGTTAGTAAAATGGGATAGATATCAAATGGGCAATCAGAGAAATAATATATAAATGGATTAAATATTAAAGAATATTTAAAAATATTTTTGGCATGTAAAATTTTCGAACGTTACGGTCGTTCGACTTGTAAATTTTTGCTGAGAAACGTAGTATACGGTATAGGTGTATCGAAAGTAATTGATTTTTCGTGGAAATGGCCGTATGGAGCCCGGCGGCTGACTTTAAAAATTTTCTTTGTAATTCCTCTGGTTACTGTCGTGATCAAATTACGTTGCCAAACAACGCGTTGGTCATCCGGCTGTACGCGATTCGTGTCCGACTGTGTACCGGGGAAAATACGGGAAAAAATATTTTCTATGGAAAGCCGCGTATAGCATGCGTAGCGACCGTTTCAGGCTAAGCGTGCACGAGAAAAAAAATTTTCGGAGCTTCACCGCACTTGCTTCTTTGCCGAAATATAATTAAAAAATTTCTTTTTATTCCCTCCGGCTTCGTGTCAAATCTCCGTCGTGTTCTCTTTCGCACGTGGCGTCCTCCAAGATGGCCGCCAAACTCGTTTATCGTTTATCGTTCCATGGGCAAATTAGAAATGAATTTGAAATTTTAGGGTAAATAATTTTGGAATTGGACGCCATTTTGAGATATACAGATCGGACAACGATTTTTAGATTATTTGTATTAAAAGTCATCTTTGAGAGCCTATCCGATGATAAAGATCTTTTTTTTGAAAAAACTGTGGCAATATGAAAATTTGGAAAAATATTATTTTGTTTAACAATTTAGCGACGAAAAAAATTAATTTTACATTCGAAAATACATGTGTTTGATTGGAAATTCAATTCTAAACAACTTTCCTCTCTACCTTTTTTTGCATAAACTGTGTTACAAAAACGATATTCGCGGAAAACTAAAAAAAGTGCTTTTTTGAAGTTTATTTTACAATAATAACAATGTTGCCGATCAAGTCCAAAGTCGAGAATTCAGGGTTACTATCAGTAGGTTTCCACAAACAAATTTTGACTATGAAACAATCTTTAGAAGAAAGTGTCCGATATCCCACTATTGAACTCCCTGACTCCCGGACTATACCGCAGAACCACTTAGGTGCGTTCGTTTTTCTTATTTTTGTGCGAGATACACCGTGTGGACTACATTAAAGTTATATAATATGTATCTAGTTACCTATACCGATATATTTGTCGGTTTTTTAAATTTAAAAAAATTTTTTGAATGTTTTTAAATTTTCGAAAAGTTGTCAATTTTGCAAAAACAAAAAATTACTGGAATCACTCTGATAAAATTCGTACGTATTCCTTAGCCGATTCTAAGAACTTATTCCTCTTGAAATTTTTTTCCAAAAGTGCATGTTTTCTGAATAAAAAGTTCGTAAAAGTCTTCGTAAATAATTTTCAATTATATAATATGCACCAGTTTGACCACACCGAGGTTCAAAATCAACCCCCAAATCACGTATCTTTTAGGTTTGGACATTTATTTCATTGGTTAAAGGGATTCCAGATACATTGCAAATGAAAACGTTCTTGAAATCTCGAATTAAAAAACAAAAAATTGTGGAAAAACCATGCTCTTTTCCTTTAAGCCGTTTTTTCTCATTGTTAATAAGAGTTTTCGAAAATTTCAATTACACTATTAGAAAGGGCATTAGTTAAACTTTAAAAATATACCCCACCCGAATTTTTTAAATTGCAAATTGCATTAATTCGAGCCATCAAAGAGAGTGACCGTAATAAGCACTTATCTGCAAAGTTCCCGCAGAACCGCTTAACTCGAGTAATTTGTTTAGATTGCGTGTCGAGAAAGAAACTATTTACAAATGTAATACTACGGTTGTATTTGTATTCGATACCTAATCAAATGAGCCAATACTTAGATCTATTCTCTGAAATATCGATCTTACGTATTACTCCAAACATTAAAATCGCTTTTTCTCGAAAACATGAAAAAGTCACTTAAGTGGTTTTTCCTGTGAGCCACAGATATATATATATATATATATATATATATATATGGGTGGTTCTCTGACAAATCGAGCGGTCGATTTTTTGACCCTATCGAAAAAGTTTTTAAAATGTTCCTAAGAGACATATGAGTATCCCTGAATTTTTTCAGATTTTTTGCATCAAGTATCTTCGAGTTACAGAGGGTCAAAGTTGATGAAATCATGTTTTTTTGCTTTTTCTGGCTACATTCATTAATTTGTAGATCCTCAGGGAAGCATTTTTCACTGTAGAGATATATAACATTTTTTTCTGCAAATTTTCTAAACTATTCAAAAAAAATATTTTTAATGTCGTATGTATATGTTTTAAGAAAGTTATAAGTCATTTAAGTCTTAAAATCAAGTTTTAGGAATGTTCGATCATCCGGATCATAACCAAAAAATTCATGAAGATACCTTATTTCAATTCAAAAAAGTCTGCGAAAGACCCAGAATGTCAGAGGCCTTGGTTTCTCTGTAAAAAATCATTATATCCGTTCATATATGACAAAAATTTAGTTTTATTGCTATATCGAAGAATTTAACCAATTTTATCAATTACGTAAATTTTTTTATAATAATTTCAGTCATTAAAAAAATGATAAGTTTAGTGAAATGCTTCGATATAGCAATAAAACTAAATTTTTGTCATATATGAACGGATATAATGTTTTTTTACAGAGAAACCAAGGCCTCTGACATTCTGGGTCTTCCGCAGACTTTTTTGAATTGAAATAAGGTATCTTCATGAATTTTTTGGTTATGATCCGGATGATCGAACTTTCCTAAAACTTGATTTTAAGACTTAAATGACTTATAACTTTCTTAAAACATATATATACGACATTAAAAATATTTTTTTTGAATAGTTTAGAAAATTTGCAGAAAAAAATGTTATATATCTCTATAGTGAAAAATGCTTCCCTGAGGATCTACAAATTAATGAAAGTAGCCAGAAAAAGCAAAAAAACATGATTTCATCAACTTTGACCCTCTGTAACTCGAAGATACTTGATGCAAAAAATCTGAAAAAATTCAGGGATACTCATGGGTCTCTTAGGAACATTTTAAACATTTTTTTCGATAGGGTCAAAAAATCGACCGCTCGATTTGTCAGAGAACCACCCATATATATGTATAAAATACATGAATTTAAAGATAATAATAATGCATTGTAAATTGAGACTATTAAACAAACCTTTTAGTGGAGTAGAAGCTGAGAAAAACAGTAAATACTCAGCGTCTCGCCTTAAACGTACGCGCGCTCTTCGCCTTACGCGCGCTCTTCGCGCCTACTTCGACTCTTCGGTGCCCATATTTTATTGCAAATATAACACTTTGAGACTTTAAAAATTACATCTATAAGCTAAAAGACTTGTTCTACACGAAAGTTTTTGTCCGACGTTGATATGTTAAGTAATATACGAGTATGGCTTGTAAATATAAAATGTTAAATATCTCAGGATGTAAACAACGAAAATTGAAAATTCTTTTTTAATTGTTGGAAAATGTGTCTATAAATTTAACTGTGATAGAGCATTTTATGAATTATCGTATTTTCATGATGAAAAATGAAAAAATCGATGACGTATAAAACTAGGGAGACGTTTAAATCCTTGATAAAACCACAAAAATGAAGATAATGAAATTCTTCAAAATGCTTTTGATTTCTGTGTATTTACACTTATTGTATGCCAAATTTCAAATATCAGCAAGGTCCCAAAAAAATTTGGCGAATGTTTGAACTTTTAGACATGGTGGAGGTATAAAACCGTACAGAACAAAAAGTTTTACGTTTCTGATTTTCGGCATTAGCGTGATTATTCTAGGGTATATTAATACGCAGATAATAATTCGCAAACGCAAACTTTTTAGTATTGAAAAAGTTGAAGTTGCTGTGGTGAATAATGCGCAGGAAAATATATTCGCATGCAACTTGCGTATTTTCAGCTGTCGATTAAATTCAATTACGAAGAAAAATTCACCTTTAAGTGTACGGGGTTTCACAAGTCTAGTAGTACTTGTGTAACGTAACAAAGGAAAAGTCACTTAATTCAGCATTGAATACGCATAACATTCGGCGAACTTAATCTGCTCCGTTATAAGCAAGAAGCATGAATTTCTCAGCTGAAAATATTCACGCTAGAATATCCAATGTTCAAATTTTAAGGAGCTGGAACGTCGCACTGTTTACGCGCGATGTAAACACGAGCTTAGCACTTGACTCGTATCTCGCTGTGTTCGACTTGCGCGCACTGTGGCCAAATTCCTAGAATGTTGGCTTTGTAATTTTTTTCCCTTGACGCTACGTGCGTCACGCCTTAATTCCTTATAGTAGCTAAAAACGTCGAAAATCACGAAAGATGCCACATAAAAGTGTGCGACAATATAACGAGGTAGCTATTCCCGCTATAATCGGGGACCGGTGTTCCCGTTTCCACGCGGAGGACTAGCTCGCGGTAGCAGGGTGAGGTCCGAAGCTAATGGGTAGCCGTAGGCGTGAGGGGGAAAAGTAACAACACTCGGAGTAAGGCAAACGGTAGAAGCTTATATACAATAGAAAAGAGATACAAGCGTGTACACGAGCACGCAGTGGCAGGTAGTGCGTGTGAGAAGCCCAGACAACGGCTGGTGAGAGCGAGTACGCACAGAGAGCGAGAGAGAGAGAGAGTGAGAGGAAGAGGGAGAGGGAGAGAGGGAGAGGGAGAGAGAGAGAGCTGGCACTTGCAGGTCGAGGGATGGACGTTAGCGACAGTGCAGATCCAGGCAGCGGGAGTAGTGGCGTAGCGCAGCGAAGGCGAGAGCTTTAGCTGCTTTCGCGGTCGAGAAGGCTGCAAGGCGTCCGCGAAGGCGCAGTGGCAATGTCGGCACTGTGGGCGAGCTGAGGCTTCGTCGTCGATGATTTTAGATTATACGCTCTGTACTGCAAATTCTCATAATGGAGACCTGTATGCAGGCAGACCTCAAAAAATAAAAAAGAGGGAAATATAAGTTCGTCTTTAATCTAAAATCATTTTTTGACTCGAGTAGAGCGATAGATTCATTTTCTATATACTATACTTTCTAGTGGTAGTCACATACCATCTAAATTTTGACACTGGCTCTTATAAGTATCGGCTAGGTGGCGACCTGCCTTTTTCTCTATGCTAGAATACTCTCTTGCAAGAGAAAAACGCAGGCAGAGACCATATAAATGCCGCTTCTCTTCGAAGTGGCGGGCGTCTAAGGAAGCTGTCAGAGCCTTACTGAGGTGTTCACTCTGACAGCTGGGACGAAACACCAACAGAGAGAAATTTATATTTCCCTCTTTTTTATTTTTTGAGGCCTGCCAGTAAACAGATCTCCATTGTGAGAATATGCAGTGCAGAACCTATAACCTAAAATCATTTTTTGACTCGAGTAGAGCGATAGATTAATTTTCTATATACTATACTTTCGAGTGATAGAGTCACATACCATCTAAATAGGATAGAATCTTTAAATGGGAAACTAAAACAAGGGACTAGAACATACAATTCCTTGACAGATTTTATTAAAATTTTTGTAAGTGGATAAGTTACAGGCTAAAATGCGTGAAATTCAAAAATACTCAGCAATTGTTAAAAATAAGTCCAAATAAAACTACAGTAACAGATTGTGCAAAAGCAAAGACTTTATATTTAGAATACTTAACTTACTATGCTTATAAAATAGTATTAGAACGATTCGAATGTTTTGAATTGTAATGAAATAAACAAATTTCATTACGAAAGAAAATACTAAACACGAACGCAACAGCAAAGTACAAGGAAAACTCACGATTATTGCGCACTAGCCGAAAAACTCGAAGAAACCTCGAGAATAGGAATTGCCCTTAATTAAGTGCACAACACGAATGGAAAATACGCATCTACGGGAGGTCGGCGCCTTGAAGAAATCGAGAGTGGAAGATTGAGGAAAAGCGTACATAAGTGTCATCATCGATAGAGAAGCGCCGAGAAAACCTTCGACGGTCACATAATTAGGCGTGGCAGCGGAAAGTGAGAGGGCCCAACGCCAAAAATCACCTACCTGCTTAAATAGAGAAGACGAGCGGCGGCGCGGACACTAAGTTTACAGACCGAAAACTGATCAGTACAATCGATTGCCCGCAAGTGCGTGATTCTTATATACGCAAACACGAATAGTCGACAAGTACGCGAGCCTATATAATTGTATTCTTTTGAACACGCGCAGAAAATACGAAAGCAGTAGTGCGCGAGTCTTCCGTAATTAAGCAAACAGAAAAGGCATTCCGCTCGAGAAAGAAAAGAGAAAGAGAGAGAGAGAGAGATAGAAAGGAAGCATAGAACGGGCCGACCGAATACCCGTGAAAAGGCCCAGACGCGGCGGCGCCGTATACTCGCTCTTTATAAAGGAAGACCCTCACAGCGGGAGATCACGGAGCAGCAGCATCCAGCATCGACTTCTACATATACATATATATATATAGATATATACGTACACAGACAACACACCGAGAATAGCAAGGTACTTTTTCTCTTCTTAAAATATCTGAGTCTTTCATTTTTATACTGGTCTCGTATTTTCCGACCCCTCACCTGGTGATGCGATCGCTTCTCCATCGTTAAGCAAGGGGATTAATATTATAAATTCAGGTCAAACCAATAAACGAATAAATACATACATATATATATATGGGTGATTCTCTATGAGATCGATCGGCCGAAAAATAGACCTCAGTATAACTCTGGGAATCTGTTCTAGAGGTCGCCACGAGTTACTCCAAATTTTTTTATACTATAGGGACATATAACAATTTTTTCGTAAAATTTTCTCAATTTTTCAAAAAAAATACTTTTGAAATCATATATTTATGTATTACAAGTCATATGTGTAATTTAAACCTTGAAATTCAAAATTTTCAACGTACGACCCATCGGATCCCAACCAAAATTTTTGTAAAGATTGCTTATTTTAGTAGAAAAGTTTCTACGTATGTCCGAACCCATCAGGCTTGCTCTATTTCTTGCTAAAAATAAAGTTATTACTCATATTTTGCTACATTTGGCTAATAATGATCTACTTCCGCCTTTATAACTATAAATTCATCTGAATTAATTATAGTATGTATAGTAGATATATATAATACATAATGAGGTGATATTTCTTAATTTCTTAAAATCTGGATTAATAGTTAATTTATAAAATAGTACTTATAGTCATAGACGTGTGAGGTGGTTTTAACTTGTTTTCCTGGACCAACTTATTTGAATCACCTGTAACAAACAAAGAATAATTTATTTTAACACAAAGAATTGTGTTCTTTAATTTAAAGTTAATTGAATTAAAAATAATAAAAGTATACATATCTGATGTTCAATGAGTCATTCACAGCATCTTCTGTGACGGAGATCCCGTCGATAGCTGCTCCCTGGACACCACCCAGTCAAGATACGAAAATCTTACACTCGGTGGTGTTTACAGAGCGGTAAGCGAGCTGTCAGCTGATAGAGCCAGGAGGACAGCGCGGCGACGAGAGCAGCCTGCCGCCAAGCAGCAGTAGCACGAGGCGAGAGCGAGAGAGTAGGGGAATACAGCGCGTAGCAGCGCGCTACAGCCAAGGCGAGAGCAAGAGAGAGGGAAGAACGGCGCAGCGTCGAAGCAGCGAGAGCGAGAGAGGGAAGAACGGCGCAGCGTCGAAGCAGCGAGAGCGAGAGAGAGAAGAAGATACGAGGCATGCGAGCCACGAGGCGAACGCGCGCGAGCGATGGCCGCCATGTTGGCGAGGAACGAACTGTAGCATGAGTGCGAGAAGGATGGAAATAGCGAGTGAATGAGAATGCCTATTAGAGACAGACAAGAGAGAGAGAGAGTGGAGGCAACGTGTGGCGCTGAATGGTATTGGGAAAAGGTGGAGAGCTACGGCTCGATCCACAGCGCGCGTGCGAGCGGGAAACATGAATGTAAGCGTGCCGAAATGCGAAGCTGTGTAAAAATGTGTAAATAAAGTATGTAGAGCCAGACAAGCGTACAAGTGCGTTTTGAATGTCGCGCGCATTTAAAAGTATTGTAAAAGAGGGCGTATGAGTGCGAATGTACTATATGGTGCGAAAGCGTGTAAATGTGTGATAGGCGCGGGAGAGCGATACAGCTGTAGACGCCGCGAACCGGCTTAGTATCGAGCACCGCTTGGACCTAGGAGTATCTAAGTATCCATTGGACCACGAGGAAGCAAGAGTGAATCTTTCAAGGCGACTACCAGAATAACCCCAATACTTCCCCCCGTGTGCATTTTCCGAGCAATAAGTAGTTTCTTTCGCGAGCGCTTCCACAGGGTACGAGGCATCGTCAGTACGCGAGGACGAGGAGTACGAGAATTAGAGACAGGTAGGAGTGTTTCCTTGCGATACCTCCCCGCCGCGAGTTCTAACCGTAAAGTCAGCCCGCGTAGTGGCAGTGAGCTCGCCCGAGGACGAAAACGTGTCCGTGAGTGCGACACATAATTATTTGATTTCGAAATAAATCACGAAGTGTTATTTTACATAAGTAGCGTTCAATCATTTTGAGTATTTTCGGGCGTCCAATTAATTAATAAATTACGATCTCGCGGTTAACCTGAATAGGTGTTATCACGTGGTGCTACGCCTCCCAAAGGACGGAAAATGTACCACGTCACACTTCATATACACATGACTTTTGTCCAAGTGGACTTTTACACTTTAAACTTTCTTCAGGATGCAGCTGTTACATACGCGTTACAAACAGGACACTGTTACATACGCGGAGTACGAGTTTGAGAGGATTTAAATGTATTTTAAAGAATATATTTTATTATAAATTATTCGTCCCGGCGCGTATGAGGTTAGGCAGCTGATAGCAGCAGCAGTAGAACTAAAGCTTCAGATTATACTCAACATAATAGCACGAAAAGTGGGTTGGCAGCAGTTATGGCCTATATGTGTGAACTAGACGGCGACAATTTTGAAAGCGCGCATAATTTAAATGCATTTAGCTGATTGTTTTATTTATTTTGATGATTTTGTTTATTTCTTACATTATGGAATAATGGTTGAAACTATACATTGAACTATGCCGAAAACCAACTAAATATATTCAAATCGCACGCGCTTTCAAAATTGCCGCCGTCTTGTTCATTCCTAATACAGGGTATAACTGTCGCCAACCCACTTTCGTGCTATTATGTTGAGTATAATCTGAAGCTTTAGTTCTACTGCTGCTGCTATCAGCAGCTTAACTTCATACGCGCCGGGACCAATAATTTATAATAAAATATATTGTTTAAAATGCACTTAAACCCTCTAAAACTCGTACTCCGCGTGTGTAACAGTGTCTGAGCTGTAGCCTTGAGAAAGTTTAAAGTGTAAAAGTCCACTTGGACAAAAGTCATGTGTATATGAAGATACTGTGAATGAGAGAAATGAATAGATGCATCTCTTTGAGCCAAAGTTTCTGATATTTTGCCAACGTTTCGACCGATTATCGGTCCTCTTCAGGGCTATATGAAATAATGGATTAGTGCTGCTGGATCTCTCTTAACAAAACTCTCGATATCTCAAAACTCTGTAAATTGCTCGTAGCTGTGCTTCTACTCACTGCGTACGTGCGACTGACTCTCGCGGCTCGCGGCTCACTCTCCTGCTATCACACACACACACGTACGTTGGCTCTGGCGGTCACGTGACTTGCCGCGGTAATTATGGTTTACATTTTCTTTTTCGCTCTATCCGCTTATTTACACTTTTTGTTCTTCGCCTACATGATCTCTTGGACAATGATCCTTATTATTTATTCTTATATCTATTTATTTCATTTTATCGCGTACAACATTCATAATTTCACTCATCGGCGTTATTCTCTCTCTCAGCTCTGGCGCAATTATTCTTGCATACGCGCATTTCTGTCGGTGTGGAGAAGCCCGTTGCCTCCACTCCGACCGCCAATATCGGCCTCGCATACGTCTGTGGGGCTCGGTAGCCTCCACTCTCTAGCGCTGTGTTTTATCCGCATCGTGCGGTCTCTCTCGCACCCATATGCTCTTCAGCACACGCCGTGCTGCGCGCGCTCACACACATACATGCGTACGCGCTCGCTACTACATACGCGGCTCAGCCGCTCGCTACAGTGCCATGCGCTGGTCTCGCTCGCCGTCGCCTCGTGGCTCCTCGAGGTGTCATGGCGGCGGTAGTGGCCCGTCGGCGCGTCTGCTGACTCGGCGCGCCGCGCGCGGCTGCGTGTGGTAGTCGGCGGCGCTCCCACTCCTCGTGCGCTCTCTCGCAGCTCGTCGGCCGTGACGTCACAGTGGCGACTTGGCATCGTGCTGCGGACTCTCGCGCGCTCTCCCTCTCTCCCTCTCTCCTACGGCGCGGCCCAGTGCCGGCGCCTGGCTGTGGCTCAGTTGTTCTCTCCTGTAAACACCCGTTGCGATTAGAGCATGTTTCTCCGCTCGGTTTCGGGTGTCTGCAGGAGAGTCACCCAGCTCTCACGACGGATTCTCTGTCGCACATTACACCTTAAATAATAAAAACTTCTAAATATAAAACTTTAACTTATTACGGCCCAGCCGCAAAGTACTCATTTGCGAAATTACTGAAAGTCCAACGCGACATTAAAAAATGCACGCACCAGTTGAAATTTTTTTTAGTGTGTCGTATGAAAGACCCCCCCCCCCCCGCCCCAAAAAAACCTTTTCAAGGTAAAAGGCTGGCAAGTATAAGGTCGTTTCTTCATGTAAAACTTGAAGATTAATTTTGCAACTCTTGATATCTCAATGTCACAAAAATTCTAAGTGTTTTCTCTATCTATACAGTTATTTCATTATATTAATCAAAGTTAATTTTTAAACTCTCGATATCCCTTATGTGGTGAAAATTCAGAGTGCTTATTCTAAAAGTCTATTTTCATTATGTAAATTAAAGTGAAACTATCAATAATAATGTAAATAATATTCTAGCAGGTTTATTGTGTACGTTTATTACTTTTCCCTTAGTAAAGGTTGATAAGAAATGGGATTATAATGCAATGATTAAAAAGGTATTTCTAATTAGTTCAACAAATAATTATGTTAATATATGTGTCTTCTTTTACCTCGTAAATGAGTGAATCACAGACACTGAAAGAACATGATGCTTATACATGAAGCTGAATAACTTGAAATTTTCATCTATCTACATCAATATGAATGCGTAAACATCTTTGCTTGAAGGATCTGTTGGACAGACTACCATTTCTTTAGTGTTTCTTCTCTATACCTTCGATTTTACATAAATTTCAATTTTAATATAGCAAAATAAAGTTATGATATCAATAAAGAAATTGGCAAGTTTTTGTTATAAGAAGCAATTGAGTTGATATAAATAAATAATTGTTTAAATCGGAGAAGGATTATAAATATATATGTATTCATCATTATAAACACTCGACCAAATTGTGACATGTGAAAAGGTGGATAGCCTGTGAAAAGATACTGTCGGTAGAATTGTGGGAATAACTGCGATTGCCGCCACGTCCTGCGCATTCCAGCTGACGTTTAATGACTGATCACTCTTACGCCGTATTTAGTGTGGGAGGTTAGGTCACCGTACTTTCGGTAAATAGAGCGTTCCGTGACCGGTCACAAACATGCGCAAAGCATAGCACTAATTCGATATTATTCAAATTCAATAGTATCCGAGTGTACATATAGGAATGATGTTCTTACATGACATTATCACATGAAAAATGTGCCCATAATATATTACAGGATTGTTTTACATTATGAAAACTTTTTCGATTATTTATGGAAGCAACGAGCGGATGTACAATCTACTCTACTTAGTAATTCAGTAAATTGCTATCCTTATTTCAAGAAAAATCTATGTCCAAGACGATCATTTGCAATTAAATATAAGATTTAATTCATACAAAAAATCGATCCCACATTTAAAAAAAACAGTAACAAATTCTAGCATGTAGAACGCAATTTTTTTTATGGAAAAACTTGCCGTCACGTCCTATAATAGATACCGATGGGTACTATCTTAAAATTGTGCATGGTTATCCAAAGTAATTTGTTGTTAACACAACACTGTTAGAAAATCTCGTATCGGATTTTTCATTCTACATGTATTTACTACTATTCTTAACCAATTTTTGAAGAATTCAAACTTCATCTTGTAATCATTGTAAACGCAATTTTTGGTTATTTGTATTTGTATGCATGTTTCACAAAAGTATGTTATTATTATCGAATGGTTACAAGATGTTCAATAAAAATAATTATTATTATGTATTACAAATTGATATAAAATAAATTTCTATGATTAAAGTTCGGAAATCAATCAAGCTAAAAAATATTAAATTAACATTTATGTTTATATTTTATTTTTATATCCTGTAACGTGGCAAATTGTTGTCACGTCACATCGGGTTCCGAGCTGCCGGAGTAGAGCGTCTCAAGGCCGAATGAATGGAATTTGAATGCATGTGGTAATGGCGTATGTTTTTTCTTCTGAGCAACAACGCGACGAGCGGAGAGATAGCGGCGAGAGGAGGAAAATACGGAGGACTTCTCCGACACTCATTCAAGGGCGAGAGGAGGAATGAGGGAAAGAGGATGTCTGTCTCCGGCGTTGCAACGGGTACCCAGACTCATCCAGGACGTTTAATCCGTTCATCACTGAAGAGTGGACGTAGGTGATGAACCGGCGGGGCTTCCTACGTGAGCGTCTGATGCGGCAGGACCAGCGTGATG
Source organism: Philotrypesis tridentata (assembly GCA_018906965.1). Classification (NCBI taxonomy): domain Eukaryota; kingdom Metazoa; phylum Arthropoda; class Insecta; order Hymenoptera; family Pteromalidae; genus Philotrypesis; species Philotrypesis tridentata. Next base: position 241,553 of record JACCIB010000076.1, on the reverse strand, counting down.
GCTGCCCTCCCATGGACGTCTGAAGTAAAACGGCGACTTCGGCGCTCTCGATAACAAGCGTATCCAGAACCAAAGGCCTAGGCAGACGGATATGCCGGGAGTTATCTTGTACTTCGTAATTTGCGCTTTACCTCGGTTGCGTGCGAATTATCTGTGTGTTTGCTGGCTACCTATTGTAACGAGCATTCAAATCTCGCGGCTACCTGCTCCAGCGCCGTTGATAATCGAAGCGGCTAGTGCGCATGCGTGGCGGTCGGCGATGCGTGAGGCGAACGAGCCTGTTGCGGCGCGAGAGCGCGGGCCGTCGGCCCAAGCGATCCGACCAATGGGAGCGCGCGCTGAGCGGCGGCAAGGGAGAGCGAGAGCGCGAGGCGAGCGACGAGTGCGCGAGCCGGCACTCTCCTGCCCCGGCCGCTCCAGCTCGGACAACTCTTCGCTTGCTCCCTGGGATTTCCATTGTGATTAGTGCTAACTTTTGCTTGTGCTACCTGGACCTGGAGGATCCTTTCGGCTTGGACGATAGGACGAGGATTAGGATAAAGGTCAGTGGGTTGATTTCGAAATTACAATCTAAGTTTCCCTCGCGGGCGTTGCGCAGTTCCACGCGCGACCTTTTCTACGCGGCGTTCTTTGTCCATCGTTATAACTGGCCCCACGTTGGGCGCCAGTTATAACGTGTGGATTTCTCGCGTCGGCCACACGCTATGTATCGGCCTTGCTCCCGGGGAATCTCTCCTGGTGATCCCGGTTGGCGCCAGACGCTGTCCCTCAGCGTCAGAGCCTCGCGGCTCCTTTGTGCGAGACTCGAGCAGGAGCAAGGCGGAATAGACTGGGTCGGGTACGCGGAGATGTCGTCGCGTAGAGTGGCTAGCTCAGCCCGACTCTTTCGGTAAGGAGAGAGGGTGGTTCGGTAATGACAGAAGTGCACCCGTCTAACAGAGAGCTCTCATTTATTGATAACACAAATTATTCAACAGATATAAAGTGAGCCGGTAGGTAGCACCTAACACAATTCTTTCACGTTAGTACACTTTACTCGCGTAACGTAGCCACAAACTTTGTTCGCCAATTCATTCCCGCTTTATATCCGCACGCTATAGAATCTAATGACTTTCCGCAAAGGTATCCGCGCACTTAAACAACTAATGGCAAGGTAGCCCCGAGTCAGACGGATGGACTCTCGCGCGTCTCAAGGCACAACATTCACACTCGTCACCGAGACGCACACTCTCGCTATGCCCGAAGCCAAAATCGTACATTTGCACTTGGTCTCACCACGACCGTTCACTCAAACTTATCCTATGATAACTCTCGGACACTCCTCGTCCGATCGCTACCGCGTAACCTACGTTAGGCCGAGAGCCTGCCCGCGTTCCAACGACTTACGGCACCTCTCGCTCCTCTAAACTACCGCGAACGTCGGACAAGTCCACCCTGTACTCGCCGACATAATTTTCCGCCGCACTCAAGATTCACTCGGACGAAACAGAACAGGTAGCCCCGAAGCTAACGTCGATATCACTCCCGATACACGAACAGGTAGCCCGAGGTAGCACGCACTCGCAGATATACACTCTTAATAATAAAATCTTAATTAAGACGAGACGACGTAGTTAACCGAGATAGCCGCGCTGGTGTTCGCGTTCACGATGGACAAAGAACGCCGCGTAGAAAAGGTCGCGCGTAGAACCTGCGCAAGCAGCGTTGCCTCCGCCGCCGCCGTCACAGCCAACAGTCCCCACGCGTAACGAACCGCCGCCGCCGTATCAACCGCCGACGACGGAAGAACTTCGTACCGCGATACGTCGATTACACTCTATAGAGCCTATAATATCGACACCGCGCACATCAAGTCCGATAGACAACGGGCAACGAAACTTAGAATTAATGCGTCCACAACCGTCAACCGGCACGATTCCGAGAAGTACGAGTACTCGACGATTATCTCTCCAACCACCTTCTATCCCGAATACACAAAATAGAACGCCTACGTTTAACACAGTAGAGTCAGGCTATCTTTCGAATGATACAGAAAATTTCTCACGTGTTCCTATGAATTTTCCGTTCGCACAAGAAAGGCTATCTCTATATAATGAACGCGACAGCACACAATTTTCAAATAACGACATTCGGTTATCTTCAAATTCAAATCGCGAGAACGCACAGGCAAACGATAACAACATGAGGTTACCTTCAAGCAATAATCAAGAGAATACCGTGGCAGAATTACCTATAAACCCGGAAAATAATAATTTCACAATGCGAAATAATCCGAGATCGTCAACCTTTACAGATCGTCGAGACACATTCGAGCAGCTACCTAATCGACATTTAAGCGCATCTACTCCGATGCCCGCTAGTCGTACACGCGGCACGGAACCAAGAGGCTACCTAAATTCTTACGAGAATCAATCAAATCGCGAAAATATCTTTCTCGCGAATATCCAAAATTTAGAAAATAACGAAAATCGCGATAACAATAACAGGCCGCGTGTACAATTTCGACCGGAAAATAACATCGTAGAAATTTTTCCGGATAATAACGCGAGGAACAACAACAGGCGAGAGCCGCCTCTCGACAGACACACATCAGATAGGCGCACACCGGCGCCATCACCTATGAACGCGTTCGACTTCGTACGAAAATGTAACATAAAATTTTCGGGACGACGCGACGAAGACAGCGAGGAGTTCCTCACGCGCTTAAAGGAAGGTCGTATAATCATGCACGTATCTGACGCAGATTTGTTCGGAATTATGCCATTCTTTTTACAAGGCGTAGCCTTACAATGGTTTAGATCAAACGCACAATATTGGCAAAATTTCGAACAATTTGAAAATGCGTGGCGCGCTCGCTTCTCTGACGCCGATTTCCAATACGCACTATTGGAAAATGCACGACGTCGCACGCAAGGGGAACGCGAATCTGTTGTCGATTACTTGACATATATTAAAGCAATGTTCGATCGAATGGTACCTCCATTAAGTCAAGATAGAGAAATCGATATCGCACTTCGAAACATGCTCCCTCGCTTACAAGTTCGAATCGATAGATATGACATATTTACCTTTCAAGATCTCGAAATCGCAGCAGTTCGAAAAGAAAAAAGTCTTATTATTGCGCGCTCTTACAAACCACCTCCGAGCGCGGAAGACTCCCTCTTACCAGATCTAGCCTATCGCGAGCACAAAATCGTACGCAACGTACGACAAAACCTGGCTAACTTACAAGTCGAAGACGACGAAAATCCGCAAAACGACGTGCACAATACTAACGAAAATGAAGCTACCTATTATGACGACGACGACCTTAATAACGTAGATTATCGTAAACGTAGTACAAGCAATTATCGCCCAACAAATGCACAATCGACGAATAAAAACACAATAAACAACACGAACGCGCGCACACCGACGCAAAACGCTTTATGCTACAATTGCGGAAAACACGGACATTTCGCACGTGAATGCGAAAGCCCGAAAAGAGTTGCCTGTTACAAATGCGGAAAAATTGGTGTAAGGTTACCTAATTGTCCCGATTGCAATCCACCAGGAATATATTGTCACAAATGTGGCTTAGTCGGCTATCTAATCGCCAATTGTCCCGAATGCTCGGGAAACGCGAAGTAAAGCCGCATTATGAGGTCGTTGCGACTTCGACTACCGATCAGGCCTCGGAAAATCTTATGTTACACGCTACCTCAGACAGTTCACACTTACAAGCTACCTCGGAAAATTTTACGTCACATGCTACCTCGGAAAATACGAATTCGCAATCTGCCTCGGAAAACTTGTATACACACGCTACCTCGGAAATTTCGAACTCACAAGCTCCCTCGGAAAACATACCTAAAGCTACCTTAAATTCCCTCGAAAACTTATTTTTCAATGATTTTATCTGCGATACATACAAAATTGAGAAAGAAAAGACAAAATACGTTGCAGAGCCTTCAGCTCAACCAACAAAAGACGAATTTTTAACGGAGTACATATTAACAAACGACGAAATATATAACATGCCAAACAATAATTCGAAATTATTATACGTATCAATAGATATAGCTGACAATAAATATTATGCGCTAGTGGACAGTGGCGCAAGCAAAACTTTCATCGGGTCAAAAATTCGCAATCTAGCAAAAAGACATAACTTTCAATGTAACACAAACGTCACCGGAAAAGTCACTACACCTTTAGGCTATACGGAGGATATACGAGAAATATTTAAAGTTCCGATTAAATTTAAAAATAGACTTCAAACAATTGAAGTTAGAGTATTAAACTGTTTAGATAAAGATTGCATCCTAGGCATAGATGCACTACAAATATTCGGACTTACAGTCGACTTTAACAATTTCACGTATATATTTAACTCAGAGCCACTCGTTAGACACACGTTTGAAAATAACTTTTCGGCTATCTCACAATCGCCAATTGAATGTTGCGGTCTAACCGAATTAACTAACACACAAGAAATTAAATTAAAACAATTTCTCGAAAAACAATTACCGGTTATCTCGGGTAAACTCGGAAAAACAAATTTAATCGAAGCTACGATCGACGTCAATAACCACCCGCCGATCAAACAAAGACCGTATCCGATTTCGGCAGCAATTGAAGCAATTCTTTTCGCAGAAGTCGATAAGATGCTTGACGAAGATATAATCGAGAGATCTAAGAGCGAATGGTCTTCGCCAGTACATATGGTACGAAAAGCGAATGGTTCACGCAGATTTTGCTTAGATCTGCGAAAAATTAATGCAATCATTAAAAAAGATGCATACCCACTACCTCTTATGACATCTATATTAGATAAATTACGAATAGCTCGTTACATCTCGACGATCGATCTAAGTCAAGCATTTCTTCAAATACCTCTAGCGAAAAATAGTAGAGAAATTATGGCGTTTGCAGTGCCAGGAAAAGGATTGTTTCACTTCAAAAGGTTACCTTACGGAATGGCGAACTCACCCTCGATTTTTCAGAGACTGATTGACTCTTTAATCGGTCCCGAATTGCAACCACATGTTTACTCCTATATCGATGACTTAATCATTGTTACCGAGCCATTTGACGAACACATAAAATGGCTTAAAATAGTTTTCGATAAACTGAAACATGCAAATTTATTCATAAATAAAGACAAAAGCAAATTTTGCCTATCAGAAGTCAAATATCTTGGTTACATTGTAAATAGAAGGGGGTTGCAAATCGACGAAGAGAAAGTAGCGCCAATCAAAAATTATCCCGCGCCGAAAACTTTGCGACAAGTACGTAGATTCATTGGAATGACGTCATGGTATAGACGATTCATTGAACATTTCGCGACGATCGTAGAACCTATCTCGCGACTACTCAAAGAAAAATATAAGTGGGAGTGGAAAGAAGCGCAACAGGCCGCTTTTGAAATAATAAAGAACAAATTAATGCACGCGCCCATATTAATGAGACCTGACTTTACACAAACTTTTGTTATACAAGTCGACGCGAGCACCGTTGGCCTGGGCAGCGTATTAACTCAAACGATTGACGGCGTCGAGAGAGTAATCGCATACGCGAGCCGAACAATTACCGACGCCGAGAAAAACTATTCAACTACCGAGTTGGAATGCCTAGGGGTCATTTGGGCGATCGAGAAATTCAGAGGTTACGTGGAGGGTACATACTTCCAAGTAATCACTGATCACAGCAGCTTGCAATGGCTGAAAACGCTCAAAAAGCCCGTCGGCAGACTCGCGCGCTGGTCAATGTATTTGACAGCCTATGACGTTGAGATAATACATCGAAAAGGTGCAATGCACCACGTTCCAGATGCTTTATCGCGCATGTTCGAGGACGCGTCGGAAGAGCTCAACTCTTTACGCGAGAGTAACGATGATTGGTACAACAAACGCATTAAAGAAGTTATTAATTATCCGAAAAAGTACCATAATTGGCATACCGCGAACGACGTATTATATCACAAAACCGAGCAAACAATAGTCGACTCAGTAAAAAGCGATAATTCAATTTGGAAACTAGTTGTGAGAGCAAACGATAGAGATCGCGTATTATACGACGCGCACGACAACGTTCAAAGCGGTCATCTCGGGATAGAAAAAACACACGCGCGTATCGCGGAGCAATACTTTTGGCCCGGCATGTATAGAGACATCGTTAAATACATAAAACACTGCGACATCTGCCAAAAAAGTAAGTCGGAACAATTCGCTCCACCGGGCTTATTAGGCCAACGAATTATCGAACATCCGTGGTGCGTAATTGCGGCAGATATCATGGGGCCGCTACCGCGAAGCAAAAAAGGCATGCGCTATCTCTTGGTAATTCAAGACCTATTCACGCGATGGATAGAAATTCAACCATTGAAAGACGCCAATGGCAGCTCGATCAAATCGGCAATTCATAATTTAGTCACAACGCGATGGGGCACACCGCGCGTTTTCATATCGGATAACGGTACCGAATTTACAAACAAATTACTGATTGGCTATCTAAAAGAAGCAAATATTACACATTCCACAACACCTCCTTATCACCCCCAAGCAAATCCTGTTGAGAGAGTTAATCGAGTGTTAAAATCTACGATATGCGCTTTCATAGATCAAGATCACCGGAATGGGACACCCATATATACGACTTCCGCTTTGCCTTAAATACTGCGAAGCATGCGTCAACGCAAGTAACACCCGCATTTCTTAATTTCGGCCGTGAACCGATGCCTATACACAGCCTGCGAAAGAAATGGAAAGCGCGGAGGAGATTGACGAAGGTAATATAGTCGAGTGGTCAGAACGATTGTATAGACTGCAAGCAATCAGAGACTGGATTGTAGAAAACTCTGAAAAATCGCATAATAGACAAGCCAAATATTATGATAATACGCACCGCGAAGTAACGTATAAAGTAGGCGACGCAGTCATAATGCGCAATAGGGTACTGTCGGATGCAACAAAAAATTTTGCAGCGAAGCTTGCAAAATCCTATAAAGGCCCCTATACAGTCACGAAAATAATCTCACCACTCGTATACGAACTTATCTCCGTAGATAATAAAATTATTGCGAAGGTGCATGTGTGTGACTTAAAGCCCTATAACTCTAAACATCCTATTCCATCCTAGGTGTTCCTGACAATCAAGGCTCTCTATTGTTTCGAGTATTATATTTTTGAGTAATTACCTCTAGTAAAACAATAGACCAACAGCTACCTTCTACGTGAGAAAGGCACTGGTTACCTTTTCATTGAAAGTAAGAAACAATTATGTCAAACGGTATTGAATATTAGTACGAAATAGAGTTCTCTAATTTGCTATATTATTTTCAAAGGCGCGAGGCTACCTTTTTCGCAATTATGGACCGCGCGCAGCAACAACCAGCATCAGCTGAAGAGGAAGAGCGTTTATTGCTCGCATCGTCGGACGATTCCGACATTGAGGTGTTGTCGCTGCCACCGTCTTCGCCGCCGCCGGCTCGCCGCGCAGCAGAGCCTGGGTCAGGCTCTCCCGTAGGGGAGGGGGAGTCTCAGGAGGACTTTGTTGTAGTCCCTCCTGAGGACATGCATCACTGCCCGACACCTCAACGTGCACGATCGCCCGACCTCGACGGACTCGAAGAAGGCGATCTCGATGTCGACATGGAGCCGGAGCCGGTGCTAGTACCGTCCGACAGCGAGGAGGAAATCGACAATAGCCCGTATGATAAGAAGGAGTTAAAAGAAATAAGAAAACTCATACGAGAACAGTCGCCGGATAGCCCGCTACTACCACTGTTGGGGCACGAGGAAACGTTCACCGACTTTCTGCTCGAAAACCCGGTGATGCTGTCGGTCTTCAAAGAGGTTAAGCAGAGATGGGAAGAGAAGATACGACAGAGACCATGTATCCTCCCAGGCCCGTCATGTTGCTTGGGAAAGTTGCGAAGGAAGACGCCACCGCCCATCACGTCGATGAAGATTTATGCGCTACACCCAGTAATCGATAAAACGGTACAGACTGACGTAACGTCGTGTCAGGCCACGGAATCGATTGCAGTGCAGACCACGAGTGCGACCATTGACACAGAGTCAAGGTCAGTGCAGACCATGGAGGCGACCAGCAGTACTCCCACAACAACAGAGGCCTCCACGCAGACCGAAGTCATGGGCAGTACGACATCCGCAGCAAACGGCCACCAGGCACAGCGGCCATTCATCTCCCCGCACGTGCGATTCACGGAGGAAGATTTCGTAAGCACCGAGGAGCATCGCGAGACCATCACGCCCGCACCACCACGAGCAGAGCGCAACGCGCGTCGTCAAGATCAGCGTCCGGTTCCATACGCCACTAGCTCATCCTATGAAGGCTGGATCGAGATCGAGGGCCGGTGGGTGAATGTACTCCCACGGCTTCCTGGCTGCTTTAATTGTGGTGACGACCATCACTATCGAGCGTGCGACCGCCGGCAAGGTATTTACTGCTATCGATGCGGAAGGAGAAACGTCACCTTGAGAGACTGCCCTCACTGCGCACAGACCTGGAGACAAGAGGGCCCATACATCCCGCGCCTCAGGACAAATGTGCCGCGCAATCAGCCACTACCACCACGCGAAGGGCTCGACAGTCTCCAACAGTTCACGCCGGAAAATCCGAGCTATCTGTATCCGACGAGGAGATAGGGCGGAGGGCTCACTACGAGGCTACCTTATTACGAATTTCTTTATTGCTCTTTTATTTAGTTTCTTTATTGATCTTTTTTATTCATTTTCCTTTATTAATCTTTCATTAATCTTTCTTATTAATCATTTTACTTAATCACCTTTTACTTAACTACACTTATTATCTCTTTACATCGTTTAATTAATTCCTGCGTTAAATTAATAATTTTCTGATATTTATATTGTTTACATAAGTTAGGAAAAAGTGCCATTATACCTTAAAACGATGTGATTGGCTCTCTATTAAGGAAAGGTTCCTATACACCTTCCGTGGTGGCTACCTTAGTTAAATCAGAACAACCAAAGTGCCTCTTAATCAGTTACCTTGTACTATAAAGATATTATATTTTTTATTTTAAAATTTTAATGAATAAACTCGACTATTTTCTTCAAGAGAGTGGGTTCCCTTTGATTAGTCTAAGTCCACGCAGTATAAGTTTTCCTTTTCCGACTTATGCTGCCCCTGGGGCCTTACATCCTGCCCCTCCTAAGTTAAGTAGTTTTAACTAGTTTATAAGTTAGTAATTAAGTCCCATAAACCCCAATCCTAAAGTAGAGTTAAGAGTGAATGAGAGAGAGCGAGTAGCAGCCGAGAAGCTGCACGCGTAGGCCGTGAGACGCCCCTACGCCCGCGAGGTGAGACGAGGTTGTTGGAACGACCCGCTGGCTCGTTCCTTTCCCCAGGAGGGGGGGAGTTGTAACGTGGCAAATTGTTGTCACGTCACATCGGGTTTCGAGCTGCCGGGGTAGAGCGTCTCAAGGCCGAATGAATGGAATTTGAATGCATGTGGTAATGGCGTATGTTTTTCTTCTGAGCAACAACGCGACGAGCGGAGAGATAGCGGCGAGAGGAGGAAAATACGGAGGACTTCTCCGACACTCATTCAAGGGCGAGAGGAGGAATGAGGGAAAGAGGATGTCTGTCTCCGGCGTTGCAACGGGTACCCAGACTCATCCAGGACGTTTAATCCGTTCATCACTGAAGAGTGGACGTAGGTGATGAACCGGCGGGGCTTCCTACGTGAGCGTCTGATGCGGCAGGACCAGCGTGATGGCTGCCCTCCCATGGACGTCTGAAGTAAAACGGCGACTTCGGCGCTCTCGATAACAAGCGTATCCAGAACCAAAGGCCTAGGCAGACGGATATGCCGGGAGTTATCTTGTACTTCGTAATTTGCGCTTTACCTCGGTTGCGTGCGAATTATCTGTGTTTGCTGGCTACCTATTGTAACGAGCATTCAAATCTCGCGGCTACCTGCTCCAGCGCCGTTGATAATCGAAGCGGCTAGTGCGCATGCGTGGCGGTCGGCGATGCGTGAGGCGAACGAGCCTGTTGCGGCGCGAGAGCGCGGGCCGTCGGCCCAAGCGATCCGACCAATGGGAGCGCGCGCTGAGCGGCGGCAAGGGAGAGCGAGAGCGCGAGGCGAGCGACGAGTGCGCGAGCCGGCACTCTCCTGCCCCGGCCGCTCCAGCTCGGACAACTCTTCGCTTGCTCCCTGGGATTCCCATTGTGATTAGTGCTAACTTTTGCTTGTGCTACCTGGACCTGGAGGATCCTTTCGGCTTGGACGATAGGACGAGGATTAGGACAAAGGTCAGTGGGTTGATTTCAAAATTACAATCTAAGTTTCCCTCGCGGGCGTTGCGCAGTTCCACGCGCGACCTTTTCTACGCGGCGTTCTTTGTCTATCGTGAACGCGAACACCAGCGCGGCTAACTCGGTTAACTACGTCGTCTCGTCTTGATTAAGGTTTTATTATTAAGAGTGTATATCTGCGAGTGCGTGCTACCTCGGGCTACCTGTTCGTGTATCGGGAGTGATATCGACGCTAGCTTCGGGGCTACCTGTTCTGTTTCGTCCGAGTGAATCTTGAGTGCGGCGGAAAATTACGTCGGCGAGTACAGGGTGGACTCGTCCGACGTTCGCGGTAGTTTAGAGGAGCGAGAGGTGCCGTAAGTCGTTGGAACGCGGGCAGGCTCTCGGCCTAACGTAGGTTACGCGGTAGCGATCGGACGAGGAGTGTCCGAGAGTTATCATAGGATAAGTTCGAGTGAACGGTCGTGGTGAGACCAAGTGCAAATGTAAGATTTTGCCTTCGGGCATAGCGAGAGTGTGCGTCGCGGCGACGAGTGTGAATGTTGTGCCTTGAGACGCGCGAGAGTCCATCCGTCTGACTCGGGGCTACCTTGCCATTAGTTGTTTAAGTGCGCGGATACCTTTGCGGAAAGTCATTAGATTATATAGCGTGCGGACATAAAGCGGGAAGGAATTGGCGAACAAAGTTTGTGGCTACGTTACGCGAGTAAAGTGTTCCAACGTGAAAGAATCGTATTAAGTGCTACCTACCGGCTCTCTTTATATCTGTCGAATAATTTGTGTTATCAATAAATGAGAGCTCTCTGTTAGACGGGTGTACTTCAGTCATTACCGAACCACCCTCTCTCCTTACCGAAAGAGTCGGGCTGGGCTAGCCACTCTACGCGACGACATCTCCGCGTACCCGACCCGCAGTCTATTCCGCCTTGCTCCTGCTCGAGTCTCGCACAAAGGAGCCGCGAGGCTCTGACGCTGAGGGACAGCGTCTGGCGCCAACCGGGATCACCAGGAGAGATTCCCCGGGAGCAAGGCCGATACATAGCGTGTGGCCGACGCGAGAAATCCACACGTTATAACTTATACTTGACAAGATGAATTTTTTAAAAGGTGTTTTTAGAGATTTCATAAGTTATTTAAAAATCTTCTACGTAACTTATTTTACATTCATATTCTTTTATAAACAACAAATAAATTTCGACTTTTATTTTGACGGCTAAATATCAGAACATTATAGGGGCATTGGTTGATTCAAGGGTTCCAATGCAAAGTACCCAAAATAGTACTTTCATTTTCTTTGATCACTGTGTATACCTATATATATATTATCTACCTATATCTACCTATACCTACATCTATGCTTCTGACAGAACATTAATACCAAATTCATAGCTTAGAAAATTACACAATATAAAATTTAAAAAGCTCTACATGAGCGTCAATTCAAACAAATTTTATGCTAAAAGGATAGATTTAGAAAATCAAGTAAATTGAATATCGCGTACCATTGCGCGTGAGGTGTCTCAGCACATCAACAGAAAATACATAACGTCCCACGATGGCTCATTTTTTATATGAATACATCTCTTGGGACGTTCTAGCGCTTGAAAAATATATGAAGGGGTCTGTCCCAAATTTCGGACCAGGAAAGGAGGGGAAGGAAGACAAAGTACTGTCCGTTTGAAGGGCGGCCCCCGCCACCGAGCTTCTTTTTATCAATTTACATTGTATTTTTATGTGCATTGATTAATATTAATAATCCGTATTGTTGTTGTAAAATTTAAATAAAAGTAGACCAGAAAAAATTGTTTCATTTGTTACATTTTATGATTCAATTCAGGTTCATTTACATTTACTGAGCTTTTATTAAGTCTTATAATTCATAAATATATATTTCGAAAAATTGTCAAAAAACAAAATTCATCAATTAAACGCTATTTTTATCGTTACCTACTACTATCAGAGTTAAAAAAGTAAAAATTTGATGATAGAGAATTTCAGTACTACAATATAAATGTACTGCATCAAATGTCAATCAAGGTATCAATTACATCCTAATTAATTTCAAGGGGCTATGGTAAGATTAACAGTCGAAAAACAAAATTTTTTTGGAAAGCTGTCAATGTCATTATTCATGCAATCATAATGGAACTTCTTTTATTTTAAAGTGTTCATTCAGGCCCTTAATTCAAGCTATTGAACTCATAAAAATACTGATTTTTCATTTCACGAATCTATTATTAATACGACATGTTTTTTACTGAAGTTTTTTTACGGCGTACACGGTTCTAAGCGTTTGGGTAAACGAAATTAATTTTTTAATATCTCACTTTACTCCTTAAAACCTTCACTACAAAATAAGTGGAGCACTGTTTTTATAATAATGACATTTTTTTTGTTCATTATTTTTAACAAGTTTATCTAATTTTTTTCAAATTCGTTTTAATTATTTAATAAAAAGTTACATAAACTTGTTTAAAAAAAATGAAACAAAAATTTTATTGAAACAGTGCTCCACTTATTTTGTAGTGAAGGTTTTAAGGAGTGAAGTGAGATATTAAAAATTTAATTTCGTTTACCCAAAAGCTTAGAAACGTGTACGCCGTGAAAAAACTTCAGTAAAAAACATGTATTAATAGATTCGTGAGATGAAAAATCAATATTTTTATGAGTTCCATAGCTTGAATTAAAGGCCTGAATGAACACTTTAAACTAAAAGAAGTTCCATTATGATTGCACGAATAATGACATTTTTACAGCTGTCCAAAAAAAAATTTTTTTCGACCGTTAGCCGTGTCATTACCCCTTAGGTTAGGTTAGGTCGAAGGGCTTGTGCGTCATCCCTTGGGGTGGCGCCCATCCGCACACTGGCCTTAGGCCCATTGCGATGCCCTGTGTTAAGAAGGTGGACCTAGTTCTTCTCAGAGAAACATTTCCAGTTTCTCGCAAATTTCGCTATCTTACCTACATCCACACCTGCTGCATCCTCCAGACCTTCTAGGAAACTTTGACCCAAGATCATGAGTCTTTTGTTTGCTAGGGCTGGACATCTGCAAAGCAGATGGGATATGGTTTCTTCTTTAGTACAGCACTCTCTGCAGAAGTTATCCGAAGTCTTTCCCCATCTTACGAGGTTGACTCCGGTAGCACAGTGGCCTGTGATTATCCCTGTGATCATGTTAACTGTCGCTTTTTTGTGTTTTAATAAAACCCCTGTTTTCTTTTCACTTCTCTCTGGCCACAGCGTTCTGGATGTGAAGCAATCTTCCTTTGCTTCCCATCTTTTGCTGTGTTCCCTTCTGATAGTTTCGTCTATGTAATTCTTTATAGTGTCGATCGTTGGCCATGTGTAGCTATCGGCTTGGGCTTTGTCTCTCTCCATTCCTAGCTTTGCCAGCTCGTCTGCCTTTAGGTTCCCTTTGACACCATGGTGTCCTGGTACCCAGCATAGTCTGACTTCGCCTCTACGAATCCATGACAGCGCCTCGCGACAGCTATACACCGTTTTTGACCTAATCGATTTCGACACTAGGGTTCTAATCGCGGTTTGGCTGTCTGAATAGATAGTCGCTCTTGTGGGCTTCCTATCTTCCAGCAGCCTTGCCGCTTTTTCTATTGCTAGAATCTCTGCTTGCAGAACACTGCATTTGTCTTTGAGTCTATATGCCTCTTGCACCTGCAGTTGTTCCGAGTAGATTCCTGCTACAGTTCCTATTTCTGTCTTTGACCCGTCTGTGAATACTGTGATCTCGTCTTCCCCTATTCTGGAGTCGACTTCCCAGTCTTCTTTTGTCGATATATCCGCGTGAATGTGTTCTTGAAAGTCAAGTTTAGGGACCATATAGTCCGTAGGCTGTTTTAGCTCGTCTCTCAGGTCCCTACTTAGCTTTCCCATTTCCATCATAATCGATGTATGTCCATAGTTATTCTGTTTCCACAAATTCGATTCTCTGAGTCTCAGAGCTCCTTTTGTGGCTAGTCCTCTTATGTGCAAATCTATCGGTTGCAGATTTAGCATTGCTTCTAGTGCTGCCTGCGGTGTGCTACTTACAGCTCCTGTGATACCTAGTGCTGCAAGCCTTTGTACCTTCGTCAGCATCTCCCTATCTACCTTTTTATTCGTGGCTTCCCACCAAACTAAGGCTCCGTAAGTTACTATGGGTCTTATTACAGTCGTATACATCCAGTGTATTATATATAAAAATACTATAGAATATCCCTATACATTCAGTTTTAACATTTATAATAATTAAAATAAACTAATCAAGATTTTATACTTTGAAAAGCGCACCCGGGTGCCATATAATCCATATGTAATAGTTTCAAGGTTATTTGACTTATATAAAAGTCAATAAACCATTAATTATAATCAATACATCCATGCTCATTAATCATTTTTATTTAGTTTCATTTAAAAATAAATTTTAAAAAATATTTTTGAAGACAGAGCAAATTAAGCTCTAGCAGAAGGAACTATCTTTCCATCTCTCTCTAATAAATGCATAAATGTACCAAAATTAGACTTGGAACAATTTAAAAAATTTTTAGGAAATATTGACGGTAATTTAAAAACAAAATAAAACACTTTCTCTAGCTATTCATAAGAATCCCTTTCGACGAACAGCCTGAGAGTCTACCTCCCAGGAGACGATAGGAAAAGTTATAAACTATTCATATACACTTAAACAACTTAGAAACTTTCATGCATGAGCGATGTATATTCTTGACACTTCACTAGCTTCTCACAATAGAAAATAATTTTTTCCTTATATAAACTGAATATTCTCTGAACCAAGAAAATAAAACACTTTTACTATCTATTCATAAGAATTCTTTTTGACGTACAGCCTCAGAGTCTATCTCCCAGGAGACGATAGGAAAAGTTAACATAAGCATTTCCACAATTGTAGAAACTTTCTTGCGTGGAGGATTGAATATAATCGTAACAATCAACCAACTTGTCACATCACAAGAAAATTATATAAACTGGAAATTCTGTATAAATTTTCTTTGATTCTTGGATGATGAAAATACAACACTTTCACTAGCTTCTCATCAGGATCCCTTTCGACGAATAGCCTGAGAGTCTACCTCCCAGGAGACGATGGAAAAAATTACACATCCACTTCAAGAATGTAGAAACTTGCTTGAAAGGTGAACCCAGGAGACGATAGAAAAAGTTACATATTCACTTCAACAACGTAAACTTTCTTGAAAGATGAATCATTAAATACTTTACACTTCACTAGCTTGTCACATCACAAGAAAATGCATCCTGATAGTTGTATGCCTTTCAATCCAATAAAACCTGAAAAATAAAAGAGAACATTTTAACAAAGAATCAGTTCACAAAATCTTTCATTATATTATGTAAGATTTATAAAAAAAGTAAAACTAAATACTTATCTAATTCTAGCCTATTAGTCATGTCTTAATTAATATCCGTATTGTTTTCAAAATAATAAATCACTTCACTAGTTATTTATTGTAACATCATAAAACATATCAAGTATATATATTCTTTAACACTACATGTATATTGTTTAAAAATAAAATCTTAAATTATTAAAATGTAAATACACTTAGTGTCTGCTTGTCTGCACACATAAACTGTATATGCAATACTACGTGTATAAGTATAATATATATACATGATGATATATATATATATTACGGAAGTACGTAGCTCTGACGTAACCGGAATTACATTAATTGTTCAGTTTTCTCTCGCGAAAAGAAATGAGGGGTCCGAACTTTCACTTCACAATAACTTTTGATACAGGCAATTTCACAATATATGATCCTGATGTGATTTTGTTAGTTTTTTCGCAAGCTTTCATTTAAGTGCTCATGTGTGAGAAACAAAGCTGTCGATGTCAAGAAAACTGAACGACAAATTTCCAACAGGGCCAATTCAACGTATATAGTGTCTGGCTAGCACCCGACGGCGGCGTACGTACTGACGTACCTTATACTTGCCATCGAGGCGCTACCGCGCCCCTTGATATGCAATCCCAGATAAATATGTAAGGTCGAACGCACATACCGGGGCCAGTTTGGAGAGCTAATTCTTCTCTTAAAAAACGCAGATCTTGCAGTTTTTCTGCATTAGCATCTGCGTCTTCATTAAATTCCATAGTTTGTCGCCTGTGCTCGTTATACTGCAACACTGAAAACAGTATTTTTCTTTTACATTTTGTAATTTTTTAATTTAATTTTTTAATTTAATTTTTTTTGCAATGAACCTCGTGCTAAATGAACACGACGAAGACCAGAAATGTAGGTTAAGTAGTCCTCTACAGTAAATCTGCAAGATATACAAAAGATTTCTTAGATTTTTTGAAACAATGTTTTATATATATTAAACTTTAGACTGCCGGGATTTCAAGGGGCTTATCGCTCTCGGAAAACTGGTATAAAATGTATCTTATATCATGAATTGATCATAGGAAAAGCATCAATGTATTGATTATCCGGCAATCTAGAAGTTAATAATTATTTCTTACCGTCCCAAAGTAAATTCTCTTTCAGCAGTCAATAATAATAAATCTGTGCTTTGCAGCTCTCGAGATCTATACGATGCTGGTTTTCGTCCAAGTTTTGCATTGATGTACTCTTTATTGACTCTTTCAGCAACACGTAGTAATTTTGCTGTGGTTATAAGTAATATTAAAAGTCATTCTTTAATAATATTAGAACATAAAACAAATAAATGCAATATATATATTTAAAAACATTTAAAAATATTAATTAATTAGTCTTACCCAGCATTTTATAGAGACTTTCTCTATATCCTATAAACCGTGTAGCGTGAAGATGACAATTTTCGCACATATTATTAGTTTTGATAGGCCTTTGGTATACTGAAACTATGTCAGCTAGAGGGAGCCAAAATGATCTCAAATATGTTGCAAATTCTTGCAGTTTTATAAATAAAGGTTGCTCAATATGATTTACTAAGGCATCTATAAGATTATTTATGTGATTTAAGCCCTCTTGCATTGTGTCCGCTGGCAAGTAAGCGAGTGCATACGATTTCTCTAATATGTAGTCAAATTCTAATGAAATATCTTGTTTATTCCATCTTTTTGACAAAGCCTAAAGGAGAAGAAAACTAGATCAGCAAAATGCGCTTTTATAGTATATAATGCAACGAGTACGGAAAGGAATTATTTAAGAAACTGCGATGAATATACCGTTTACATACTAGTTTCAAACAATAATTCTATAACTTAATAAAACTTGTATGAAATATAATTACCTGTTTATAATGAAAAAGGCAGCCGGATACTTTGGCATTCGAAAATTTCCTTTTTGAAGATGTAATCGGCCCTTTTTCAAAATCTCCAGTGACGCCTTCAACATTTTGCTTAAATGTTGGGATAAGTGCAAAGATTTTATCCCATACAGCCTCGTAAAAGGCTGTTGTTTTGGCACTGCCAATTACATATACTGCAGGAAATCCCTAGAATAAATTGATAATATCAGAATTTTTATTCGAATAAAATATTTATCAACTTAAAGATATGAATATTTACGAAATTCAATTTACGGAAATGTACCGTAAAAACTTGGACACTTGTTGGCTCTTTAGGTCTCATCTGTAATTTAATAATTATTGAGTAAATCAAAAATTAGTAGATGACAATGAATAATTCTTACATCGAAGGTTCCATCAGTCCAAAGATGTTTGGTTTGAGACAGCGGTTCGATCATACTGTCCAGCATAAAAATTAAACCAATGGAACCATCTGTTCCAACTGCAGAACCTTTATAGAAATTCTTCATCGGATGGTAATGCTCCAAAGTTTCCAACAATTCCTGAAGATTCCTTGGAATTGGCGGTATATTTTTTGCTCTAGCCGTTCGCATTTGAGACTTGAAATTATGGAATTGAATCTCAGGTACATTCAGGGTTTCAAAGAATTAATTCCTTCACGGATTTAATTCCATGTATAATTCACAATTCCTTTGAGGAATTATGAATTATTTGTCGTATAATTCATAATTCCTCAAAGGAATTGTGAATTATTTGTGGCATAATTCATAATTCCTCAATGGAATTGTGAATTATTTGTGGCATAATTCATGATTCCTCAAAGGAATTGTGAATTATTTGTTGCATAATTCATAATTCCTCAAAGGAATTGTGAATTATTTGTCGCATAATTCATAATTCCTCAAAGGAATTGTGAATTATTTGCGGCATAATTCATAATTCCTCAAAGGAATTGTGAATTATTTGTCGCATAATTCATAATTCCTCAAAGGAATTGTGAATTATTTGTCGCATAATTCCTGAAAGGAATTGTTCGCACAATTCATAATTCCTCAAAGGAGTTCGGAGTTATGAATTATTTGATCATTTTTTTGATTTGTATAATATATTCTCCTATATGAGGCAATCTACGCAGAGTCGGACACTTCCCTTCTCAAAAATGGAAACTGGGCAATTTTGAGGGCACACTCAAAATACATTTTTAAGAAGGGAAGTGTCCGACTCTGCGTAGATTGCCTCATATAGGAGAAAATATTATACAAATCAAAAAAATCATCAAATAATTCATAACTCCCAACTCCTTTGAGGAATTATGAATTGTGCGACTTATAATTCACAATTCCTTTGAGGAATTATGCCACAAATAATTTACAATTCCTTTGAGGAATTATGAATTATACGACAAATAATTCACAATTCGTTTGAGGAATTATGAATTATGCGACAAATAATTCACAATTCCTTTGAGGAATTATGAATTATGCGACAAATAATTCACAATTCGTTTGAGAAATTGTGAATTATGCGACAAATAATTCACAATTCCTTTGAGGAATTATGAATTATGCCACAAATAATTCACAATTCCTTTGAGGAATTATGAATTATGCCACAAATAATTCACAATTCCTTTGAGGAATTATGAATTATGCCACAAATAATTCACAATTCCTTTGAGGAATTATGAATTATGAATTGCGTAATTCAAATTTTTGGAACCCTGGGTACATTGAGCAATGCTGCATACCTATGTTTATTAGCAATGATAATAACCAGTAAATTAAATAACGCTAAGTTTATGTTTATTTTTATCTACTTTATTTATATACGACGAACTTGGATTCAATTAATACGACATGTTTTTTACTGAAGTTTTTTTACGGCGTACACGTTTCTAAGCGTTTGGGTAAACGAAATTAAGTTTTTAATATCTCATTTTACTCCTTAAAACCTTCACTACAAAATAAGTGGAGCACGGTTTTAATAAAATTTTTGTTTCATTTTTTCAAACAAGTTTGTGTAACTTTATTAAATAATTAAAACGAATTTGAAAAAAATTAGATAAACTTGTTAAAAAAACTGAAAAAAAATGCAGGTTTAAAGAAGTAAAATGAGATGTTAACAATTTAATTTCGTTGACCCAAACGCTTAGAACCGTAGACGCTGTAAAAAACTTTGTGAGATGGATTTGTGAGATGAAAAATCCAATAGCTTAAATTGAAGGCCTGAACGCAGTCTTTTAAATAAAAGCAGTTTCATTATGACTGCATAAATAATGACATTTTTACAGCTTTCAAAAAAAAATTTTTTTTCTACCGTTAACCCTGTCACAACCCCTTAAAATCCTTCTAACTTTTGATGCAAGTATCAAATTAAAGGTCTTTTCTTTTCGCTTAATATGAGCTATATATATATGCTTTTAAAAGGATTATTTTTTGAAAGCATATATATAACACATTATGTAATAAATTTAAACTTATACTATTCAGCATAAAAGTAGAAGAAAAGAGCTTTAATTTAAGCTATTAAACTGAAAACGCATGATTGGAGCAAAAGTTAATATCATTTGAAGAAAGAGAAAAATTTCTGAATTTTTCAAAATCCAGTGATTTTATGAAAAAAAGCGAAATTTGCCTTTTTTAAAATCCTCCTAATTTCCGATCTCCTAAACCGTCCGTTTTCTGAGTTTAATAGCTTAAATTAAAGCTCTAGTTTTTTCTAGTGTATCTGCATTTTAAAGTTCGCATGCGATAGGTGGTATATATTATATATGCTTCTTAAATTCAGTAAAAAACGACCAACTTGATGATACATATATATATATATACATATATATATATATATCTTCCCTATACTATATAGATGATTCAAAAATCGATGGGCCGTCCCCCCCATATGCCCCCCCCCCCAATTTTGGTATCTATCGTGTCACTTTTACGTTATTTTTGAAGGTGTCCCCCCCCCCCCCACTCTAGTGAATTCGTCCCCCCACTCCAGTGAATTCGGCCCCCCCTAATATTACTAATTTTTCAACCCTGTATAAATTTTCACTCTATAATTTTTCGTTGTTCATGACAACGAAATAAATGAACAAATATTGTCAGACGGTTATTGAAAGAGGTTAGCGAAGTTGAAAAAACGTGGAAAATGCAGCAGCGAATAATACCTCAGGAAGAATTGGAGGAAATGGAGTGGGTGGTCGAGGAGGAGAGTGACGTGAGCGAGGAGGAAGAGATGGGGACAGAGGAAAAAGACGAGGAAGAGGCAGAAGTGGAAGAAGATGAGGAAGAAGAAGAGGAGAAAGTTAGTTTTTACTTTTTAGCATTCGTCTAGGGAGAGAGGGAAAGAGAGAGAGAGAGAGAGAGAGAGAGACAGAGAGAGAAAGAGAGAGAGAGAAATGTTTGTATTTTATCGGTGCGTGTTCTTCTTGCGTAACTGAGTACAATATATGTGCGCGCGCGTGTGTGTTTCTGTGGTCGTTGTGCAACTGTAATACACGCATATGCGAGGCTCGATTGTAATGTAACCGAATGCAGGCCAGTGGGTGTGATAAGGAACGTCAAAATTCGTGCGTGGGTTTTATGCAAGGCGCGAGCACGCGTTTTAATTGAATCGTGCGTCGTGTGCAACGACAAAATTCTAATTATTCATAAATTTCAGTTGTTACCTGGTGAAATGATAATTCATTGTCATGATGAGAAGTGGGATGAGCCGGAGTGCCATATTATTTGTATAATATGTGGTCGAAAACTTGAGGCGCAGCCTAGAATTTATCATGGTTTGTATTTTTTGTAAAATTCGTAAAATCTAAAATTTATATATTTTTTATTAATAATTGTATATTTCATTTACAGTTTTTGGCGGCGTAATTGCTAATGGTACTCTGCTATGAAGAAGCAGCCAGAGAAAATATGTATTATTGTTTTTATAATGATAAATACATTTTCTGAAACGCGATGCGTGCGTGTGTGTGTGTGCGTGTATTTTTTTCATATAGTTACACATGCCATTCTGTGTCTTCTCGCTCTCCTCTGCATTTATAATTTTGCACATAACATCCGTCGCTTATTCTAAGAACCAAGAAGAAAATTATTAATCTTAAAAAAGTTACTGTAATTCCCAAAATTATGAAAAATTGTGAAATGCGGAATTAGAAATTACCGTTAATTAAATATAGTATGTTAAAAAATAGAACATAATCAAATTGTTACAAAATCTTATCTAAAAAATTTCGGTATGATTATTTGAATGAAAAACCGCCTTGGAAAATTTTTGTTCTAACAGCAACATGCACACTTACCTTTAGCAGTAAATTTGTAGAAAAGATGAGACATGCATAAAAAATCCTGGTCCGTGATAAGTAGGAAGGTGTTGAAAGTGAGAGAGCGTAAACGTCTCTTTCTTTCTCTCCCTCTCTGTCTCCCTATTTCTGCTCACACACAAAGTCATACACTGTTCTATTATCTATATTATCCTAGTATCACTGTCTCGAAAGAAACTACAAAACTTGCGATAAAGCAAGAAGTTTTTGAGAGCGCGTAAACGTCTTTCTCTGGCTCACACTGTCACAAACTTCATTCGCGGAAATACACTTCGCAGATGATGCAGCGGAACTGCGTCTGTCTCGAAGGCTCCTCGGCGACTACGCGGCGAAAGTGGATGGAAAAGTATCTTCGCAGAGGATGCAGCGGAACATGTGTCTCTTTTGAATGCTCATTGATAACTACACGGCAATAGTGGCCAGTAGCATTGCTTAGGTCTCTCAACTGGGATTTTTCGTCACAAAAGTACGGGACGTTCCTATGCGATTTTCTCGAGTCCATCGGTAAAATGTGGGCACCGCAAGGAACGTGGCTGTTGTCAAGAAGAAATCGTCATAAAATCACGGGGATGTTCCTATGAAATTTTCTCGTGCCCATCGGTAAAAGGTGGGTACTGCAAGGAACGTGGCTGTCGCCAAGAAAAAATCGCCATAAAAGCACAGGGATATTTCTACACGAGTATCCGTTCTCGAGTCCACCGGTTAAAGGTGAGTACATTTTTTGTATCGGTAGATATTTCCGCGCTCAGTACACAGACCTTGCACACGTGTGGTTCGATCTTTCCGCTCTTCGAGTTTTTCACTCTTCTGCGACGGACTTGAGAGAACGTACAGATATTTCCCGGACAATCGGCAGCTTTAACAAAGATCTCGGCTTATGAATGTAACAAAAATTTCCCCCTTTATGAAATATACTCACTTTTGGGATTGTTTGTGCATTGGCATGGCCACCTACATCAGGTAGCAATCATCCGTATAGATAGTGATATTTTCTCAAGTACAGCATTTTGTTGATAAAATATTTCATTTAATCTCAAAGCCTCTATGTTTTTGATGTGGTAGCAGAGGGGTAGCAACGAGCAAAGTTTATTTCTACTGTAATGTCAGAGATGACTAGAGAGATTGCCAGAGCCCGGGGTTTTCGTGCGACAAAATTTGAACGGACTGCTCCGAGCGAGTTCAGTTCTACATATGTTGCAAAAGGTAAAAGGGCACGGACTGGAGTAAGCGTTATAAAAACCGCTACAAAAAAATTCCCGAGTTTTAAGCCGATATTTCTCAAGCCTCGGTGTAGTTTTCCCTTTCCTGAGGCCCAAGCGCTAATCCCCTTAATGACGGTCACCTTCGAGGCAAGCGAAATTGAAACTTTTTAAAAATGCAAATTTACGAAAATCACATTTTTTTGTGAATTCAAAAATTTTGCAACAATTAAAACAAAGTTCGAATTACGAAAATCGGATAATTTTAAGTTTTATATCTCGTAATTCTTGTATTTTATCTTGTAACCTTCCTTTAAAGATATAAAACTTAAAATTATCCGATTTTCGTAATTCGAACTTTGTTTTAATTGTTGCAAAATTTTTGAATTCACAAAAAAATGTGATTTTCGTAAATTTGCATTTTTAAAAAGTTTCAATTTCGCTTGCGTCGAAGCTGACCGTCATTAAGGGGATTAACGCTCGGGCCTCAGTCGAGGCGATGGTCAGGTATGTGATTGGAGGCTCGGTGCGCATAGAGAAGGGAAAACTGCACCGAGGCTCGAGAATATCGGCTCGAAACTCGGGACTTTTCTTGTAGTGGTTTTTTGATGTGAAACATCTATTGGGACAGGGGGTAAAGTGAGCGAAGGCAAGAAAATTTTGGTCACCATCTGTTTTCGTCTGAGAACTAACGCTCAGCGCAGATATAGATATACATAGGATACAGGTGTTCTCCCTCTCCACATTTTCCCGATGCTCTGAGCTGAAGACTGTATACATATAGATGCGTAGGCATAGCATACTCAACGCAGAGGTATACCAAACTATACATATAGATATACGGAGCCTAGCTAGTATGTACTGGAGACTGTATACATATAGATATACGCAGGCATAGCTAGCCTGGAGAGGGGATGCATGCAGTTGCACATGAGTGCCAGTGAGAAACATAGGAAAATGCATAAGTGCAACAGAGACAGACTTTCTCTCCTTTATATTTCTCTCGTCCTCTACTCTGTTCGACAGCGAACCATCCAGATTCGGTCGACGAAAAAAAAAGTACCGCAGTGGTGTGTACCAACAGAGAGTGTGTGGCACGCACACACGACAGATGTGAATAACATATATATATATATGCTTAATATAGCGTTCATATGCGTGGAAGTTGCTTCGCTTGATAAAGTAGATACGAGATTAATATATCCACCAATCCACAAATCCGTTGATTTGTGTATTTTTTACATTCGTGTATTTTATCAGCTGATTTGTGTATTGGTAATGGTATAGATTGAGGCATGGATGTAAGAAAATAATTATGAAAGAATATATGGTCGCTTCCAACGAAGATTAACACTGTTCGAAAAGGCCAATTTTCAACGGTTGGAGTGTTATAATAAATTGAAGCTACTGCAACGTAAGCTAAATTTTATTGCGGATGAAAGTATAAATTTATCTAAGTTTAGATAAGTTTATATTATTCGCAGACGTTCAATGGTTAGAGTATTACAATAAATTGAAGCTACTGCAACGTATGGTAAATTTTGCATGTAGATGAAAGTAGAAATTTATTATTTGCAAGTATCAAGTTAGCATTGATTTTAGGCGTACATTGAAGTTGTTAATCTTTATTGGAAGCGACGATATGATTTTACAATATTTTTTACCCATTAAATAAAGCCGCGTTTGTTTACGCGTAACGTTATGAGCTATATCCAAAAGCGAACTTTGCGAACGACACCGTGCACATAATTAACGTTTCTGTAAAATTTGCACCATTTACTCATCGACTGTTAGTGCATCTCTTGGGTCCGCGAAAACCGCGATAAATACACTCTGCCCCACACCTATAAACAAAAACATACTAAAAGAAAGAAAAGCAGCAAACACCTTACAGCTTCTTAATTGTGATGTATATCTATATACATACTATCTACAATGTACATCTTTATATATGTGTATATGTAGTTAATAGTTAATCTGTATATATAGTTATAGATAATATAAGTTCACTCGCAAAGTATACATATACATATTATATATAGAGGCAAAGGGAGTAGACACACACACACGCTAGCCCGCACTCTCGCATACACATACTTATATTTTCATACGGAAAGCCCTAAACGCTGTACAAGCTACACGTAGTACACAGTGTACTGTATACTGCGTTAAGGGCCTGCGAGTGGGGGGCGAGAAGTCCCCATCTACACACACAGTATACAAGAAGCTACGTCTCGCTGTAAACAGAGATGAAGACAGTTGTATAGAGACTATCGGTAGTGGGGATCGCGTGCCCCTCGCTCTCACACCAAATTCTGGGTTTCACCTTCCCCTCCGAATTTTCATGCAGACCCCCCATACCAACTCAAACTCTAGAACGTCCGTAAAGATGTTATTCACATCAAAAATGGTCAGGTCCATCGACAGTCTGTGCAAAAAAAGGGTCGGACAGAGAGTTGGGAAGGAAAGAAAATTGAGGGAGGGAAAGTCTGTCTCTGTCGTACTTGTGCGTTTTCCTATGCTTCTCTCTCGCATACACGGGTTTTCTTATGTCCCGTTTCCTCGTAGAACTTGGTGTATGTGTGTGTGTGTGTATCTTACTATATTATATAGTTGTTTTGAGCCGCGCTGGAATTTAGCCCCCCCTCGCCCGCCCTCACGAGCCCCCTCAGCTCCCCCTCAGCCCCCCCTCAAAAGAACCAAGAAATGTTTCAAAAGTTTGGTTATTTTTATGCGTTTTGCCCCCCCCCCCCTCGCCCCCCCCCCCTCACCATCCCTCAGCGCCCCCTCAGGAGAAGGTGCTAGGTAGATGATCAGCTTCATGGGTCGAGAGTGTGAAGGGTGGTGGTTAATAACTGTAGTAATAAGTGGACGGTGTAGGTATAGGTTGTGTAATGGTCGCGATTGAAGTCATAAGTGAAAGGTTTGGTTGTGAAAGTTATGGTTAGTATCATAAGCGGAATGTGTAGATTGTAATTGAAGTAGGAAGACATGATCAGAGATAGTGATAAGCGTAATCTGAACGTCATAGATGTAAAAGATTGGTAGAGATTATGTGTGGAGGGTGGAGATCACGATTGTATTCTTAAGTGGACGTTGTAAGGATAGTTGGAGAAGAATGAGATGATTGAATGCAATCGATGGATGGTGGAGATTCTCAGTATAAGGTAGATTGCAGAGCTAGAAATGGCAGGTATTGAGTGGAGGCCATGGGTATACGTGATTGGTGAATGTTAGGTCATAATTAGTGGTATTAGTGGGGCACTGGCGATCATGATTAAAAGCGATATGTGGAGGGTGGAAGTGTTGGTGAAGGGAAACGGTAGACTTTATGAGTATAGATGAAAAGTGTAGGATAACAGGTTGATGGGAAGTTCATGGCTAGATGTGATAGATGGAGGCTGAAAATCATGGGAGATAGGTGAAGGTCAGAAGTCATGGGTGACGCTGGATTGCAGGTAACAGATGGATAGTGAAGGTGCTAATTAGTCGGTACGCTTCATGGGTCGACATTATAGGTGGTGCGGTTTGAGGTTACGAGTAAAGATGCTAGGTGATGCGTGGAATTCAGGTGTGGAGGTGATAGGTGTAGGCAGAAAGTGTTAACGTGTGTTCAGATTATGCGTAAAAGGTGGTGGTGATTGAAGTCATAAGTGATAAGTATAAGTGATAGGGAGAGAATGAGGATATAATTGCAGGTATAAGTGGACGGTGTAGGAAAAAGGTAAATTATGAAAGTTATGGTTAGTATCATAAGTGGAATGTAAAGATTATAATTGGAGTCGGAAGACATGATCAGAGATAGTGATAAGTGTAATCAGAAAGTCATAGATGTAGGAGATAGGTAGAGATTATATGTAGAGGGTGGACATCGCGATTGAATTTATAAATGGACATTGTAGGGATAGCTGCAGAAGAAGGACATGATTGAATGCAATAGATGGATGATAGAGGTGCTCGGTATAAGGTAGATTTCGGAGCTAGAAATGGCAGGTGTTGAGTAGAGGCCATGTAGGATAATAAGTTGTTCGGAAGTTTATATCTAGATGTGATAGATGGAGGCTGAAAATCATAGGTGATAGGTGGAGGTCAGAAGTCATGATTGGAGTCATAAGTCGGAGAGGGAAGTGACGCGCGGAGTAGGAGAACTGGTTTGCTAGTAACAGATGGACAGTGGAGGTGCTAATTAGTCGGTACGCTTCATGGGTCGACATTATAGGTGGTGCGGTTTGAGGTTACGAGAAAAGATGCTAGGTGGTATGTGTAGACAGAAAGTGTGAACATATTTGCAGATTATGCGTAAAAGGTGGTGGTTATGACTGCAGCACTGGAATGTGCGTGGTTCACGTAGATAGTGTAGGAGATAGGTGGAGTGTGGAAGTCACGATTGAAGTTATAAGTGGAAGGTATAAGTGATAAGTAGAAAACGAGGTCATAATTGCAGGGAGTAGGTGTTCGATAGAAGCTACGAGTGAATGTGGTAAGTGGTGGTGAAAGTTGTGGGTGATAGTTGTAAGTGGTAGGTCAATTAGCTAGAAGTACGGTGGACTTTATGGGGCGAGATAGAAAGTGGAGGTAACAGGAGAATAAAAATGTCATAGGTCGAGGTATAGGTAAAGATTAAAATATTCAGGGTCAAGGTTGTAGATGATCGGTAGTGGATAGAAATGAACGGTGAAGGTGACAGGTAGTTGGTAGACTTCATGGTTGGAAATGATCGTTAACAGGTGGTTTAGAGCTGGAAATGACAGGTGTTTAGGCGAAGCTATGGGTGTAAGTAATTGGTCAATCTTAAGAGTCATGATTAGACGTAATAGTGGGAGGCTAGAGGTCGTGATTGGAGGCGATAGATGGAAGGTGGAAATGATAGGTGAAGAGTCAAGAAAATAAGGTGGGTGTAATAAGTGGAGCGTTACGTAATAAATTGGGGTGATTGGTGGAGAACATACGCAGAGAATAATAATTTTAGTTGAAAGTCATAGGTAAAGGATAGATTTAATGATTTAATCGGCCTCATAGGTCGAGATTATAAGTGATGTGAACGAGGTGCTAATAGCTGAGAGATGGTGGAGTTTATGGGTAGATGTAGGTGGATGAAAAGGACATGGATCAAGGTGATAGGTAAAGGTTTGAAGTCTTGAGTAGAGCTGATATATAGGGGTTGTGTGTGGACGCTGGAGGAAAAAACTAGAGTCGAAGTGTCGAGGATGTAGATGATCGGTGGTAGATAAAGGTTGAATTGTGAAGATGACAGGTAGTTAATAGACTTCATGGTTAGAGATCATCGTAGAGAAGATAGGGAGAGGTGGCAGATGGAGGGTGGAGCTGATTGGTGAACCATTTTTATAATGACATTTTTCCGTATCATTTATATACCATGAATTTTATGACAGTAGGCAAATTTTAAGAATTATTATTGTTCTAACAGTCAATAAAATATGCATATATTTAAAAATTGAGATTTGAAAATAAATATAACAACTGAAATAATGGGGGTTGGCGAGCGGAGCGAGCAGGGGGGTACCCCCTAGTATATATATATATATATATATATGTGTGTGTGTGTGTGTGTGTGCGTGTGTGTGCGTGTGTGTGTGTGTGCGTGTGTGCGTGCATGCATGCGTGCGTGCATGCGTGCATGCGTGCGTGCGTGTCTTTCCTGGTCCGATATTCACATAAAAAATGAGCCATCCTGGGATGTCATGTATTTTCTGTTGAAGAGCTGAGGTAATGGTAGGCGATATCAAATTTACTTGATTTTCTAAATAATTCCCTTTAGCACACAATTCTTCTGAATTGACGCCCATGTAGAGCTTTTAAATTTTATATTGTGTAATTTTCTATGCTATGAATTTGATATTAATGTTCTGTCAGGAGCATAGATGTAGGTATAGGTAGATATAGGTAGATAATATATATAGGTATACACAGTGATCAAAGAAAATGAGAGTACTTTTGTGGGTACTTTGCATTCGAACCTTTGAATCAATATCATGCCCCTATAATGCTCTGATATTTAGCTGTCAAAAGATAAGTCGACATTTATTTGTTGTTTATAATAGAATATTACTGTAAAATATGTTACGTAGAAGATTTTTAAATAACATGAAATCTCTAAAAAAAACCTTTTAAAAGGTTCATATTGTCAAGTATAAGTTTATGCATAAATTTATTAATTCTTTTAAAAAAAATTGTGAAATCATGAAGTCACTGAGAAAAAAAATGTTTTATAATAGATAGTATATTTTTATTCTAAATAGAATAATGATGTACGGATAAATGTCTGAAGAGGCGAATAATATACTTTTCGGTTCAGCTAGCGCCATCTACATATTTTATACAAAAAGGTATTATTTCGTGCTCAATTATTTTGCACACTCAATGCTGGTGCAAAATAATTGTTTGTAAAAATTATGCGTGCATAAAATTCGGGAAAGTGTAGAATAAATTTTTCCAAAAATATTGATGTGCACAACTTTTGTACTCATTAAAACCAGTTCAGTGTGAAATTGTATTGCGTACAAAAAATTTGTACACAAGCACATTTGTGTAAGATTTAAAAAATTTTTTATCTTACGTGTAGAATGAAATTGTGCATGCATTTTTCATTAATTATTAAAAAATATTGTGTACATTTAAAAATATTATGTGCATAATATTAATACTTGATTATTTGTATATAATAAATTGCGTGCACAATAATTATGTGTATAAACTCAAACTAGCCTTTATATGTCCGCACATTGCATTGTCAAACCAAATCTCCGCGTATAATAAGCTATACAGCAAACTTACATCCTCGCGGTATCACAGCACAGTGGTCCAATCGTCCCGCTCTCTGCGTAGTCGCTGCACCCGCAATCCACATCCTATGTCTTCGTGATGACGGATGTTCAGCGCGATCCTCGTGTTCACCCGGAATTTCCAGGTCTCTTCAATTCAAAAGTGAGCATTTGCCTCAAGAAAATTCAAGATAATTAATATATGGCTTGCCAAAGAGTATCCGATTGGCTACCATGACACGCGCCTACACAAATTTTCTTTTCTCACATACGCCTC
The DNA here is from genome assembly GCA_018906965.1 of Philotrypesis tridentata. Classification (NCBI taxonomy): domain Eukaryota; kingdom Metazoa; phylum Arthropoda; class Insecta; order Hymenoptera; family Pteromalidae; genus Philotrypesis; species Philotrypesis tridentata. Next base: position 211,411 of record JACCIB010000076.1, on the reverse strand, counting down.
GTTTACTACTGCTTCGTGGTCTTTCGACCGTTACTACTCTGCTGAGACATTATTTACGATGCCGGCCATAAAACATAAACTGCCCGACTATTGCTTCCCGAGAGAAATAAAGGCACTACCTCCAAACGTTTTCGGGCACCCGACCATCCGATAATCCCTGATATAAAAACGACTTGTTGCGGGTATTGCCAGCGCTACTACGGATATGAACACGTGGGCACATCATGCTAACCGCCAGAACACTTCTATTCCGAGAGGTACGAACAGACCGCGCCGTTCTCGGCTTCTCGGCGACCCAACGCACCCCACCATAAAACAGGACAGCGCACTGCGCGAGTGCGGTTGACTATACTAACTTCAGGCCTAAAACATCTGGCCGCTTGATGCTGCTGTATCACGCGCATTCTGCCCCCCCCCCCCCGTCAAAGCGATTTCTCGACCGTATTCGCGCGCCTGACAACGGCGCGAACTAGGAAAGCAATCGTTAACTTACACCGCACTCGTATTGCCTCCCTCGTTACAACAGTTTCAATAGAAATAATAAATGAATACTCATCTTTATTTTTCCTCGTAATGATCGACACTACTTCGCCGATATATATTACTCCGCCGTGCTGTTTTCCGCATCCAAAATAATGTTCGCCATGTCCTGAACGATGTTTGTCGCAATGATAGTGGGCCGCAACTTTCGGTGATCTTCTGATTATTTACTAGTGCGTAGATATCTTGGGTCTTCAATTTTCTTCAGTAACTCGATATCACTCACATGGTAATTAACTTGTAATCTGTCGTAATATATGTAAGGAATGCACCGCCGCTGACCTCCCCACATGTGTTCGTGTCTCCTCACCCGGGGCACCATTGTTAAGGGTGGGGAGGGGTTAGCGGCACAAAATTATAAAACTTCGATTGCTTCTGTTCACTGTCTTTTTATTTATTTATAATCTCGCTTTCTTGTGACGCATTTGGTTATGCTCAAGCGCACTTCGATTCTTCTCGCCCGCTTGTTTCACGCATTTATGCACTATAGATGCTCGCCACCATTCGATGCTCTCGCTTCAGAGTTTCAGTCTCGACTGACTGAACTCTCTCCGCTCTTCTTCTCGAAAACGCGCCTTTTTTCTGGCTTTATAAAAACTTTTTAATGCACAATGCGTTTCGGTAGAGCCGGTGCTACCAGAGCTATACGCTGTTTTATTCCGTAGCACCCGTTCTTACCGCGATTGTACCCGGAACGCCTCTGTAGTGCCAGAACACGCCCGCGTACTCGTCTATTATTTCGCGAATTAGATTTACCTCCTCCCCGTTGCGAGCGCTTAAATCCGCGAGACTCAGAATTGTTTCTACGCGCTCGCGTTTCTCTGCGCTATACGCTTGTAAGCATTCATTGAGAGCTATTACTTCTCGATGTTCTTCGGCATATTCGTTCGCATTATACATGCGGCACAAGCGTGCCGAAGATTCTGTTACTTTTTCGGCCGAGCCGTCCCCGTCGGTTCGGCTGAGAGTATTATTAATTGTTTCGCATTCGTGCAATTGAACGAGGGGGCTTGTTATTTTGACCTCCTCGTCGCTAGTGTTAATGCATTCCGCGTAGATTCGATTGTTTTTCGAGGTCTCCGCGACGAAATTTCCGAAAAGTAGGCTAGGGTGCAGGTCCTGTAGAGGGACCCAGCCTGTTTTCACGCCGTTGTCACGTACGCGGGCGCTTATTATCATTTTTACTTTAGGCGGGACGGAAATTCTCTCGTCATTTAAGAACGCGAACTCCTTATTCTTGAGAATCAAGCATGTATTCGCCGCATCTAAGCAGCCGCCATTATTCTCTATTTAATCCCACCCAATGATTCTCGAGTTTTCTATTGGAAAATCGTCTGCCCCGACTTGCAATGCGCACTGTAGTCCCTCGAGTTCTATTTTTACTTCACCGAGGGATTGCTCAATGCCCGCCGTAACGCCAGAGATTCTCGTTATGTTATTCTTATCAAACACGAAATTTTCTCCTAGAAGCCCGAATTTGACAATTGAGACATCCGCCCCCGAACCTACGTAAAATATGCCTTCTTCGTTTACGAGGTGGCCACTTTTCATTTTTACGATGGGCGGCTGACTCCCTGTTTTCAGGAATTTGATGTTAGCGTTTTTGAATGTTTGTTTTGTTATTGTTTTGTTATCTAGACGCCCGTTGCTCGGGGATTGTGGCGAGTGTTCGTCTAGTTTAAGTTCTCGGACTTGTTGTTTTCGTCCGATTTCGGTGCGGCAGTTTCGTTGTTAGTGTTGTTGTTGCTATTATTATTATTGTTGTTAGCATAGTGGTTATTATTGTCGCCCGAATTTCCGTTGTTATTATTTTTGTTATTATTTTTGTTATTCTTACCTCTGTATTTATTTTTATTGTTATAATTATTATTGTTGTTAGTATTCCCGTTACCATTGTTAGCGTTTTCTCGCTTTTGTTTGTTAATTTCTTTAAACGGGTTTATTATCATTTTCCGTGTTACGTGCGATATAAGGGCTCGGCACCCTTCGGTTGCTTGCCCTCCGACATCGCAGTACACGCAAAACTCGGGTTGGCCGTCAGCCGCTTGACTATTATTGTCCGGGGCATTCCCAGGTTTCGGGGCGGTATCCCTTTTTTTTTGACTCTGCGGAGCACTGTTCGTTGCTACCGCTCTCATCACAAGGGCTTAGCCCGACGCAGGGGTCCCGGACGCTCCGGACGCCTTCGCTGTGCGGCGTGCGCTTTGCATGCCCTCGAACTCGAGGGCCGCTTTTATCGCCTCGTTAAGGGACTGTGGGTTGGTGCCACGCACCTGGTGATCAAGCGAAGGAGCCAGGCCAAACATGAAGTGCTGGATATGCCGATGTTACCGTATTGCAAAGTCAGATCGCGCAGTAAGTGCTCGACGGGTAGCTGGTTGTGCGCGTCCGATATCCTTCTGCAGCTTTGCCTTTTAATTTATTTGCAATGTGCATTAATATAAATCCTTCGTAGCATTCGTCGCACGACAGGAGTACTCTACGCACAGAGCTGCAGAAGTGTGTAAGATCGTCGGGGCTACCGTCGAACGCGGGAATAAAATTCACCGCCTGGTGGAACGCCAGTCTGCACCCGGTGTTGCTGTTATTACGCCATCTACGTCTACGGTTGTAGTTGCTGTAACCGTCGTCGCTTGGATCGCTCGGGTCGTCCGCAGGATCGTCGTCCGACGGCCATCCGTCATCCGAATGGCGTCTCCGCGGGTGGCGATAGGAGTTTTCGCGCCTCGCATTTTGATCGCCTCTACTCGACCGCCGCGCCTACGTCGGTCGTCGTCCGAGTCATCGTCCGACGTCTGCCGTCCACCTCTGCCGTGATCCCGACTGCCGCCGGAATTACGGCTTCTGTATGGAGGTGGGTCACGAGAGGAATCGCTCTCTCCGTTGGAGCTATCACCCGGGGGGCCGCGCCCGCAGCGACTCGAATTGATTCCGCGACTGCCGATGCCTCGCGCGGACATCCCCAACTTTCGGAGGCTTCGCTCTCCTCTCATGATCTGTCCCGTCGAACGATGCGCGGTACTGCGCGGGGATCGCTTGTGTGACGGGAGTTCGTGGACGTGCGATGACCACCGCTCTGGGACGCTTCTGGCTTCGCGTTGGTCGCTATCCATGCTTCGTTGCTGTTGGTACCATGAGGGTGCGTCGCTTTCGTACGCCCTCCTGTGCAACGATTTTGTATGCGGAGTGCTACTGTATCGGGGTTCGTACTCCGATCGCGCGCTATCTACGTCCCTGTCCCAGCTGACCTGTCTGGAATCGCGCTGGTGCGTATGCTCCGATTTCCGCGACCTGTGCTCCGTATCCTGTTTCGCGCGGCTCGTCACGATAGTGGGGGCAAATAGTTTGTCGTGTACAAAAGACTAGAGGGAGTATGTATTAGATTCTACAGAAAAATGTGCTCCACTAATTTGTGTCCGAAATCGCTAGATAAATATTTAAAAATTATTCTACATAGGTTTTTTATCAATTTATGCAGAGTAATTACATTCCATTTTATTACAAACTTATGTAAGTTTCTGTATAAATAATCCAATGCAATTATCTACATAAATGTGTGCACAGTTATCTGCATGATACTGTATAAGTAATCATGTAAATTGATCTGCAGTAAATTATACATCGATATATACGGTTACTATGCCGTTCACAAACCCCTACAAATTTTTCAATAGATTTCTTTCAAAAGCATACTGCTTCCAGTTATTTTATTTTAAGTATTATAACATTGTTTCGATGTACGTGTCTAGTTAATTTAATATTAAATTTATATAATTATTTATATTATAGTGAGCCATTTTACAGTTTTGCAGACTTGCGCCTGTCAAGATCGGAAATTTTGTTTGTATTTAAGGAAAAATTAAAAGTAATACCCGTAGTATGTTTATTTGGAAATTTGGCGATCGATTAATTTCTGCAAAGATGATCAAATATCATGATTTTGATGTGGCGGAAAAAATAGCATTGCACAAGTACCAATTTGTTTGAATCAAATTCTGATACAAACAAAATCAAATGATACAAGTTCTGTAAGTATTCATATAACTTTTAATTCTTTTTTTTTATTGCCGCAGTCATGACGACTTAATTATTTCAGTTTAAAAGCATCAGTAAAGTTATATATATATAGACTTTTTTTAACAAAAACTTTAGTCTTGAGGTTAAAAAGCATGTTGAAAAGCTTTTCAGCGCTGATAAAGAAATTCTTGGGACAGAGAATGCCGCATTGAAGACTTAACTCCTAAGCACTTAAGAATTATGCGAATTTTTAGAATGTTTTATATTCCTTCCGTTAAGAATAGCTACAATCAATGTAAAAAAAACCTGTGATAATGCTAAAAGCCTGTAACGCAATAATTTGTGTTAAAATTCATGGTTATTAGAACTGTAACGCAATAATTTGTATAGCGCTTAGAGGACTTATTAATAGAAACTGTGATGGTAGAAATGTTGCATAAATCTTAGAATCGACCTGAAAAAAAAAATTGTCTGTCTGTAAGCATAGTTTTCTTTCGGGATAAAACTTTGTGAAAATGTAATAAAACATAGGCAGGCTGTTGCGTGCCTAATAGCCCAAGTAATATGTTACGATACAGTATGCAGAATTTTGGACTTATAACCCACAAATTCTGGGTTCAAGCCCTGCTTTCGGCTTTTCTTTCATTGGGACACATCTATGTTTACATACACATGTATGTATATACTTACGTGTTTTATAATGTCGGAGCTCCGTGGTTCAGATAGAGACTTTAAAAATTACATCTATAAGCAAAAAGACTTGCGCTACACGAACGCTTTTGTCCGACGTTAATATCTTGAGTAATATACAAGTATGGCTTGTAAACGCTAAATGTTAAATATCTCAGGATGTAAACGAAAAATAAAATTTTGTTTTTAAATTGTTGGTATATTGGTCTCTAAATTTAACTGTGATCGTGCATTTTATGAATTATCGTATTTTCATGTTAAAAAATGAAAAAATCGATCACGTATAAAAACTATTCAAAATGCTTTCGATTTCTGTGTATTTACACTTATTGTATGCCAAATTCCAAGTGTTAACAAGGTCCCTAAAAAAATTGGCAAATGTTTAAACATTTAGACATGGTGGGGGTATAAAACGGTATAAAGCAAAAAGTTTTACGTTTCTGATTTTCGGCATTAGCGTGATTATTGCATGCGCGTGAGCATTAGCTACACTAAGTGAGCTATATTTTTCTAAAGTTTCGTCGCTTTTTGTTAATAAGCAACATTTTTACAGCAATTTAAAAAAATTCCGTCAACCTTACGACTTTGTTATTACAAATTTCGTAATCGGACCAACGCCATTTTGTAGCCTTTTCAATAACAAGCAAATTGCAATTTAATCATTTTTTCGTACGAAGTCATCCTACTGAGCTATAATAGAAACACCGCGATGGAGGCGAATTTTTTCACTTCAATTGTTAATAACTTTTTCCTGATAAAATTTCTTGGCAGCAAACTTTTTGGTCATTGCACACATTATTTTGAAGACATCTGTGCAGTCAGATTCGAGTTAACAGAAAATTTCCATAAATAGGTACTTTTCGGTCTCTACCGACTGGACTAATAGTCATGTTTACTTAGGAACCAATCAGAATTTCGTATTGAATGCTTCACAATAGAGGCTATCACTTTTTTAAAGAGGACAATATTTTGAATACTCGCACATGTAGAAATAATTGGTAATGAGCTAGCTCATACGTATGTAAAAAAAGCTGCAGGGTAACAACCGATTGTCAAAACTGTACCTTATAGCGATATAAAAACTATGTACAAAAAGGTAGCATTAGATGAAACTAAACCGTTTAAATTAAGGCATCACAAAAGGGCAAATATACTTTAAAATGTATTATAAACAAGCATCAAAACCCTGGTTCTCGGGACATTCTCTCAAAAGAGATTTCACAGTTACCGTTAATTGTTACGGGTGGGCCCTTAGCCCACGTCGTAATATGTTTCTTAAAACTAATAAAACTAATAACTAAAACAAAATTAGATCAAAATCAATGACTGAAAAAAAGCGCGAGTTCTTACGCTAGACGGGGAAGCCGTTTAACTGGTAGTTCCGCTCTCAGCTAAACGTAATAAAATTTATATTTAAAATCTTACAGTTTATTGTTTTAACATTGTAGTAGCAAATTGTAGGAACGGCGATGATGAAGGGTCTATTGATTATCAGAAATAAAAATCTAGTGGACCCAATAATTCGTAGTGAAAAATCCAACTGCGGCTCTTTATTATTTTTCAGGAGAAAACAGGTCCTAATGATTGGTGATCGCACTAATGGTAGTATTAGTAGTCGCACACAAAAAGACTTAATTGTAAAGACTAATTTGAAAGTAGTCGGCTTAAAGTTTAATTTGCGACGTTTTGAACGTCATTAAAGTTAATAGATCAAAAGTTATTCAAGAAAGAGTCATGATTAGTTATCTCATCATCGTGCATTTTCAACCAGTTGGGTTGTGACGAGTAAACTCATTGATTTTTGCAAGTGGGTTAAATTTGGGCATGTAAGAATACTTTTTAAAATGACGTTTTACTTCAAATACACAACTTAGGAAATAAAATAGAGAAAATACATTTACTTAGGAAATATTATAATAATTTGCAATTTTTTAATTACTATTTCTCACTTTCCACTTTTTCAGAAAATTATAGATAACTTTTATAAAGTAAATTTCTTTCTAAATTCCTGCATTCATTCTCTAAATTGGTGTATTTGAAGTAAATCTACATTTTGAAAAGTGTTTAATTAATTCGATGTTCTTTAGATAATAGAAAATGAATCTAGTCATACCTTCCAGTTATTTTCTTCTTTTGTTTCATTTTATCAATTTTATATCATTTTATCATTTTGTAATAATGCTTTTAATTTCCAACAAAATTTAACAGTATGCCCAGTTCCATCCCACCATTGACATTTATATTGTTGCTTAGCCTTACTTTCTGTTACTAATATTTTAGCTACTTCACAATCAGGAGCCTCATGATCCGTAGCTTCACAAATAGTACAAAATCTAAATCTATTTTCTCCTAATTTACAAAACTTTGTAAGATGCCCCCTTTTTTGACACCTAGAACAAAATTATTCCGGACAATACTGTGGAGAATGTCCAACATTATTACAAACTGTACAATTACCATTTAATTTGATCATGACATCGTCGTGCATATTGTTGCACGGCCAGCTGACTCACTCTCGGTCGGCAGACAGCTCCTGGAGCGGAGCCAGCGCTCGGTGGCGCTCGCAGGAGGTGCCTTTGACCGACCCCGTGCGGAGCGCAGGACGTGACGTACCAAGTCACACCTGCGCGACCTGCTGATGTTCGGAAGAGAGATCGTGGCAGGAGGGGATATAGTAGCTGCGCACGCGCGGTCACATGCATGTAGTCATGTGTAGAGGGGAGCACGAGAGTATGCGAGCGTGAGGAGAGAAAGTATAGCGAGAGAGAGAGAGAGAGCGTGCGCGTGAGTGAGAGAGAGAGAGAGAGCGTGCGCGTGAGTTGGAGAGAGAGAGAGAGAGAGAGAGAGAGAGAGAGAGAGAGAGAGAGAGAGAGAGCGTGCGCGTGAGTGGGAGAGAGAGATATATAGTGGAGCGAAGCTGATGGCGTTTGGAATGCCTGGAGGATTTGTGAACGCATGACTTAGTCGTGTCGCGGTAGAGTTAACTTTACGTTGATTTTTTTGAGTAATAAGGACGTATAGGGGAATGTATTGGCTAGGGATCTTTGGTGATTCGATAGATGTTGTCCTATTGTAATATAGTTGATGATAGAGGATTTTTGAATACCGCGCGCCCTATAGTTTATCTATAGGTGGAGCCACCAGATGGATATCGACATTGATTGATTTATCGATATCGAAGGGGGCGCGGATTTGCATATCGAGGAAAGACGTAGAGGGGAATAATTGATTTATTAGTCAATAATTAAATTAGGATTTGGAAAAGAGGGTGCTGGAGGGAAATACAGATAAAGGATTCAATTAGTGGTAGTTCTGAGTAGGCCAATAGAGGATTTCTTCTAGGAATAGGACCAATTGGGGAATTTGGAGGCTGGGACGACGCTTCCGTGAAGAAGGAGGCCGGGTGGGAAATTCGGTGTCCCTCCTCGATCGGAGCGTCGGCCTCGAGCATTCCAGTTTTGGTCTCTAAGCCGATCAGTCGTTATTTTTGCAGCAGTTACTCGCTGTTTTTCCCGCCATCTTGTTGGTTCTTAGAGTTTTTCCCGAAGGAGATCTTTTTTTTGTTGGTCGAGGAGGAAGCAACATTGGAGCATTTTTGTGGAAAATTATAGAGGAACTTTGGTGAGGCATTTGGGATACTATTATTGATATTTTAGTGATAGAGGAGTAATTTAGTGCGAGGATAGATACGTGCTGCGGAACATTGTCGAGATTTTCGCGCGTTTCAGCAGTCGGCAGTTTTCCCCTTTTGTATTTGATCCAGAATAGAATCAATCGTAGAGGAAAATTCGCGGCCCTTCCTTAGCACCCACCGGTCATTCCAGGATCTAGTTATATGGCTGTTGGCCAATGACGTTATTTAAATTCAGTTTATGTTTGAAAGTCTTCTCATGTATTGAGGATATGAATATACTTGGTTTTTTTAAATTAATTATTTTTGTTTAATACTTGTTTGACCTAATTGCCACCACCTTCCCGTTTTTCACCACTTGCAGGAACACCACGAGTCGGAGAAAAGGAGACAGCCACGCAAAATAAATTACTTGTACACTAGCGGGAATTCTCGTGCGGACGAGCTAAATTTCACGTTACAACATAATTAATATCATTGTGAAATCGCAAATGATTTCCTACAATCTCATACAGAAGGTTGTATGAAAAAATCTGGGGATGTAAGGAATGCAGTGTGGCGTACATCTAGCACACACTGTTACCGCCTCTCTTTTTTTTATAAATTTTCACGATTTTTCGACACATTTCCGAATTCTCCGAAGCTCTCGAATTTTTCCGTTATTTTCGAATTTTCTTGCAATGTGTTCTCAAATTTCCCTTCTCTCATTATTTCCGTACTGGTTCCGATTTTTCCGAATATTTTCCAAAATTTTGCCATTTTCTCCGATTTTTTCATTTTTGTCTCAATTTTTCCTTAAAAATTCCAGCTTCCTTTATTTCCGAATTTTTCACGATTCTACCGAATTTTACCCTAATTATTTATCGGTATTTTTTCCGATTTTCCCGAATATTTTCCAATTTTTTTTGTATTTCTGTCTGTCACTACAAAATTTTAGAAACAAAAATACCCTTCTGAATCACGGGGTTTTCCAAAATACTCTTGAGTTACGGGGTTCTCCAAATAACTCCCGAATTACGGAGTTCTCTGAGCAACTCCTGAGTTACGGGATTCTCCAAGCAACGCCTGTGTTACGGGGCTCAGGTTGTTCCACCCAGCCATCGATGTATGCTTAATACATTTTTTTTCTGTAAAATAAAGTGTATGTGTGTATGAGAAAAAAATAATTTATGAAAAAATTTCTAGTTTATAATTTACAAAAGAGTATTGCTTCAAAGTATAAAATAATGCTTTTTCATTATTTTAATTAGGAGATATAAATCCGTAATATTAATGCATTGTGTAACTCTTTATTTACTTTTATCGTTTCACCCTGATGCAAGTTCAAATGACGACTGACTCGGATGTTGTATTCTTTTTTCTAGTGACGCATTTCCCAAACAACCAAGCAATCGCGCCGTTTTTGTCTCTCGATTCGAACTTTTTTATTCGTAGACTGCCGGTCTCGAAAACGATAACTTTTCTTTTTCGAACTCGGGGCAGCGTTTTATCAGGTCGTCCGTCAATAATAATTAGAAAATTGCGACATTCCCGACGCCGTATCGCCAATGTAAGCGTTGAGAGAAATTACCATTATTTCTATCGACGTTCATCGATCTCAGAGATGTTATCTCTTTATTCGAGACAACTGGTCTGCGAAATGACTTCTCATTTCGCACCCAGGGCAAAATGGATTGTCGAAATTGCGGTAAGAAACATATTTACTTACATTTGGACACACTACATATATATTTTATTCATAGAATTTTTACATAACTTTTACAACTATTTTTCATGTTTTGTTACAGAGAAGCTGCTTGGAGCCGTATATTCACTAAATTTTACAGAAGTGATTAGCGCAAAACTAGTTTTCAAGGAAATAAAGCCTTGATGCTGAATATAAATGGTAAGTATATTTTGTTCTACTAAAATATACATTAAAACTTCAACTGCATTTTTCTCAGTCTTTGTTTTTTTTATGATTTCAGGTCACTTGCCGTAAGGTTTTTCAGCAACGGATGAACCAATTAGGCTCAAATTTTAAAGAAACTTTTGGAATAGGTTTCTTCACAGAATAAATAAAGCGCAATTCAGAAAGGTGAGTAAAAAGTATATCTTGCATGTGTAAATATGCATAATATTCACTATAATTATAAATATTCTCAACATATGTTTAACTAATTATTCAAAATTGTTGTTTTTCAGGCATGCGCTCCACTAATTCAGAGGAGATTAAAATTAGGAAGATTTTCCATGCTGAATGAATCTGTTTCAACATCCGTATTCTGAGATACCATGCGGCAAGTAAGTAAAAATACACAAAATTACTGTTTTATGACTTATTTAATATATAGAGTTATCAGTGATATAAGTGCATATTTTGATGGTAAAAATATGGTATTTTAAATCTACTTTAAGCAGAAGCAAATTTTTTGATGCAAAATTAAAAATAAAATTTTTCGTTAATGTGATATTTTTGAATTTTTTTTCAAGATTTAACCAAGGCCTGGACCCTTCAACATCAAAGGAAGTTTATCAAAGGAATTCCAAGTGGCACACATAAACAGGAAAAGCTTTTGAAATACTTCACAACTTTTGATTTTAAATGCTTATCTCGAACTAATAACTCTCTCTTGCGATCATCATAAGAACGATCGAGACTTTTGAAACTGGATCAGTGTAGGGGGATACATATACTACGTCTGGGTCCAACGTAGGAAATAATTCGGCTGTTTGCTTTTTATGATTTAAAAAAAAACACTAGTAGATATACTGTAACAGAAGTTAATATATTTATCTATAATTATACTATCAATATAAAATAATTATTATATTGTTATGACCAGCGCTATTCGAGATGTTCGAATCGCGCATAGCAACCGCTGCAACTTTGCGGTTGTTATTGTATTTGTTTATCAGTCTAGCGCTGACAGCTATTCGATTTGAATGTCTAAGCTTGAGTAATAAAGTCGTTCTTGTCTATCTTTTCTATAAATAAGAGTGTCAATAATCATTATCCTAACCCGACCACAACATTTTGGGGGCTTGTCCGTAAGTGAACGTATTACCCAGTGAATGAAGTTAAGATCGGGCACGATGACCTTAACCCGTACACCGCCTCCTTCCCCGCCCCTCATCACAGTCTCTGAGACTTCACAAGCTGATACGCTTCCACCACCTACTCACACATCACCAACGGTGGAACAACCTTCACTCGCTGATGAAAATACCCAACTTCGACAACAACTCCGGCTTGCCGAATCTACACTTGAAGAGTGCACATTGGAGGTTACCCGCATATCAAAAGAAATCTGCATTCGTGAATCAGAGCTTCTTCAAGAACGTCACCTCCGTGAAGAAGAAGTCAAGAAGATCGAAGCTAAGTATTCTTCTCTTCTTACTGAGTCAACCGCAGAAATTTCTAGGCTTAATTCTCTCCACAGAAAAGCATTAGCCGAAATCGACCGACTTCTTCATCTACTCGTCGCGAATTATTTCCCGGACCTGGCTCTTCACCATCAACTGCCGACAACTCCCGATTACTGCTCGTCAACAGAACTCTACTCACGGATAACGAATCTCTTCGTCAACAGTTACGAGAGCTAAGTTCTTCATCCAATCCTAACACAAACACAAACACTTTCACTAACAATCTAGGTTATAATCATAAGTTAGACGATTACGATGGATCAACACCTCTTCGAGAATATTTAATTCAATTTCAGGTTATGGCTAGAATTAACAATTGGTCTCCAGAAACTAAAATGGTTGCTCTTATTTCTAGTTTGAAAGGAAAAGCAAAGTCCATTTTAACTGAATCTGATATTTCTTCTTCTAATTTTGAGAATTTGATCTCTAGGTTAGAATTAAGATTTGGAGATAAACATATGGAAGCAACATACTATTCACAATTTCAAACTCGTCGTCAACAGTTTAGTGAAGATTTTCAAACGTTTGCTTCTGACTTAGAACGACTAGCAGCATTAGTTTTTCCCGAATGTTCTCTTGAGATTCAAGATAAATTTGCTTGTTCTCAGTTCATTACAGGTATCTTTAATAATTCTATTAGACAAACTCTCCAATTAGAAAGGATAAAATCATTAAAAATAGCTCTTACTCGTGCCATGGAAATAAAAGCTAGTTTTGATTTTAAGAAGAAATCTCAACATCCTATGAGTAATTCCACTCAAAATGCCGGGGTTAATTCATCCAACCCTCCATTCAAACCTCGTTCATCTACAGATTATTTAAAAAATGTTGAATGTTGGCAATGCGGAAAGAACGGCCATTTGAGAACATCTTGCCCAACAAATAAACAGGGAAACTAGATTGTGTTGGACTTTCTGGAGCGAGTTCGACAAAGTTTAGACAGACTCCATCCAATATTTGTATTAGAAGAATTAATGAGAATTTAAAACATTTTTACTTTGATGGTTTAGTTAATAAAAAATCTTGTAATTTCAAATTAGATTCCGGTTCAGATATTACCATTTTAAATTCAAAATTTGTTGATACTAATGACACAAGAATTCCCATTAATTCGAATTGACTTCGTTATCCGACAGGAGAAATAGTTCCAGTACAATTTTTGATCTCTGCAGTTATTGAATTAGGAATTTATTCAGCTACTTTAGATATTTATGTAATGGATATGGTTGACGATTGTATTCTTGGAGGTGATTTTCTTCATTTAACTGGCTTAACAGATTCTATTACTAATTTAATTCGTACTCCAAATTTAATCACCAATGTTATAAATCCAGTTCAAGTGGCTAGGATAGATAATTCATTTGAGAATTTACTAGAAATTATTCAGAATGTTTTCGAAAAGAATATTGATGAGTTAGACCATAATCAACGTGACAAATTTTCGAGTTTATTACTGGATTTTAAAGACCTTTTTGAAGATCATGATATTTCTGGACATTGCAATATCGTAGAACACAAAATTCAATTACTTCATGATCATCCCATTAAATTACCTATTCGTAGACCACCTATTCATCAGGAACAAGAACTTGACAATTTTGTTTCTGAAATGCTTTCTCAGGGTGTTATTGAAGAGTCGGATAGTTCTTATTGTTTTCCTGTTGTTCCAAAAAAGAAGAAGGATGGTTCTACTCGTTTCTTCATCAATTTCCAAAAGTTAAATGCAATCACCATTACAGATTCTTACCCTTTACCTAGAATTGATGACACTTTGAACAAATTAACAGGATTTTCATGGTTCAGAACTTTAGATTTAAACAGTGGTTATTGGCAAGTCAAAATTCGGACAGAGGATAGGAAATATACAGCGTTTTCTATTGGAAAAGGTCTATGGCAGTTAAAGGTAATGCCTTTTGGTTTGCGCAATGCTCCTGCCACTTTACAACGTTTAATGAAAAAATTACTTAGAGATTACCTTTCAGATTTCTGTCTAGTCTATTTAGATGATGTTATGGTTTTAGGTAAATCTTTTGATGACATGATTTCTAATTAAAGAAAGGTTTTCATTCGTTTTCAACAAGCAGGTTTACGTCTTAACAAGAAGAAATGTGTTTTCTTTAGGAGACAGGTTGAATATCTAGGCTATATTGTTTCTGAGAAGGGGAAAACTGCTGATCCTAAGAAGATCGACTATGTTAAAAATTGGCCTATTCCTCAAAAGAAAAAAGATGTTCTTAGTTTTGTGGGCTTTTGTGGTTATTATAGAACTTTAATTAAAGGTTTTGCAGATATAACTAAACCTCTTTATAAACTCACTGAGAACTCAGCTAAATTCGTTTGGTCAGAAGAATGTCAAAATGCTTTTTTTAAATTAAAAGAAAAACTCATTTCTCCTCCCATTTTAGCATTTCCATCTCTTGAGTCTGAATTCATTTTAGATACTGACGCTTCTAACCATGGAATTGGTTCAGTCCTTTCACAGATGCAGGATGATAAAGAACGAGCGATAGGCTACTATAGTAGAGTCCTCTCTAAGTCAGAAAGAAATTATTGTGTGACTCGTCGAGAACTTCTTGCTATAATAGAGTCGTTAAGAAATTTTCATCGCTATCTTATTGGTAAACCATTTCTTATTCGCACAGATCATTCTTCTTTAACTTGGTTATTATCTTTTAAAGAATTAGACGGTCAATTAGCTCGATGGTTAGGTAAATTAGATCAATATGATTATAGGATTGTTCATCGTAAAGGTAGTTTACATAAGAATGCCGATTCTCTTTCACGTCGTCCTTGTGAAGATTCTTCGTGTAAATATTGTTCAAAAGTAGAGGATAAATTTTCTGAAAACGAAAAGACAGTTGCCCGAATTATTTTTGAAGAAAATTTACCCTCAGACTGGAAGACATTTCAACAAGCTGATGAGTGTATTTCTTTCATTCTTCGCATGAAAGAATTAAACACAAAACCAGACTGGCAGGATATTTCACCTTTAGACACTTTCGTTAAAGTCTATTGTTCACAGTGGGACTCATTAGTGTTAGTTGATGGAATTCTTTTTAGAGAATGGATTTCTACTAATCTCAATTACAAGATTCGCCAATTAGTTGTTCCTAAAAGTAAAATCAAAGAAATTTTAGAGGTAGCTCATGACTCACTTTCCGGTGGTCATTTTGGAGTTAATAAAACTTTAGAAAAGATTCGAAAAAGATTTTATTGGACGTCTTGTAAATCAGATGTAGAAAATTGGTGTAGATCTTGTAAAATTTGTGTTGCAAAAAAAGGTCCTTCTGATAAGGGAATTAGGCAAATGAAGGTTTACAATACAGGTATTCCATTCGAAAGGCTTCAAATGGATATCCTAGGTCCCTTTCCCCTTTCTTCTTTAGGGAATAAATACCTTTTACTAGTGATGGATAGTTTTACTAAGTGGGTAGAGGCTTTTCCTCTCTCGAATATGAGGACTAAAACAATTGCGGAAATTTTCGTTAATGAAATTATTTGTCGTTATGGAGTCCCGTTAGAAATTAACACAGATCAGAGTACAAATTTTGATTCTCGCTTAGTGAAAGAATTAGCAGTTTTACTAGGAATTAAGAAAACTAGAACTTCACCTCTACATCCTCAAGCAAATGGTCAGGTAGAACGTCAACATCAAACACTTTTACAATACCTCACAAAACATGTACACGACACTCAAAAAGATTGGGACCGTTGGGTATCTCTCTTTTTGTTAGCTTACAGATCCTCAAAACACGCAACAACCGGAGCTACACCAGCAGAAATGTACACCGGCTTCGACCTCCGACTTCCTTTGGACTTAATTCAAGGATGTCCACCAACAGGAATCTTGGTTGAAGAGGATGAAAATTATGTACACCAACTGCAAAAGAAACTTCACTCACTACATCACCTGGCTCGAGACAAAATATCCCTTCAATCTGAAAGAACAAAATCTTGGTACGACCAACGGGCTCGCAACGTCGAATACACCCTTGGACAGAAAATTTGGTTCTTCAACCCTCAAAGAACCAAAGGCAAAGCACCCAAACTGCAATCGAATTGGGTTGGTCCTTGGGAAGTCGTCAAGAAGATCAACGACGTGGTTTACTGTATTCTGTATAAGTCCAAGATTGTTCACATCAATCGTCTTGGCACCTTTTCCGAGAGACACCCCGATTTGGCTGCTAACTGCTCTGCTCATGGTTTTTGAGCCATGGTTTTTTCCATGAGCGTGAAGGTGAATACCGGAGCAGAGATTTGAGAAGGGTACCATTGCTTGTCATTCCCCCCCACTCATGTCTGAAGATCACTCTTAACAAACCGTGAAGAAATGAGACGAAAAAGAAAAGGAATAAGAACGGAAGAATAAAGTATAAATTGAAGCTTGAACAGTCAGAGAAAAGATTGGATCGCATGGTTTTTCAAGATGGGAATATTCCTTTTCAAGAGACGGGTCCAATTCTATTCCTGTAAGTGATGATTGGAATTGACCTGTAAGCATGGCTCGGTAACTTGATGCCCGGCGTAGATCAAGGTAGAGGATGTTGGTGATTCCTGTAAGTCATCATTGGAATTTAGAAGAGGATCAACCCGCTTGAAAGGAAATTCGGTGAATGTGGTTACTTGGACGAAGATTAACAGATTGTGGTTACTAGAATGAGATGGGACCGACTGAGCATCCTTGAAGGAAGTTTGAATGGAAAGCTAATACAGAAAGGAGACTTAAGATTGTCGGGACGACAATCTAAAGAAAAAAGGGAGAGCAATGTTATGACCAGCGCGATTAGAGATGTTCGAATCGCGCATAGCAACCGCTGCAACTTCGCGGTTGTTATTGTATTTGTTTATCAGTCTAGTGCTGACAGCTATTCGATTTGCATGTCTAAGCTTGAGTAATAAAGTCGTTCTTGTCTATCTTTTCTATAAATAAGAGTGTCAATAATCATTATCCTAACCCGACCACAACAATATTATAAAGGATGCTTTTATCGCTCGGCGGTGGTAATGCAGGATTAAATAACGATATGCATCTCTTCGAGCCACGATATTTATTAATTTTTAGTCGACTTTTCGATCTGCTACAGATCCTCTTCAGGGCTATGTCAAATATAGTCAAAATATAATAAATATTACAAAGATAATAAAATACACTTAAAATTTCGACTACCTTAAAAATTCAAAAATCTCATGAGGCACCCGTACTAATGCACAGCCAGGCCTAGAACGCAACAAAATTTTTTAATTTTACAAAGGTCAAACAAAAATCTAATTAAATAAGTTGAACAAAATAAAATTAATTAAAAATTTAAATCACCGCTCTTACATTGTTCGACGATGACGGTTAATAAAAGTACCGGTGTCATCAGATGGTGACACGACACCGGCAGAGGGCAACAATCAACTGTCCTTTCAAACCTAGATAACGCATAGTGGTACCAGAGAAGAGTAGATAGATCAAGGGGCGCGGTAGCGCCACGATGGCAAGTATAAGGTACGTCAGTACGTACGCCGCCGTCGGGCGCAAGCCAGACCCTATATATACTTTAAATTAGCCCTGTTGAAAACTCGACATACAGTTATCTTCGCATTAACAGCTTTGTTTGTTGCATATGAGCACCCAGATGAAAGCTTGCGACCAAGCTAACAAAATGACATCGGGGTCATATTTTGTGAAATTGCTTCTATCAAAAGTTATTGCGAAGTGAAAGTTCGGGATCACGAATTCTCTTATACGAAAATTCTTCTCCCGGAGAAATTGTTCTTCGCGGAAGTACGTCATCGTGACGTCAGTCTACGACCTACGTATACTATTGTATGTTATGTATATATGTGTGTATGTACAGTTTATATATGTGTGCAGACGAGACGAGCAGACGTATCTATATTATTTTACAATACAATAACACATGCAGTGTTAATAATATATAAATAAATAAGTACTTTCTTTCTTTCTTTCTTAATAAATATACGATTATGATGATACAATAATAATCTAGTGAAGTGATATTATTTTCAAAAAAATCTGCAAATATGCAAAAGTGTGTTTGAAGAAAAATGTCAGATTTTAAAACTGTCAGATATAATTAAGACGTCTCACAAACATGACTAATAAGCTAAAATTAGATAAGTATTTAGTTTTTAGTTTTTTATAAACATACAATATAATGAAAGATTTTTTGAACTGATTCTTTGTTAAAATGTTCTCTTTTATTTTTCAGGTTGGAAGGCATACGACTACCATATTATAGGAAATACATAAGAGATTATAGAAAAGAATTTTCTTGTGATGTGACAAGTTAGTGTAGTGTTAAGAATGTGTCTACGAAAGTTTCTACGGTTGTTGACATAGCTATTCAATATTATTAAATTTTTTCTGTTGTTTCGTGAGAGGTTACAACTCTCAGGCTGTATAAGTATATTGAAAGGAATCCGTGTGACAAGCTAGTGAAAGTGTTGTATTTTCATCGCTGAAGTATCGAAGAAAGTTTCTACAAAATTTGCAGTCCATCTGGTCATTACAAATTATCAAGTTCTTTGGACTTCTAGAAGAATAGCTGTCATAAGCGCAAGTATCTTGTAAGTATAAATAATATACACAAGTTTTTAGATTTTATACTGTATATTTTTTAAAAATTATACATTAATTCTGTGGATTCACTTCTTGTGGAGGATCCTCTCCTTCTGGAGCATCTTCTCCGTGAAACACTTCTTGTGTCTCTTCTACATTGGACCTGGCCATAAAATTTATGAATTCAGCTAAATTCTTCAGGTTTTGCTAGTAGGGATTCAGCCTCCTTCAATTGTATGTTGCAAAAGTTGCAAAAGTGTTTAGCAAAGTCGATTTGCTATGCAATCAGAAGCAATCATCAACTAATAGTTTATATAATTAGATAAGTATTTAGTTTTATTTTTTATAGATATTCAATATAAATAAAGAATTTGTGAACTGATTCTTTGTTTAAATATTCTCTGTTATTTTTCAGATTATGAGGTTATGAAGCTGTCAGTTTATATATAAAAGAAGTAATTGTGACAAGAGAATTTTTATTGAAGAAGGTCTGATATTGAGATCTGCAGCATTGTGAAAAAAGTATATTTTCTTTAGTTTATACCTGTCTAGCAGTAGTGTAAGTTTTTTATTATTATATTCAATCTTCCACGCAAGAAAGTTTCTACAATTGTGGAAGTGCTTATGAACAATTATTAAATTTTCCTATCGTCTCCTGGGAGATAGACTCTCAAACTATACGTCGAAAGGGATCCTTACAAATAGCTAGTGTGTTTTATTTTCTTGGTTCAAGAATCGAAGAAAGTTTCAACATAGAGAATATTCAGTATAAGGAAAAAATTGTCTTGTATTGTGAGAAGCTAGTGAAGTGTCAAGAATATGCATCGCTCATGCATGAAAGTTTCTACGTTGTTTAAGTGTATATGAATAATTCATAACTTTTCCTATCGTCTCCTGGGAGGTAGACTCTCAGGCTGTATGTCGAAAGGGATCCTGATGAGAAGCTAGTAAAAGTGTTGTATTTTCATCGTTCAAGAATCAAGGAAAATTTATACAGAATTTCCTGCTTATATAATTTTCTGGTGATGTGACAAGTTGGTTGAGTGTTACGATTATATTCAATCTTCCACGCAAGAAAGTTTCTACAATTGTGGAAGTGCTTATGTTAACTTTTCCTATAGTCTCCTGGGAGATAGACTCTGAGGCTGTACGTCGAAAAGAATTCTCATGAATAGATAGTAAAAGTGTTTTATTTTCTTAGTTCAGAGAATATTCAGTTTATATAAGGAAAAAATTATTTTCTATTGTGACAAGCTAGTGAAGTGTCAAGAATATGCATCGCTCATGCATGAAAGTTTCTAAGTTGTTTAAGTGTATATGAATAGTTCATAACTTTTCCTATCGTCTCCTGGGAGGTAGACTCTCAGGCTGTTCGTCGAAAGGGATTCTTAATAAATAATGAATAGCTAGTGAAAGTGTTTTATTTTGTTGGATTTTAGAGATTATTCAGTTCATATAATAGAGAATATTCTTGCTTGATGCAACAGTAATGTTTTATACAATAATCAGCATGTGTATATTATATACTTACTCCATCGATTTCATGGCTTTAGGATCTAAATTGTCAGGTGCATAACTATAAAAATCAACACTATAAGTTCTTAGATAAACTCAATTGTATTGCTTTAGCATGTTAAAACAAGCTTTTATAGCTATAACAGATTTTAAATCAGGCGAAGACCGAAATATTCAAAATGTAGCTTACTTATTTCAATTATATTCTTCGCTCTCATTTCTATATGTAGTCATTATTATAGAAGTGATTAAAATCTATGGATATTTTAGATACATTTTTTAGTACCTTAATACAGTAGTTGTTATATATAAGCTCTGATCTTTCTAAACATGTATTTTTGCATATATTTATTCCATTTTTAATGGGACCAAATGGAAGTTGATATTATATATATATTTTATACTTTCTTTGATATTATAGTTTAGCAGTAAATTCAGTATATATAAATTTTATGGCTGTGATGAATAAATATTTAACGATGAAAGTAAATTAGGTTATCAGCTATAATACAGAGTGTAAATAATAATAGAAAACTTTGAACGTAATTCAACACAGTGCACCAAGATAAAAGACGTTGAAAGATTCACAGTTTGCACTTCCAACGCCTTTTTCACATACCCCAAACTCAATATAAATAGTTTAACGTACCACAGAGTAGTTTAGCATAGGAGTCTGTCAAATAACAAAACAAGCAAATAGTTAACTTAATAGATAGGCACCCCAAAAGCATTATTAATATCCCCCAAACTATAATTTAAAAAAATTAAAGCAACGCACTTGCACGAAGTATTGAGTTCATAAGTATTCCTCTATTCATGCACAAACAAAACTTGGTCGGCAAAAGTCATTATCAATTCCATAGGCAATAAAACAAATAATTAAGCCAACATACAAACTAAATTCAATGTGCACAATTATTGAGACCCACTATTTACACATCAAAACTTAGTCGAACCCAGGAAGAGCAATCTGAAAGAGACAGTCTTTGCTCCAAAAGACGAATTCAATCAGATAGGTCTGACATAAACATACACCAATAAGTCCATTCAAATCCAGGGAAACAGAGCCAAACAACACAAAACACTTTAACATAAATTAAATTATTAAGTGAATTATCATGTATATTATGTGAATTATATTATCATGTGAATTATTATTAAATTATTATGTGTAGGAAAAAAAGTGAAAATAACTATACCATTTTTTGCTTCTTCTCGACAAATCACACTTGAGATCCACAAATTCACACTATAATTATTGAAAAACACCATAGTGATTTACACTTATTCACACATATACATAATTTAAAAACTACAAAAAGTCAAAAGCACTGGTCATGTCATGTAAATTAATTAAATATGTTTATTAAAACACTCTACAACACTGTTGTACTTCTCACTACAAAAAACTTTAGCGAAAACTTGTGCACTAGCTTCGGCATGCCATTCCAGGGGAGACGTCAAAATCTTCTTAAGACGTAACACACAATTTTCGGAGCAGCATTGACCCAGTGACCTGAAAACAAAAAGACAAAATTCTTTTAACAAAGCACCGGTGCTTTAAATCAACAGAAAGTCTCAATAATTTAAATAAAAAAAAAATAACTTATCTGACTCCAAACAGCAATGATCGACCAAGGGAAAGCACAAGCTTCCCATCACCACAGTGTACAAGTCCCAAAAGAAATCACTCCTCGGAGTAGCTGACCATCCATAGTTGCTCCTGAGTACGAGTTTCGATCCCGTAGCAACAATTTTAAAATACTTTAGCAGCGACAAAGTTAATCACGCGAGAGGTTAAACACTGACGGTATAGCAGACGTAATGTCGATAACCCCAGGACTACAGAGCGACCCCACAGACTGAGCACGCGCGCACACTTTTAGAACTAGGGCGCTAGTGACAAATACAAGTACCACTGCCGCGGCCATCTTCAGTGAGCATATACACATTAATTTTTAAATTTATAACTTATTTATTTATTCAGTTGATGTTAACTATTCTTTGTAATTTAGGTATTACATACTTTTTAGAAGTAGTGAAATCTCCCCCCCCCCAAAAAAAACCTTTTCAAGGTAAAAGGCTGGCAAGTATAAGGTCGATTCTTCATGTAAAACTTGAAGATTAATTTTGCAACTCTTGATATCTCAATGTCACAAAAATTCTAAGTGTTTTCTCTATCTATACAGTTATTTCATTATATTAATCAACGTTA
The DNA here is from genome assembly GCA_018906965.1 of Philotrypesis tridentata. Classification (NCBI taxonomy): domain Eukaryota; kingdom Metazoa; phylum Arthropoda; class Insecta; order Hymenoptera; family Pteromalidae; genus Philotrypesis; species Philotrypesis tridentata. Next base: position 188,827 of record JACCIB010000076.1, on the reverse strand, counting down.
ATTTTTAAACTCTCGATATCCCTTATGTGGTGAAAATTCAGAGTGCTTATTCTAAAAGTCTATTTTCATTATGTAAATTAAAGTCAAACTTTCAATAATAATGTAAATAATACTCTAGCAGGTTTATTGTGTACGTTTATTACTTTTCCCTTAGTAAAGGTTGATAAGAAATGTGATTATAATGCAATGATTACAAAGTTATTTCTAATTAGTTCAACAAATAATTATGTTAATATATGTGTCTTCTTTTACCTCGTAAATGAGTGAATCACAGACACTGAAAGAACATGATGCTTATACATGAAGCTGAATAACTTGAAATTTTCATCTATCTATATCAATATGAATGCGTAAACATCTTTGCTTGAAGGATCTGTTGGACAGACTACCATTTCTTTAGTGTTTCTTCTCTATACCTTCGATTTTACATAAATTTCAATTTTAATATAGCAAAAGAAAGTTATGATATCAATTAAGAAATTGGCAAATTTTTGTTATAAGAAGCAATTGAGTTGATATAAATAAATAATTGTTTAAATCAGAGAAGGATTATAAATATATATGTATTCATCATTATAAACACTCGACCAAATTGTGACATGTGAAAAGGTGGATAGCCTGTGAAAAGATACTGTCGGTAGAATTGTGGGAATAACTGCGATTGCCGCCACGTCTTGCGCATTCCAGCTGACGTTTAATGACTGATTACTCTTACGCCGTATTTAGTGTGGGAGGTTAGGTCACCGTACTTCCGGTAAATAGAGCGTTCCGTGACCGATCACAAACATGCGCAAAGTATAGCACTAATTCGATATTATTCAAAGTTCAATAGTATCCGAGTGTACATATAGGAATGATGTTCTTACATGACATTATCACATGAAAAATGTGCCCATAATATATTACAGGATTGTTTCGCATTATGAAAACTTTTTCGATTATTTATGGAAGCAACGAGCGGATGTACAATCTACTCTACTTAGTAATTCAGTAAATTGCTATCCTTATTTCATGAAAAATCTATGTCCAAGACGATCATTTGCAATTAAATATAAGATTTAATTCATACAAAAAATCGATCCCACATTTAAAAAAAACAGTAACAAATTCTAGCATGTAGAACGCAATTTTTTTTATGGAAAAACTTGCCGTCCCGTCCTATAATAGATACCGATGGGTACTATCTTAAAATTGTGCATGGTTATCCAAAGTAATTTGTTGTTAACAAAACACTGTTAGAAAATCTCGTATCGGATTTTTCATTCTACATGTATTTACTACTATTCTTAACCAATTTTTGAAGAATTCAAACTTCATCTTGTAATCATTGTAAACACAATTTTTGGTTATTTGTATTTGTATGTATGTTTCACAAAAGTATGTTATCATTATCGAATGGTTACAAGATGTTCAATAAAAATAATTATTATTTTATATTACAAAAATGTTATAAAATAAATTTCTATGATTAAAGTTCGGAAATCAATCAATCTAAAAAATATTAAATTAACATTTATGTTTATATTTTAGTTTTATATCCATACTTAATAAAAAAAATAGAACTACAATTTTTATTTGAGGCTATCATTCTCACAGTTTAACATAATATTATATTATACATAAATATTATATATAAACATATATTATAAGTATATTAAAAATTTTATGAGATTGTTAATTACACTGACATTTAGTAGTTCATCGATTATCTATGATAGGACGGGACGGCAAGTTTTTCCATAAAAAAATTGCGTTCTACATGCTAGAATTCGTTACTGTTTTTTTTAAATGTGGGATCGATTTTTTGTATGAATTAAATCTTATATTTAATTGCAAATGATCGTCTTGGACATAGATGTTTCATGAAATAAGGATAGCAATTTACTGAATTACTAAGTAGAGTAGATTGTACATCCGCTCGTTGCTTCCATAAATAATCGAAAAAGTTTTCATAATGCGAAACAATCCTGTAATATATTATGGGCACATTTTTCATGTGATAATGTCATGTAAGAACATCATTCCTATATGTACACTCGGATACTATTGAACTTTGAATAATATCGAATTAGTGCTATACTTTGCGCATGTTTGTGATCGGTCACGGAACGCTCTATTTACCGGAAGTACGGTGACCTAACCTCCCACACTAAATACGGCGTAAGAGTGATCAGTCATTAAACGTCAGCTGGAATGCGCAAGACGTGGCGGCAATCGCAGTTATTCCCACAATTCTACCGACAGTATCTTTTCACAGGCTATCCACCTTTTCACATGTCACAATTTGGTCGAGTGTTTATAATGATGAATACATATATATTTATAATCCTTCTCCGATTTAAACAATTATTTATATCAACTCAATTGCTTCTTATAACAAAAACTTGCCAATTTCTTAATTGATATCATAACTTTCTTTTGCTATATTAAAATTGAAATTTATGTAAAATCGATGGTATAGAGAAGAAACACTAAAGAAATGGTAGTCTGTCCAACAGATCCTTCAAGCAAAGATGTTTACGCATTCATATTGATATAGATAGATGACAATTTCAAGTTATTCAGCTTCATGTATAAGCATCATGTTCTTTCAGTGTCTGTGATTCACTCATTTACGAGGTAAAAGAAGACACATATATTAACATAATTATTTGTTGAACTAATTAGAAATACCTTTGTAATCATTGCATTATAATCACATTTCTTATCAACCTTTACTAAGGGAAAAGTAATAAACGTACACAATAAACCTGCTAGAATATTATTTACATTATTATTGAAAGTTTGACTTTAATTTACATAATGAAAATAGACTTTTAGAATAAGCACTCTGAATTTTCATTGCTAGAGACGGGTGTTTTCGTGAGACGAGTTTTCGTCCGGTTTGAGTTGAAACCAGCCGAATTTCAGTCGAAACTCAGACAAAAAAAATTAATTAAATATGCACATTACCGAAATTTTTCTATTTTTATCTAAAAAACAGTTTTTCAACAATTAAAATGCAATTTGAATGGTAATTTTCTGATAATTTTAAGTAACAATATCTACTCTTTATGGATGTTATGGAGAATTTTATTTTGGTTTTCCTATCAGAAAACCGAGCAGAAAGCATACAAAGAATAATAATAATAATATGGCATACAAAGAAAGCATACAAAGAATAATAGTAATGGTAATTTTCTGATAATTTTAAGTAACAATATCTACTCTTTAAGAATTTTATGTTAATTTTCCCTTTTATTCTTCTATAAAAAATAATTAATTTATAAATAATAATAATAATAATATATAAATAATATAAATAATAATAAATTACAAATAATAGAAATAGATTAATAGTCATACGGTCATGCGCATATTTATACATTATACAGATCAAACTCTATTTGCTTTTAATAATAATAATAATAATAATCATTATTATTATTAATATCACTACTATTATGATTATTATTATTATTAATATTACTAATATTATTATTATTACAATTTGTACTATAATAACTGTTATTATTATTTTATTAAAATTGCTTCTATCGCTCGATTGGTTGTTTAGGAGAAATGAATAGATGCATCTCTTCGAGCCAAAGTTTCTTATATTTTGCCAACGTTTCGACCGATTATCGGTCCTCTTCAGGGCTTAAAATAAAAACTTCTAAATATAAAATCACAAATTTGACATTACGACCGTCTAAATGTCGTCCGTGTGGCAACGACTCGTAGTTCTTTTGCAGATGAGCCGGTGCCGCTAGATGGTAATGCGACACTGGAGGAGATCAAACAACGACTCAATTATTATTATTATTCTTTGTATGCTTTCTGCTCGGTTTTCTGATAGGAAAACCAACATAAAATTCTCCATAAAATCCATAAAGAATAGATATTGTTACTTAAAATTATCAGAAAATTACCATTCAAATTGCATTTTAATTGCTGAAAAACTGTTGTTTAGATAAAAATAGAAAAATTTCGTTAATGTGCATATTTAATTAATTTTGAATTTTGCTTACGCGAAATCTGACCGTCATAAAAGGATTAGCTCGGAAGGGACACATGGTCTCCGTCTCGGCGGCGGTCAGGTAGGAGCAAGCCGTAGGCATTTTCAAGAGCGGGTAGAAAAAACGGCTCCGAAGCTCGACTCTTTATGGCCCTCCACCTCCCTCGCCTGCTTATATTTTTCGCTGCATCTGGAGTTTTGGCCGAGATTCGACTGGTTTTAACTCAGACCGGACGAAAACTCGTCTCACGAAAACCCCCGTCTCTAGCAATCTCTCTACTCATCTCTGGTAATACCCCCATCCTTCGTACAGATAGCCGCATACAATTACAGTAGCGTCGCCAAGCAACTCAGGCTCTCCGTCCTTCCACTGGGATGTGCCGCCGGTGTCGTATCACCATCTGACGACACCGGTACTTTTATTAACCGTCATCGTTGAATAATGTAAGAGCGATGAAAATTACACCACCGTACAACGAATTGGAAACCTTATCATTATCACAATAAAGACAGAAGCAATCACCTTGTTCGCTCTCATTTTCATGCAGATTAGTGGCATCAACAGAAGCATTATTTTCAACATTGTTGTCATGTACAATAGATTCAGCAGTAGTATTTTCTTTGGGTAAATTTTCAATCGCAGTAGAATTATTCGTTTCTGATTCGTTAGTAGTGTTTTCTGTTATAACTTCTGCGTTAACTATGTTGTTTATAATCATAGCCTTATAAGAACTATATTTACTAATAAAGTGCATTAAGAAATCTTGTGTTTCATTTTCTAAAAATTTGATATTGTCATAACGTCCGTTACACAAAAATTATCTCGTTAATGCTACATTCTAAATGAATTAAAACAAATATTTGTAAGCATCATACCATACATCACATACATCTTCACCTTAATTTTGCTTTATAATATTTACATATAATCGCACATACACATATACTAATACATTACAGTACATTTAAGGGGTTAAACAGTGTTAAAATTTTGAAAATATCCATTTTTTTATTCACTTTTTTCACAGTTAATAGCCCGTAGAATATAGTCCTGAAAGCCGTTTTTTTGATAAAAAATTTTCCTCAAAGATATCGACAAAAAACTGATAAATCTGTTTCAAGTAAATTTTTGAAAAATCGTGAATTTTAGATATTTTAATTAGGCCAAACTTGTGGAAAGAATTGTTCTATCACACTTCTTACAGAGCAATTTCATGAGATATCTTACTAAAAATACGACATAAAAACCGGTGGACAACCTTCCTTATGAGTCTGGTCACAAACTTAGTGGAGCAGAATTGGCAAAACTAAGTTAAAAGTGAATGTTATGTATGTTTACATGTGTAACATTCACTGTAATTGCTAATATTGTCAATATAAGTATAATTAATTGCATTAATTTTGTGTTTTTTAGAAATTCCTGCATCTCAGTTTGTGAGAACACTCATAAGGAATATTTTTCTCTTTGTTTCATCAGGATTGATGGTACCGTTCCTCCAGAAAGCTGCGGCAAGTCCAGAAAAATGATGAAATCATGCTTTTTTGTAAGTAAATACCTTTAATTGTTATCAAGTATTACACCCACTTAATGCACATTTTAATGCATAAAAGTGGTGTATAATACTTAGATTTTGAAGGAAAAATATAGTTTTTAATGCACTTACATATATATTATTTTTTTATTAGACTAATAATTTTTTTTTCAGGATTTAATACTGTCATAACCCCTTAAGATTCTGAAGCCACGATTTTACAAGTCTTATTTCCGATATAAAAATCAATGTATTATTCTTACATTCAAAGAGGCGCTTTGCACTGCTAAAACTATTATTATTTGCAAAATAATCATGCAGTGTATCCTTTGAAACAGAATTTTAGCAACACGAAACACTCGCATCGGTTCACGCGTGAAGGTATTGCAAATATCGTCGATCCCTACTAAGACTAGCGCAGGTCAAATGCTGAATCGAAGAAAAGCATTTGGTTGATTGTGGCCAAGAAAATGAACACTTTCCAGCTTGTGCATCGAAGACTAGCATATCTCATATTGTTGCGGCGAAGAGTAGCACAGTTGAGATTGCAAATATGAAGATAAGCACAGTTTAAAAAGCTGCGGCGAAAACTAATACATTTTAAAATTCCGCAGTGAAAATTATTGCAAACTTTGAAGATCAGTTATAATAATCTCCGAATAATATATATATATACGAGGTATAATGAAATTATTTAAATTTTGAAAAAAATTGCTTTCTCAAGGAGAAAGCTTTGTAACGGTGCAAATTTTGAAATTGAAAATTCCGAAATTGAAAATTTTCACGATTCGCGTGTTTTACAATGAGAAATATGTTTTTAAAAAATGTATGTATGTGACCATATCTTTGGGACGAATCGGTAGAAAAAACTCAAATTTTGTGAGCCGAATGACTGAGTCCCAATTTAGATCCTAACAGAATTTGGAAATAATTGGCTACTATATACTTTTTTTAGAACTTATACGAATGCATTTATTTTTAGAATTTATACAAAATTTTGATATTCATTCAACAAACATTTTTCCTCCATATATACTATAGATGTACAAAATCTAATCGCATATTCTAAAGGATCATTAAATTTCCTTCAAAAATCTGTCTACTTGTTACAACTTTATCATTACTGTTGGTTTTTAAAGGCTACGCGAACATTTTACAGGCGGTTGATATTTTGATCTGTACAAGACGTAAAATCAACTAAATATTATAAAAAGCAACGTATTATTATGTAAAAATCCTGCTCTTTCCGAATCTGTAGTCAGATTAAATAATTTGGCACCTAAAATTAAATATAACCGCGTAAACATACCCAAAACTCAAGCATCGTCTGTGCACTTTTTAATTTAATTTTGCCTACAAAATTGAATTTTTGCGTTTTCAAAAACGTTTTGTACCGCGATGCAAATTATAAAATCAAAAATTGTTATTCATTTCAATGTTGTAACTGGTCCTGTTAGTTTTTTGTTCCTCAAAATCAATTTCAGATATTTTAAATTCAAAATAATTTAGAATAGTAAACAGTTCAAGGAACGCATTTTCTTTGAGAAAGCATACTGCTACTCAGTTAGCTGCAGTTTTCTCAGTTTTATAGGAAATTTCGAATAAATTTTGAAAAAATAATTTTCACGTCGGAATTGACAAAATGTTTTAATTTTCGCTGCGGATTTTTCAACTACACTACTCTTCGCTGCTAATTTTTGAACTGTACTTCTCTTCGTCGCGGCCTTTTGTAATCTGTTGCTCTTGGCCGCGGAATTTTACATGTACTATTCCTCGCGGCAAACACATGAACTGTGCTTCTTTCCGCGGTACTAATCACTTGTACTATTCTTCGCGGTGAAAATGAACTGTACTTTTCTTTGTAAGGACCGACGATATGATCTATGCTTTTACTTTCTACTCTTTTCCTTTAATATAGCAATCAATTTATCTTTTAACTTTCAGAGACAAATATTAGGACATTATACTTCATAAATATTTAAAATTTTGTTTTAAATAAAATTCTACATGTGCAGTTATTTATTGGACCTAGTAGTTTTCTTTGCAATAACCTTTTTTTGCTATAGTAAATATACATGCAACCTTCAAAATCTATGCCTGTTTTGTATTGTCAAATTAGTTACAGAGAATATTTATCATAAACGTGGCATTGTAACTATCACAGTATATGTCTTTGATTTTGGCGAATAGTATACATTGTAATAGTTATAATGTTAATCGCGCTGAGAGCGGAGATAACTCAGTAGGCAGAGTGTTGGCCTCTTAACCCAAAGGTTCTGAGTTCCAGGCCGACTCGCGACTTTTCTGTCATTGGGATTAGGTCCAGTCGAGATGTATTTATCGGGTAGTGGGAAGTATAAAAGACTCGCAAAGAGGACTTTGGGTAGGCTATAATTATAAAAAAAAACAAAAAGAAATTGTTTCCATTATCCAGTATGCATAATTACCTTTAACATGACCTTGTAATTATTACAATGTCGATTGTAACTGTTAATACGGGGGCCTGTTGAGCATAACGGACATAATGTTTATAAGAAATATTCTCTTCTCTCAGTGTATACCTCAATTATATATAATTTTCAAAATTTCTACTATATCTAAATGCATAGGGCACTCTAGATCACCTATTTTATTTAAACCCTGTATATGATACACTTTTAAATAATTTAATTTATGCTCAAATATACATATACGCAATACACCCCAAGTAAATGTTTTCTTGCGTGAATGTTTTCATGACGGTCTCCAGCTGACATATTGAAAGGATTGATTGAAAGATATCTCGATTTAAATATTGATGATGATTTGTTTCTTGCATGAAATATTGTAATAAATCTCATATACTATAAAAAACAAGTAGAAATGTAATATAAATAACAATTTTTTGACAGAAACGTAAGTACCGCAAGCTTTTCCAAATTATATAGGTATATCTATAATATAAAAAAACTGAGTTATCACGGACTTAAGGCACCTGCATTGGTGCAATCTGACGGGCTAAGAGGAGTGGCGCTACAATGCCTTTTCCTTTCGATTTCCAATTCCCGTCCAAACAATCATACGTTACATCCGTAACGTACTTAGCAGCCCTTTTGGGGAGACCGCTGGTTTAGAACCCGACTAAAGATCTCCCGAGCGTCGAACCCACAACATAACAGGTCCCTACATTACCCACACCACGACTCCGATCGCGGCTCCGCCTCTTCCGATGTTCACAGATACACGGGACAAAACAGCTGTCTCTAAAACAGTCGGGACGCACCTGTGCGGTAAAAATGAACTTGCCAGCCCAGTATCAGTATAGAAAAAACACGTAAGAAGGTGGCTTCGCCTAAATAGGGTGGTGTCACGGACTTAAGACGCCTGCATAGGTGCAATATGACGAGCTAAGCGATAAGAGGAGTGGCACTACAATGCACAAAAACGCATCGTAGACGTTAGCTCCGTGGTTAAAACACAGGCCTATGGCAATCGGGTTCAATCATGTCCTCCAACTTCCATTTCTAATCCCACGATCCACTTATCGCCTTCAAACAAGACTCTTCACTTCAACTTATTACTCTCACCTATCACATACACCCTCAACTTATCATTTTGAATCACAACGATTTCACACTCCTGCTATTTTTTCAATCATGCCTTTCATCCTCCATCTATGATAGAATCCCGATGTAACCTTCTACCTATCACATTCACCCATTACCTTGATCCTTTTCCTATCATCTCCAACCATGATCTCCAGCAACAAGCTTTCAATCATATTCTCCGCGGTCAACGTATCATCTGCACCCTCCACCTCCAATCGATTCCTCCAGCCTTCATGTATCGTCTCCACCCTCCACCTATTGTATTCACCCTCCTCCTATCACCTCCATCCTCCACCTATGGCCTCTAGTTATGATCCCTTCACCCTCCATCTATCTGCTCGAATCATGTTCCCTTTACCCCTTCACCTAACGGCTTCAATCATGATCCTTTCACTCTCCAACTATTATCTCCGCTTATCCTCCCGTAAAAATAACCAAATTTTTTAAGAATTTCTTATTATTATTTTGAGTTATTATTCTTATTCTTACTATTATTATCATTATTGTTATTATTATAATATTGTTATTATGATTATTATTATTATTATATTGTTATTATGATGCTTATTTTTAAAGGGTTATGACAGTGTTAAAATTTTGAAAATATATATTTTTTTATTCACTTTTTTCATAGTTAATAGTCTGTAGAATATGGTCCTGAAAGCCGTTTTTGGCTAAAAAAATTTTCCTCGAAGATATCATCAAAAAACTAACAAATCTGTTTCAAGTAAATTTTTGAAAAATCGTGATTTTTAAATATTTTAATTAGGCCAAACTTGTTGAAAGGATCGTTCTAACCCACTTTTTACAAAATAATTTCATGAGAAATCTTACTGAAAATATGACTTGAAAACCGTTTTACAAACCGTTTTTTTTTCAAGAGTTATTAATTTATTTCCGTAAAATAAATAAAATCTGTAAAATTAATTTTTCTATGTGTGATTTTATGTTACTAAACTCAATGTGTTAAAGTAAAGGCATTCAACAAATTTGAATTTGCTACTCAAATAGGTTGTGCCTCACAGCGTCTGGTCGAGAATGAAGATTTCTGTTTGATCGGTATAGTAGAATTTTCTGTAAAGCAGTAGAAAGCAGCCAAACAGCTGTTTTTCATCCAAGACACTAGATCAGTGCAGTTAGTCTGCTAGCTGCTGTAGCAATGCTTATAACCTTATAGTGGTGTTGCAAAAGTGCAAGAGCCTCTGCAGAGTAGAAAGATTGTTCAGATAAGTATTGGAAACTAATTAGTAATAACAATGTTCATAATGAGCTTTTTCTTTTGTTTAATAATGACTCTATCGCTCGATGATGGAATAGTGTAGAATAAAAATTGATGCGTCTCTTCGAGCCAAGTTGATTATTTTAAAAAATGCCAAACGTTTCGGGATATTTTTATCCCCTCTTCAGTGGCTGTATAAACGTTAAGTTACAAGGTTTTATTACAATAATAATATTAAAAATAAGTGAAATTGAAAATTGTAAATATTAACATAGTTACCTAATTCGCAAAACAACTTTCGTGTTTTCACATTATTAGGAACGGACCAGAAAAAGGAAAAATCGCATATGGCGCTATAAATATAAATTTAAAATTTAAACCAAAGTTTACAAAGAACTATTACAAAAATTTTTTTTTTTTTTTATTGTTTTTTAATTATAACTTACGGCCTAGGACTCGAGAATTTTGTTTAACAAAACGATTCACCGGTGCCAAGCTTTTTCTTTGTTGGTTTATTTTTTGCTTTTAGGTATGCGGGTGCAAGCCAGCAAAATGGGAGCTTATATTGACTGCCTGAAGTATTATTTTGCATACTTTTTAAGAACTTGAAGTGTATTTAATAATGGTAAGTATTGTATGTAACTGTAATTCATAAACATAACTTGATTTTGAATAGCTAACGATAATTTTTATTTTATTTTCAGCTTCTAAATGCTATTATCACACAGCATGACAAGCACATACCATCAAATATACTTTATTGTATGTATATTTGAGTACCAAAAGCAAATCAAGGTATGCCGGATATTTTCTGTAAGTATAGCTGAGTTCATTTGAATGATTTACATTATAAACTTTAAATGCCTTTTACTCAAATTTAGTTTTTTCATGCTTTTTGTGTACTTGCCGCAGCTTTCTGAAGGAACCGTACTATCAATCATGATGATCCAAAGTGGGAAACCTTCTTTATGAGTATGGTCACAAACTGAGTGGAGCAGAATTGGCAAAGGTAAGTTCAAAGTGAATGATACGTATGTTTACATATGTAACATTCACTATAATTACTAATATTGCCAATGTATGTTTAATTAATTATATTAATTTTGTGTTTTTCAGGAATCTGTTCCACTTAGTCTGAGACCAGACTCATAATGAACATTTGGCACTTTGATTCATCAGGATTGATAGTACGGTTCCATCAGAAACATGCGGCAAGAAAATAAATGCGATGAAAATCATGATTTTTGGTAAGCAAATACCTTTAATTGTTTTTAAATGTTACACTCACTTTATGCATATTATTTATGCATAAAAGTAATGTATAATTGCTGAATATTGTATAAATATTATACTCTTTGCTTGTTGTTCTATGAATTAATACTGGTCGCGCCATCTCTTGTATATATATGATTTTGTACATCGAGACAAGCGCGACTCCGAAAACGCGAATACGCGAGTATGTAAACACACATATATAGATACACACTATAGAGAAGAGCGCTCGCATATACTGTACTCGCGCTCATTCTCTCTCTCTCGCTTGTAAGTCTCGGAAGGAGACAGTCGTGTCCGACGACACATCACACATTGTAATAAAGTTACTTATTATTAAAAACAACCTCACTAATTTTCCACCACTCCAACATGGTAGCAGAGCATGGTTGGAAATTTTTTATGCCGTACGGTGACTTTTTTTTAAAAAAAGTGCAGTAAGACATTAAAATGTGCTAGTGAGGTGTGAGAGCCACGTGGAAAATACAAAAGTGTTCCAGTGAAAAATAATTGAACTAAGAAGAGTTCAAAAAGAAATATAAGTGAAAATAACAAATAAAAGTAGTCTAGAAGAGACTGATAAAAACATTTTTGTGAAAAATTGAAGAAAAAAGTGTGATGCGAAGAGATTACGGTCGGCACACATAAAACGTGTTTAAGTGACGTGATAGAGCACATGGAAAATTTTATGAATTTGCACAAATAATTAATGATCGAAGAAAATAAGGAAACACTAAGTGAAAAAATTAGAAAAACAATTTTGAGAAAAGTTATAAAAATAACCAAAGAAGTTTGTGTTTTGAGAAACGAAATTTACACAAAAATAAGTGAATACGAAATGGCTCAAGCAAAGGTTGAAGATATAATTATACCAATTTTTGACGGTACAAATTATACCAGTTGGAAAACAAGATTAATGATCTTGCTTGAATATAAAGAATGTCAAGAGCAAATAAAAAGAGAAAGAATTGCCTCAGACACAGAAGCTGATTGGAAGAAAAAAGATCTCAAAGCACGTGCAATTATAACAAGTGCTATCTCAGATAAGCAGCTTGAATATGTAAGTGAATGCATAACAGCGTGTGAGATGATAAAAAGGTTTGACAAAATGTATATAACACAGTGAACAGCCTTACAAATGTTGCGAAGAAATAAAATAGAAGAAATCAAACTTAAAAGTTATAGAGAAATCGAAGAATTTTTCGTAGACTTCGAAAAAGCCGTAAATGATTTTAAAAGTGCTGGCGGTAAGATAACAGAAGCAGAAAACATAAACTATTTACTTCGAGCACTACCATCAACTTACAGTTATATTGGTGATTTTCTTGATGTGATACCCAAAGAACAACATACGGTCGATTATGTTAAATCGAAAATAAAAGAAAAAAATTTACATAACATAGACAATAACAAAAGTGATAGCAAAAGCAATGTAAGTACTTTCAACACGAAAATAAAGGGAAATTGCTATAATTGCGGAAAATATGGCCACGCGCAAAAAGACTGTTGGACTGGACAACAGCAAGGTCAAAGCAGCAGCACTCAACCAAGTCGAAATCAGCGAGGAAGAGGTAGTCACAGAGGCAGCAACAGAGGCTTCAGAGGCAGAGGTCGAGGCAGAGGACAACATTCATCGCACAGCACGAAAGAGCAACACGAAGATTACGCGAGCGAGTCATGGTCAACGCAAGTATATACACCAGAGACAAATAAGGTAAATTTAGAAAGTGATTGTAACGGTAGCGAAAATCGAAAGAAAATCTTTTGGTTATTAGACAGCGGTTGTACCGATCACATTGTACGCGATGATAATTATTTTGAAAATTCTGTTATTTTGAAAAAACCGATAAATGTCAAATTACCTGACGGTAAAACGCTCAAAGCTACAAAAGTAGGAAATATACAAATTTATTTTGAAAATTATTAGAGTAAAAAATATGTAAATCTAAACAATGTTTATTTTGCAAAAGACATAAAGCAGAACATATTAAGTTTTTCAAAAATAACTGCAAGTAATACGATAGTAGCTAGAAATGATAGCGCGAAAATTTATAACAATAATAGAGAATTAATTGTAGTTGCAAATAAAGTAAATAATTTATATTATATAAAAGGTTTTCTAGTGAATGAACAGAAAGAAAAATGTATAAATGCAGTAAAAATAACCGCGAAAGAAAAATGGCACAGAGCATTAGGTCATGTTAATTTTCAATACTTAAATAAATTAGTTAAAGAAAAATTAGTTGAGGGATTGCCAGATAAAATTGAAAACACTGATATGAAATGTGCAAATTGCACTCAAAGTAAAATGGCAAATGTACCATTTCAAAATAATCGAACAAAAACTTCTGAAATTTTAGAATTAATTCATACTGATTTAAATGGACCGCATCAAACGACTGGTTATGGTGGAGAAAAATATTTCTTAACTTTTGTCGATGATTACAGTAAATGCACGCGAATATTTTGTATTAAACATAAGTCTGAAACTGCAAGTTGTTTTATAGAATTTGTAAATTTAGTTGAAAATAAGTTTAACAAAAGGGTTAAGAAAATACAGTGCGATAATGGCAAAGAATATTTGAATAAGGAGATTTACAATTTTATTAAGTATAAGGGAATAGAATTATTACCATGTCCACCGTACACGCATGAATTGAATGGTGTAGCGGAAAGATACAATAGATCAGCAATGGACATAGGCAGATGCTTACAAAGAGAAGCAAATATAAATAGGCGATATTGGCCTGAAATTATTAAAACGGTAGCTTACTTGAAAAACCGCACTATAGCAAATACTGTAGAAAATAAAACTCCTTACGAAATATTCTTTGGCACAAAGCCAAACGTTAATCATTTGAAAATTTATGGTAGTAAAGTTTTTGTCCGAATCCCAGAGGTCAAAAGACAAAGTAAATGGGATGACAAGGCAACAGTAGGAATATTAGTAGGTTATACAGAAAACGGTTACAGAGTTTTAGTAAATAACAAAGTTATTAACACGAGACATGTACAGGTTGTCGAAGAAGACACAAAAATAATTTGTCTTAACGAATCAGATGAAAAGCATGAAAGTTGTGAATCGGAAAATTCTGAAAGCGATTCAGAAGAATATGATAGTGTTGTCAGCAACACAAACAAAAATTTATTTATCCCTACTTCTTCTCTCGAGAAAAGTAGAGATAATTTAATTACAGAAATCAATGAAAATGATATAAATAGTGAAAATGAAAACGAAATTAATTTGAAAGAACCGAGAAGGTCAAAAAGAAAGAAAAGTCCTGTAAATAGATACGGTGATCCTATAGCGCATTTTATTTATATTAATAACATCGATGCAAATGTACCTCATAAATTCGAGGAGGCGATAAATTCGAGCGAATCAAAACAGTGGAAAATTGCAATGAATTCAGAAATCGAAAGTTTAGAGAAAAATAAAACTTGGAAATTAGTAGAGAAGCCATTAAACAAAAAAATCATTGATGTCAAATGGGTATTTAGACGAAAAAACGATAATACCTATAAAGCCAGATTGGTAGTTCGCGGCTTTCAACAACGAGAACATATAGAAAACGTTTACTCACCCGTAGGAAAAATGCAAACACTTAAAATATTATTATCATATTGTTGTAAAAATGATTTGTTTATTGATCAAATGGATGTAGAAACAGCTTTTCTGAACGGTGAAGTAATATCAGAGGTTTATGTAAATCAACCAGAAGGCTATGAAGTAGGAAATAACAAAGTCTGTAAATTGCAAAAAGCATTATATGGTTTACGAGAAAGCCCAAGAGCTTGGTATAATTGTTTTCATAAGTACATGGAAAAATTAAATTTCGTGAGAAGCAAACAAGATTATTGTTTATATGTAAATAATGCAAGCAGAGATTCAATATATATACTAGTTTTCGTAGATGATTTATTAATCTGTTGTAAAAATAGAAATAAAATAAATGAAATAAAATCAAAATTAATGGAAAATTTTGAAATGCGAGACTTAGGAAAAGTCAACCAATACATAGGAATAAACATTGATTATAATAAGAATGAAGGCAAAATGACACTAAGCCAAACAAAATACATTGAATCTTTAGCTGCAAAGTATAATCTAGAAAATGCAAAATTGTATAACACTCCTATGGAGACGAGTCTAAAATTAGAAAAAGCAACTGAACAAAATGAGTCAATAAAGTATAGAAACTTAATAGGAGAATTACTTTATATAAGTACTGGTACGAGACCAGATATCTCATATAGTGTAAACTACTTGAGTAGATTCCAAAGTTGTTATAATGAAACTCATTTCAAATATGCTATGAGAGTATTAAAATATCTAGTGAATACCAAAGATCTAAAATTAACGTATTTTAATAATTTAAAATGTGATACACTAGATTGCATGGTAGACTCAGATTTTGCCGGAGACAATATAGATAGAAAATCCACAACTGGATATATTATAAGATATTATGGAAATCTGATTTATTGGAAAACAAATAAACAAAAAAAATGTAACGAAATGTTCAACCTTTGCAGAATATACGGCTATGTCAGATGCAATAACCGAAGTAATATTTGTAAGAAATCTGCTAAGTGAAATGTTTAAAGAAAAATTCAATGAAAGAATAAACATATACGAAGACAATTCAGGTGCAATAGCGATTGCAAAGTTTGGAAATTATACAAAAAATTCAAAGCACATCGAAGTACAATATTACTACATTAATGAATATTATGAAAATGGAATAATCGATATTATAAAAATAAATTCAGAGTTAAATCTAGCTGATATATTAACAAAAAGTTTGAATAGAGAAAAGTTCACAAAACACAGAAAAGCATGAAATATACTTGAAAATTGCAAAAGTGACAAGACTGAATGTAAAAGCAAAGAATATAAATTTAAGGAGGCGTGTTGAATATTGTATAAATATTATACTCTTTGCTTGTTGTTCTATGAATTAATACTGGTCGCGCCATCTCTTGTATATATATGATTTTGTACATCGAGACAAGCGTGACTCCGAAATCGCGAATACGCGAGTATGTAAACACACATATATAGATACACACTATAGAGAAGAGCGCTCGCATATACTGTACTCGCGCTCATTCTCTCTCTCTCGCTTGTAAGTCTCGGAAGGAGACAGTCGTGTCCGACGACACATCACACATTGTAATAAAGTTACTTATTATTAAAAACAACCTCACTAATTTTCCACCACTCCAACAATAATACTTGTATTTGAAAGTAAAAATATAGTTTTTAGAGCACCTATATATCTATTAATTTTTTACAACACTAACAATTTTTCTTTTTTTTTTCAGGTTTTAGCACTGTCATAACCCCTTAAAGCTCAGTTTTAAAGATTTATATAATATAGGAATATATATATATATATATACGCACACAACCCCCTTCACTTCAATTTTTAATTTTTCAAAGACCTAATCACATCCCGCAGCCTCTATCTATTGTCTCCACACTTTACCTATTGTTTCCGCTATTCTCCTATTGCTTACCTCCATCTACCGCCTCCAATCATGATTCCTTCAATCTCCATCTATCGCCTCCTATCATGAGCCCTTCACCCTTCATTTATCGCCTTCAATCATTATCCCTTCACCCTCCATCTTTTATCTCCTCATATTATGAAATCCCTCAAGTAATCATTTCCAATCATAAAGCTTTTATGCTCCTTCTATCCCTCCATCGTGGCCGTAGAAACTCCACCCTCCACCTCTTGCATCAACTTCACTTATGATTTTCACGTTTTGCCTATCACCGTCACAAATAATCTCGTGCCTCCACGTATGACTTCCAACATAACCCCTTCACTTCCACCTATTACCTCTACCTATAGCCAACACCCTAAACTATCATTTCCAATCATAACGATTTTACCTTCCTCCTCCCTAGCCAACACCCTAAAGTATTATTTCCAATCATAACCTTATGTAGCCCTATATTCCTATGTAACCCTATAACCCTATGTAACCGTATAACCTTATGTAATCCCTATGGAACCCTATGGAACCCTCTACCTATCACCTTCACCTATGACTTTGAGCTTCCCCCTATCATCTCCAACCTTGACCTCCAACATCCACCTATTACTTTAAGTCATAATCCACCTACCACCTGCAGTCCTAATCTCCAATCATATCCTTCAGCCTCCATTATCATCTTTACCTTCCAACTATCGTTTCCAACCTTTTCCGATCGCCTATATCCTCCACCTGTCGCTTCCAATCAGGATCCCTTTACCTCCCACTTATATGCTTCAATCAAGACTCTTCACTTCTAACTATTACCTTCACTTGTGTTCTAATCCCTATGTAGTCCTCTATCTATCACTTTCACATACGGCCTTGAGTCTCCACCTATCATCTCCATCAATGATTCTTAACATCCACTTATGACCTTGCTACATAACTTCCATTTAGCCCCTCAAATAATGAATACACTCATCGTCTCCATTCATAGCCTCGAGCATCTACCTATCACCTTAATTCATGACCTCAACCCTACACCTATCATCTCCAATCATCAATACATCTAGTCCGAGAGTTAAGGAGTTCAAAAGCATCATATCAAAAAGTTCTTACTATAGTTTATTTTATTGTTGAAATATATTGGTAGTTACTTCCTGAAAATAGCCATAAAGTCTCTACTTCAGGCCAGGTCGGGAACATTGTTATTATTGCAAAATAAGTTGCAGAAATGCATTTTTTTAGTTTTTCTTGATTAACTTAATTGTTATTGTATTTCTGTGAAAAAAAAGTAGAGACAAAAGTTGATCAGAATTGGATTTTCTATAAGATACACGTATTTCCAAATGTAAAATTAATGTTCTTCATTGCTAAATTGTTACACAAAAAAATTTTTGTTTTTAAATTTCATATTCCAATGGTTTTTACAAAAATTCATTTTTGCTCATCCAATTAGCACTCAAAGATAACTTTTAGTGCAGACAATGTAAAAATTGAAGCCCGATCTCGATATCTTAAAATGGCGTCTTGTTGCAAAATTTTTTATTCGAAAAGTTTAAATTGCTGTCGAATCTGATCTAGAAATGATATTTTAGTCCAATTGCGTTTAATCAACAGATTATGACGTACTTAATAATTCATAAAAAGGAATATAACAATATTTATAACAAAAAGATTTTTTTTATTTCGGCTAATTTGTAAGTTAGAGAATTCTAATTTGTAAGTTAGAAAATGCATGTTAACGTACGTAAAAAACCATGCATTTTCATATAAATTTTGTCAAAATCGGACCAATAGGAGCCAAGATAAAAAAAATTTTCAACCAACGATTACGCCGAAACTACTTGATATTTTTAATTGAAATTTGAGACAGTGGTTGTTGAAATAATGCTACAAAAGATGACATTTTACCTGATAGTTCTAGATGGTTTCGTTTTTTTCTCAGCTTTAACGTCACGCTAATTAATATATCACAGGTGAAATGGAAACACTTCATGTTATCAATTTTGCTACAAAAAATTTGTTTTTGCTATACGCACAACCTGCATTGCACTGCTATCATCATAAAATTATTTACATTCATCATAAAAATGTTTGGTAACGCAATATATGCATACAAAGGTTATGTATATAGCCAAAACAAATTTTCTTTCAGCAAAATTGATAATTTAGAGTGTTTGCATTTCACCTATGATATATTAATTAGCATGACGTTAATGATGAGAAAAAAACCCGTTAAATGAAAAAAAAATGTATTGCATTAGCAGCTTTGCATATATTATGATCCTGCTAAGCAATTGAATTTACAGTAAAGAGGAAAATATACAAACGTGTTTCTCTGACACGTTTATTCGCAAAGAAATGAGAGCCGATGGTACGACGAACTGGTGAGAGTGAGAGAGAGAGAGAGAGAGAGAGAGAGAGAGAGAGAGAGAGAGTGAGAGAGAGACTGGTACTTACGAATTCACGGGTACTGTACGCATGCAGCTTTTCGGTAAACGCAGCGGCCTCGCGTTACCAACAGCTTCTTGCCCGTAGATCGCCAATTGCCGTAACAGACATAGTATCTAGGCACGGTAAAATAGCGAATTCGCAAACACTCTATTCTTACAACAAAAGGCCGTGTAACAATTGTTTGTTGAAGAAACATATAACAAGTTGCTCGCGATCTTCGAAAATGCGTCTAGCGCGCTTGATAACCGAATCGAAACTAGCCTAACCTTCCGTGATCAGCTTCGCTCTCTCACGCGGGCTCTCTCACCTTGATGAAATACACCTCCCTGAATTTTTTGGGTTTTAAATTTACAGATTTTTTCCTCGAAAACTGTAGACTTTTATAAAAATCTCATACAAAAATACCTTAGAATTAGTCAAAGATACTCTCACATTTTTCAGATTGATACGGTACAATTTTTCATTTTTCGAAAATTCAGAAAATCGAATTTTCGAAATTCATCGTGAAAAAATGTGAATTAAACTGAGATCGTTGTTTGATGAATTTTAAGACATTTTTCTTCTGTCCAAAATTTGTTTTGAGGGGACCCACCACTTTTAAAATCTGAAATAAAAAAAATTTTCAAATAATTTTTAAATTGTTATAGTCAATTAGAATTGAACTAAAACATTTTAAATCTAAAAGTATATACAAAATATAGTAAGATTAAATTTTTATTGTCCTACTTTGAGCCTAATACACATTCATGTCAGCGTAGACACTGTTCGATGACTTTTGGCACTGTCCGTTAGATTCCAAGTGTATGCATGGATGAAATGGGCTCAAATTTTTTTTACAAGCTCATTATAGCATTAGTTTCCGTATGAATAAAGGGATTTCAATTTCAATGAGTAGAAGATTTGAAAAAAAATAAAATGTGTTAAAAAATATTTTCAAAACCATTAGATTTTAAATTTATTGACATATTTTTTTGTTTTTTTTTTTTCAAATCTTCTACTCATTCAAATTAAAATCCCTCTGTTCATACGGAAACTAATACTATAATAAGCTTGTAAAAAAAATTTGAGCCCTTTCATCCATGCATACACTTGGAATCTTACGGACAGTGCCAAAAGTCATCGAACAGTGTCTACGCTGATATGAATGTTTATTAGGCTCAAAGTAGGACAATAAAAATTTAATCTTACTATATTTTGTATATACTTTTAGATTGAAAATGTTTTAGTTCAATTCTGATTGACTGTAACAATTTAAAAATTATTTGAAAATTTTTTTTATTTCAGATTTTAAAAGTGGTGGGTCCCCTTAACTTCATAGATTTTAAGAAAAAATTCTATAACTAGGATCGTATGCAGTATGGTTTTTGAATCTTTTCTTAAAATCTATGAGGTTTAAAAATACGTACATAACAAATTTTGGAAAAAAAAAATTTCTTAAAATTTATCAAAGAACGATCTCAGTTTATTTCATATTTTTTCAGAACAAATTTCGAAATTTTGATTTTCCGAATTTTCGAAAAATGAAAAATTGTACCGTATCAATCTGAAAAATTTGAGAGTATTCTTTGACTAATTCTAAGATACTTTTTGTATGAAATTTTTAGAAAAGTCTAATTTTCGAAGATTGTAACGGGGTGAGACGTATTCACGAAAATCGTACAAAAGTTAAGCGACGTGGGGACTTGAACCCACGACCTCGAGATCTCCAGGCACGCGTTCTAACCACGGAGCCAGCATCGCACTATCAAAGGTCCTGCGAAACGCTGTTATAGCCGACTAGCTTAGACGTGCTCACACCACGTCACAGAATATAAAATCAAAAAATGGTCATATGCGACGCCATTTTGTTGAGAAAAAAAAATTTGTTAAGTTGAAGCTACCGCGTAGTCTTACTATATAGGCCTCCACGCCAGTCTACAGAAAAATTGATTTAAAAAAAAAATGTTTTGAAGAAGTGCGTTTTTTTCATTGTTTTTTATATTTATATGATAAAATTAAGTGATAGAAGATTTTAATCAATACTATTAGAGAGAGCATCCTTTTTAAATAAGACACAGAGGTTCCCAAATTTTTTCCACATGAATTCATTATATGATGATGATTCAAACTTAGACGTCAAAATCGGCCGTCCTGGGGTTATTGGGTTAACCAGTAATCCTGAATAAGAAATAATAAAGATAAATAACTTTGCCTTATTTTTATTTAAGTGATAGTACAACTTAATGTAGTTGTACCTATTTTAGGCCGAAACGCAAAAAAACTATGTACAAGTTGAAAAAATTTACTTCATTAACACTGAAACTTTTGATCGATTCTAGTTTGAATTTTATATTAAAATTATCAGATATATATTTTATGTTGCTCTCGTTTTTTCTGTTACAGAGTTGACATATTATGGCCACTTTCATAAAGAAAAATGGCATAAAATCTATTGCAAATGGAACATTAAGTCACGTTAACAATACTGATGGTTTTGAAGATAACCATCTTTCATTTTCGGGTAAATCCAAAGATATATCCAATGTGCACGTGGAATCATGTTTAGATAATTCAGAAGATAAACCCGAGTTGGATATTATAATTAGCAACGTAGTATGTAGCTTTAGCGTAAGATGCCATTTGAATTTACGTGAAATTGCATTAAATGGTTCAAATGTTGAATACAGAAGAGAAAATGGGGTATGATTTTAAATTTTAATATAAATTACTACATTTAAAAAAGTACTGTAAATTTCAAAATGCAGCAGAAGCTTTTATTTGCATCTTAGTATTATAGCTATTGTAATTCGTGTCAAAGTGAATTAAGATAGTATTCATTTACCGTAAAAATTAGATTATTTGTAATTGAAAATATATTAGCATGTCTCTAATGCTTCAATATATTAATTTCATACTTTGTATACTGATAGATAATGCGGAGGCTCATAGACATTGTCTTTTACATTTATATAATTTATTGTACTTGTTCAGATGGGAGCATTTTTCTAGATCACCATTACAGACAGTTGACCATAGGTTTCAAACTTCCTTAGCAACGATGAAGATAATAACTGCTAAATTCTTACCTTATATTCACAAATAAAAACAGAATAAATAAAAATAAATAAAATAATATAGATAAATGAAAACTGAATAGAACTCATCATTATGCAAATTAGGTTAAGTACAATATTCAAAATGATTAGAGGGGGTCAAAATACAGTGAATTCAAAGAATTACTGGTTCAGCAATTTTATTCAACAAAATTCTAATTGATATTAATGGGAATAAACAGTAATTGAATATTTAAATAAATTGATTTAAAACTGTAATTACGAGAGGAGTTCTGCAATATAGTGCGGCTTTTAATCTTCTGACCTGAATGGAAACTTGTATCGGCGAGAGTGGTTATTCTCTCGCCGCTAATTGTTTCTTTTTTTTCTTACTCTTATCATTTATACATGTTCGGTTTCTCGCTTTCATTCGTTCTGCGTCTGATCTTGCTCTCTTAAGTTCAATTAGTGAAAATTTAACTAATCATGGTAGTGAACCTAGTTTTCACTGAAGAAATAGCGAAATGATCACTGTATAACTAGTGAAAACAGTAGTATACTAATATGAATCAGTGACTATGCACTGTATAGAATAGTGTATTTTGTTCATGAAAAGCTAGCAACTATTTCGTTTAGTGAATATACACTATTCCTGAAACACTTCACTATTTCATAAGTTGCTGTACATTTACTATAATTCCAGTGGCTATGGACTATTTGAAAAAGTTACTTTTGTTCACTGTGTCTCTAGTGAAATTAGCTAATTAAAAAGTGAAATTTAAGGAACTTTTCAGTGACTATGGACTGTTTGAAAAAGTGCCCTTTGAATACTGAATCTTTAGTGAATTTTTACTATTTAAAAAGTGAATTTTAAAGAACTTTTCAGTGGCTATGGACTGTGTGAAAAAGTGCCTATTGTTCACTGTATTTCTAGTAAACTTTCACTATTTAATAAGTTCTGTTTAAGGAACTTTTCAGTGGTTATGGACTATTTCAAATAGTATGTATTATTGACTGTATCTCTAGTAAACTTTCACTATTTAAAAAGTTCCTTTTAAGGAACTTTTCAGTGACTATGGACTGTTTGAAAAAGTGCCCTTTGATCACTGAATCTCTAGTGAATTTTTACTATTTGAAAAGGGAATTTTAAAGAACTTTTCAGTGGCTACGGACTATTTGAAAAAGTGTCTTTTGTTCACTGTGTCTCCAGTGAATTTCGCTATTTGAAAAGTACCTTTTAAGAAACTTTTCAGTGACTATGAACTGTTAGAAAAAGTGTCTATTTTTCACTATATCTTTAGTGAATTTTCACTATTGATAAAGTGATTTTTGAAGAACCTGTAAATTTTAGAATTCACCTAGTCACTGCGTCTGTATAGTGAACTATCTTCGCTACTCAAATAGTGATTTTTCAGATACTTGTAAATTTTATAATCCACCTAGTCACTGCGTCTGTGTAGTGAACTATCTTCGCTACTCAAATAGTGATTTTTCAGATACTTGTAAATTTTAGAATCCACCTAGTCACTGAGTCTGCGTAGTGAACTATCTTCGCTACTCAAATAGTGATTTTTCAGATACTTGTAAATTTTAGAATCCACCTAGTCACTGCGTCTGTGCAGTGAATTGTCTTCACGGTTAAAATAGTGATTGTTTACATACTTGTAAATTTTAGAATACACATAGGAGTGTGTGCGTGTGTTTATGTGCGTACGTGTGCCTGCGTGCTTACGTGTGTATATTTTGGAGGCAAAAAACTTTCTCTGATATTTATTATAACGCGGCAAAGATTTTACCGCCAAAAGTTTTGTCGGTACATTTTGGAGAGAATACTTTTCTATTTTATTTCAGTCTTTATGTACATGTGTATATATGTACACACTTCAAGTATTTTCATTCAAAATTTGAGGATGCGATTTTTAACTTCTTAAAAATTGCGTCCCAGCATTTTGGAGGGAAACCCATCGGTATGGGATATGTTCAATTAGACACTTCAAGTATTTTCATTCAAAATTTAAGGATGCGATTTTTAACTTCTTAAAAATTGCGTCGCAGCATTTTGGAGGGAAACTCATCGGTATGGGATATGTACATACATACATACATATGTACATACATACATACATATGTACATACATACATACATATGTACATACATACATACATATGTACATACATACATACATATGTACATACATATGTACATACATACATACATATGTACATACATACATACATACATACATACATATGTACATACATACATACATATGTACATACATACATACATACATACATACATACATATGTACATACATACATACATACATACATACATACATACATATGTACATACATACATACATACATACATACATACATACATATGTACGTACATACATACATACATACATACATACATACATACATGTGTACATACATACATACATACATACATACATACATATGTACATACATACATAAATACATAAATCGGGTATTTTGAATGCGCCGAAAGTAGGGGTAGTATAGGGTTATTTTTAAATATGGAATATTGAATGCCAAAAGTGGAATTTTGAATGCGCTAGCGAAGGGTAGTTTATTATAGGGATGCATTCAAAATACCCGATTTATATATTTATATACATACATACATACATATGCACATACATACATACATATGTACATACATACATACATATGCACATACATACATACATATGTACATACATACATACATATGCACATACATACATACATATGTACATACATACATACACACATACATACCTACATATGTACATACATACATATATATATATGTGTGTGTGAGTGTGTATGTATGTACATATGTATGTATGTAGGTATGTATGTACATATGTATTTATGTATGTATGTATGTATGTATGTACATATGTATGTATGTATGTATGTATGTATGTATGTATGTACATATGTATGTATGTATGTACGTACATATGTACAAAATGTACCGACAAAACTTTTGGCGGTAAAATCTTTGCCGCGTTACAATAAATATCAGAGAAAGTTTTTTGCCTCCAAAAAACTTTCTTGCACACACTCGTATGTGGATTCTAAAATTTACAAGTATCTAAACAATCACTATTTTAACCGTGAAGACAATTCACTGCACGGACGCAGTGACTAGGTGGATTCTAAAATTCACAAGTATCTGATAAATCACTATTTGAGTAGTGAAGATAGTTCACTACACAGACGCAGTGGTGTTGTAAAATTGCAAGATCTTCTGCAGAGTACAAAAATTATTCAGCTAAGTATTGGAAACTAATTACTTATAATTGTGTTCATAATGAGCTTTTTCTTTGTTGGTTTATTTTTTGCTTTTAGGTATACGGGTGCAAGTTAGCAAGATGGGAGTTTATATTGACTGTCTGGAGTATTATTTTGCATACTTTTTAATAGCTTGAAGTGTATTTAATAATGGTAAGTATTGCATGTAATTGTAATTCATAAACATAACTTGATTATGAATAGCTAACGATAATCTTTATTTTATTTTCAGCTTCTAAATGCTATTATCCCACAGCATGACATGCGCGTACCACCAAATATACTTTATTGTATGTATATTTGAGTACCAAAAGCAAATCAAGGTATGCCAGATAGTTTCTGTAAGTATAGTTGAGTTAATTTGTATGATTTACATTATAAACTTTTAATGCCTTTTACTCAAATTTAGTTTTTTCATGCTTTTTGTGTACTTGCCGCAGCTTTCTGAAGGAACCGTACCATCAATCCTGATGAACCAAATTGGAAAACCTTCCTTATGAGTATGGTCAGAAACTGAGCGGAGCAGAATTGGCAAAGATAAGTTCAAAGTGAATGTTACGTATGTTTACATATGTAATATTCACTATAATTACTAATATTGTGAATATATGTTTAATTATTTATATTAATTTTGTGTTTTTCAGGAATCTGTTCCGCTTAGTCTGAGACCAGACTTATAAGGAAGATTTGGTACTTTGATTCATCAGGATTGATGGTAGGGTTCCATCAGAAACATGCGGCAAGCAAACAAAAGTGATGAAAATCGTGATTTTTCGTAAGCAAATATCTTTAATAGTTTTTAAATGTTATACTCACTTTATGCATATTATTTATGCATAAAATTGATGTATAATACTTAGATTTCAAATGAAAAATGTAGTTTTTAGAGCACTAATAATTTTTCTTTTTTTTCTAGGTTTTAACCCTGTCATAACCCCTTAATGTTCTTTGCAATATGGGAACCAGTGACAACAAGAATCAAGTGAAATATGCACTACGAGAAATAGTATAAAAGTGCTATTTCATGAGTGCATTTTGATTATTGTTATCGATAATCTATCCACTTTCAAAAATCAGTGACACTTTAGTACACTGATAAAATAGTATATTTATACGATTACAATAGTGTAGTTGCACTATTTTAATAGTGTATTAAGAGTATTAAAACAGTGCATTTATACTATTAAAATAGTTTATTTCCACTGCTAAAAATGTGTCTTTACACTATTAAATTAGTGTATTTACACTATTTCAAAAATTCCATATACGCTATTTCATTTAATGTATTTTTTTCACTAATTCAATTATTGCATATTAACTATTTCGCAGTTGTATACTTTGCACTTGTCAAAATAGTGTATATACACTATTTTGCAGTGACTTTTCACTAATTGAACTTAAGAGAGTGGGCTGTGCGGGGTAAAACACTGACCTAGCATTGGTCGAAACACGTTTGGCTAGTTAGGCAATGTTTATATTGTAAGCACATATTTATTGAATTTGTGACAGTGATTTGTCGAAAATTCTAGAATAAAATTTTATTCAATATATTCGTCACTTACCACTCCTTGCTGTAAGAATAAAAAAAGTAATTAAAAAAGTAATCGCCTACCAATAAATTGTTTTAAAAGATATACCTCTTTCGCCAATTTTTGAAAAATATGATTAGTTATGAGAAGAAAGCAGTTGAATGAAAATTATCAACATATTTTATGACATGGAACATTCATATTTGGCCATAGCTCCAATTCTAAGCATTTTACATAAAAAGGTTAACAAGAAATGTTGTTGTCACGTACGAGCTTTAGCTCTGGTGACCGTCCGGCGGTAGTGATAAAGCAGCGGGAACGCGAAAGCCGGAGCGTTCTCACGCACAAAGTGCAAGCTTGCACTTTGTGCTGAAGACTGCAGCCTCCGTCGGGCGCATCGGAGACACGGCAGACAGAACACCGGCGACAACACCTCAATAAAGCTCAAGGAAACAAACAACCGGCTTACTCCAACCACCCACCTTTCATACGTAACAACTGGCATCCCTTGGGGGACTTGGACGCTGAGTCGGTCTAAGTAGCAGGTGGGAGAATATAAAATTTTTTTTTATTTTCTCTTCGAGTGCGGACGAACCACGCGTGCGACCTCGATCACGCTAAGTACGACGGAGCGGGGCTACACCGATTAACAGTGAATTTTCTGAACCGGTACCACACCATCGTCAGCGCGTCAGGAAAAAGAGAATAGTTTTACCCCTTTCTCTATTTCACCGTTCGCTGACCGCATCAGGAGAGAGCAGGTCGCCGAGGCTCGGAACTCTAAACGCAATCTTCCGACTTCAAAGAAAAAAGAACATTTTTCCTTTACATCAAGGGACAGCGAATACTCGCATTTAAACAATTAAGTCGTGCAAGTGCAGTCAGTGCCGACACACAAGACACAAATGCCGCCAAGCTACAGTGAGGCGAAACTTCGGGCCAGCAGCACAGCATCTCAGTCGGGACACCACCTCAGCGGATCAACACCACGAGTGCTAGTGCAGTGAGTGCCCAGATCCGGAAATTTTTTTTTCTTCTTTCTTCTCTCTCTTTCGGAGATTCAAAAAAAAAAGAGAAGGAGGACACAGAGACAATTATAAAGAAGCGCGGGCAAGACCATTATCCTCGCGCTCGAATCTGGTACACAAGTGTAGTGTCGGCACCGGGAAGCACGCATAACGACGTGGCGGACCTCGAAAACAGGTGACTCCAGTCAAGCAGTGCCAATCGGTGCAACAACTTTTCCCTCGACATCGGGAAAGTACAAAGAACTGGGAAAACCGGGGAAGAAATGCCGCCGAACGTCTCCACTGAACAACGGGCGCCCGCCTGCAACCTTATGCCAGAGCGCAAGAAGATAAGACCGCAAACGTCGGCAAGCAGGCGCGAGATATTAAAGCTGATCGCAGCCAACGAAGCCGATCTCGGCCTACTAAGCTCGCCTGAGCCACTAGGGAAGCCAGCCGCCAGCCGCCAGCCGCCAGCCACCATCACAGCGAACATCGCAGTATCAGAGCAGTCAACACCGATCCAGCGCGTCAGTCAACGAGCGTCAACTGTTATCATCGTACTGTAAGACCATTTTCGATAATACACGCAGCTTGGTTCGCGAAGTCACCCCGCCCCAACCCCCCGGTTTGGTTTTGTGATTCATCATCGGAACCGATAAACCCCAGTATCACGAACGTCAGATAGTAGTAACCGCTAACATGACGCGCTTAAGGTTACTCAAGTCAGCGAAGAGCACGGTGAGCACGCGAAGCCTTAGGGACTACCGGGACAGCGAGGGCGAAGCACTCGACAAAAAGAAAAACAAAAAGAAAAACAAACGCGACAAACGCAGCGCGGCAGAAAGCGAACCTGAATAAAGCAGAAAGCTATTACAGGCGCGGAAAATATTTTTAAATTATAATAGGATATCTTCGGACACCAAGTGAAAACTGCGGCGCACACTCAGCCAGAAGCCGGAGGAGAGACGCGCGTATGGCCGACAGCTGGAAGGAGATGCGCGAGAATTTGCTATCGAGACACAACGATACGCCACGCGGTGACGGTTGCACAGAATATTCAATAGAGGAGAGCCGGGGGTCAGCGAAGGCCACGGACCTCGCGATTGCAGCAGCGTCGCTAACGAGCGCCGGGACGGCGTGCACCGAGGCGGTCAGCGAAGACCCGCTAGGTATCGCCGAGCTGCGCCGCCGGATCGTCGGGCTGAACATCGGCACGGGGCACTGGAGTAGCGTTTGGGGCCCGCTCAGCAAGCCCCTTGAAACAACCGAGTGGCTCAAAATTGGGGAGCGGTGTATGGCAGGTGACGGCAATCTGCTGGAAATTAAAAACATCGCGAACGTTAGAGTATCGGACCCAATAGTACTCGAAGCGCGATCACTCGACGAGCGAGAAGTAGCAGCGAAAATTCGTGAGATAAGCCGTGCACAAGGGTTACCGCTCGACCGAATCTCGGTGACCGGCCGCGAGGCAGCACAGGACAATCCGCGTAAGAAAGAGCAAGCAAGCTACAATCGGTTGCTCTTCACGAGCACGGAAAGCGCGGATGCCGAGACGATGGCAATACTCGCGCATCTACTGGCGAACCACACGCAGGACGAAATCTTCGACATTATGCGAGCGACCGTGGCCGACGATCCTCCGCGGTCAACAAGAACACCGGTGCCGAAGGACAACGCAAAAGCCCGCGTGAGCGAAGAGTTCGCGACTAGCTCCGTAAAAAGACTAAGGATCGAGAAAAATCCGAAAAATGAGCAAGTGCTTCCGAGAATCAACCGGGCCGGTGCGGGCGACCCAGACGACGAACCAAACAGCGATCCGGAGGACACCAAATCTGAGAGTAGCTCCTTCTCTAATTCACTGTACGACTAGGACATCAGCAGTAGCTTGGCCAGCACATACTATAGAACAGTAAACTACGGAAAGCTGGGCTGCGAACAACGAGAGAAAGGCGACGTTAGCCGAGGAGCCCGGCACGAAGCACGCGGGGGCAACCAAGAAGGCCACCGCACCCGACGCGAGAGATACGACGTCAGCCGAGAGAACCGGCGTGAAAGGCGCAACGGCAGCCGGGAGAGTTGGCAGGATAGGCGCGATAGCGACCGGGGAAATCGCCGGGCACAGCAGGAGGAGCGCGACGGCGGGCAAGGTGGCCAACGCGGGCGAAGAAGCGGCGATAGAGAAAGTAGTCGCACAAGGCGTAACGATAGCCGTGATAGCAGGCGCCGACGCGAGAGAAGCGATAGCGGCGGCAAGCGTAGTAGCCGACGGCAGAGCGGGAGCCGCGATCGTCGTGACAGAGGCGAACGCGAACGGCCGCATGTTCGATAGAGCGAGCCACGCCAACGGGGCCCTCCACACTGACCCTCGCTCCCACCATCGCCGCCCCCGCACCAATATGACCCACCAGCGTCGCCGAATCAAACTATGGCGCTTGTGCCAGTCGCACGGACCCAAGCGCCAGCCAATTACTGGGATCACATGAACCCAGACGGCTCCTCAGTGCCGTGCAGGTTCACTCCGTTAACGCAAACCCTATATTTAATACCGTATTTCGAAGGTGATCCGGATTCCCTAATGAGTTTCGTAACAGCTATACAGGACATACTGAGCATGTTCGGACCGGCATATGAAAGATTCCTGCTACGACACATCGCGAACCGCCTCAAGGGCATGGCCACCGACGGTTTCGGTGGCGGGCATCGAGAGCATAGCGCCGCCGCAAAAGCAGTCCACGCAAGTACGCCTCACGACCTCGGAGGAGGTCAATCCCTCGAACGCGCAAAACCGCGGTAGCCAAAACGCAACGGGCGCGCAAAATTAAGCAAGCGGCGATAGCAACGATTACTGCCCATACTACGATAAGCACGGGCACACGCTAAGCACTTGCCGCACAATCGCATCCGACATACAAAACAAAAAATTCAAAACCCCGCCGCGAAAGGGACGCGCAGGATAGATACTCCAATTATAACAAAAATCAACGCGGTGGCAAAGATCGAGGCGGCAAAGGCAGAAGCCAAGGTCAAAGCGGTGGTAGAGGCCAGAGCGGCGCGGGCGGTGACAACGGCAACAGCGCCGGGAACGGCGAAACAAAATCCGTCGGCGGTCAAGGCTTGAGCAGCGGCGGTAACACGCCGCTGGAGGCCCTTGAGATAAGCCCAAAGCCGGACTCGGATAGCGCCTTACGCGAAGAGCAACTGATTCCGATCGAGATCCCAACCGCAGCGAAAACTCCGGATTCTCAGAATCCGGGGTCACACGCAGAATCACCCCCCGCAAAGAGGGGAGGTGAAGAGTGTGTGTGACAGAGTTCCGCCGTGGGTAATTCAACGCCACGGGTGATCGACGCAAAAATAATAGCGCCGGAAACAGGAGAATCGCGAAATCTCGCGATCAAAAACGATACGGCGGGCGAAAAAAGGCCGCCGCAAACATAAAATTCTTGACCGCGGGAAGGCAGCCGCCGATCGTTACGCTGAACTCCCAGCAGTTCAGAGAGGGAAAAGGTAGACTCTGCGTGGATTCGGGCGCCGATATTTCCACAATAAAGGTTGGAAAATTGGCGACGTGTTATCCGTTCGACCGCGAAAGAAAATTAATAATACGCGGCGTAACAGTGGGCAAGGAACAAACGCTGGGCGTCCCGACCGTATTCTTACACGGGGTGTTATGCGAAATGCATGTCACCCCAGACGATTTCCCGATTGATACCGACGGCATCCTGGGTATCGATGCGATACGCAAGGTATCTCAAAGTCAAGGGCACGAGAATCCCGTTCGACGCGAGTGTAGGTGAGGTACCATTAATGGACCTACACCCTGACCTTTTGTTTGGAAATTTCGTCACCGAAAATAAAGGTGGCCGCATTTCCGCGGTGTGTATAAATGTAAGAAATCTTATACTTCATAATTGCCGCGTAACTCTTACGACACCTCATCTATCGATAACATAGATATCGGCAGACAGGTGAGAGAGATCACGCGAGAAAACCGAGTCGACGGGGGCGGCGAACCACTAGCCGCAACGCAACTGCTGAGGCACAAAATCGTGCTGAAGTCGAACAAACCGATACACTGCGGTTGTTTCCAATTTTCGCCCGCGTTAAAAGAACAAATGGCAATCCAGCTGGAAAAGCTGCACGAACAGAGAATAGTTGAGCCGTCAAACACCAACCAATCCTCAGCCAAAAAACCCGACGCGTAGGGGAGCAAGCGATTCCGGCTCGTGATGGATTTTCGGCGATTAAACGAGGAGACCGAGGGAAGCTGTCAACCTCTCCCATTCATGAGTGACATTCTCGAGAACCTCGCCTCCGCGAATTACATCACGGTCATGGATTTAAAACAAGGTTACCATCAGATCGAGATGGACCCCGAATCCGCTTACTTAACCGCATTTTATGCGCCCGACGGGAAATCGGGAAATCAGCTCCTCCAATTTAACCGTATGGCCATGGGACTTAAGGAAGCGACCATTACTTTTACCTGCGCCATGTCACTTGCGATGCGCGGCCTGCAGGGGAACGAGGTAGAAATTTATCTAGACGATCTAATGGTGTTCAGCGAAACGCTCGACGAACACCGCAAGTGCTTGCGTCGGGTCCTTGACCGCCTACTCGAGGCAAACTTGACTGTCGAGCCCAAAAAATGCCAATTCTTGAAAAAAGAGGCCCACGTGCTCGGGCACATCGTCGGCGGCGGATTCGTAAAAACAGACCCGGCGAAAATACACGCGATGGTCAATTATCCGGTGCCGACGGATGCGACAAAAGTAAGACAAGTCATGGGTCTATTCACCTACTATCATCGATTCGTGAAAAACTTAACGAAAATAGCGAAACTGCTATAGGACGTGGCGAAAGATAACGAGACGTTCGAATGGTCGGAAAAGCAGGATGCAGCGTTCTTAGACCTAAAGCAAATTTTGTCAACCGAGCCGGTACTGAAGGCTCCCGATTTAAGTAAACCATTTATAGCAACAGCTAATAGCAGCGATTTCGCGCTGGGCGCCATCTTGAGCCAGGGCCAATTGGGGAAAGACCAGCTGTGCGCGTTCGCCTCCCGCTGTCTCAAGAGCAGCGAGCTAAAGTATCCTTTCGCAGTTTCGCTGCTACTTATACGGCAGACGATTCACAGTGGTAACGGACCACGAAGCTCTCAAACATATACACACTACGAGGAAACCTGTCGTGCGGTTCAATCGGTTGAAAGCGGCTCTTATCGGCTACGATTTCGATATAGTATACCGGCCCGGTAAGAAGAACGTGAACGCGGACGCGCTCTCACGAAACCCGGTAATCCAGCCTGGCAAAATAAATCCGAATCTGTATTGTATTTCTTCCTAGGAAACGCGAAATACTATTACCTGTCATTTTATTACCTCTTGTAATGCAGACAGACCGTGCAAAGTTACGCAAAATTTATACTGCAAAACTTCTGGTCGAAAATATTGTTAACAAGTTTTTTATAAACATTTAAATGCTAAAAAATACTTTTTTTCAGTTTTTTGTTAATTACTTGAAAACTAATAAAAGAATTTAAATGCTGTCAACAGAAGAATTGTAGCCAATTAAATTTTACATAAATTGCACTTTTAAATGACTCGATTGAACCACTTAGTTCCGATTAAATTCGAAATAATCAGGAAATTTTGTGTTTTTCTAAATTTGTAATATCTACCTTAATTGTAACCTTTGATGATCGGGTCTTCGTCAACTGATATTAATATACGTATACTTACATGTGCGCATGAGGCAGAGACAACGGTCGTTTAGTTACGGAACAATCGAAGTTTAAATAATTAAGTGCAATATCTTGTAGACCGTCTGCACACGTTTGTAATAGGCTGATTTGTATTTTTCGAACGGATTTGAAAAGTAGAACTATAATACAAGAAAACGTATATTATCAGTTTTCACGAAAGTTTTATTAAATCGATGAAAATTGAAAATATAATTTCAAAGAAATTTTAGTTAAGACAGTGTAGGCGTTACCATCGGCTGCAGCTTCGGCTTTTCTTCCGTGGTGAAAAAATTGCGGCCGTGACGGTCAGCACGGGCCTAGACCTTTCTCCGTGTAAAAAAAATTGGTCGGAAGAAGGGTCGACCGTCTAGCCTCTAATTTTTTTTCCGTATGACTTTTTCTATGCTGAATTTTCTCTTCTTATACCCGGTGTTCACAATATAATTAGTGATACTGTAGCGCTAGTGACTCTTTTCCCATCGGTTTATATAGTATAACTCATGCATTAAATATTATCAACTAAATAGTACATCTCATATAGATGCACGGAATTCCTAAAAATATTAATAAATTTATTAATAAATTCATACGAATAAATAAATTGATATACGAGTATATTAAATTTTTTCGTATATTTAATTTTTTTAATTTTTGAAGGAATATTTATGATAATAAAAATTTGTTAATTATCTATAAGAATAACTTCGGGCTGTTGAAATGCTATTAATTCATCATATTTCATCTAATATTTATAATTCATCGCCGTAAATACTTTATAGCATGAGGGATGATAGCCCTGGATTCCATCACATGTTGCTGTTAAAACAGTGTCACTATATTTCAAATTAAAAGCTGCGCGGCTCGGTGCGCGGACTTTCAAAGTAGGCTTACTTTTCTCTAATTGATTTTCGTTAAAAACGATTATCTTAGGATCTTGTAAATCACAACAAAACACGCACTTTGGCACAGAAGTCATTTTGTTCACTATAATGTTAGAATCATTGCAAAAGTAACAGTAGGACAGAGGAAAGCACTGCAACGTCTACTCGCTACGGAGTTTCCAAATGCACTGAGCTCCGAGGGAAATTCACTTGTTACCTGAATCTTTTCTACGTTTAACTTCGATTTCAAGGTGAAAATTCTGCATTCCAGCCTCCCTTATTCTATACAAATAGATCCCGGACCGCGTATACCTGCGTTAATTTTCTTACTGACTTTCACAAACCACTTTCAGCCTTCTTATATCTGGTTGAATTTACTTACTAATTTTCGCTTTCAAAATTCAAAACTAAATTAAACTTTGCCATTCGAAAAGAAAGTTCAAGATTTTCCGTAGTAATAACGCTACACGATTTGCCGTGAACACCGGGTTTAAGAAGAGAAAATTGAGCATAGGAAAAGTCATACGGAAAAAAAATTAGAGGCTAGACGGTCGACCCTTCTTCCGACCAATTTTTTTTACACGGAGAAAGGTCTAGGCCCGTGCTGACCGTCACGACCGCAATTTTTCCACCACGGAAGAAAAGCCGAAGCTGCAGCCGATGGTAACGCCTACACTGTCTTAAATAAAATTTCTTTGAAATTATATTTCCAATTTTCATCGATTTAATAAAACTTTCATGAAAACTGATAATATACGTTTTCTTGTATTATAGTTCTACTTTTCAAATCCGTTCGAAAAATACAAATCGGCCTATTAAAAACATGTGCAGACGGTCTACAAGATATTGCACTTAATTATTTAAACTTCGATTGCTCCGTAACTAAGCGACCGTTGTCTCTGCCTCATGCGCACATGTAAGTATACGTATATTAATATCAGTTGACGAAGACCCGATCGTCAAAGGTTACAATTAAGGTAGATATTACAAATTTAGAAAAACACAAAATTTCCTGATTATTTCGAATTTAATCGGAACTAAGTGGTTCAATCGAGTCATTTAAAAGTGCAATTTATGTAAAATTTAATTGGCTACAATTCTTCTGTTGACAGTATTTAAATTCTTTTATTAGTTTTTAAGTAATTAACAAAAAACTGAAAAAAAGTATTTTTTAGCATTTAAATGTTTATAAAAAACTTGTTAACAATATTTTCGACCAGAAGTTTTGCAGTATAAATTTTGCGTAACTTTGCACGGTCTGTCTGCATTACAAGAGGTAATAAAATGACAGGTAATAGTATTTCGCGTTTCCTAGGAAGAAATACAAGAGATTTTCGTGGTTATTTTTGCCCGTTCTCAATTTTGATTTTGCATAAAAAACTCACCTGTTTCATCGTCCACCGCCTTTTCCTAGTGGAAATTTCGTGACAGGTATTTATCATTTTGTATTTAACTGCACTCGAGGACCATATTCAGCGAGAATCAGCCATCTAGCGAGTTTTCTTGCCCTTTACGTGTATTTTCAGTCCTCATCTCTTAGACTATTATTATTGTTAATCCTCGCCATTCTTACATCCAAAATTTTCAAGTTCTTCACACATGGGAGGAAACCCTTATTTGTTGTGAAAGGTTAATTATCCATTTTTTCACAACAAAAATAACACATCCAATACTTTTTGGCAACGTTTCGTCCTCTAATGTGGGACCTTGTCAAGCCTGTTTTTATTTAACAAACAATAATGGAAATGTAACAAAATATACATAAATATACCATATAAATATACAATCCTTATATATACACATAATACACAAACAAGATTATTACCATTAGACTAATTAAAAACTACGAGTACATTATAATTGCAGAGGTTATAAACCTCTTGTCACAGTCATGTGCTCATCAATACGTATATACATATAAGTATGTAGAAGCAATGCGTAGCAATCACATAAAAGTATATAGAGACCCGAACGGCCCCGACGGGACTCGAACGTGTCCGAACCTCTAAGCATACCCAGTATTGAAATACAGTCTATGACAAAAACAACGTAGCAGTGGAAAAAATTAGAAACGAATTAAAAATGAACATAATTTTTCAGAAATAATTATTTTTCAAACAACCTATTTAATCTCAAATATTGTTTATTGATAAAATTGAAATATTCTTGTTTCTTGATATTATTGCAATTCAGATTAATAAAGAAACTTTCAGAAACTAAACGTTTGTATCTATTAATTTCACGGTCAAGTATTTTAACTTTATCATAGCTAGGCGTAAATTTAGCAAGCCACAAGATTGGCAAAAAGAGAGGCTTACGCATCGAGTTAGTTGAACAAACGCGATCATCGGTGCAGGAAAGCAGTTCCGCAATCGTGCAGATCAGTGAGCCCACACAGAAAAGCAAGGCGAGCGTGACAAACGCCGGGAGCAACGCGACCCCAGCCGAGATAACGAGGCCTCCGTCAAAGGTCAGTAGCAACGCTGCCGCCGCGCAATCGCTCGCATAGAACACGCTGGATGTGAATTTAACATCAGAGCCAAGCGAGCCCAAGAATCGACTTCGCAGACGTGCCCCGAAATTACGACCGCCGTCGCGAAGAATCCGATATAAACTCCTCGGCCTCCTCTGGCAATATTTTAGTGCAAACGGATATCAGAAAGAATCAATGGTTGGAACCGTCAGCGCGACTTCCACGCGACCCCTACATCTCGAATCAGCCACCAGGCAACTGTCTGTTTTTCTCGCTAATGAAGGTCGCGGAACTTGACCTGTCAGCAACACAGCTGAGACGACTGCTCGCGACCTCGGAAATAATAAAATCTTGCGGAGAGCCAAAAGCCGCAACGATCCTAGGGACTGAAAAAAAAAGGAAAATGACCTTGTTGGTTCTGCAACGGTCCTGAAGAGTCCGGTCGGCCGAGACATATATATACATATTCGCTTAAAAATATTAACGTAGGGAATAAAAATAATCATAGCAAGTAGGACACATTCTTATATTTTTGCTTCAGACTCGCTAAGGGGGGGGGGGGCAATTTATTAAAAAAGTATAAGAATAAAAAAAGTGGGGATCCAAATTTTAAAATAATTAAGGCGGCCGCACCTGCACGACGAGGCAGCCATACACGCCGTGACACGGGCAGTCCAGGAAAACCTAAAATACGGCGCCGTCTCCGCCGCCGGAGAGGTCGAGATGACGAACTAGAGGCACCGCGTCATAGTCCCTCATCGCCAGCGGGTCCTTGGGTATGAGGGATCCCATAAGGCCGGCCTTTGACACCACGGTGTTCACCAGCTGCAAACAAGCAAGATACGCGTTACACCTAAGAGAAAGCACGAGCAAGGTATCACACGGCGTAAACTTACCTCCCCACCGGGGCACGGATCCTCTTGAACGCGCCGCAACTCCCCCACTGGGGAGCTCTCAAAGAGCACCATAGCGGGCGCACTCACCCGGGGCAAGCTCGTAGCGTCAACGTGGCGAGTTCCCAGCTAAAATCGAGAACGCGGTTAGGAAACACGGAGCCGGGTCGAGGGCGCGCGAAATTAAGAGCCGAATACTTACAAAGCCGTGCGTCAGGCACCGCACGTCGAACCGGTACACATATCCTGGCGGCATGTAAAAATGCCGCTCGGGAGACTTTAGATCGCACCAAAACGGCTGCCGCTCGGGGACCACGGAGTGATAAATTATCTTAAAGGGCTACAAGTAGAATCAAAAGAGGTTAAGGATCGAAGACAATTTTTTTTTCTTCTTTCCCTCTCATCTCCCTTCTCTCTCTACGAAATTACCCATACGGGGAAAACCACCCAGTTACTGGACACTGGCCAGCAGATAAACACTTTGCTTATTAACCAATTATTATAAAACGAGATAAATAGAAATTATCGCAAATTTATCCAAAATAACCCTGCAAAATTACTTGAGCATCAAAAAAATTGTTTCAAATTTAATCCGGAATTGCGCATGTACGCGCAGAGAAAATTTCAAATTCACTCCGGAATTACGCATATATACGCGCAGGAAAAATTTTCAAATTCGTTCTGGAATTGCGCATGTATACGCGCAGAAAAAAAAATTTCAAATTGAGCCCGGAATTGCACATATATGCGCGCAAAAAATTTTTTTTCCAAGTTTAAGCCGGAATCGCGCATATATACGCACAGGAAAAAAAAGAATTCCCTAATTGCTGGAATCGCGCATATATGCGCGCGGAAAAATTTCAAAACCACGTTAGAATTACACATATATGTGCATATAAAAATTTGCCACCCCCCCCCCCCCCAATCGCCAATTTAGGCAGCGCGAGAATATTCAATTTTTCTTTCTTCTCGAAAATGCGCCTATACACACGCGCAAGATATTTTATTTCCGAAATCACCCATTACCTGGCGTAAAAATTCCCGGAATTGGTCCTCAAAAAAGCGCAGAGACACACGCGCGAGGAAATTCGGAGTCTACGAATAATTTACAGCTTTGAATTACGGGCGCGCGATAAGAAAAAAATATAGACGACGCGGAGAGAAAGAGAGAGAGAGAGAGAGAGAGAGAGAGAGAGAGAGAGAGAGAGAGAGAGAATTTAGAATTTAGAATTTAGAATTTATTCGTTACATTGGTCTAAGGACGCAGGGTCCTTCATAGGCCATAAGGTACAATATATATGCATTTATAAAGGATATGCGACGAACTGGGTGAGACGACATACACCCTTACAATAAGATAGCCAGTACACAAATATAAGTTAAAATTAAAAAACAATTATAAAAATAAAAAATAAAATAAAATAACAATAAAATAAATAATACATAAAATAAAATGATGCGAGAATAAAAAAATGATTCGCACGAGGACGCAAAAGGCAAATTGACGCACAATATAATAATGACAGTTAAATATAAGTAAATAAAATAACACGCACGCTGTACAACATCATAATATAATTAGTGATACGCAAGATGCGCTTAAAACGCTACGCGAGCCTCGGATCGGACGCCACTATAAATTCAAGAAGTCGAGAGCTGAATGCCCCTGAACAATAAGCCTCGCGGATACTGCTCGGAATCTCGTTCCACAGGTTTGCAGCTCCGATTCTAAATGAAAATGCGAAGTAATCGGTCCTAAAACGAGGGATTACTAAATCATATTCTGACGCCCTCTTCGATCCCTGGCCAAAAAGAGGCCGAAGGGAAAAGCTCTCCCGCAGATAGCAAGGGGTGGCTGTCTTAAGTACAAGCGCAAGCAGCTTCAGTACAAGAAATTGGCGGCGACAGCGGTACGATAGGATACCGTACTTGCGGTAAGACGGAGAGATGTGGTCAGATTTTCTGAGCCCGTCGACAAAGCGAAGAGCAGCGTTTTTGCAGCGCTCCAGCTGACTCACTCGCTCATCAGTAAGGCCGAGAAAAAGACCCGGGCAGTACTCGAGATGCGGGAAAACTAGAGTTTTCACGAGAATAATTTTGGTGGCTTTCGGCAGGAAAAACGCGTTTCTGCGCAGGCGGGATAGAGCCCCGAAGCAGCGAGCAGCAGAGATGGAGCATTGCTCGCGCAGGGTGAGAGTACTGTCGAAGGTAACGCCGAGAAGCTTGAGTGTGTTGCTCGGCGCGATGAATTGACCTTCGACAGTAATAGGAGGGAGGGTTTGAGCTTCCACTCTACTTATAAAGCTGCGTGAGCCAAACCAGATGGCCTTGGTTTTGCTGCCGTTTATTTGCAGACCGTTCCTCTCAGCCCAGCCTACGA
The DNA here is from genome assembly GCA_018906965.1 of Philotrypesis tridentata. NCBI lineage: Eukaryota > Metazoa > Arthropoda > Insecta > Hymenoptera > Pteromalidae > Philotrypesis > Philotrypesis tridentata. The sequence continues at coordinate 148,020 of JACCIB010000076.1, read as the reverse complement.
TGGCGTCCAGCGCTGAATTTATGCGCTCGATTAGCAGGGCGACATCAGCCACCGGTCCATGCGCATAAATGCAAAAGTCGTCCGCATAAAGATGGTATTTGATACCCCTGCAAACATCCGGCAAGTCGTTGATAAAAAGCGAGAATAACAACGGGCCCGGCAGTGAGCCCTGAGGCACCCCGGAAATTCTCGGAAGCGGTGTCGATGAGGCACCGCGATGGTGCACGTATTGCGAGCGGCCGCTGAGGAATGAAAGCACCCACGAGCAGGCAGTATCGGAGAAGCCGAACGAAAGGAGCTTTTCTCCCAAAAGCTTGATGTTGACAAGGTCAAACGCTTTCGATTGGTCGATAGAGACCAGCAGCGTGACCTTGCCTTCGTCGATGGCCTGACGCACATCATCGATAACTGAGAGCAGGGCAGTGTGGGTGCTGAAGCCCCTGCGGAAGCCCGATTGCGCGGGGTTGAGAAGGTCCCTCGTGGTGACAAAATTATTAATCTGCTCGAGAGCAACGGCCTCCAGTAGTTTAGACGCGGGGGAGAGGATACTTATTGGCCGCAGGTCATTCTCGCAAGTCGGAGAGGCGATCTTAGGAATGGGGGTGATCGAGGCGGTTTTCCAGGCCTGCGGAAAGACGCCAGATTGAAGCGACGAGTCGAAAATGTTCATCCAGACGGGTAAGAGCGAAAGACAGCTCTCCTTCAGCATGCGGAGCTGCAGCCCGTCCGGGCCGACCGCGTTAGAACGCGCCATACTGAGAGCACGCAAAATATCGTTAGCCGTCACGTGCCTGAAATAAAAGCGATCGTCGGGCGCGATCCTGGCTGTTGGGCGCATGTCGTGGAGCTCAGCGGGGGCGCAGGAGCCAACGAAAAATTTATTCAGTGCGTCGAGAGACGCCGGAAGCTGGAAGTTGCGCTTCTCCTTGCTGCGCACCCCAAGTTCGTTTATAACGCTCCACAAATCCTTGATACCCTGGCTATTGGATACGCGTCGCGTAAAATAATTAATGGATGCGCGTCGAAACTCAGTGGCGACACGCTTCCGCAGCGCAACGTACTTTTCTTTGGTGGCCGTGCATTTATTGCGACTGTAAGACTGCCAAGACTTGTTACGAGCATTTCTCAGTGCACGCAATTCGGGGGTCATCCAGGGCACCCCTCTCCTCTTAGGCGTAAAAGAGCGGACTGGAGCATGCCTATCATACAGAGAGAGAGAGAGAGAGAGTAACGCAACGCCGGCAGACAAGGACCTCCTGGCCCAGTCTCCCGCGCAGCTCGTAATTCGGGGTAGCGTTGGTGGCGCACGCATACCCGTAACCGTGGGAGCGGGACCCCGGGATGGAATCCGCGCCGTTTGCCCCCAGCGGTGCCAGCAGGACAGCCCCGTCCTGCATGGCGAGGGCAGCCGCCGCCGCGGCGGCCATCTTCCGGCGCCCTCCCCGGTGCCGCGGCTGAGTGCCAAGGTTGACCTTCTGAGCGTTGGCCATAATCGCCGCCAGCTGCACACACGCACTGGCGCACGCACGAGAGCACTCGCAACACGCTTCGATCAAAGCTCGGGCGCTAATCTCATGGTACAACAATATACTGTTATGCCCAGGCTGAACGGCGCGATTCGAACATTTGGAATCGCGGAAAGCAACTGATAGCAACTTCGCGGTTGTTATTGTTTTGATCCGTCTATTCGCATCAGTTTATTAGAGCTGACATATTTGTCAAATTTGAACAAATTCGTCTTCCTGAAGCGGCAGAAGCTGATTCAGCTAAGTTTAGTAACCTATTAAGTGAAAAACCTACAGAAATCACTCACATCAATTTTTTGTATACATGGGATCAAACCCAATTTCATACTGGCACTTTGTTATTATAGGTAGAGTTTGCAACGTATACGGACCCTATCTCCTAACATAAAATCTCCTTTTAAATATTTTTGAATTAAATAAAGATGTATGCATGAGTTTAGCATGCATATAGTCACGTGTATAACATTATTTTACGATTTATTAATTTATTTATATTTTTTATTCACGTTACAAGTTGGCATGCTGCGGGTCTATATTAGATATATGAGTAAAAGCTTCAACTTGTAACATAGATATTTTAGATTAAAAGTATTATTTCAACAAAATATGCCTATATCAGATTCTTTGATTTAACATTTATGTGAAATGCAAAAAATCCGATTGCGATACGTTAATTTTAATTCCAAAAACATCGTTGTAAGATTAAGAAAAAACACAGCGTGCGCGCGAGAATCGAATGGACAGCCACGGCTAAGCTTGCCCCCCCCCCCCCCGGATGAGTGGCGAGGACATATTTCGCTTTTTCGACAAACTATGAAATATGTATAAATTAGACATTTTATATGCCGATTATTATTTTTTGAGGCACTTGGGGATTTTTGGCCATATAAATTTGTAACATACATGATCGTTAGTTCATCAGCTTTCGACTCATGTATAGTTTCTAGGTAAAAAAATTTTCAATAAATTCTCTTTTCAAACTTTGCCTCTTTTCTTTCATTGTTGCGCGGAGGCGTTTCAAGTTTACAAAAAAATTTGGATTGATTTTTACTTATATGATTCAGATAAGCTTATGCCAAAATAATTTGGTTAAAAATACATGTAAAATTAAGCATAAAGAGCTCCCATTTGAACAATATGCAAGTAATTGCAAAAAGAAAAAAAATATTTTTCTATAAATATATGAGTTATACTCTCATAAATTTTCAGCCGGATTGGTTGAAAATTGGCTGAGATATCGCTGGTTACAATTTTTGCGATGATAAAACTATAAGGCATTCCCGCGTTGCGGTCGTGCCTAAAAAAGAACACCCCGTATATCCTACACTAGTTTTCTGTCTATAGCCCTCATCACGCTGAGCACTGAACAAAGCTCGTGCGTTCGCATGAATTCCGGATACCCCACACCTATGTCTTGACCAGCATCATATACATCTTGCGGCCCGCCTCCTGTACAATTTCATCTTGTGCAGATGGTACCCCACCCGCCAGTGCCCTGTCAAAAACCCCACCGCCACCCTGAGTTCAGTCCTCCCTGACTTACTCAGGGCATCTAAAAATGTCCGTTTCCTATGTGTTTTTCGAGAGTGCTGGCCAGCAGCACGAGGTGGTTCATCTCCCAGCCTGTATTTCGCTTGTCTGAGCCCTGATGACCCCCTCCATTTCCTCTCTACCTCATCCTGGAAGCAACGTTTCATCGCTCCGTCCATTACGCAGGCGGGTACTGACATCCTGCAGAGCTTAGCTCCTCCTTACCAGGCGGGATCCCCTACCCACTAGAGGGTTTGCCATTTCATAACCAATGATGCCCGAGTGTCCTGGTACCCAGACCAACCTAACTTCCTTTTCCCTTCACAGTTATTCCAATGATTGTCTGCACCCCATCACCTCTCTCGACTCGATGTGGATTACATCCAATGCAAGAAACGCTGACATACTATCTGTGCATAAGCTAATCAACCTATGGTTGGCTTCTTTATCCAGTATCCAGTCAGATCACTCCCTCATGACCCTAATTTCTGCCTGGAATACAGTCGCGTATGAATCAAGGCTACATACCAATTCCTCGGTACCGCCCTTCTTCCACGCTCCCGCCCCTACACCCTGATCCGTCTTTGATCCATCCGTAAACCACACCACTCCCACCTTAAGTAGGTCATGTGTGTCCCCGATCCATTCCGTTCTCTGTAGTAAGAAAACCTTATATGGTTTAGAGAAAAGTAGTTTCCCAGCCATCCTGTCGAATTCCTTCCAATCACTATCTTCCATAATCTCCTCCATTACCCCGTCATTCCTAAACCTATCGCATGACCTTCCGGAGAGTCTGACACATGCTTTGAAGGCGTCAGCTCTTATAACTTTGGCCAGCGGAGGGATTCCCAGCAGGAGTTCCAGAGTAACCGTCGGGGTCGACCTCATGGAGCCCGTCATTTCTCGCATCACTAGCCCTTGGACTCGTTCTAGTTCCCCCGCATGTACCTTGTGATCGTACGTATGTGCCCATACGATGGCTTCGTACGCTAGCCTCAGTTTTATGATAGATTCCTATATCCATCTTATCTGGGCCAGTGTAATCCACAGTGTATTCCTATCGCCCTCCTGCAAAGCCAGAAGGTGTGGGCCTTCGTGCATTTGTTCCTTATATGCTTACCCCAGTTGAGTTTTGAGATAATTATGACCTCCAGGTATTAAACCTCCTTTGATAGTTTCAGTGGAATACAATTCAAGGCAAGCCCCTCTACCGTATTCGTCTTGTACCTGGTTGTACACAACATGACGTTCGCTTTCCTGGGGTTTACACTTAACCTGACTGTCTTGCACCATACCTCTACGAGGCTCAATGCGTACTGCATGACTCCCGCCACAACATTCCCGTTATCGCCCCTCACTATAATCAGGATGTCGTCATACGCCTGCGCGTGTATACCTGCATCCTCAAGTACAGGCGTAAAACAAGCACGGGCGCGGGGGACATGAACGTAAGCCGAGAGCTGCTGCAATACTGAAAGCGATGCCGTGCGCGATACGGATGGACGCTCCGGCCCTTGACACGGCGTTGTCATATTTTAGCAGCGCGTGATTGATGGGTCGGCAACGTCGCCTACTAAGGAACGCGCGCTCTTTCTCTTAATATCGGCCTACTATTAGGTGCTCTCTCGCTCTCTTTGTTTCTCTCGTATACTAGTGTCCGCTGGTGGTTGCTAGAACACAAATATGTATTAGAACATGGTATATAGCATACGCCCGGAGAGGCGATAACGTGCATGTATTATGCAACCGTTATAATATATATATATATATACTAGTAACGTATAATTTAATTTAAATTTCTTTTAAAAGAATTAAAATAATGATAATTTTATCTATTTTAATGATTTTAAAAAAAATTTTAATTCAATAAAATTATTTTAAATTAATTATTAGAAAAAAGTGACAAACGCGGCTTTATTTAATGCGTAAGAAATATTGTAAAATCATATCGTCGCTTCCAATAAAGATTAACAACTTCAATGTAGCCTAAATTCAATGCTAACTTGATGCTTGCAAATAATAAATTTCTGCTTTCATCCACATGCAAAATTTACCATACGTTGCAGTAGCTTCAATTTATTGTAATACTCTAACCATTGAACGTCTGCGAATAACATAAACTTATCTAAACTTAGATAAATTTATACTTTCATCCACAATAAAATTTAGCTTACGTTGCAGTAGCTTCAATTTATTATAACACTCTAACCATTGAAAATTGGCCTTTTCGAACAGTGTTAATCTTCGTTGGAAGCGACCATATATTCTTTCATAATTATTTTCTTACATCCATGCCTCAATCTATCCCATTACCAATATACACATCAGCTAATAAAATACACAATTGTGAAAAAAAAACAAATCAGCTGATTTGTGGATTGGTGGATAGGTATGGTAGATATATTAATCTCGTATCTACTTTATCCAGCGAAGCAACTTCCACGCATATGAACGCTATATTAAGCATGTGTATATGTTATTCACATTTGCCGTGTGTGCGTGCCACACACTCTCTGCCGGCACACACCACTGCGACAATTTTTTTTTTAAATAAAATTCAATACTTATAATATTCAATATTTACAATCAAATATTATAAATTTAACAATATTATAACATAAAATTTGTTTTTATACGTAAACCTATTAAACTGTACTTATTACTACAAATCACGAACTTGAGCGTTAGTCGGTGTAGTAAATTTCACTCTTAGTATAATGTTTGAACCATAAATAATAATCTTAGGAGATGGCAATAGCGTAATTCGTTGTTTTTATTATTTTTTATTTAGGGCCAAAATTGTAAAATTATTTTGAACCAGTGAATAGAAATAGTTATGAATTATACATATCAATGAATGGTAAATATGACGATGAAGTAGAAATCATAGCATTTGTTCATATATATTTGGTTTACGTTTCAGTGTCAAGGGCAAACTACATAAATCCCTAATCAATAAGAACAATTACGCATCTCTTCGAGCCACTGTATTTATTAACTCTGCCGACGTTTCGAGTCGTTACAACTCCTCATCAGGGCTGTAGAGCCAATACAAAAATAAACAAATTAAATTTAAAATGATTTAACAAATGAATTTTACAATTAAAATTTTTTACAATTAAAATTTTTACCTTAATAATGATAATAAATCACACTACTAAAGACATAATTTAGACCAGATTTTACAAAGAATACGCCAGCTAGAATTAAAAATTAAAACTTAAAAATCTTACTAATTATAAATGTTAACAATCTTACTTTTTTCAATGACCGAACGCTTATAACAGCGTCGGTGTCACCAGATGGTGATGTGACACCGACGAGGATCAACGATCAACTAATTCCAGTCGCCGAGAACACACATCTTTATACTAAGAACTCACTCATACACAGTAATTAACAATATGTATATCATTTGAATATAATACAAATACAGATGTTCTAGCGGTAGAAGAGTCGGTCTACAGACCGATAACATACGGAAAACATACCTTTCGAGGAAGTGGCACAAGTTTAATAACATGTAGTAGGCACGAAAGCCCGCGCAGCAAATTCAATCGTTCCTTCCATGATTTCAACGTATACGCAGTAATATGGCCGGATCGTTACCTAACAGCTCGGACTCTCGATCCTCCCACAAGGATGTGCCGCTCCGCTCCGCTAGCCAATCACTATATATATATGTCAGCTATGTCGGTCATGAAAAAAGTAAGATTGTTAACATTTATAATTAGTAAGATTTTTAAGTTTTAATTTTTAATTCTAGCTGGCGTATTCTTTGTAAAATCTGGTCTAAATTATGTCTTTAGTAGTGTGATTTATTATCATTATTAAGGTAAAAATTTTAATTGTAAAAAATTTTAATTGTAAAATTCATTTGTTAAATCATTTTAAATTTAATTTGTTTATTTTTGTATTGGCTCTGCAGCCCTGATGAGGAGTTGTAACGACTCGAAACGTCGGCAGATTTAATAAATACAGTGGCTCGAAGAGATGCGTAATGGTTCTTATTGATTATCCATTAAGCTCGAGCGATAGATTCATACATTACAAATAAATAAATCCCTTTTATTACAGGTCAGATAATTTAAGTAACAATGAAAATGAATTGAATTTAATTTCATCTGGTTCCATAGACGTAGGACATTATGATATTCAGAGTTAATGTAATTTAAACTTCTGAGATGCTTAGCAAATAGGTCCTATATAAATTATTATGATAGAAATCGCTGTTTCTTGGCATCCCTTACCAGGCGTCTCATCAGTGGTGCCTCCTACCGGGCACCCCCTCAACGGGAGAATTGTCTCTCTTTTGGGTTAAAATTACGTAAAAATGAGTAAAAAGAGAGACAATTCTCCCATTAAGGGGGTGCCTATTGAGAGGAAACTAATTTCTGACTCAGCGGAGGTGGCGATATAATTTTATTAATATAGAGAGACACGTATTGTATGTATTTATATATAAATGAGAAACTAAGCCTTCTATGCTTAGTATCCTTTTATCGAAGTGGAACATACCGCGAGAGGTAGGGCGGAGCGTCGTTTCGTTAGAGGTGTGGCGTTGCTTACAGCTGACTCGACTTCTGTTGACGGTGGTGGGGGTCTGTTGTAGCTACGATTTTCACACATCTATTAATCCTTTTCTCTCAATTTTCTCCTTGCGCTCCTGAGCTGCATCCGTCTGGAGTCAGTCGACTACATCCGGCGGCCTCGAGAAGACCATGTAACATCTTTTGGCCCTCGAGAATGAGGGAAGACATGTGTCCTCTCTTTGTGAGTGTCCTTTTTTTCGATACATTTGTCCTTACTTTTATAATTTTATTTTATTTATATTATTCATTTAAATTAATTTTTAAATTTTTATTGATTTTTAATGCTCTGACGAGCTCCGTTTCTCCCTTGGACCGCTTGCAAAGTAGTAGTAAACTTTAGATTAGTTGTATGAATTATTTTTTAATTAGTATTACTTTTTTTAATTATAACTTTATGTTTTGAATTTATTGTATTTTATTTTATATACTTAAGGGGTTATGCCTGAGTTAAAGTCGTCAAAAAATCGATTTTTTTTTTATTGACTTGTTTCATAGGAAATTGTCTGTAGAATACGATGCTGAAGTCCCTTTTGCCCAAAAAAAATTGGGTAGAAAGCTACAGACCAAAAACTGAAGGCGTGCGAATAGCTTATTTTTAAAAAATCGTAATTTTCGCGTTTTTATTTGTCAGTGCTGTGTTACTGAACATGATTATTTTTCGAGCTTTTAATGCTTCTCATGCATAATATTTGTATGTAAAATACAATAAAAATATCTATTATGCAATTAAAATCCGTTAAAAGATATTAATAAAATGAGCAAAATTATGCAATACTAAAAATTTGCAAATTGCTTATTTCCACATTTTCCTCTTTTTTGTTTATTTAAATTAATAATTTATTTTTAAAAAAGCATTTGAATATTTATTATGCTTTATAAAAAATTAATTAGACGCAAATATTCGTCAATGAATAAAATTATGCAAAAAACGAATTTTGAATTTGGCGCTTACCGACGGGGCCGCGCGATATTCTTTCGAAAAGGCTATTCATCTAGTAACCTGTTTTACCGTATGATTGAGAATTCAAGAGCGCAAAAACACTTGCTTTGAATTTTCATATCAACTTTTATTCTGCATTGCTCAATATTATTAAATAATTTATTTTATAATATTGATAGCATTTGTGGTTAAAAAGTAGAGTAAGTGAGAGTGATTTGTGATCAAGATGAGTCCAGACTCAAGATATAGAGTTTCAGGATCATCTGACAGAAAAAGAAGATTTGGAAGAAGAAAGAGAAGACCCAAGATTTTTCATCAAAAACAGCAATGGGAAGTTTCGACAACAGCACCAGCACCAGCATCAGCATCAACATCTATACAACAAGAACGAGCAACACCAATCACTTCAGCATCACCTACGCCTGATACAGTTCCTTCAACGTCCAGGGAATGGAGTTCAAGATCTGCTGCGCAAGCTTTACCAGGTACCTCAACATCAGTACCGCCAGAAATTCCTGTGTCTAGGTCTAGACAAAAATTAAAATGAATTTATGTACAACCGAGTGAAATTCAGAATAGAATCTTTGACATTTCTTTGCTTCTGCCAGGATTACAGGAGTTTCTGGCTTGTAAAGCTTGTGGCGGATGCATCAAATTTGATGAAGTTGATGTACGAGGTCTTGGTAGCAAGCTATCCATCACCTGTACATCATGTAACGCAGTTGCTTTCATCGACTCCAGCAGAAAAGTTGGAAAACAAAGTAACGCTTATGAAGTGAACAAGCGTGCAGTTATAGCCATGAGAATTCTTGGTCATGGGCACACTGGTTTGAGCACTTTATGTGGAGTAATGGATTTTTCTACTCCAATCTCTCACAGTAATTTTGACAAAATTAATCAAGACTTGAAAGATGCAAGCTTGATTACAGCTAAAGAGTCGATGAAAGCAGCTATGCAGGAAGATTGCAGTACGGAAAATCAAGAAGATGATCACCAAACTGTATCAGGCGATGGTAGTTGGAGGAAACGAGGACATTCATCTCTTCAAGGAGTTTCAACACTAATACGCCATGCTAATGGAAAGGTGATTGATGTTGCTCCGAAGCAATCCTTTTGCCTAGCCTGAGAGAAACGACCAGAAGAGGATACAGCACAGTACAAGGAATGGTATGAAGCCCACCGAGAAAAGTGTTCTGCCAATCACGAAGGAAGCTCTGGCAAGATGGAAGTGGATGGCATCGTCGAAATGTTGCAGCGATCTGAGTCCATCCATGGTGTAAGGTATGCAAATTACATTGGAGACGGAGATTCAAGAGTCTTCAAAGCACTTTCCGATGCTAAACCCTATCAAGATTTCACCATCACGAAGAAGGAGTGTGTAGGACACGTTCAGAAGAGGATGGGTTCGAGGCTCAGGAACCTGAAGAAAAGCTTGGCTGGCACAAAACTAACAGATGGCTTGGGCATTGGTGGAAGAAACCGTCTAACTGCTCAAAGGATTGACCAGTTGACGAAGTACTATGGCGATGCCATCCGTGGCCATAGTAATTCTGTTGATGAAATGAGAAATGCCATATGGGCAACATTTCATCACAAAAAATCTACAGATGAAGATCCAACTCACCACCTTTGCCCGCAGGGATCAAGATCTTGGTGCAAGTGGCAGAAAGCCAAGGCGAACAACAACTTGAAGAACTTCCACCATGGAGATAGTATTCCTGCTGCCATCATGAACGCAATTGAACCGATTTACGAGGACTTGACGAAGCCAGACTTGCTTGAGAGATGCATTGGAGGCTTCACGCAAAACAGTAATGAAAGTTTCAATCATTCTGTTTGGAAGCTCATGCCCAAGCATAGTTTCAGTGGTCTGACAGTCCTCGAAATTGGTGCCTACATCGCAGTCACTTGCTTCAATGAAGGCAAAGCAGGACTGCTTGAAGTCATGAGGAAGTTCAGCGTGTATCCAGGATCCTCTGCAGTCAACTGGGCCAAGCTTCAGGATCAGGAGCGGCTTCTCTTGTCCGACAGAAGAGAACTACACTCAACACTTGAAGCACGACGAGCCAAAAGAAAGAGAAGTCATCAGGATGATGACTTCTACAGAGCTGGTGCTTTTTAAACACACATTCACACATTACACACATAACCAAATACTTATACACCATACACAACCTCACTTGTAAACAAACAACATAATTTACAACACAAACACTAAAAAACACTGAAACACATTCACAATTTTTTTTCTGTGTTTTTCACTTTTGTTTTCCTTTTTTTTTTAATTTTTTTCATTAAACACTTTTCACACACACATCACACATGTCACAGCATCAGCTCTGTAGAAAACAGTCTAGCTGAAAAGTAGGTCAGAGAGCAAGCTAAACAGCTGATTGGAGCTGTCTGCTTGCTTTCTGCCTCCTTAGCTCACCTGATGGACTGTTTTCTCTAACCTCTCAACTACATGAACTTGATATGATGATGATAGTTCTACTCTTCTGTTCATCACATGTAAGTATAGAAACTTATTTATTTACAATAAAAGCATTTTTATAGCTTAATTATAAAAATGTTTCAAATTTAGAAAAATTACTTTTTTTAATGATTTTTCATTTTGTTTCATTTCAGAGGACTGGACACGAATAAAATTTTTGGATTATCCTCAAACTTGACAAAGATGACCAGGATACGTATATCTTTGACTTAAATAAGGTCCAGGTGTGAAGAAAAATTGTAAGTATATTTTATATCATTAAATGTCAAGTTAAACTTTAAATGCTTTTTTCTCAAGTTTTGAATTTTTCTCATCTTAGGTCAGTTACCGCATGATTTCTCAAGAACCAATGGACCAATCAACCTGAAGATTTTTGGAGAACTCCAGGAGGCCTTTCTTCACTGCTTGAACGGAACAGAATTTGCAAAGATAAGTCAAAAGTGAATGTTATGTATCTAAACATACGTAACATTCACTATTCACTATAATTACATTCACTATAATTACATATATTATAACTTATACGTTGCTAAAATTAAAAATTTTTATTTTTCAGTAATTTCCTGCGTTCAAGCTGAGGAGAAGGCAATTTAGAAGATTTTCCATCCAGTTTGGAAATAATTCATCAACCAGAACTTGAAAATTCATGCGGCAAAGGAAAAAATATGCAGAAATTTAGTACTGCATACATGGAACTATTTACATAGTAAGTATGCATAAATAATTTTTTAAAAATATTGAAATTTACTATTAATATGTATATTTTCATTAGGAAACAAAATTTTTTTTATATTCATTATAAATAATTTTTAATTACCTATTAATTGATAAATTGTTTTTTTCAGGTTTAACTCAGGCATAACCCCTTAATTGTATTATTTATTATGAAAAAATTTTGTATTCAGCCTTGAAGAGAAAAGCTATATTTCGGTGGATGGAGCGATTTTTCCTGTCCATTAAATATTGTTTATAATACAACTTGTAAAGTAACGCCTAACTCAGAATATGGAAAAATACTCTAAAATATTCAAATTATTGTATGGAATGAAGTAACAGCTGGAAAACATTGAAGCTGTAGGCAGATTATTTAAAGATTTAAGTCAAAACCATTTTACATTCGGAAGTAAAGTTATGATTGTTTCTGGATCTCCGATCTCCGTTCTGGATTTCCGACCAACATTACCAGTTGTAAAATATGGCGATAGAACAAAAATTACTGAAAACTGTGTAAAAATAGTAAAATAGGTATAAATATTCAACATACGTCTTTAAAAGAAATTCTTAAGAGCGACAGTGGCTCAATCGGTAGAGTATAGGGCTAGAAATCCAGAGGTCCAGAGTTCAAGTCTGACTTTTGACAATTTTGGGGACACCTCTGTGTTTACATATATGTCTATACATCTGAGCTCCAGTAGTTCGGATTTCATTGTGAACAACGTGTATATTTCACTATACACAAAACTGTAGGTCCTCATTGCTCTGCGCGATTACATATAAATAGTGGAATCAATGCACTGAAATTAAGTTCTCACAAGTGTAGGCAACGCACAGCCGTATAAGACTCGTATGAGAGCTTCAAAAGGCTGTAAAAATTTTAAAAATAAAATCTTAAACTTAATAATAATGACATCTAATTCAAACAATAGCTTTTTAATGTTGGATATGGTAAAGTTAACACTAATATTGAAATGAAAAATGATTTGAATAACATTCCAAAAGAACTATTATCGAATTAAGAAATGATTATAGAAATGTTTGGTAGTAGTTTTATTAATACTAATGACGTTCTCAAGAAAGTTATTTTAGCTCCAAGAAACATTGATGTCCAAATGATAAATGATAAAATTATAAACGAATTTTTTGGAAAAATGAAAGAGTATTACAGTATTAATACAGCTTTAGACATCGAATACAACAATTTACAAATATTTTTACAGGAATTACCTTCCCATAAACTGCATTTAAAAAAGGAGCAATTGTAATTCTTCTATAAAATCTTGATTTAAATGAAAGTCTTTGTAATGGTACTCGATTAATTGTAAAACAATTAATGGATTACTCAATTAGAGCGAAAATAATCAGTGGTCAGAAATCTGGAACTATTGTAGTAATACCACGCATTTATTTACCCGGTTAGTGCCAGACGTTGCCCCTGCAACGTCAGAGTCTCGCGGCTCCTTTGTCGTCGAGACTCGTCGCGGGAACGAGGCGGAAAAGTGTTGTTGTTTCGTTGCTCGTCGTGGCGTAGATGTTATTGAATGGCTATCTCAGTCCCGATACGCAGTAAGGAGATAGGGCAGTTCGGGGTTATTAACAAACAACTGTCTAAATAAGAGCTCTCTTTATTTACGAAACTTACTACTAATTCACACCAATTGAGAGAGCCTTCAGGTAGCAGTTTTAACAGAGAATTTAACGTATTCTCACTTAATCTCGCGTAACTTAACTACAACTTAGTTTTACTCAGATTTAACTGATCGCAGCTTTTCCTGTTCGCAAAAGGTATCCGCTCGCAACATCCTATTTCTAAAGTTAGCCCTCGTCAGACAGACGACTCACGCGCGTCCACGCGGCGCTTCACTCACGCCTTGTCCGAAGACAAAATCATACATGCACTCGCGGTCGCTCCTATACCTGTTCCGATCACACTTGCCTAACTTAATAGTCGCGATCGAACATTCCTTGTCCGATCGCTCCTGTCTAACCTATGTTAGGCCGAGAACCTGTCTGCGTTCCAACGCCTTACGACATTTCTCGCGCCTCTAAACTATTTGCAAGCGTCGAACGAGTCCCCCTTCACTCGTCGACGCGTATTTTCCACAGCACTCACGATCCTCATTAACTAATCACAAAACAAGTAGACTCAGGAATCCCTAGCTAAGAGATAACAATCGACACTAGCCAAGAAGCCCAACGTAGTACGCACTCGCAGAATTTCACAATAATCACTAACTTAAATAAAAAGAGACATCGAGGTAACCAAGTTAGCTGCGCTCGATGTTAAAGTCCCGATGACAAAGAACTACGCGTAGAGAATGCTGCGCGTGGAACTGCACGTACGCCAGCGAGGGAAACTTAGTCGCTAATTAGAAACAAACCACCGACCTTATTCGAACAGATAGCCGGGAAGTTCGAATGCTTGTTACAATAGGTAGGTAGTATTGGCAGAGATAATTCACGCTTAAGGGGTTATGACAGTGTTAAACGTCTAAAAAAAATTTTTTTTAAATAAGTTTATGTCATTTTTTTTAAATGATAAAAACAAGTTTCAAAAAAGTTTAACACTGTCATAACCCCTTAAAATTATCTGTGCCAATACTGGCTACCTATTGTAACAAGCATTCGAACTTCGCGGCTATCTGCTCCAGCGTCGATAATAATCGAATAGTCGAGCGCGCATGCGTGGCGATCGACAGCGCGCGCGGCAGACGAGCTTGTTGTCAGCAATTTAATTACAACTGTCGCTATTTATCGCCTATATATATATATATATATATATATATATATATATGGATGATTCCATGTGAAATAAAAAAAATTATTTTTCACCTTTCCAAAAATGTATGGATGTTGTTCTATAAAATGTCAAAATATATCATAAATTTTTTCCATCAAGTACCTTCAAGTTACAGAGGGTCAAAGTTCATGAAATTCGTGTTTTTCTATTTTTTTGCCAATTTTCATTTATTCATAGCTCTTCAAGGATGCATTTTTCAACCAAAGTGCATATGTTTCGTTCTTGCACAAAACTCCAACGTTAAACACTAGAAATGGGGGAGCGCGCAATACGAAAAGCACGCGGACGTACTTAGCCACGCTTCAAAATCAGCGCAATCGGGAAAACACTGCAAAGTTAAGCAATGAATAAAGGGGATGGAATGAGGCTTCAAACCACGCACAATGTATTTGCAAATTTACTTGAACTCTTACCTTAGATTTCTAGAACAGGGCAGCTGGGCTAGACAGTCAAATTCAGCGTGAATAAGCAAACATAGTTGATGCAAAAACAGCGGCCACGTCCGAGGTTAATTGTAGGCTTGTAATTATTGAATGGAGAGTAATCGCGAATGTGCAGATTGAGTGAATTATAAAGATATAATCAATTTATCATTTGAAAGACTATTTATTTTTACGAAAAATCTAATTACTGAATACAGTTGGAAAATGCCACCCGGGCCTCTGTAAGAATCTTATAGAGAATATGGAAAATTGGCACACACGTCGAGTCCACTCGGAGGCTCATGACGCACTGCCGAAGGGCGCGCAATTATGCATGGGAGAGAGCGCGTTACTCTCTCTCCCACTAATTGTTCTCATTTCTCCCCCATCTCTCCTCGCTATATATATGTATATATATATAATTTGTTTCCAGAAAAATATATGCACAATGGGAGTAAACAAAGAATGAATTAAATCACATATGTACCATGATAATTATATGCGATTATAATGTATAATTTATTATTCAGATAAAATCATAATATAATTTAGAAATATATAAAGTATATATAAATCAAAATGTAATTAAAATTAGAATTAATATTATACAAATTTTTAGCTAGTCAGAATGAGGCTAAGAAAACCATGTACCTTAGCTTCAATTTCATCTTCTGGCAAGGTTACTTGTACGGGAGCTACTAGTGAAGACGAAGCAAGGAAGGCGGCTCGAAGATGCGCCAGATCTCTTCAAAAACTTGGTTTTAGAGTACGATTTAATAATTATAGAATAGTTAATGTGCTAGGAACATGCACAATGCCATGGGCCATCAAAATTACCTCATTTTCGATAAATTACAAAGACATAGTTCAGTAAGTTAATTTTTCATTTATATATTATTATTTTTGATAAAACATTAAATAACAAATATTAATTTTTGCGGGGACTTTGCATTCAAAAAGATCCAATGTCATAAACCATCAAAATGTCTTATTTTTGATAAATTAAAAAGACATAGTTAATAAGTTAATTGTTCATTTATATATTATTATTTTTGTAAAAACAATACCTTTGTAAATATTAATTTTTGAGAAGACTATGCATTCGAAAATATTCATCTATAGCTATGCTGAAACCTTTGTATTTATGCAATGAATGCGCGATTATCTATTTTTATCATAAAAATAATCTCATCTAAGAATTAGTACTCTAGGAAATAATTAACTTCCTGATTATTGTATTGAACCGCATTATATCAAAGATTATATAACCGTTATAGGTTCTTGTAAACTTGAGCGGTTAGTACGGGAATAGGTTTCAGGAGAGTTAGTCGCTTACCTAATATGGAGGTTATAATATCGGTAGTATGGTGTTACCTTAGCTAATGTCCGTATTTTGAAAAAAAGCTTTGGATAGATCTATATAGTGCATAGGCGAATGGAAGCAGCAAGAATGATAAATTTTTGTTTCAAGAATCCGTTACACCTTACAATATGGATAGCCAGATAGCCACTCTTGTGTTCTGCATCTGCAAACCGTACTCATCAACTGGTCTATCCGCGAAGCTAAAATAGTAAAATTTCCCGTAGCATGTGATCCCTCTGGACCCAATAACCAGACCATCTTTCATTATCTTCAGTACATAAATAATCTACCTATACTTACATTAAAATTTTTTTCTCCGTATATAAGGCAAATCAGAGTAAAATCTCTTACAGCATCTGATCCCTTTCAATTTGTGCAGGCTTCTGCTATTTTGCTAGATAATCAAACTGCTCTGGTGACTGCTGTGGAAGCATTAAAACAAAAGAAACAAAATTTATTTAAAACATTAACTAATTATGTTCACATAAACACCCATGCACATATTGCACACGCACGCATCCACACACACACACGCACACGCACGCACGCACGCATTCTACACATTCATACGCTGCATGTATGCATTCATTATAAAAGAAAAAACACTATTCGCTGCATTTGTTGTTACACACACGCATACATGCACTCGCGCACACTAAATAAATGTCAAAAATGTATAAATACCTTATTAAATTCTGCGCAAATGCTGGTAGTGACAGATTTAATACTTCTCTTGTACAGTCAAGTCTTGGGTCCTTTCGCACTTGTCGAACAATCATTTCTTCTGACAGAACTTCTTCCGTCATATCAGAATCTTTTTCTATTTCTTTCACCATTTTTTTAAATTATCCAAAATGCAGCACTAATACCAAAAATTTTTCTTTTCACTTACTTTTTGAACCTCGACTCTTGCACTCTACGAATGGTACTGGGGAAAGCGCACTCCGTGCTGCATTTTGTAAAGTCCTCTCGAGTGGTAAAATTTGAGTACTCAAAAATAATGAAGTCACCACAGTACTCTATTCATAATGCACTGGGTTGAAGAAACAACAGAAAACGAAATCGCACAACATAGTGATACGCGCGCGCACACACACAAACAAACGCATATATATATATATATCATAACGGGGTGGCTATTTCAGTTATAATCGAGGACCGGTGGCCCTGTTTCCACCCACAAGACTAGCTCGCGGTAGCGGCGTGAGGTCCAAAGCTAGAGGGTAGCCGTAGGTGCAAGCACTGCGACGGCGAGAAGCTTCGGCGGGTCGTGTTGGTAGCGGTCGTGAAGGTGCAGTAGCAACGTCGGCACCTAGGGAAAGCTGGGGCCTCGTCGTTGGTGCTCGGGCCCTGGTGACAACCACAGTGTATCGTACGAGGGCGTCACCACTTACTCACACGCTGTCCCTGGGAATACTACTCTACTTGTGACGCCAGGCGTCTTCGCGGCGCGCGCGCGCGTGTGTGTGTGTACGTACGCGCGTGCGTGCGTGCGTGCGTGTTATATGTGCATGGGTGTTTGAATGAAAATTTTCGGTATTTGCTTTGACTTTACAGTGATTTTATAAATATAGCATAAAAGTTAGCAAAAACATTAAACGAAATAAAAATGATTTGAATTAAAAATCCATGAATATTCATATAATTTTTTACCGATAACTGTAGATGTCTTAATTCATTTAAAATGGCCGATGAACAGTGTGGAATCAGCGCACACGCGGCTGCGCGGCTACTTCGGCCGGGCGGCGCGGTGGTGGGGTGAGCGCCACACAGTTTTCGAGAACTTTATTTGTAAATTTATTATCTCGGCAACCAAAGTAGCGAGTGTAATATTTTTTTTTTCATTTCTCGTGTTTTTTCCTGAACTTTGCGACGAAGATTCCGTCGTGAAAGCCGGGTAGCTTCCCTGCAGACATCTGAGACCGAGCAGAACGAGCATGCTCTAACGAAAGGGTGTTTACGGGGGAGACTACATACCGAGCCGTAGCCAGGCTCCGGCACCGAACCGCGCTCTAGGAGAAGAAGAGAGAGGGAGAAAGAACACGCGAGAAGAACAGCACCGGCTGAGTCGCCGCTGTGACGTCACGGCCGCCGAGCTGCGAGAGAGCGCACGACTACCACACGCGGTCGTACGCGGAGCGCAGAGCCAGCAGGCACACCGACAAGCTACAGCCGCCGCCATGACACCACCGAGGAGCACGACGCGACGGCGAGCATAGCGGCGAGCGGCAGAGCCGCGTATGCATGAGTGTGCGAGCGAGCGCGTGTGCGTGCGCAGCCGAGAGAATGCGAGAGAGAGATAGAGAGAATGGGAATCGCCGAGTGGAGGACTCCGAGCCCCACTGTACGAACGTGAAGTACTATTGGGTCGAGATGGAGGCGCAAGCGTCGTCCACAACGACAGATGTAAATAAAATTATATGTTGTTTTGATTGCTTCTATCGCTCGACTGGTTTTTTAAGAAAAAATGAATGTATGCATCTCTTCGAGCCAAAGTTATTTTTATGTTTGCCAACGTTTCGACCGAATTGACGGTCCTCTTCAGGGCTATAAAATTCACAAAATAATTTACAAAATTGTACAGATTAACATAAAAAACTCAATTTACATATTATACCTTTAATAATATAACTGTTTTCTATAAAAGCATATCGCCTAGATACAAAGCAGAACGGCCGTGCATCCGAACGTCGTCTGTAATATGTAAAATTAATCAATTAAAACCACTAATAAAACTAACTAATTAATGTTAAATAAAATACCAAAGCCTCTCTTACACCTTGTGGCAAAAACTAAAGTTCTTGCAGAGTGGCCGATGCCGCTGGATGGTAATGCGACACCGGTAGAGATCAACGAACGACCGGCTTCCCCGAAATTCGCAAACGTTATATATCGCCTTAAGGCCACCGCATACATATACAAAAATATTCATACTGTACGAACCTATGTTCGCATCGTGCGACACAACGAGCGCGCGACGTTTAAATATCGTCGCCTAACCTCTCGTTACAATACATATCAACAAATCAAGAACCCTAACGCAACGGCACAGCATACTAGGCTCTAATAGGAGAAGGTGGCACTAATACTGTACCAAGCAGTAAGTCCAAGAGCCCGCGCCGCGAGTTCAAACGTCCCTTCCGCCGCATTGGCGACCAATACAGCATGGCCGGAGCGTCGCCTAGCAACTCGGACTCTTCGATCTCCCACTGGGATGTGCCGCTCCGCCTCGCCAGCCAATCACTAATTAGTACATGCTGGCTATACACAAGAGAGCGCGGAGCGGTGTGCCATCTCCTCTGCCCCGATGCTACCCGCATGTATCACCATCATCGTTCGACCTCCGATCTCTCCTAACTAAAAACAATTAATTAAAAATAGTACCTATTGCAACTACGAGGACTTAACTTAAGACTAGAAATAACATTCTTATAACTATTTTTGAGGCGGCACGTATCCTCAGCCCTATTAAGCGTGCCATCAAAAAACTGAATGTGCAACATTTCTGAGAAGCGTTTACGAAAAATAGATGACTCTCTATCAACAATTTTTATATTTTCAAAATCAAACGTATGACCCGTTTCCATTGCTTGGGGTTCTTGATTTGTTGATATGTGCGAATATTTTTGTATATGTATGCGGTGGCCCTAAGGGGATATATAACGTTTGCGAATTTCGGGGAAGCCAGTCATTCGTTGATCTCTACCGGTGTCGCATTACCATCCAGCGGCACCGGCCACTCTGCAAGTAAGAGAGGCTTTGGTATTTTATTTAACATTAATTAGTTTTATTAGTGGTTTTAATTGATTAATTTTACATATTAAAGACGACGTTCGGATTCACGGCCGTTCTGCTTTGTATCTAGGCGATATGCTTTTATAGAAAACAGTTGTATTGAAGGTACAAATTGTAAATTGAGTTTTTTATATTAATCTGTACAATTTTGTAAATTATTTTGTGAATTTTATAGCCCTGAAGAGGACCGTCAATTCGGTCGAAACATTGGTAAAAATAAAAATAACTTTGGCTCGAAGAGATGCATACATTCATTTTTTCTTAAATAACCAGTCGAGCGATAGAAGCAATTAAAACAACGTATTGACATGACGGAAATGCCAGGGACAAGAAGAGAGTTGGCATCAACATGTAGTGAAGTCGCGATGTCTTGTCCAGCCTTGCTGCTGTCTCCATCGGGGGCAATGACCAGCTATATTTGCAGAATGAGGAGAGGTTCAACGACCGATCGAAATAACAGCAGAGGACGACTTATAAGCTAAGTTCATCGAACCCCGAAAGAAACGATCGTGTTGTTGTTAGTGGTTGGAGAGGTCCTTCGCCTTTTGTACAAAATTTCGAATTTCCGGCTGACTTTAAAATTTGCGATGTGTTTCGGTTTATTTTGCCGCAAAAAACTCATTTGCGAAATTACTGAAAATCCAGCGCGACATTAAAAAATGCACGCGCCAACTGAAATTTATTTTAGAATATCTTATGAGAGATGTGGTACCGAATCATATTAACAACATGCGCATGCGGAGGTACTTCCATAGCGATTTCGCGATGAGGAGATACAAATATTTTATAAAAAAATTTGCAGTTTAGAATGTTAAAGTTAGAAATAGTAGATTTAAATACGCACATTAATTTTTTGAATAATAAAAGTGATTCGATTTTAGCAGTTTAGCGGGTTTAATCAGTGAATCTTTTTCTAGGATAGTTTTAAAGTTTTTGCAAGATTCGCTTTCATTATGGAAAAAAAATTTAGTTTCTGTATATAAAAAAAAAGATCAACGATCTTTTGAATAATTCTTTTCGCCAGAGACATGAGAATTCTGTCTTGATCCGGTCTGATAGCCGACTGAGTAATAATAATGTCTCGTGTGATAGCCATGTGTATAATAGTATAATAAATAATAGTGAGCACGCTCTTGATTTTAGTATAGTTTAGATTTTAGAATGACTTTAGAATAATTTAGAGAGCGAACCAAAGTAAATTCAGAGAAGTACTAAGAGCGAATCTAAGAGTCAACCTCGATACGCCCGTGAACCCGTTGTTATTCGCGCGTTATAGGGTACGAGACTTCGGCCGAACGAGAGGAGGAGCGAGAGGAGAGAAAGACAGAAAGTAAGAGAGTAATTTCTAATTCGCGAGTGCCGTGTATCCGCCGAAGCCGTTGCCGCGTATGCGTGCAAGGGACGTGCGAGGCGAACGTGTATAACACGAATAAATCTAACCCGTTACAATAAATCAACTATTGTCATCCGTAAATCCACGCGTATTTAATCCTTGACTATTTTCCGGCTCAAACGACCCTCACGAACAAGAGTGTCAGCCGAGGATTGTAGACTGCTCAAGGTATCCGTGACGCGTTCAAGGCGCCCTTAACCCATAAAATCAAACGCGTCGCAAAGTCTCGAGGAAAATGGGAGGAGAGGACAACGAGGAGAACGACGTGCCGCGAACACACACCACAGCACCCAGAGAACGAACGCAGCGAGCCGGTCATTACCGTGGACTCCGAGCCGCGGATTCCCCCCTCGCGTTCCCCACCCTACCATGTCACAACTTTCAGGCTGTATTAATTAAATTCTTATAAAATCAATACAAATGCCTTAAATTTTCATTTGTGGCCAAATTTTTAGATTTTTCTTAATTAACGCACAGTATATATTAATATTGATTGGAAAATATTATTATACTTACGTCTACGCATCATAAACACGTTATAACATGTAATAATATTCAGAATATATCAAGGGGCGCGGTAGCGCTTCGATGGCAAGTATAAGGTACGTTCAGTACGTACGCCGCCGTCGGGTGCTATAGCCAGACCCTATCAAGGGGCGCGGTTGCACCTCGATATCAATTATAAGGTACGTTCAGTACGTACGCCGCCATCAGGCGCTATAGCCTATAACCCTATATACGTCTCATAGGCCCTGTTGGAGATGTGACATTCCGTTTTCTCTACGCATTAAGAGCTTTGTATCTCGTTTATGAGCACACAAATGAAAGCTTGGGATAAAACTAACAAAATCACATCAGGGTCATATATTGAAAGTGGCTTCTATTAAAAGATATTGTGACGTGAAAGTTCGGGATCATGAATTCTTCTCAGCGAAAATTCTGCTCCCGGAGAAAATATTCTCCGCGGAAATACGTCATCATTCGTGTGACGTTAACTCTACGTATACTATTGCATGTATACAGTTCATCATATGTGCAGAAGAGCAGACGATGGTGTCTTTACATTTTTTGATTTTTCAATACAATAACACAAATGCAGTGTTAAAGAATAATAACTATTGTACAATAAACTACCAAAGTGATTTTATTTTCAAAATAATATGTAATTTATAAAGCTGTGTTCGGTTAAATATTTGAAAACTGTCAGATATAATTAAGTAAAATGTTTCACAAACATGACTAACAGTCTAGAATTAGATAAGTATTTAGTTTTACTTTTTTTATAAATATACAATACATGAAAGTTTCATGAACTGATTCTGTGTTAAAAAAACCCTTTTATTTTTCAGGTTTTTTTTACTATCAGATTATATAAAGAAATAACTTTTTTGTGATGTGACAAGCTAGTGAAGCGTTAAGAATTCATCTTTCAAGAAATTTTCTACGTTGTTGAAGTGGATATGTAACTTTATATATCGTCACCTAGGAGGTTGACTCCCAGGCTGTATGTCGAAAGGGATCCTTATGAATAGCTAGTGAAAGTGTTTTATTTTCTTGGTTCAAGAATCGAACAAAGTTTCTATATAGAGAATATTCAGTTTATATAAGGAAAAAATTTTCTTGTGTTGTGACAAGGTAGTGAAGTGTCAAGAATATTCAACATTCATGCAAGAAAGTTTCTACGTTGTTGAAATGGATATGAATAATTAATAACTTTTTCTATCGTCTCCTGTGAGGTAGACTCTCAAGCTGTACATCATAACGGATCCTTATAAATAGCTAGTGAAAGTGTTCTATTTTCTTGGTTCAAGAATCGAAGAAAGTTTCTATATATAGAATTGTTGGAGTGGTGGAAAATTAGTGAGGTTGTTTTTAATAATAAGTAACTTTATTACAATGTGTGATGTGTCGTCGGACACGACTGTCTCCTTCCGAGACTTACAAGCGAGAGAGATAATGAGCGCGAGTACAGTATATGCGAGCGCTCTTCTCTATAGTGTGTATCTATATATGTGTGTTTACATACTCGCGTATTCGCGTTTTCGGAGTCGCGCTTGTCTCGATGTACAAAATCATATATATACAAGAGATGGCGCGACCAGTATTAATTCATAGAACAACAAGCAAAGAGTATAATATTTATACAATATTCAACACGCCTCCTTAAATTTATATTCTTTGCTTTTACGTTCAGTCTTGTCGCTTTTGCAATTTTCAAGTATATTTAGTGCTTTTCTGTGTTTTGTGAACTTTTCTCTATTCAAACTTTTTGTTAATATATCAGCTAGATTTAACTCTGAATTTATTTTTATAATATCGATTATTCCATTTTCATAATATTCATTAATGTAGTAATATTGTACTTCGATGTGCTTTGAATTTTTTGTATAATTTCCAAACTTTGCAATCGCTATTGCACCTGAATTGTCTTCGTATATGTTTATTCTTTCATTGAATTTTTCTTTAAACATTTCACTTAGCAGATTTCTTACAAATATTACTTCGGTTATTGCATCTGACATAGCCGTATATTCTGCATAGGTTGAACATTACGTTACATTTTTTTTGTTTATTTGTTTTACAATAAATCAGATTTCCATAATATCTTATAATATATCCAGTTGTGGATTTTCTATCTATATTGTCTCCGGCAAAATCTGAGTCTACCATGCAATCTAGTGTATCACATTTTAAATTATTAAAATACGTTAATTTTAGATCTTTGGTATTCACTAGATATTTTAATACTCTCATAGCATATTTGAAATGAGTTTCATTATAACAACTTTGGAATCTACTCAAGTAGTTTACACTATATGAGATATCTGGTCTCGTACCAGTACTTATATAAAGTAATTCTCCTATTAAGTTTCTATACTTTATTGACTTATTTTGTTCAGTTGCTTTTTCTAATTTTAGACTCGTCTCCATAGGAGTGTTATACAATTTTGCATTTTCTAGATTATACTTTGCAGCTAAAGATTCAATGTATTTTGTTTGGCTTAGTGTCATTTTGCCTTCATTCTTATTATAATCAATGTTTATTCCTATGTATTGGTTGACTTTTCCTAAGTCTCTCATTTCAAAATTTTCCATTAATTTTGATTTTATTTCATTTATTTTATTTCTATTTTTACAACAGATTAATAAATCATCTACGAAAACTAGTATATATATTGAATCTCTGCTTGCATTATTTACATATAAACAATAATCATGTTTGCTTCTCACGAAATTTAATTTTTCCATGTACTTATGAAAACAATTATACCAAGCTCTTGGGCTTTCTCGTAAACCATATAATGCTTTTTGCAATTTACAGACTTTGTTATTTCCTACTTCATAGCCTTCTGGTTGATTTACATAAACCTCTGATATTACTTCACCGTTCAGAAAAGCTGTTTCTACATCCATTTGATCAATAAACAAATCATTTTTACAACAATATGATAATAATATTTTAAGTGTTTGCATTTTTCCTACGGATGAGTAAACGTTTTCTATATGTTCTCGTTGTTGAAAGCCGCGAACTACCAATCTGGCTTTATAGGTATTATCGTTTTTTCGTCTAAATACCCATTTGACATCAATGATTTTTTTGTTTAATGGCTTCTCTACTAATTTCCAAGTTTTATTTTTCTTTAAACTTTCGATTTCTGAATTCATTGCAATTTTCCACTGTTTTGATTCGCTCGAATTTATCGCCTCCTCGAATTTATGAGGTACATTTGCATCGATGTTAGTAATATAAATAAAATGCGCTATAGGATCACCGTATCTATTTACAGGACTTTTCTTTCTTTTTGACCTTCTCGGTTCTTTCAAATTAATTTCGTTTTCATTTTCACTATTTATATCATTTTCATTGATTTCTGTAATTAAATTATTTCTACTTTTCTCGAGAGAAGAAGTAGGGATAAATAAATTTTTGTTTGTGTTGCTGACAACACTATCATATTCTTCTGAATCGCTTTCAGAATTTTCCGATTCACAACTTTCATGCTTTTCATCTGATTCGTTAAGACAAATTATTTTTGTGTCTTCTTCGACAACCTGTACATGTCTCGTGTTAATAACTTTGTTATTTACTAAAACTCTGTAACCGTTTTCTGTATAACCTACTAATATTCCTACTGTTGCCTTGTCATCCCATTTACTTTGTCTTTTGACCTCTGGGATTCGGACAAATACTTTATGTTACGGGGGGGGGTGTGGGGTGATTTTAATCCCTCCGTACTTGACTTAAATCTAATACTAATATAAGGTTAATGCGCTGAATCTAGCGCGAGTAAGCGATGCGTAGACAAATTCCGCCTCCACGCGCGTCGTTCGCACGACACGCCACCCCTACTGTTTCACGTCTTTGCGGATATCTTGAATATTATATTTATTTAAATTTCTTACCTTTCGTTGATCTCGTTCTCTGCTGGTCAGCAATGGCTCTGCCAAGACGAATAAAATGCTGGTGAACAATGGACTCGAGAGGGGACTAAGAATCGTGGATCAGACCAGCGGCCAAGAAAATGTGGACTCAGAGAATCCGTGGACTACGGGTCTTTTTAGTTTTAATCCAATGGTTTATTTACTCAACGAGTCACAATCACCAATATAACACAACAAAACTAGCTTTTTACTACTAGAAAAATCTAATGAAAAATCTAAATTGACTCTAAATGCAATAAAAATCTAAGTGAAATCTGGTCTAGGCAGTTAGGCCGTTCTCTGAGGACTGAGGCCTCGCTCCCCTAATTGCGCTCTCGGAGGCGCTTCTCGGCCTCCCTTCTCCTAATTAACGCGCTCTCTCCTCCGCTGCTCTCTCTCGGTTTTCTCTGTCTTACTTATGGGCTTGTATAGGCCTTGACGACAATGTAGCCGAGAGAGTGCAGCGTCAGCGATACACGTGTCGAACGCTGCGGGGAGGCTGCTGACAATCGCAGAATTCTTGACACAGGATACTTTTGTGTCCTTGAATTCTGCACCTATCTTAGCTGTGGTGATCGTCCGGGGTCTTGGCCCGACAAGTAATTTATTAATTATTTTGTCGAGCCAAGCCGCAGCAAAGTCGTCTCATGACATCCTCCCCCCGTTGGGAACGTTCGCCGTCCCGGTGAACTTGTGATATATAAAAACATGACACATGTGACGAATGCGTGTGGTGGTTGACACTGCTAGTGTGATGGCTGCGTTGCTGCTACTGGTTTACGGGTCCTGTGGATGGTGATGGGTGGTTAAATAATTTTGGTTATATTTAACTCTGATTTAGATATCTTTATTTAAAAAAAAATGTATTTGAATAATAATGTGAATGATAATGGGATGCTTTTTTTTTGGTCCCTGGGTCCTTGATACGTGTGTCCCTAATCTAGCTCCAGGCTCATTAGCGACATCGTTTCAAAAATCTCTGTGAGCTGGGCCTCGTCGATCATTTGGACGTCGGTATCTTTGATTGCCTGGGTTTCCGCGTTAATGAGGGTCATGGCAGCGGTTTGTTCTTCATCAGTGCTGTGGTCTAGGTCCAGCGGTGGGATGGTCGTGTCCAAGGGGTGCAGTTCTTGGACCGTGGACGCGTGTGGTCTTCTGAGGCGGGCCGTGGATTTCTCCGCTTCCTCCAGTTTGCTCTGGAGCATTGTGGCGGCCACTTCCTCCGCACTCATGTCCAGATCTATAAGATCAGACGTCGAGCTGGTTGAGTCTGAGCTGGTACTGGTGTCCTGCTTGGCTGGTCGATGAGTGGGGTGCGTTGCGATTGTTTGCTGTTTGCTGGTGGTAGGCTCCTTACAAGACTCCGCGTGGGTAAGCATGTCCCTGTAAGGCAAGGTCATGCCGCACTCGTGACGTACGGGCACATGACCATTTTGCAGGAGGCAGACCCGGTAGTGGTCTTTCTCCTGCCGTGTGTCAAGCAGTCGTTTGCACACTTGGTGCATTTTTCGATACGGTTTTTGGTCCGTTGCCAGTTTTTTAGGGACACACCAGCGTGGGGTCTTGTAGCGGGAGCTACATTTTTCCATCGCCCTTTTGGCGTCCTCTGCCACGAAGTACTGGATAAACGCCAAGTACTTTTTGTAGAGGTGTTTGGCGGGGTCGAATCCAGGCAGTTCGTAAAAATAGATATGGTCCAGTGGTCCAAATTCCATGAAGTGATGGATGGTGGTCTCCATCGCTTCCGTCATTGGGACCGGGACACAAAAGCGGAGCCCTTCCGTGTCGTCTGACGGTGCTGCGGTGTTGGCTGGCTTGCCCTGCTCCTGCGCATTTGGTGCGGGTTTTTCTACATACACTGCGTGTATGTAGAGCGCTCTCTCCAAATGCGCTTTTGCGTCATAGTGTATGGTCAGCTTTTGATGACCCGTTTTGCTGTTGGTTTTGTAGGCAATGTTGCACTGCCCAATGGCCCTGAAGTGTTGCTCGATTTGAGCTCGGCTGCCGGTGAATATCACCTCCATTTTTGTGTCCGTGGGTATAATACGGAGAATGCTTGGTGGGTCCCTGGACTCTTCTGTTTGAGGAGTGGTCACTGGGTCCTTTGCTGGTTTGGCGGTCACGGCGGTGGAGTTTTTCGGTTCTGGGACTATCTCGATTTGCATTGGCTGGTCCGGAGTGTAGAGCAGTTGTAATGCTGATGCGGTGCAGCATTGGTCCCTGTACTGCACGGTGACCTTGTTGTCCTGGCGGTCGAGGATTTTGAGGTCGCCAATTATCTCGAGACGGTCAAGAACCATCCTTCCATCGCCCTGGAAGTGGACTTCCACCGTATTGTTGTCGCTGTATCTCATCTCCGTTACGCGCGAGCGTCGTAATGGTATGAGATCGTCGCGGGTGGCCTCTTCCTCAGAGAAGTCCATCAGGAAGAATTGTTTGCCGATTTTGTCCATCTGAAAGAAAAATAATATTTTGGTCTATTATTATGTCATGGGGTTTTGTTGGTTTAGATTATGCTATTTGGTTTGCATATGTTTATTAAAGCGATTTGATGGTGTGGTCTATTCTATGCTCATGTCATCACTGTCTATGTTCCTATTTTCTGATATTTCTAAGAAATGTTGTGTGTTGCTGTCTAATCCTATTTCTATGGTGTCTTCAACGTATTTTGGGTTAGGTCTGTCATTTGGTCGTATAGCGGAGGTTTTTATGGTATAGAGTGCGTCCATTTTTGTTGGTGGTGTGGTATGTTTGGTGTGTTGTTTTGGGTTGTTCGTCAATGTGTTGGCTTGACCTGATTTTTGTTGGTTATCGGTGGTCCAGGCCCGTTGTTTTGGGCACGTTTGTTCGTGTAGTGTGTAAATGTTTGTGTTGATACTTCTGGCGCATGGTGCATGGAATTTGGTTTCCATGATGTTGTGTGTAATTCTCGGGTTTTTCCTTGGTTCAGCGAAAGTGGCTTTGTAGATTGGGTCACTTGCGTTTCTCGCTTTTTCTGCATTGTGCGGGTGAAAATATTCTACATAGCCGTAGCAGAGTCTCCCTTTTTTGTCTCTGATTGTGTTGTAGTACACTAATTCGCCAAATTGTACGAAATGTCTGAAGAACATTTCATCTTTCTCTTTGTCTTTGCCGTCCCATGGTAGGAGGCAAAATAATCTTGTTGGTTTGTTGTCGTTGTTGGTTACGACATGTACTTCTGATCGGATCGTTGATGACGCTGTTGGTTGATGGTTGGTGTTTAAGTTCCTTCTTGGTGTTGTTGGTTGGTTTTTCTTTAACTTTGCAGTGAGTTCTTGTAAAATTTTGGTCTTTATAAGAACTGACTTTAGGTGATTTGCTTCAATGGTTTCTTTCTTTGTTTTGAATTGCAATGAGATTTTTCTGCTTGTGGGGTCCGTGCGATGGTCTTCTATTTCTATTGCTTGAGGATTGCCGACCATTTCGAATTGTTTTATGACCATCCATATGGGTGTGGTGGTTTTGGTGAAGATGGAGATTGATGTGTTTGGATCCATGTTTTCCTTTGTTGATTGCTAGTGTGTGTAAAACAATTCGTTATTAATTTGATTTATTAGTATACGGAGGGGTTAGTATGCTGCCTCTGCTATTTGGGTGGGTAGTGTTAATTTTTGTTCTGGTTTTGTGTGTAGTGTTTTGCTGTGTGATGGTTGGTTTGGGGTGTCCGTTTGGTGTAGTTCTGTAAAATCTGTTTTCTGTTTTGAAGTAATTTTGTCTGGGTTTTTTATTCTTGTTGTTTTTACTTGGTTTTTGGCATTTTAGTGTGAATTTACATTTATTTTTGATTATTATTATCAGTAATATTATTAGTATTAGGGATTGTAGTGAAATTCCGCCGTATATGAAATTACTGGTTGTGTTGATGTGTTTTTTGTGTTGTGCTATATGTTTTAGTTTGGTTAATATCTCTTTAAAGGGTTTGTTATTGTATTTGCTTTGTTGGGCTTTTTGGTTGGTGGGTGTTTCTAATAGTGGTATTAAATCTGTTATTTGGTTGTCATGATTTAATTCTGGGTAGATGTCGAAGATGTTTAGTTCTATGTTTGGTTTATAGATGTGGGTTATTTCTGTTGATTGTATATATTCTCCGTAAATAGTTGTTTCTAGTGTTTTTGCTGTGCATTGCGGTGAGATTGCTATTATTCCTGTGCCTTCTAGGCGGATTCTTGTGGGTTCTATTTTTGAGCATGAAATTGGTAGTTGGTCTGTGGTGGTTGAATATAACCATGATTTGGTATATGGTAAATAGGTCCAGTGGGTTTGTATGTTGTTGATGTATTTGATGTTACAGTAGTTTAAGGATTTCGTATTGGGTGTCAAGAGTAGTGTTAGTTCACAGTCTTGTGGCGCGGGTATGTCTTGAAATGCTGCCAATACTGGGCATATTTCTGCATAGTGTGTTGATATACATTTGCTTTTCTCCATTTCATTGAATTTTGTGAATTTTTCTTGGTCTTTGCTTATTGCTATGTAGGTGTGTGTAGGTTTTATGTATGCTGATCCTAGTGAATTATTGTTAGTATTTTGTGGTATTGGGATGCCATGCATTTTGTATAATTGATATTGGGTTCTGTCGACGAGCGGTATATGCAATATTGCTATTGTTTTCCCGTCTTGATGTATGGCATCTACTTTAGCTATTTTGATTATTTCTTCTGTTCTGATGTGTTCTGAAGGGGTTGGTAGGTCTAAGTCGTTGGTAACTCTTTTGATGTCTGTTGTTATTTGTTGTAACGTGTCTGCATCGATTAGGTCGGGGTGTATTTTGGCTTGTTTTAAATCTTTTATAATTTGTAGTAATTTCTCATTATTGGTTATGAGGTGGTCCATGTGGGCTGTTAGTCTTCTTGAATAGGCCGATGTGTATATTAAGTACTTGATGTGTTCGTTTTCTTTTGACAAGGTTTGAATCGTTAATGTTAGTGATTTTTGGTATGCTTGTAGCATCATTTCATGTTTTTCTGTTATGTTGGTTAGTTTTTCAAATTTGGTCGAGATTATGTGGGTGTTTTTTTCAATGAGGTGTATTACTTTTGTTTGGTCCTGGAACAATTGGTCAATGTTGGTGTTGACTTCATTTATGTCATCAGTGGTGGCTAGTCCGAACAGACTTTTGCTGACTGTTCCTATTATGCCGAGTGGTGCTTGTCTTTTGGTTCTGATGCTGTTGGGGTCTTTGATGGTGGGGTACTCTGTGTGTCCTATGCTGTTCATCGTTTCTTTGATGTTATTTCTTACTGCATTTAGCATTTCTGTTTTTAATGTGATTATGTCTGAGTCCAGGGCGGCTTGACATCTCATTTGGTCGACTGCTTTGGTGCATTGCTCCATTAGTGTTTGGTATTGTTCTATTGGTGCGTTGTTTTTTAGAAATTGGTCCATTTGTATTATTATGTTAATTTTCCAATCCGCTCTTTGGATGCGGATTATGTCCATTTTTTCGAAATAAATTCCTGGATTTGAGTTCAGGGTCTCTAGTTGGTGAGTTTGTTGTGTGTTGCCTCTTGCATGTAACGTGAGGACTGAGATAATTATCAGTCGAATCATCCTGTAATTGTCATGTTTGTTAGGTTTCTCATTTTGAATTTTCTGAATCTGAGTTGATATAAGCTAGTTTGAGTTTGTCGATGTGTTTACGTGTTCTTTGTCCATTATCGTCTTCAAGTATTACGTTTTTTCTACCTACGAATTCAATTATTTTTAGAGGTTTGTTTCTGTATGGTTGGTATTTGTTTGTTCTCGGTTCTTTAATGAGTCTGGCATAATCGCCAATTTTGCCTTTGAAAGTTTTGCCTTTCTTGTCATATCGAGCTTTGGTTTTCATTTTTTCTATGATTTGTTTTTCTCCTGCTAAGATTTTCATTTCGTTAAGTCGTAAGAGTAAGTCGCGTGTGTAGTCGTTGTACGTTCGTAGTTTTTCGTCCGCGGGTATTTTTATGGGAAAACGTGCTGTTTTGCCGTAAACTAGTTCGAAGGGGGTGAAGTTAGTTGCTGTGTGGACGCTGGTGTTATACGTGAATGTGGCAAAGGGAGCTAGATTATCCCAGTCGTCGTATTTGCTGGAATACATACGCACAAATTCCATCAAGGGTGCGTGGCTTCTTTCGAGTGAACCGTTTGTTTGTGGTCTATAGCCCGAGGTTTTTAGGTGGTTGATTTTAAATAGTTTTAGTAGGGTGCCAACTATTTCAGATAAAAAGGATGTTCCTCTGTCTGACAGAATTGCTCGAGGTGCACCGAATTGGCAAATTAGATTTTTAGCTAACGCGTCGGCGATGGTTATGGCATTCAGATTTTTGATGGGTATTGCTAGTAAAAATTTGGTTAAATTGCATTGTATAGTTAGGAGGTGTTGGTTACCTCTTGGGGTCTTTCTGAGTTTGCCTACTGTGTCGATTGACACTTTATCAAATGCTTCAATTGGGGTGTCTGTTATTATCATTGGGTTTCTGATTTGAAATCTTTCTATTTTTTGTTCTTGGCATTTGCTGCATTTGCGTATGTGATCTAATACGTCGTTTCTCATTCCTGGCCAGTGATATCTTTCTCTTATCTTTTGATATGTTTGATTGATGCCTTTGTGTCCTCCTGCTAGACTGTTATGTAGTAGTTTTATGATTCTTGTCCTGTCTTCTTCTGGTGGTTGTTCAATTTTTCCATAGCATACTGTTATTGAGATTGGGGTGTTGTCAAATGTTTCTTTAAGTTTTTCACAGACGAGTCCTGGTTCGAAGTTGTCCGTTAGATCACCTCGTCTTGAGATTCTGATGCTGTTGACGCGTTGTTGCATGAGTGTTGATTTTAGATTGGTTAGGGCTTTTTTGAGATCTTCTACGTTATTGTTGCTGTAGTATTTTTCTTTGAGTACTACGGAGAAGATGTAGTGACCTTTGAAGGGTGTGATTATTGTTTGGAACACTCGTGGTTTTTTCCACTTCGTGTGCTCTAGGTTTATGGCTCCTATTTCGCTCAGTAGTGTTGAGATTGCTGATGCGTTTTCGCAGTCTCGTGATATGAAATGTACGATGTTGTCTCTCTTGTAAGTTAGACAATGTCGTACTGATGCAATTGCAGTTTTTGTAGCTTTTGGGTTTATTTCTGTTGTTGTGTCATATTCTTCATTTTGTGTTGTTGTGCCGTTTTTGTTCATGGATTGTACGTTGGTTGGTGGCATTGGTGCTTGAAGGTTCGGTACCACTATTTGGTTTGTGGTTTCTGGAGGTTCAGAAAATTCTAGTTTTTGGGTATGGTTTGTTTGGTTGGTTTCTATTTCTGTGAGTATGCCCATTGGTCTTGCTTTTGTTTTGTTAACGTGTGGTGTGCTTTCTGCAACTGGGTTTTTCTTTGTTATTTTGGTGGTGTCGGATATTCTTGTTGGTTTTCGTATTATTATGCTTGCATCTTCAGTGTCGTCTTCAGTTTCTGGTTCTTGGTTCTCTGATTGTTCCATTCGTGCTTGCATTTTTCTGCGTGTTTCATCGATGAGTTCTTGTACTCTTTCTCCGAGGACTTCGTCTTGTTGCCCTGTGCCATAGTGTGGGTTAAGTTCAAATAGACGAAATCGTATGTTGTCTGATAGGTCATCGTCATCCGAAAAGTGCGTTGGTAATGGCGGTTGCGGTTCAGAGTCATCTGAGTCGTTGTGTGTGTCTTCGTATCTCGCTATTGATTCTTCTAGTTTCCTGCTTGCTTGCTCTATTTCTTTTCTGTTTAACGTGGTGTTAAATGTTGATTCTGTGTCTGAATTTTCTGAGTCGTCTGACTCGGTGTCATTTGTTTGACTTATTGCACTCGCATGAATTGCTATGTTGCTGATGGTGCGTTTTTGACTGTCTATGGAGGAGGAGAAGCTGTTTTCATCCTCTGATGCCGGGCTTTCAGATTTGTCGTTGTTTATTCTTAGACCACTGTATCTTGGGTCTTTTATTGGTGTCCGTTCTGTCGAGCTACCGTGCAGTGCTGTTGATGACATTATTGATGAATGTGCTGAGGATGCATCACTGAACGCGTCCTCTTCGGATTGTGTTTCATTTGTGGACTCTTGCGTGGTTACCACTAGTTTGGGAATTTTGTTAGGTATTTTGGGTTTGTCGGTTGAGGTTTTGGATTTGCCTTTATTTGTTGGTGTGATACCTTTTATGTATTGTGCTACTTTGCTTTGCACTTGTTTGGTCTTTGCTCTTGTTCTTTGTGCTATTAGACTGTGGTCCGCTGGTGGAGCTATTTTGCAGGTTTTTGCACCTAAGGGTCTACCTCTGCCTTTTGGTGCGGCCTCGGTTGCTCCTACTGATTTTGCTCTTGATCTCTGCATATCTTGTCCTTTTGATGTCGAGGGTTGAGGTGAGTTTGTTTTGTTGGCTGAGTTGGTTTGTTTCGATTCTTCGACTACCATTATTTTTAATTTAGGAAGTTTTTCATTAATTTCTTCTTCTGTTGGTTCTGGTGGATTTCTTGATAGGGCGTCAGCGTTTCTGTTCAACTTTCCTGGTTTGTATTTGAACGTGTACTCGTATCCTGTGAATCTGAACATCCACCTCATGAGGCGTTGGCCGGGGTCTTTGCGGCTGTGCATCCAGTTGAGTGGTTCTTGATCGCAGACGAGAGTGAATTTCTTGCAGAGTAGATACGGTCGGAATTGATGCAAGGCGTAGAGTACGGCCAGACATTCTTTTTCCGTTGTAGTGTAGTTTCTTTCAGCTGCTGTGAAAAATTTTGAGAGGTATTGCACTGGTTGGTCGAATCCATCTTTTTGTTGACTGAGGACTGCTCCCATTGCATAGTCTGATGCATCTGTGGTTAGGGTGAATTCTTTTTGAAAATCTGGGAAGATTAGTATCGGTGCAGATGTGAAGCAGTTTTTGAGTTTTTGGAAACTTTTTTCGCATTCTTCGGTCCATTCGACTTTTACTTTTGGTGATACTAGTTTTTGCAATGGTCTTGAGATGTCAGAAAAGTTTTGTATAAATTTTCGGTAGTATCCAAACATACCTAGTATTTCTTTGATGTTTTTGCCGTTCTTTGGTGTTGGCAATTTGGAGATGGCTTCGACTTTTTGGGGATTTGGTCTTATTCCCTCGGCACTGATGATGTGTCCTAGGAAAGCTACTTCTTTTCTGAAAAATTCAATTTTGTCTGGTTGCAACACTAGTTTGGCTGACCTTAGTCTGTCTAACATTTTTCTTATTCGTTGTTCATGTTCTTGCAATGTGCGACTGTAGACTATTATGTCGTCTAGGTATACCAACATTTCTAGGTTTTGTAGTCCTCTCAGAACTTTCTCCATTAATCTCTGGAAAGTCGCTGTTGCGTTTCGCAAACCTTCGGGCATTCTGGTGTATTCGTAGTGACCGTTTATTGTAGAGAATGCCGTTTTATAAGAATCTTCGGGAGCGATTGGGATTTGTTGGAATCCGCTTGCCAGGTCAAAAATCGAAAAGTACGTGGCTCCGCCTAATTGGTCCATTATGTCTGTAATATTGGGTAGCGGGTATGCGTCCCTTATTGTTTTCTTGTTGAGTTCCCTGAAGTCTATGACCATGCGCCATCTTGGATTACCTTTGCTGTCTGGTTTTTTGGGTATTATCCAGATAGGTGAGTTACATGGAGAATTTGATTCTTTTATGATATTGTCTTTTAATTTCTTTTCAACGCTCTCTCGGACGACTACTTTGTGTTTTGGCGGGTGTCTATATTGTCTTGTATTTATTGGTATGTTGTCTTCTAGATGTATATGATGTTGTATCATCTCGGTGCATGATAATTTGTCTCCGGGCAATAGAAATCTGTCGGTGTAATCTTCTATTATTCGGTCTACAATATTTGTTTCTTCTTCGTTGAGGTGGCTTTTTCTGATGGTCTTTTGTATTTCATGTTTTCTTAGTTCTATGTTCGTGATTTGTTCACCGTCGTA
Organism: Philotrypesis tridentata; assembly: GCA_018906965.1. NCBI lineage: Eukaryota > Metazoa > Arthropoda > Insecta > Hymenoptera > Pteromalidae > Philotrypesis > Philotrypesis tridentata. The sequence goes on along the minus strand of JACCIB010000076.1, from coordinate 112,095 downwards.
GTCACTGTCTACTTCTTGCAAAAATGTCGCTTCTGTTTCAAATGGTATAAGCTCTGTGGGGTTGACTTCTATTGTGACGTCTTTTACGTCCGTATTTATGGCAAGTATTTTGCAGGTGTTGTTGTTGTTTGTTACAACTCCTTCTCCCACAAATACGTTTTTGTTCGGTATTACAATTTTTGGTATGTAGCCTTCTTTTAAATCTGAATTTATCAGATTTATTTGGATTACTTGACTGCTTCTGGCTTTGAGTGTGTGTGTGGTCGTTTCTTTGTTTGAACGTATGGTATGCGCTTCGTTGATGACGTGTGCGATGTTGTCGATGGTTGTAGCTGTGTTTGTCGTATCTTCATTGTGGTTGATGGACAGTATGCTTACTAGGTCTAACAAGTTCGTTGCTGGGTGTTCGTTGTCGATGCTGTTGATTGTGCTTAGTGTGAGGACTTTAAGTCCTTTGCATTTGTTTGCTCTTTTTCTGTCTTCAAGTTCTTGTTCATGTCCCAGGAATGGTATTGGATTCATCACGTCACTGTTTACTACTAGTGCGTGATAATGGTATGAGATTATTGCTTCGACTTTCTCTAAGTACTCTCGACCAAGCATTGCATCGTACGGTATCGGAAAGTCATTGTCGACAATGTGAAATTTTGTAGGTTGTTTCAATATGTCTAGGAATACTGTACCAAGCGTTGTGATGGTGTTTGGTGTTATGCCTCCTAGATTTTTGGTTTCTGTGGGGTCATATGGTACGCTGTTGTGAAGTACTTCCAATTTTATGAGGTTGATGGCTGCTCCACTGTCTACCATGAATGTGAGCCATGGTTTCATGGTACCTTGTGGTATATGCAGTTTGATGACAGTGGCTTCTACTTCTTTAGCCGACTTCTCAATTCCCCTATTGTAGGTGGGGTAGATGTTAATGGTTCTTTGATCGATATCGTCATTACTTTTGTTTGTGACAAATCTTTTTGTGATTGTTGATTGGGCTGATCTTGATGGTTGCGTTGTTCCGTTATGTTTGTTAAATTCTGCGTTTGTTGGTTCATGTTTTGTGCATTCTGCATCTGTTGAGGTTTTTGTTGCTGTTGTGGTCCATGCATTAGCGGCATTTGATACATCGGCATTTGTTGCATTCCCTGCATGGGTGGCATTGGCATCATGGGTGGCATCATTCCATATGGATATGGGAGCATGTTCTGGCTCGCCAGGTTTTGGTATTGGCGAGCCGTTTGGTAGTTTAAATTATTTTGTTGTTGGTTGCTATTTTGTTGGTTGTAATTTTGACGCCAATTTTGCTGCATTTGTTGATTTCTTTGGTCTGGTTTTGACGAGTTGAGTGCAAAGAATTGTCCAGTTATCGGGTTGAAGAGGACTTTTGGGTAGCCTCTGTTGCCTTGGCTATTCCATGCTGCCCAATTGTTACTTTGCGCATTATTTTGTCCACTTTGTGCATTTTTGTTGTAGTTGCTGTTATACGTTTTGCCTCGGTAATTTGGATTTTTGTTTGTATTTTGGTTCCGGTAGTTTGATTGCTGATTCATTGGTTGTTGCTGATTGGTTGCCTGTTGGTTGGCATAGTATTTTTGTTGGTTGGCCATACCGTTGACGTAGGCTATGTATTCGTCTACGTTTTCTTCTTGTTGTGGTGGATCTTCGGTGTCGTCGCCTTCTTCTTCAATACACCCTATGAAATTGAAGGGGTGTACAAAAGGGTTATTCGGCATCGTGTTGTCTTGGTCTTCTCCTCTTCTTGGTCTATGTTGTCTTTCATCTGGTATTATTTTCGCTTCCATTCTGGATTCTATGGTCACTGCTTCATTGTATGCGTCTAATAACGTTTTTGGTTTGTAGGCATCTACTTTAAGTGATAGCCATGGCGGTAGTCCTTTTATGAATATGTCCTTCGCTCTTCTTTGCGTAGGTATAATCATTGAATTATGGTAATTTTCACCTTCTTGTTCTTGAAGTGCTTTCTCTGCACTGGTGAGTAGCACGTTGAGTTCGTCATAGAAGTCACCGACTGTGTCTTGTTGACGCATTCTTAAGTTCAGTATTTTGTTATCATAATAACTGAAATCTCGTCCTGGTCCAAATCTTTGTTTTAGATGAGTGATGAGGTCGTTTATGTTGTCGAATTTCTTATTGTTCAAGGATTTCTTTGCTGCTCCTATTAATTTTTGTAGGACTGTGTTCATAAATTGGTTTTTTACGCCTTGAGGTGCTAGTTGGTTAGCATTGCGTAAGTCCTGGATATATACTCTTAATGGTGGAGTTTTGCCATCGAAAGAGGGTATCGTTGATATGCAGTTCATAAATGCAAATGAGTCGCTTAGTGACCTGATGAGTGCACTGTCCGCTGCAGACAGGTTTTGTGCGTTTGAGGCATCTTCTGTGTTGTTTGGCATTGTCACGTTTCCGAAAAATTCACGTAGGTTGCTTTGGTTTTTCTTGAAGGATACACGTATTTCTGGTTTCTGTTGTTGGAACTTTGCTTTGAATTTATTGAAAATTGTTTTGATTTTCGTGCGTTGCTGCTTAAACGTTGATGGTGAAGTTTCTTATTTTTGGATCCTTGTTGATATTGCTTGACTGTAATTATCTTTGGTATTGTTATAATTTGTTGTTGTTATTGTGCTGAGCAATTTGTTGTTTGCTTACGGGGGTGGGTTGAATTAAACGTTTGGTCAATATTATAAAAAGGAGTAAAAGAGAAAATACTATTTGGGAAAAAAAATGTGAAAAAAAAAATCGAAGAAAAGATGATGTTGAAAAGAAAAGATAATGTTGAAATTTAATGAAATTAAATTAATTTATCGTAAATAATTAATTGTCGATTAATTAATTAATTAATTAATTGTTGATGCTAATTTTTATGAATTTTGAACTGTTTAAATTGTTAGAATTCGCGTGAAACTGTAAAAATACGTTTGACCGCGTTTGAATGTTCGCGCGCTTGGTTTCAAGATGGCCGCGGCAGTGGTGCTAGTGCTTGTCACTAGCGCTCTAGTTACAAAAGTGTGCGCGCGCGCTCCGTCCGTGGCGTCGGTAAGTCGTTCTACAGTTCGGTAGTTATCGACGTTGCGCTGCCGTCGTGTGTATGTATAACCTCTCGGGGCTCGCGCGGTGTCAACTTAGCTATTGCAAAAAATTATTAAAATTGTTGCTACGGGGTCGAAACCCGTACTCAGGAGCAGCTGTGGGTGCTCAGCTACTCTGAGGAGTAATTTTTGTGGGTCCAAGTCTATTGTGCTGTTGGGAAACTCAGAAGTCACCCAGGTCTACTGCTGCTGTTAAGTCAGATCAGTTATTTTATAATTATATATTTGTTTAATTAGGAATATTTTGTTTTTCAAAGCCTCGATGCTTTGTTAAAAGGTCTATTCTTTTTTTTGTTTTCAGGTCTCTAGTGGATCTTCTGCAAGTCTGAGGGTTATCGCCTAAAGGGGACTTTGGCGTTCCTTGTCGTACAAGGGAGTCAAGACGAAGAGCTACTTCTGGAAGACTCTACGTTGTTTTTCAATGTGTTTTCTTGTTTGCACGGGTCCAGTGCAGTCAAGATTAATTGTGGTGTGCTCAAGTGTCGTGTGTTGGCGAGTCGAGCCAATGTCTTTGATTAGATGTGAATGGGTTACTCGTTCAAGAAATTTTGTGTTTTATTTGAATGTGAACGCTAAATTGTTGTGATATGAAGAAGAGAAGAGATCTGTGACTATGGTGGACCAAAAAAAATAAAAAAAACACGTACTTTTGTGGACGGAATTGTTGTTGACGTAACGACAATTTTGAGTTAAATTATCTCAGACTGGTTTAAAGGACTCTAGTGCTCTTACACTGGGTCGACTCTTGTGTGCGTGTTCAGATTAATTGTGTTGGGTGCATATTCGTTTGTTAAAATAAGACCAATTTGACTGAGTGCGACTTTTTGGAGTTAAAGTCGTTTCTTATCAAATTGCTCTTTCTTTTACAGTGCATTAAATGATAATGAGCCACTCACGAGTGTCAGTGGTGGTGCACATTGATTGATAATTGTGCGACACAATTTTGTATGTTGTGAAACACAAAGTTTCGGCAGATTGGGACTGGTTGTTGTCAACAAAAGTTTTTTAATAGTGATGTGTTATATAGGACTTCTGCGCTAATCTACTCTACGTTAGTTTAATTGTGTCAAGTGTTGGTTTATTCGTTTCAGTGAATTAAACAAGAGTTTGTCAAAATGCGTTGAAAGTGCAGACTGTAAATCTTTCAACGCCCTTTGATTATTTTTTATTGTACTCATGTGCAAGTTGTCGCCATGAGTATAATAAATTTTAACAGAATTTATTTTTCTGAAAGTTATTGCTGAATTTTTTGTGCGAGTTGAAGACTTTGGCAAATGTGAAGTGATTTTAATCATTAAAGTTTTGTTGGCATACGGTGCCACTGACAGTGTGTGCAAAAAAATTGTTATTACCATTTACATTAATCTGGTGTTTATAATTTGAAGTGTTTTTTTGTAGTCATTGATAATGCTGTTGTTGTTTGTGAAATAAATCTGGTTTTTAATTTAAATGTGCAGTTTTTTTTTTGAAATGTCTTCAAAACGTCTTAAGAATGTCTTCAAGTTGACTTCACGTCGGCTTGGAGACTTTCGTGCGCGTGACGCTCGCGGCGATGGTTCGAGGGGACGAGAGAGAGAGAGAGAGCGTCGAAATTCGACGCTTTTTCCTTAATGGCGCGTGACGTCACGGCCGTACACTTGTTGCCGTTGCGCGCGTGCGGAAAATTATGCGCGCGCGGCCATTTTCCTTTTGGCGCGCGTCGCGTCTGTTCAAACGCGCGTCGTGTCTGTTCTGGCGGCGTCGTGTTACAATTTACTTTTGATGATTGTTTCTTTCTGAAATTGTGCCTAATTTAAACCCTAATCTAACCCTGCAACACTGAGGGTGCTAAACTTTTCTGTCCTAACGTTATAGCTTTTATTAATAATAAAAAAAGGAAAAAAAAATTGCAAAGACGCTAAGCAGCAGTGTGTTTTCAGACCTCGGTGGGACCTCCAATTGTTACGGTGGGGGGGGGGGGGTGTGGGGTGATTTTAATCCCTCCGTACTTGACTTAAATTTAATAATAATATAAGGTTAATGCGCTGAATCTAGCGCGAGTAAGCGATGCGGGGACAAATTCCGCCTCCGCGCGCGTCGTTCGCACGACACGCCACCCCTACTGCTTCACGTCTTTGCTGATGTCTTGAATATTATATTTATTTAAATTTCTTACCTTTCGTTGATCTCGTTCTCTGCTGGTCAGCAATGGCTCTGCCAAGACGAATAAAATGCTGATGGACAATGGACTCGAGAGAGGACTAAAAAAATTGTGGATCAGACCAGCGGCCAAGAAAATGCGGACTCAGAGAATCCGTGGACTACGGGTCTTTTAGTTTTAATTCAATGGTTTATTTACTCAAAGAGTCACAATCACCAATATAACACAAAAAAAACTAGTTTTTTTGCTACTAGAAAAATCTAATGAAAATCTAAATTGACTCAAAATGCAATAAAAATCTAAGTGAAATCTGGTCTAGGCAGTTAGGCCGTTCTCTGAGGAGTGAGGCCTCGCTCTCCTAATTGCGCTCTCGGAGGCGCTTCTGGGCCTCCCCTCTCCTAATTAACGCGCTCTCTCCTCCGCTGCGCTCTCTCGGTTTTCTCTGTCTTACTTATGGGCTTGTATAGGCCTTGACGACAATGTAGCCGAGAGAGTGCAGCGTCAGCGATGCACGTGTCGAACGCTGCCGACGGCGGGGAGGCTGCTGATAATCGCAGAATTCTTGACACAGGATACTTTTGTGTCCTTGAATTCTGCGCCTATCTTAGCTGTGGTGATCGTCCGGGGTCTTGGCCCGACAAGTAATTTATTAATTATTTTGTCGAGCCAAGCCGCAGAAAAGTCGTCACATGACAGACCATGTTCTAGATAATAAGTTAATAAATATACATTATTTATAAATAGAGAATTTATTTATAATAAATTATTATATATGAATTACACATAGATGCTTGACGAGAATAAGCTGCAGAAAAAAATATATAATACCCTGTATTAAAGACGTTCCACGTATTTATATATATATAAATGGAATGAGAAACAAGAACTATTCTATAAATTTATTTATATATTAATTTTTTCAAATGGAACGACGCCAGTTTCTTTAATTTTTTATAGAATGACCATGTTCTAGATAATAAGTTAATAAATATATATTATTTATAAATAGAGAATTTATTTATAATAAATTATTATATATGAATTACACATAGATGCTTGACAAGAATAAGCTGCAGAAAAAAATATATAATACCCTGTATTAAAGACGTTCCACGTATTTATATATATATAAATGGAATGAGAAACAAGAACTATTCTATAAATTTATTTACATATTAATTTTTTCAGATGGAACGACGCCAGTTTCTTTAATTTTTTATAGAATGACCATGTTCTAGATAATAAGTTAATAAATATATATTATTTATAAATAGAGAATTTATTTATAATAAATTATTATATATGAATTACACATAGATGCTTGACAAGAATAAGCTACAGAAAAAAATATAAAATACCCTGTATTAAAGACGTTCCACGTATTTATATATTATAACGGTTGCATTAGATGCACGTTATCGCCTCTCCGGGCGCATACTATATAAACATGTACTAATAAAATCTCTGTATTCTAGCGCCCACCAGCGGACACTAATACATCGAGAGAAAGAGAGAGAGAGAGTACTAGTAGCGTGCATAGAGAGAGAACGCGTCGATCAGTCTACAGCGTTGCCGGTCCATCAATCACGCGCTGCCAAAATATGACAACGCCGTGACACGGACAGTAGCATCCTGCCGCGCCGCGCTCCGTGTATTTAGTATTGCGAGAGCCTTCGCCTACCGAAGTAGCTTGCGAGTACAAACGCGAACCTACGCCGGTCCTAACTTAATAGTAGCGTATGCGTGCGACCTGCGCCCGGCCCCTTGCCGTCCGACCTCGAGCTGTATCCAGCGTGCGGACCGACCAGCGGAGCCCCGAACGAGCGAGCGCCAAGCGGACCTTGCGACCCCCCGGCACCGTCGTGCGTACTGTAAGTACCTGTTCGTACTCTCTCTCGGCGTCCGGGCGATCTTGCCCGTCTCTCTCTCTCGTCCTCGCGTAGTGTGCGGTGGCGCACCATTGCTCGTACGAACGAGCGTTGTACACACTATTTTCATAATATATTTGCCTTTCTTCTTTTATCTAAGTTCTCTGTCTCACGTTTTACTTTATGCGAATCCCAGTCCCTGCCGCCTCCGCGTGACTGCATCGTTACGCACGCAACTTGAGTCGGCCGAGCTGTGCCTACAGCACGCCCGAGAACGAATAATTATATTAGTAAACGCGGTCCTTTGGATCCCGGTTGTACACGGCCGATTACTCTGGAGAACGGTAACCCGACCGTTACAAATGGCGCCCTAACGTTTATGTGGCTTAATAAATAATTGTATCTCGTGAGATATTCTCAATTTTTTTTCTTTTTCCGACATTTTCCAGTTTTTCAATAATTAAATGTCACCGTGCGAAGCTCCGCAATACTCACTTCGTTCTCAAAATTAATTTAATTATTCGGTCGAGTGTAGTAGAATTTTTGTAAACTCGAATTCTCGAACGAACTACCTATTACTTATTAGCGTCGCATTCGAACGAAAGAGTCGACGAGTGCCGCGTAACATAGCGACGCGCTTGTTTACATTCGAACGCTGAGTTCAGAGCTCGAGACACGCGCCGCTCTTATATACGAACATTGGTGTACAAGTACACAGAGACAAACAACTCTCAAGTACTGTTATGCGTAAATTCTCCGTGCGACTTTCATCCGAGACGAGCAGGTAGCCCGTCTATAAGCAAGCGAAGGCAGACCGATCGAGCAATACAGCCACTGCCGCTGCGAAGCGTATGTTTACATCGCGCGCGCCGAGCCGTAGCTCGCCCGTATAGGATTACCCGCCTAGGCAGGTATAGAGTCTTCGCCTGTAATTCGAGGGAAACGGCGAATATAATAAACACGCTCCGAATATTACAGCCGCGCGATTTTCACGGCGTATTTTTCGTTCACGCGTATTTAAGCATTGCTAACTCTCTCGATACAATAGCCGTAATAATTGAATTATTACAACACTGTTCATAAATCATATTGAACATTGTTAATTTAAATTATTTATTCTAATTTTTTTTTTAAATTCGAATTATTTTTCTTTGCACTTAAATTTTACTATGATTAAGTTATTCAATTTTTCGTGCAAGAAGATTCAATTTAAAAAATTTTTTTGTTGTTGTTAATACTAGTCCAACGTGTGGTAATTCAAGTTATTTCGTCGCCCAGCGTTTTTCCGTCGTCTGTTAAGTATTAAAATCGTACGTTGTACAAAATTTTTACAAAATTTTTCTTTCATTGTTATCAATTGTGTTCGTCGAATGAGTAATTTTTCGATCGTAGATATGTCGTTATCAGAATCGTTGTCAGCCGAAAATATGATTAGTCACAGGCTCCAGCAATATATAGGGAAATTATCTGAAAAAGATGTTTCGACCGCAATGTCGAAAATTGGTCTTCAAGACAGCGGGATTGCTGAAAATAATAGATCTCGACTATTCAAATGCCTCATAGGAGATTACAGCGCACAGGACTTTGAACCATCGCTATTCTCGGTAGAACCGAAAAGTTTAGAGAAAATACGTATGTTAAGTCGAGAAAAATTCATTCAAAAAGAGTTGCCCGCGGATCTAAGCAATTTTATTCGACAAAACGGTCAGTCGAAATCGGTACATATTTTAGCGGCAAAACAACCAACGGATGTAAACACAACAAACTACGACGAAAGTTTAGATGCAACGACAGGCAATATCGCACAACTATTGCAACGACAAGGACCGTCGTCCGAAACACAAAATCTCTACTCATTAGGTTTCCAGTCACCTCTAACCGCACTGCTGACGGACTCGGACGACGCTAGCCAACATAGTTCGCAATGCTCCGAGCAAAATTCAGTATTCAACTTTAATAGAAATACCGGAAGCAGTCCGAAAGGCAACGTAAAGCTCGTCAAAGCCCTCAACGGAGAGGTGTTCGAAGTGCCAACAATAATCGCAGATGATTACAAGCATTGCAAAAAAATGATGAAAGAACACGAACGAACGCTTAGATATACGCTAAGAATACAAGAGCAGATAATAGACAAGACGCTAGAAGAACTGAAAAAGTCAACAACGGAACAACAAAGGCTCAATACATCATTACAAAAATACGAACAATCGCTTAAGAACGCTAGTGATTATATCGATAGCCTAGTGATGGAAAACGCCCGATTGGAGAAACTGGCACGCAGGGAAGCACCCAGCGTGCCAGTTTCTCAACCGATCCCACCTTATCAACCGATAAATCAACCTTCGGATGCACACCGTCACGTCAATTTCAACGAGACTTACTCAACGAAATACTTCGCGCCCGATTCCACGTACAAGCTGAAATCGTGCATGCCACCACCGTTAACACAGAGGGCTCAGTCTACACCATTTCAGCATCCAACGCCACCGTTCAATTGCACAAATTGCTGTCGAGTGGTAAACATGGAAGCAAGCCCCACACTAGACAACAACAATGAAAATGTAACACCGAGATTCACAGAAGTTCATTCGACTGTACAACCTCCACCACCAATTCACCGGACGACATCCGACTGGCAGAATGCACAGGGTTCATACATCCCTTACCAGGAAGATAAGAGAGTCTGGGAAGGGGGAGGTCGGTCGAGTTGTGTAAATCACTCGAACGCTGACAGAAACATAGACGTGATAGACAAGGTTCGTAGGTGGAAAGCTAAATTCGCGGGTAAACCGAGCGAAGATATAGAAGAATTCATCAATGAAGTTGAAGATGCTGCCAGTCTGACACGACCGCAACTACAATACAATACTAGAATACAATGAAATACTAGATGGATTGTCACAACTGCTGTCTGGCGAGGCCTTGAAATGGGCTCGATTCAGCCGACTAAACTGGAGAACCTGGGCGGACTTCTGCAGAGAAGCCAGACATTCATTCGGAATGCCCCAGCACCGGCGGTCACAGTTGCTAGTAGAAGCAAGCAGTCGTAAACAAGGACCAGATGAGAGCGTCAATCAATATTACATGGCTATGATGACTATATTCGAGCGTATGGACCCGGATACTACGCTGAAACAGAAACTCGATATCCTCTACTGTAACATGAAGCCAGCGTTAAGAGTAGTCTTCGGGAGACACAAAGTGAACACTATGGACGAATTTCGACACAGAGCATATGAGGCCGAAAGCAGAATCATGGCAGAGACAAACTGTGTGACTCCTTCCGCCTCAGGCAAAACTGTACCCGATAAGGGCAAAAATCAGCCCAAGGTTTAGTCTTTAGATGAGATAGCCATACTAAAGTTTAGTCTTTAGATGAGATAGCCATACTAAAAGGACGACTGAAGGAATTGGAGGAGAAGTTAAGTTTAGATTCTACTAAATCAAAGAAGAAGAAGAAGAACTCTCCGAAGTCCGGAAAAGGGAAAAATTCCGACAGTAGTGAAGCTGATAAAGAAAAACCGGCTGATACTGGTAAAACCAACCAATCGGGCGACGGTGACAAGTCAAGTACTGACAAGAAGAAAGAGCTTGTCTGCTATGGTTGCCGCAAGCCTGGATTTACCAAAAATACTTGCCCTGACTGTAAGGGAAAAGACAACGGGGAAAAGTAGTGGAGGTCCCTACTGCCCCCATAAAGCCTCGGACCTCAGAATGTTCGACTACAGCACCGGCTGCCGCCGCACATTGTGCAGCGACCAGTAGCAATGGAATACTGGATGACCAACGTTGGTGGTTGCAGGTAAAAATTGGAGAGTTCCGGATCAGGGCCCTTTACGATCCAGAAGCAACCCAGACTTGCATCGGCACGATGTCTATACAGTTAGCCAACGCTTGCGACGCTACTGTTCAACCATGCGATGGACTTGTCGCCTGCATGGCTGATGGCAATACCTCCATGGTTTCAGGTACTGTCGAACTACCTTTCACAATAGGCGGACAAACTCGTACGTTGAATGCCTTGATCGTACCTGATCTACGTGAAAGATGTAATCTCGGAGCAGATTTTGTGTTAGAATTTGACGCGAGATTGAATCCACGTGAACGAACGTTGACAGTCGAGGATTCGACTGAAGTTATTCACGCGGATGAAGCTGACGTGAGTGAGACGGGTCAACCGAGCCTCGCATCGATTGGGTTGCAAGAATTGACCAGCACGCAGCAAGCCGTATTGGAAGAGTTGCTCGACCGTTTGATACCAAAGTACACGGGACCACTTGGCTTCACACACTTGGTAGAATTTGAATTGGAGGTCGAGCCATGCCGTCCAATTAAACAGAAATACTACCCGGTGTCCCCTAAGCTCGAAGAAATGATGCATTCACAAGTCAAGGCTAAGCTAGCAGCCAACATTCTCGAGCCTTCGGACAGTGACTGGTCTAGCCCAGCCTTAATGGTTAGGAAGGGAAAAGGCGATGAACGGCGCATGTGCATTGACTTCCGCAAGTTAAACAAATTAACGAAAGTCAGCGCCTATCCTCTCCCGTACATGAATACCATTCTGAGTAAGCTGCAACGCGCTCGATATATTTCAACTATCGATCTCAGCGACGCTTACCATCAGATTAAAATAAAAAAAGAAAGTCGACCGTACACTGCCTTCACCGTCCCTGGTATGGGCTTGTACCAATGGAAACGCCTTCCATTTGGATTGGCAGGAGCTCCAGCGTGTTTCCAGAAAATGATTGACTCTCTAATTACACCTGATCTAGAACCAAATTGTTACAGTTACTTAGATGATATCATCGTCTGTACAGAATCGTTCGACGACCATTTAAAATTCTTAGAAGTTGTACTCACCAAGCTCGTGAAAGCTAATCTGACGATCAATCGCAAAAAGAGTCATTTTTGCCAGAGCGAAGCGAAATATCTTGGGGTACTAGTGAATAAAGACGGATTTCGTCCAGACCCCGAGAAGATCGCCCCGATCATCGATTATCCAATACCAAAAAACTCTACCCACGTACGACGATTCGTGGGCATGGCAGTTTGGTACCTTAAATTTCTCAAAGATTTCGCTGACATCGCTAGACCGTTATTTGATCTCACGAAAGCGAAGGCTAAAGACAACTTCATCTGGGGAGAACCACAACAACGTGCGTTCGAACAGATTAAGATGCTGATCACATCTGCTCCTATTCTACACCGCCCAGACTTTACCAAAACTTTCTGTATGCAATGTGACGCATCTGGCACTGGGCTTGGGAGCGTATTAACCCAAACCATCGACGACAAGGAACGAGTAATCGAATTTGCCAGTCGAACGATGACGTCAGCCGAACGAAATTACTCGGCGACGGAACGGGAATGCCTCGCAGTAATATGGGCAATCCGGAAGTTTCGTCCGTATGTATAAGGGTACCATTTCCTAGTTATTACAGACCATAGTAGTCTCAAGTGGCTCAGCAACTTGCGTAACCCTACGGGTAGACTAGCGAGATGGGCACTTGAGCTACAGGAATACGATTATACGATCGAACACCGTGCAGGATCGTCTCACATAGTTCCCGACGCACTCTCACGAATGCACGAAGAAGACGACGAATTAGAAGAGACTCGTCCGACTCTGGCAAGTATTAGCCCAGAGGACGAAACAACTGATGCCTGGTATCTAGAAAGACGACAAGCGGTGAGTGAAAGCCCACTCGAAAATCCAGGTTGGAAAATCGTCGGCAACAAGTTGTATATTAATATTGAGAAGCACAAGCAAGCTCTGGTCGAATGTCATGATCAGCCAACGGCAGGCCATTTCGGTCGCACGAAAACTCAGCGCCGAGTAGCCTTGTTGTACTATTGGCCTTCCATGAATAAAGACGTGAAGAACTACGTTCGAACTTGTAAAATCTGCCAGCAATGTAAGTCTGAGCACCGTAAGCCTGCTGGTCATATGGGTAACCGCAATTTCTCTCGACCTTGGGAAACAGTAGCGGGAGACGTAATGGGACCCCTACAGAAATCGACCCATGGCTTCGAATACCTGTTAGTATTCCAAGACATGTTCACTCGATGGGTCGAATGCATCCCCATTCGAAAGGCGAATGCCCAAACCATTATAAAGCATCTGAACGAACAAATCTTTCTACGGTTTGGAACTCCGAAGGTATTCTTTTCGGACAACGGAACGGAGTTTCGCAATAAAGCAATGGATAAATTTCTCCAGGAAAGAGGCGTACACCATATGTACGCGCCTCTGTACCACCCTCAGCCGAATACGGTCGAGCGTGCCAACCGTACGATCAAAACACTGATTCGTGAGTATCTTGACGGACATCACAAAAGCTGGGATGAACACATTGCGGAGTTCACCTTCAGCATGAATACTGCGGTCCAGGAATCTCTCCAGACCTCTCCAGCCATGCTAAACTTCGGCCGTCAGCCGAATCCACCTTTGACGTTGCTTAGCAAAGAAGAAATAGCAGCAACGGCTGAAGAAGATAAGCTAGCTGTCGAAAACTGGAAGACAAAAATGGAAGATTTAGAAGAACTGCGAGATGTAGCCAATGATCACGCTAAAATAGCGCAGCAACGACAAGCTAAATACTTTAACGCTCAGCACAGAGACGTAAAATACGCAGTAGATGAGCTTGTATTAAAGAAGAATCGAATTTTATCGTCCGCTGCTGAAGGCGTCGCTGCGAAACTCGCACCACCTTATATCGGTCCCTTCAAGATCAACCGCATAGTGAGTCCGAACATTTATGAATTAATCGACTTAGATGGCCGAGTATTGGGTCCGTCGGATGTAGGAGATCTGAAGAATTTCATAGAGGAAACGGTCGTCGATTCCCCCGGGGATCAAGAAGACGTCCGACCTGCATCTGGAGAGGAAGAAGTAGACGAGGAAAATCAACAGTCAGAAGAAAAAGAAGACACCCAGATGAACTTCAGTAAACTGAGCGATTGCGATAATCTACCGAAAGAAATACCGACACTAACCGCGAGCGTTAGCGAGAGTAAGGCCAAGCGAGGTCGCCCGAAAGGGTCGAAAAACAAAATTCGCGAGAATACCGAAAGCCTCTCCCCGCGAAGAACGCGAGCGCGAAAGGCGGCAGCGTAGGGAATCGGCAGATATGCATGTCCTTGTTTCCTATCTTCTTTAATATCTTCTAAACCTCTCACCCTATACTAACCATTGTGTTGTTTATTTTGTGTGTCCCTTACCTCTCTCACATGGACAGGCAAAAGACTGCCGAAATTTTGTTTATTTTAGTCCCAAAATTTTTTTTTCCTTTTCTGCCTATTGCTATGCGCCGACCGTAAGGGTCTTCGGCCGTATTTTTTGTTAAGAGAAAGAGATGGACTTCCCCACATATTCTTTTTTTTCAAATTTTAATAATAAATTACCTTAAAATGTATAATTTGTGTAAATTTATTAAAATTTTTTTTGGTACCTCATAAACCTTTTTTGTGCAGTACATGAATTGGCGATTTTGCCATTTAATAGTTGAAACCCTTATCGCCCGGATAGACGTAGTGAGCACGAGCTGGTACGCCGGGATGGGTACTCAGCGTCTGGATGGGGTTGTTATAACGGTTGCATTAGATGCACGTTATCGCCTCTCCGGGCGCATACTATATAAACATGTACTAATAAAATCTCTGTATTCTAGCGCCCACCAGCGGACACTAATACATCGAGAGAAAGAGAGAAAGAGAGAGAGAGTACTAGTAGCGTGCATAGAGAGAGAACGCGTCGGTCAGTCTACAGCGTTGCCGGTCCATCAATCACGCGCTACCAAAATATGACAACGCCGTGACACGGACAGTAGCATCCTGCCGCGCCGCGCTCTGTGTATTTAGTATTGCGAGAGCCTTCGCCTACCGAAGTAGCTTGCGAGTACAAACGCGAACCTACGCCGGTCCTAACTTAATAGTAGCGTACGCGTGCGACCTGCGCCCGGCCTCTTGCCGTCCGACCTCGAGCTGTATCCAGCGTGCGGACCGACCAGCGGAGCCCCGAACGAGCGAGCGTCAAGCGGACCTTGCGACCCCCGGCACCGTCGTGCGTACTGTAAGTACCTGTTCGTACTCTCTCTCGGCGTCCGGGCGATCTTGCCCGTCTCTCTCTCTCGTCCTCGCGTAGTGTGCGGTGGCGCACCATTGCTCGTACGAACGAGCGTTGTACACACTATTTTCATAATATATTTACCTTTCTTCTTTTATCTAAGTTCTCTGTCTCACGTTTTACTTTATGCGAATCCCAGTCCCTGCCGCCTCCGCGTGACTGCATCGTTACGCACGCAACTTGAGTCGGCCGAGCTATGCCTTCAGCACGCCCGAGAACGAACAATTATATTAGTAAACGCGGTCCTTTGGATCCCGGTTGTACACGGCCGATTACTCTGGAGAACGGTAACCCGACCGTTACAATATATATAAATGGAATGAGAAACAAGAACTTTGTTTCATATCTTTCCGTTTTAGAACACCTTTAAGTTTTCAATTCTATTAACATCTAAACGATACTCTTCTATACTCATATCTAGCAAAAAATATTTGCTACACGCTATAGAAAATGTAGTTAGTATTTTCTTAACCTTTAAACTAAGGCACTATTCACCGTCCTATGTATGAGAGGTGTATAGAAATGTAATTGAAAATTTTAGTCGTTTGTAAACGCTACACACAATCATCTTTAGGTTCTTAGACTAAGTTTAATTTTTCAATATTCAATTATTAAAAAACTAAAGAACTTTTGTATAACTTTTACATTCCTAAAATAATATTAGACTATAAACTATCTTTTAACACTAATAAAGTCGATATTATTACTTTTTAACATATTAATTTTGCCGTAAATATACCATTTCCCATACTATTTTTGGAAATAGGTACCTTATCTCGAGTTTGTAAGTTCGCCACCAGAGGTCACGTCAGTATCAAGTTGTTTATACATTTTCAGTTTGAAAACGCATAGTTAAGAAGGAGTTTAATACATTTATTATTTTGAAAACTTTATTATTTAATTATAATTAATAGTATTAAAAAAATTTGTAATTTATTTACAATTAATTGAATACAAGTTATATTGAATTAAAATCAAAATTATAATACTTTAGATTGAACTAAGTTATAATTAAAAATCAGATAGTTGTTACATTAAAAATTAAAATTACAACGTTTGATATTGTTTAAAATTGTAAAGGTATGAATATTTGTTTAATTAACTAATAAAATCAATTAGTAAAATGTTTCAAGTTATTACAAAAGATCGCTTTTACTATTTACTTATATCAATAACTTATATATTATACACATTATTTTCTTTCATCACTTAAAATTTTCACTTACAATTTTTATATGATTATTTAATAATAATAAAATAACACATAAAATATTTAATAAATAATAATAATAATAATAAATAATAGTAAATAAAAGTAAAAAATTCTGAATGAACGCTAAAATGGTAAATAAAAATGATGTGTACAACATATAAGTCATTATATAAGTAATTAGTAAAGTCAATAGGTAAAATGTTACAAGTTATTATAAAAAAAGTATATAATATAATAATATCATAAACGTAATAGTTCCAAAAATGAAAATGTCATAAGTGAAAGATGTATATAAATAATTCTCTAACCACTATAATTACAAATTTATTTATACGTTACAACAAGTACTCTAATTTTTTTCACATATTCCGCATTGATTATCTTAAAGTTACAGAGGATCAAAGCTAATAAGATTAAGTTTTTTAGCATTTCTTGTTGGTTCTCAAAAAATTATAACTCTTTGGGAAAGCATTTACCATTATACGTACACATAACAATTATTTCTTAAAACTTTTTCAATTTTCCAAAAAATACTTTTAAAATGATTTGTATATGTGTATATATATATATTTATTACAATGTATATGTGTAATTTACACCTTAAAATTTAAAAGTTTCAAGTTTCCACCTATTGAAGCCCAACCAAAATTTTTGTAAAAATAGTTATTTTAGTAGTAAAGTTTCTACGTATGTTTCAACCCATATTCTATTTCTTGCTAAATATAAAGTTATAACTCATATTTTGCTACACTTTACAAATTATGATTAAAATGCCTACTTCCGTCTTTAGAATTATGACTTCATCTTAATTAATTATAGTATGTATAATAGATATATATATAATATATAATGAAGTAATATTTCTTAATGCAATAGATCATAATTCTACATATATAGCAAATATAATCTGAATTTATAGTTAATTTATAAAATTATACTTACAGTCATAGATGTGTAAAATGGTTATAACTCGTTTTCCCAAACCAAGTTAGTTAAATCACCTGTAACAAACAAAGAATTATTTATTTTAACACAAAGAATTGTGTTCTTTAATTTAAAGATAATTGAGTTAAAAATAATAAAAGTATACATATCTGATACTCAATAAGTTATTGACAATATCCTCATATACACATGATTTTTGTCCAAATAAACTTTTACACTTTAAACTTTCTATAACTCACGCAATTACATTCGCGAACAATATATTTTATTATAAATTATCGGTCCCAACAATGATAAAGTTAACAGCTGATAGTAGCAGCAGTAGAATTAAAGCTTCAAGTTGTTCACAACAATAGCACAAAAATAGGTTGGCGGCAGTTATAGCCTATATTAGAAATAAATAAACAGCGGCAATTTTGAAAGTATATAGGTATAGGTTATAAGTTAAAAACATATACAAAACAAAAACATTCAAGTGATAGGTGAAACATAAAAATAATCATAAAAATTTTTAAAAGAAATTTGTAGGTATATAACAGAAATTAAAATGACAGTGTAATCAAGAGTATAATATTTTTTTTTGTTTTTTTTTCAAATTACAAATTATTTAATATAGTTCATTTATATTAAAATTAATTCCTGTCCGGTTTTTATAAAAAATTTACAAACTTTTAAATAATGTTCTTATTGTAAATTAATTACTTATATTTAATTTACAGTTCCTTAGCTATCTACAAATGAATAAGTACATATATTTAATATTATATATTTGTTAATATAATTATATTTAATAATTTTATAACATAATTAATTACTATTTTCAGTTCTATTAACCTTGAAGTGGTTTGTTCTATATGTAAAATAAAGTTTATAAACCAACAATTTTTAAAACTTCATAATGAAAAATATCATTGTCTTCAAAATATTGTTTGTAAAAGCTGTGGAATAATATTCTATAAAAAATATCATTTAAAAAGACATGATTGAAATACATAATACAACACCTTTATATATATATATGTGAAATATGTAAAAAAACATTTAAAAGAATAAGGACCTTACATAGACATACTTTATCACATTCTCATAAACTAAGAACTTGTAATTATTGTGGAAAATCATTTTATAGAAATGATAATTTACAACTACACAAAAACAAAATTCACAATAATGTAATATATTTTTTATATTTTATAAATAAAACAACATAAATTTTCATTTAAATTTTATTTTGAATCAATAATAATAACCTATTCTTCTTAATTTAAAAAAAAATTTAATTTTACAGGTATCTTAAAAAATGGCAAAAGAGCATTAGATGAAAAATTAGGAATATCTTCAAAAAAATCAAAAATTATACAATATTCTACTACAGAGTTTTTAAAAACAAAAATACTGATAGGAGACAAATCTGCGTAAATATAACTAAAATAATTTTAAATTATCTTTCACATATTATTTTTCATAAATTTAATTTTTAATTATTTACAAGATCTGTAATCGGATACATTGAAGAAATTGAAAATGAAAAAACTTTCACTAATAAAGAAAAAAATTCTGAGTTTAAAGTAAAGAAATTTATTTTAAATAACAATAGTGGCATCAGAATTCAATGTAATATTTTTGATAAGCAAATACCCCAGTTTACTCCAATGTTACAGTTGAATCAAGTAAAGTCTTAAATCATAAAATTTTGTTATATTACACAATAATTTAATACTTTATTTATATTAATACTTATTATTTTTAGAAAATTTTATTAGAAACTGTTGCTGTTGTTGCAACAAAACCATATTCGAAAAGTAATGTGAACTACATGTTAAATCTATCACATTATTCAACAATTACCGCATTAGAAGATTCAATATTTCTTAGTCAAAAACCACAGAAAATTAACATAACAGAAGTTCCTAACAAAACAGGATTTCTAAGTAATAGTATAAAATTTTAAATAATTTAACATTAACATACATTTAATATTATTTTTTTTAATTTCTAGAAATTTAAGGATTTTTGAGAAATGTTTTTGTTCAAAAAAATAAAAATAATATTAATGAGTATTTTGGAGCAATTACTGATGGCAATTATAAGCTGGAAGTTCTTTTGTTTAAACAAAGCGAAGAAGTTGTAGATATTGAAAGAGGGACAAAAATAGAACTAATTGGAGATTTACAAGAAAATGGCACATAAAATTTGTTATAGTTTTTTTACAATATTTTATATTATTGATAATTATTTAAATTTTTCAGGAAATTCTTATGTCTTAAAAATAAATACATTAGATCATCTAAAAACAATCAATTGTCCAAAGATAGACTTAGAAGATCTAATTCAAGGATCTGAAATATTTTTAATTCAGGTACATTATATTATTTAATATTATTTAATTAATATTAATAAATATTATATATATTGCGACGGAGAATCCGTCGTTGAAAAGCTGAGTGACTCTCCTGCAGGCACCCGAAACCGAGCAGAAGAATATACTCTAATGGCAACGGGTGCTTACAGGAGAAAACAGCTGAGCAGTAGCCAGGCGCCGGCACAGAGCCGCGCCGTAGGAGAGAGAGAGAGGGAGAGCGCACGAGAGTAGCAGCCAGCCGAGTCGCCGCCGTGACGTCACGGCCGTCGAGCAGCGAGAGAGCGCGCGAGGAGTGGGAGCGCCGCTGACTACTACACGCGGCCGCGCGCGGCGCGCAGAACCAGCAGGCGCACCGCTGGGCCGCAGCCGCCGCCATGACACCGCCGAGGAGCACGAGGCGACGGCGAACATAGCCAGCGCATGGCGCTACAGCGAGCGGCGCGACGAGCGGCTGAGCCGCGTATATTGTAGCGAGCGCGTGCGTATGTGTGTGTGTGAGCGCGCGCAGCACGACGCGTGCCGAAGAGTATGTGAGTGCGAGAGAGACGGCACGATGCCGCCGCGGAACTCGAAAGAGTGGAGGCTACTGAGCCTCGTATGTAACGCGAAATGTTATTGGCGGTCGGAGTGGAGGCGCCAGGGCTCTCCGCAACGGCAGTAAGCGAGCGAGTGTGCCGAAGCCAGAGCGTGAGTGAGGAGAAAATAAAGACGAGAAATTTGTAAATTGCCGCGGCCGATCACGTGACGATTGTACACTGATGCGAGTGTGTATGTGTGAGATCGCGAGATAGAGCGCCGAGACGAGTGAGCGAGCGGGCAGTACTGAGCCAGCCTCCTAGTGAGCAGCACAGAGTTTTCCCGAGCAATCCACAGAGTTTTACAGAGTTTCACCCAGCAGCCTTATTCACCCGCGCACAACCGCGTCTCGCTTGTATTCGCGTCGTCGATCCACAGAGTACGAGACAACGGCCGTACGCGAGGAAGTCTACTGTCAGTGTAGTGAAAGTAATAAAGGAAATTCATTTATAATTCTAAGTGTTGAAGTTTATATACCAAAAAAATATCGGCTCAAGCGACCCGCGAGATAAGGAGTCTCAGCCGAGGCCTGAGCTTGTGAGTGAGCCATTAGTGTCGCGTCAAGGCGCCCGCACACCCGGAAAAATAATAGACGCGACCTGTAGCTCGACTCAGGACCGCGGAGGGGAAGGCCCCAGCGCGAGCGCGAAACACTCCCCGGGAGACGCACCGACGTGCCTCTCTCCTCTTCGTATCGCCCGCCACAGCCACCAGCCCCGCCGTGTCACAATATATATATTGTTTAGGATGCTAATAAAAACTAATAACTTTATGCAAAAAAATACATATACTTTAACGTAAGTATAAAGTATTTTCGACTTCAATAGAAACTTTAAATATTTCGGAAATAGTGCCACGTCCTGCGCATCTCAGCTGACGTTTGGTGACTGGCCGCATTGATGCTGTGTGTACCATGAAAATAAGGTTAGGTCAACTGAGATGTACAGAACGTGACGCCATTTCAAAAATATTCAAAGTTTCCATTATAGTCGAGTGTGCATATATAAGAAATACTATTTTATACAGATAATAAACATTTTTACGTAAGTCAGTTTTACATGAAAGTTTTAGTTTTTGATTTATCAGACAGTCACTTATGTATATGTATATATTAAGAATTATTTAATAAAACATTGTTTTATTTTTTTCAGAATTTCATGCAAAAAAAAACAAGCAAGTATAATTACATAAATACATTTTTTTTCATAAATAAAATAAATTTATATAATTAACAATTCCATTCATAAAATACACTCATACAAATTTTATATAGTCTCTATAACGTATTATACATTTACGAATAAAATACAATAGACTAATTAAAATTTATATGAGATGGTTACATATTATATATTATTATATAAATTATAAATTTACATTTACAACATAATTTTAAATATTTTTAAACTTTTAAATACTCACTCGACGCATTGACAATATCTATTTTCCTTCTATGGTCCTTTCTAAATACTATTATATAATGCATTAATCAAAAAACAGTGGACTAGGCCTACTGGGGAAACCACTTTAAAAAAACGCGTCAATTCATTTACCTCAATGGTGGTGTGGAAATAATGTCTTCAAATATTTCTTTTAAAAACTTTTTTCTTGAAAAATTTGTATCAGTCGTGTCATAAAAATTGTGCCAAGCATTTTATTATTGACAACAATTCGATTAGCACCTTAGAGAAATCTTATTATACTACGACCGGCCTTTTCACAAAAGCCAATCTCTGTACGATAATTTCCTGGCTTATCAATCAAAATCACATCTTTTTTGAAATCATTCATATAACCAAAAATGTCTTCTTATCTTTTTTTTAATTCATGTAAAATGAATTTAAAAAAAATAAAGCAATTGCTATTCTTCCACATTAAATAAATTATTATTTATTTATCTAAAACAGCAAAAAATTCTTATTACTGTTAACCATTTTCCTTTTTTGGTCCTTCATAAATATCTACTATCAGCCATTTCGTTTCGTTGTAGATTCACATACACTTTATAGTATTCAAGTATATAATAGCCATTTCGTTATGGTACTGTGGAATTCGTGGAACTAATTTTGATTTAGTTGTACATAATATTTCACTTCATGTGTAAATTTTCCTGCTATGGTCCTGTCTAAAAGCTGTCAGCTATTTTGTTTGTATTTTGTCAGTTATATGACAATATGTATTTTCCTTCTATGGTCCTTTCTAAATATTATTATATAGTGCATTAATCAAAAAACAGTGGACTAGGCCTACTGGGGAAACCACTTAACAAAAACGCGCCATATCTATTTACCTCAACGGTGGTGTGGAAATAATAGAACTTTTACCTTTTTAAAATATATATATTTACCTCAATGGTAGTGTGACAACTTAAAATGTGTGGAAATATATAACTTTTGTTTTCTTAAAATGATGATGTGACAATAATGTGTTCAACTATTTCTTTTAAAAACTGAAATATATTTTCTTTCTATGTTTTTCTCTATTTACTTCAGCCATATACATATATTACATACATTATTAGATTAGTAATAAGTTATAAAGATTAGACATTAATTATAGATTATTAAAATAAACGAAAAATGTAAATATGTATATAAATTACATATTACATAGTATATAAATTACATTATTTATTATATTGTTTTAAATTATATGAAGTTGAAACTATACCTATGGGGGTTGGCGAGCGGAGCGAGCAGGGGGGTACCCCCTAGTATATATATATATATACATATATATATAAATATATATATGTCGTTGTCTTTAACTGGCATCTTGAGATCCGGCCCGTAATTTTATAGATGTTTTAAATTTCTTTACGACAAACTTTAGCCTTGATGAAGAACCTTACAGGTTCGAAACGTCGACGACTTAAGGATGCAATTGGAATGGCGAATCGAGTTTGGTGTCAAAAACAAATGAAAATAGAATATGTTTCTTCGGATAGTTATGGTGATATAATATCTAATGAGGAATTGTTAAATAGTTTTAAAGTTATAGGTAATGTATTAAAAATTTTGGTTTCTAGGGTTTATATAAAGTTTCAAATCCTGTTAATGTATTTTTCTATGTCAAGCCTTTTACTTTATAACCGATTTTTAGCGTGTAATCGTCGACTACCTTTAAGTTAGTTTTGTGGTGGGAGGATCCAGTAGTATGGAGGTCCAGGCAGGTACTTTCAACCCTGTATAGCTGTCGGCAGATTCTGGATAATGATGCTTGTCAAAATTTTATTCCGTCAGAGAGGTTAAATTTAAAATTGCAGATATTAAGATCTTTCGAGTTAGATTTGAAGGTATTCTTTTCACCTGAGAAGGAGTTACAAAAGCAGGATGGTATACAGGTCCATACGTTGAAGAAACGTTGGGTACCTTTTGGTTTCGTGGGTTGGACCTCGAAGCAACTGTTTGGTACTATGGATGCTGGAGATCAAGAAGAATTACATCAGACAGTGGATCAGCTGTATGAGACGTCTTCGAATCTGTCGTCTTTGTTCGCAACTCAGACTCATATTGTTAGGTCTGATTTAGAAAATATTCATCAAGAGCTTGAGAAAGATAAGCAAAAACTAGAGGAAAAGCAGAATAACTTTGTATATTTGGTAAATGAAGCCTCTAAGTTAGCTTCACAGTCAAATAAGACTAGTATGGCACAACAACTTATGGAATGGGTCTATAGTTTTGAAATGTCCCTAGAGATTACAATTAATTGGTACAAAACCTTGGTGAATGCATTGGAAACTGCAAGTCATGGGTATTTGCATCCATTATTGTTCACTCACGAACAGTTACAATCTATATTGGCTACAATCAATGAACATGAACTTCCATGGAACCATACATCAGTCACGGTAGAGATGTTACATTCCATTTCCAAGACAAGGGTCAGTACAAAAGGTGACAAATTAGTAGTGATGTTAGAGTTCCCTTTATCAGATAAAAATGTGTATTCTTTATATAAGCTTCATTCTTTACCTATTTTGAAGCAATTGGATGGAAATAATTCAACTTTAATCAGAATTGTTCCGGAGTATTCTTACATTATTGTGTCCCAGGACATGAGGGTTTATTCGCTGTTTAATCAGGAATATTTGACGTCCTGTCGGCAGTATCAAGACGTGCAAATGTGTCCTCCCAGTTTGTCTTTCAGTATGGATCGTCAGCATAGTCCTTGTGAGTTCACTTTATTAGCCCGTCCAAGTGAAGAAGGGTTAAAGAGTTGTAGTTTTGCCATTAATTCGAAGATTCCGAATTTTTGGGCAAAATTGGAAGGGTCCAACGAATGGCTATTTAGTATGAAATCAGCTACTAAAATGCGGATAATGTGTAATAATGTAAGGATGGCGGATTTTACATTAACTAGTGTGGGTATCCTAGCGATAAAGGGACAGTGCTATGGTATTACCGAAAATCAGATTATTTATGGAGTCAATATATTAAAAAGCAATCAGTCATATGTGTACGAACCAAAATTAAATTTTAGTCTTTCATTTTGGCCAAGGGAAGAGGAAATGGCTCACTCTTTGGATTTTGGACGTTTAAGTGATGAAGATATTGTGCAAGTTAGAGATTGGGCTGAAAGTGAAGACTCTATAACTCTGAAACAATTGGAGCAGAAATTTGTGGACTTGTTGAGGAAAAGAGAACGTGTTAAGAAGACCATATATGTTACGTCAGCTATTGTGGGTCCATGGACAGCTATTTTCATAACGTTGTTATTTTGGAAGTATTGCTGGAATAAGACACTGGTTAGCCGGAGAGCAAAGAGAGCAAATATAAGGAAAAATGAAGCCACAAGTGCAATTTCCACGGATTGGGTTGAAAAAACCTTGGATGATAAGTTGAAAACATTCATAGTAAAGTTAGAAAACAGTAAAAAGCAAGAGGAGGAGATTGTTTTGCAGGAGATAATTTCCAGTCCAAGGAGGTCTATATTGTCTAATTCGAATGATGCAGTTATAGAGGTATCAAGAGCGGATGATCGAAGAGAAAGAATTAGTCATCAGAATTCTATGAACTTTATGTAAAGTTTTTTTTTGTTATGCGCAGAGGTATTGTATTTCCGTGTGTTCGTTATTTTTGATTTTTGTTTCTTTTTTGTTGTTCTTTATTACTATTTATTTTTCTATATGGTTATGTTTTACTTTAAATTTAGTAATTTTGGCTTATATGCCAGTTGCATTTGTATTGGAAGCAATTGGATCAAACACCTGATGCATAGTAAACAGCCAAGTTGGACGTACATCTGCAACGATGTCAAGGGGGACGATATTGTGTACTGGATGCGGTGTGCGTTATGTAAGAAAAACCGGAATCATGGTGAGTGTAAGGAATGAATACTGTATGAATCTGTAATAAATTGTAAAGTCAATAGTTTTGGCCCGTTTTTCTTATGCGCCCGTTTCATTGGCGGGGACCCCAATATTCTGGGGGGGGGGGGAGGTGTAACGTGCCAGGTCTATTGACTAGGATATTGAGTTAGTTATTGACTATATTATTGCATGTTTAGCGTTAACATATGTCGGTAGCTTATTGGAGTTTTCGGCCGGTCTTGCGTTATACATTGGGCGGCGGCTGATTGCTGCAATGCGCGAAACCGATTGAGACATCCGTAGCGCGCGGCAGGCGAGTTGCCGACTTGCGCGTCAGCACTCCTTGCGACCTACTGATCTGGAGTCGGGTAATACGATTTCTGGTGGCAAATTATGATTGGTCGAGGATATCGTACGACGTATGTTCTATCGAAATTAAGTGTGCTCCGCCTGAGGCTTTATAAGCCCCGGAGATGCGCCGCATCAGGCCTTTTGCAGAGTGAACGCGCGAGTAGACGTTTGGGTAGTCTCGCTGAGTTACTAAATGCGTGGAAGCATTTGACTGACATATACATCACCTTTTCATATACGGCTACGAGGGCTCAACCCTAGAAAGTTGAGTAGTCTCGCTGGGTATTGACAAGAGTGAGTATAGACAAGTTAGATCTCTATTATTTGAAGACTCGGCTACGAGGGCCTGCCGACAAAAGACATTACTAGGGAAGGACCGCCAATAAATCTGGCGAAAGTGACTAAAACTCACAGCTTAGTTAGGACCAAAATATTTGCCACGAGAAGTCGTGTAGCCTAAGTTAGAATAGTTATTGTTATTATGGAAACCTAGAGAACTTCTATAATAACAATTCTTAGACGATAACTCCAGGTTAAGTAAAAATAAGACTTCATGTAAAGATTGATTAGAAGTAAGTACCGAACGAGACAACATTGTTAACACGAACAACCTTTGTAAGAACCGGACTGTAGAATTGGGACTCTGAATAAACAAAACAAAAATAATAATCAATATACCATCCTAGAGAGTATTTATTTATAGAATAACCAATTGTCATAAATTAAGTCCACAAACGAGGAAGAGGACGAGAAAGGGTTTAATCTAAAATCAGCGTATCCGCGCTACAGTTCAACGTGTTCGCGCTTCTGCATCGTGTCCGCACTGCTGCTCAGCGTGTCCGCGCTTCTGCATCGTGTCCGCGCTACAGCTCAACGTGTCCGCGCTACTATACATCGTGTCCGCGCTACGGCATCGTGTCCACGCTACTGCTCAGTGTGTCCGTGCACTGTATAACGTGTCCGTGCTACTATACAGCGTATCCGCACATTTGTATATTGTGTCCGAGATACTGCATCGTGTCCACGCTTCAGTTTAGCGTGTCCGCATTATAGACAGAGTGTCCGCGCCATTGTTCGGGAACAAAATAATAACCAAGTAATTAACAATTTCGGAACATAAGACTTACGAGTCGAGGCTAGATTCCAAAACGAAATATAGTACACCTGCGCGTCCGTATTTACGACCCGTAAATCCGGTCTTTACATTGGTAAAATTCATAGAATTACAAAGAATGCGCCGCTAAATCAATATTGGTAAAATTCATGGAATTACAAAGGGAGCGCCGCTAAATTAAGAAGCAACTTAAATAATATTGGTAAAATTCATAGAAGCTGAAGAACAGCGCCTCTGAAAAAAGCGGCAACAATGATTAGAACAGTATTAATCATGATAACAGTCATACGATTTATGTTACAAAATTGAGCACTGCTTCACTAATATTAAGTATTTGTATAGATTTATGATTAGTAAGGTACAATTATAACTATATATATGTTACTACTATGTTATAATACATTTATGCATTGATAATGGCAAAAGTGAAAGATCACTCCAGACTACGACTACCAACAAATTCATGAAAATACCTTTCTTCAGTACAAAAGTGTATATGAAACTCCCAAAATGTGCCGGAGCCACTCTGATCAAAAGATTACACGTGAAAACCAAAAAATTGGATTAAAAATTTATTTCAATAGTAAAATAAAAATTCTAAGACAGAAAGTATTCTTGAGATTTTCCATAATTTCAGTTCGTTTCCAAGCTAAACATCGACGAAAATGTCGAATTTACTATTAAAATTTCCTATTAAAATTCCGCATTTTCGTCGATGTTTAGCTTGGAAATAAAGTAAAATTAAGTAAAATTTCAAGAATTCTTTGTGTTTTGGAATTTCTTTTACTATTAAAATATATTTTTCTCAGATAGGAAATCCAGTTTTTTGGTTTTGACTAAGTAGTATTTTGATTATTAGCTCATCAGAATAGCTCCACCACATTTTGGGAGTTTCATATACACTTTTGTACTGAAAAAAGGTATTTTCATGAATTTTTTGGTAGTCGTAGTCTGGAGTGAACTTTCACTTTTGTCATTATTAATGCATAAATGTTTTATAACATACTTGTAATATATATGTGGGTGATTCTCTGACAAATCGAGCGTGCCATTTAATTTGCAGCTCCTCAGGGAAACATTTTTAACGATAAACACATGGATCATTTTTTTTAGTAAATTTGCTCTAGTTTTAAGGCAAATAAATTACTGAAGTCATATGTATATGTGTGTGTGTGTGTATATATATATATATATATATATATATATATATATGTTTGCTTCTACGTATAAACCTTTAAACCTTAAAATCAAGTTTTCAGCTTGATCGATCATCAATATCGAAGCCACAAAAATTTGAAAAAATAGTTTAACTCATTATAAATGAACCTGTGAAAGTCCCAAAATATCAGAGGCCTTGGTTTCTCTATGAGAAATAAATATAACACTCATTTATTAAAAAACACAAGTTTATTAAAAATTACTTGTTCGACGCATAAAAAAATTTAGGTAAAACAGTGAAATACTAGCATAATCCATCGAAATTTTGTTGCACTACATTATAAAAATGCTATAGCATATCCCCATATAATCAGTTTTAACATTTATAATAATTAAAATAAACTAAACAAGATTTTATACTTTGAAAAGGGCAGCCGGGTACCATATACTCAATATATAATAGTTTCAAGGAGATTTGACTTATATAAAAGTCAGTAAATCATTAATTATAATTAATACACCGATGCTCATTATTTATTTTTATTTAGTTTTATTTAAAAACAAATTTTAAGAAGCATTTTTTAAGAGAGCAAATTAAGCTCTACCAGAAGGGACTATCTCTCCATCTCTCTCTCTAATAAATGCATAAATGTACCAATATTAGACTTTAGAACAAATTAAAAATTTATTAGGAAAGATTGACAGTATAAAAAGTAGATGAGGATATTCTATGTGATCTAACGAACGGAACAGAATAGTTCAAAAAAGACAAAAACATTTATTATATATACACTTAAAAAATGGCGCGCTCAATTTGTCAGAGAATCACCCATGTATATATATGTGTGCATATATATGTGTATGTGATATATATATACACACACACACACACATATATATAAACTTTTAATGCTTCCCTGAGAGTTATGAAAATTTGAACGTCAGCAAAAAATGCAAAAAAATCTGAAAAAATTTAGGGAAGTGTATTTCATCAAGTAGAAGAGATTTAATCTGATTAGGAAAGAAAATTAAATTGCGACCTCTCGATGTTACAGAGAACCCATGTGTATGCAACTGCCAATGCCAATGTCCAGCATATCCTCCAGCACAAACCGCATATACTCATAACTATAAGCATTTTAACGATTTTTTCGATTTATTTCACAAAATGTTCACTTCTGGGAGCTGCCAATTCTCTTCATAGTTTTTTGGGCACTTCTAATGTATATGGATAATTAAGAGCGGAGACGACTCAATAGGCAGAGTGTCGGACTCGCGATCCAGAAGTTCTGGGTTCAATCCCGACTCTCAGCTTTTCTGTCATTGGGACACCTCTATGTTTACATACACCTGTATGTATATACTTAAGTGTCTTATAACGTCGAAGCTCCAGTAGTTCGGATTCCACTGTACACAATCTATGGATGCATTGTTTAGCTAAACTGTAGGTCCAGTCGAGATACATGCGGACTACATTCCGATGTGGTGCACATGCATCCCGACTATAGGGTACCTCACTGGTCGATACCATTGTATGGTATCGGACAGTGGGAAGAGCCAAATAAGACTCACAAAGAGGACTTGATAAGGCTATAACGAAAAAAAAGTATATGGATAATTAGTGTAATTGTAGATAGAGTTTCTAGAAATAATTCTGAGATAAACAATTTTTTTGTCTAAGGTATAGGGTTTTATTACACTAAAAAACCAAGGTATCTTTTTTCGTGGTTTTTCAAGTTTACCGATGGGTTACGGCTCAGGAAGGCTAAAATAAGTTACACAATAACAAAGTATAATTCAAAACCTTTAATTTCATTATTGTCTCAAGTCTGTAAGCGCTTTTCTTACAGAGGTAAGGCCAATTGACGTTAGGAAGAAAATCAAAATACAAAATCTGTGAACTAGTTATTAGAATTTTAAGGCGCATTCATTTTCAAATGTAAAAATCTATGGATTTCTAACTGATTGTAACTTATTAAATTAAAAATTAATTAAGCGAATTTGTTGTTCATAAAAATAGCTGGAGGAATACGAGACATGCAGATAAAACGGAAAATCGTTCGTTTTTTCCATTTTTTGCCAATTTTCATTAATTCTTAGCTCTTTAGAGATGCATTTTTCAACAAAAGTACATAGAATACTTTGTGACGGGGAGCGTCTCTTCCGGACGGGCACCTGCAGCCGACATGCACTACGCATGTTCTAAGGCATGCTTGTTTTCAGGAGGAGAAGTCCCTGACGCCAATACGAGAGAGGGAGGGAGAGAGAGAGACCTCCGTATACGCCAACACGCCGCCGAGATACGCGTGCCAGCTGGGTGACAGGAGAGCGTGCGGCGAGAGCGAGCGCCGCAGCTAGTACACTCCACTGCGAGAGACGTGTCGAGCCAGGCTCCGCGCGACGGGTGCTGACGGCCGCTATGAAATCCAGGCGGACAACTTGCGCCGATATGTCTGAGCGCGAGGAATGTGAGTATGTGGACATCGAGGCGAGCGTGAGTGCGAGCGAAAAAGAGAGACGATTGAGAAGACAGGCCTTCTCCATACCAACTCCAATCCACGTGTGCAAGAGTGAAAATCAAAGAATCTGAGTGAGGGCGTGCACCGTAGGCCGCCGTAATATATTGTACGCGAATTACGCAGGTAGTCAATAATGTGAATTAATATAAATTATAAAAAAATATGTACGGCTGAGCGATACATTATGTGCGTGCGTGAATGAATTGTTGTGCGAATGATCATTGTAAAACCCGAAATTAGTGTAAATAATTCGTAAATGCCGTCGCGGAGTCACGTGGGCTCCTGTATGTGTGTGATGTGTTTGAAAGGGCCAGAGGGTCGCGCTAGCGAATGACCAGCATCAGTACTACCCGACGCCTCGAGTAAGCAGCAGCAACCCCGAGAGAGCCAAGGGAAACATGCATCGCCAGCACCCGCCGGGTATCATCTGCACCAGCTGCGTATGAGCTTGTTTTCGGTCGTTTACAGAGCACGAGCTAGCATCCGTACGAGGGGACGAGCCGAACACCGATGAGTCAAAAGTAAGAAAGTGACCAAGAAGAGTCGCGAGCCGCCGCCGACGCGGTATTCGGTGGCGAGAGTATTCGAGATATTCGAGTGCGAGAGCGAGCGTGAGAGAAAACGCCGACAAAGCAGCCGTGTTATTGTATCGTCGCCGGGAAGCTTGTAGTGACCGAGAATAAAGCCTTGATTATCCCGAGTGAATGCGTGAGTTATTTTTATTCCAGAGAGTGATTACTCCTCGCCAGAATTCCCGCCTCGAGACAGAGCTCGTGCCAAGCTAACCGCGTGAGAGTGTGTGCGCCCTTTTATAGAAATTATAGGCCATGGCCTTCCAGCTTTAGTCCACAGAGGTGGTCCAGGAGGCCATCCGAGTCGTCCGCAAATCTACCACGTCACAACTTTTTTTAGTCGAGAATACTCGAAATAATCAAAGTCGATTTTTATTTGGAAAATTTTGAAGATTTATTTCTTTTTTAAAATGTAAAGAATTTAATTTAAAAATTATTTCAAAGTTATTTTTAACTTGATAGCAAATTTATTTTATTTTATAAAAAAATTTATCAAGTACCATCAAAATAAATAGTTTTAGAATTATTCAAAACTTTTGATGAAAGTATAGATTATCCTAGTTTATCTTTATATTTAAAAAGAACTTATCGAACTGTACATAGGTATACCTATACATTAAGAGCTCATGAAATAAATATTGATTCTGCAGGTCTCAGTGGCTTCGCGAGTTTCGCTTCGCGTTTTGTATTTAAGGCACGACCGACGCTCACGCTTCGCGCTAGCCCTATTTACCGACGCTGACACTTCGTGCTTCTACATTTCCATGTAACTTTTTGAGTAAAATGCTTATAATTTGAGTTATGGCGAAAAAACCGTTGATTAAAAGTCGAAAAAATGTCCGCATATTCCCCAGTCCTCCTACGGTACTTTTCTAGGAATCGGAGTTTCTGTTGGTTCACCGTCAAGTCTTTTAATGGTTAAAATTTTATAAACGTGACGTTATATAATTTCTTGAATTGCTAGAAAACTCTATAAAGTAAAGGCATTCAACAAATTTGAATTCGCCACCAAACATGTTGCGTCCCACACCGTAGGGTCGGGAATGAAGATTACTATATGATCGGTACAGTAGAATTTTATATGAAGCAGCCAAACAACTGTTTTTCATCCAAGTCGCAAGACACTATATAGATCATATCAGTGCAATTTGTCTGCTAGTTACTGTAACAACTACCAATGTGTATAACACCATCAATGAAGCTTTTAATACAAGAGCTTCCAGCTTCTACAGAGTACAGCAATTATTCAGATGAGTATTGAAAACTAATAAATAATAATAATTTAAGTATGTGTGAATATGTGTATAACACAATATTCAAAGACTTTATCCCTCGGTGTTTTTTAATATTTTATAAAAGAGTCTATCGATCTCTCCGAGGCAAGTGTTGGGAAAAAGGGTAAAAATTAATTTATACCATTTTTCCTTTTGTTTCAACGTTTCGGTGAACACTGTCACCCTCTTCAGGAAACTGTCAATTTTTATTTCAATAAATAAATGAGCACAATACAATTACAATATGAGACAAATTATGACTTACATATAGAGGAGCACAACAGCCTATAGATCGAACATGTTTCTTCCCCGGCCAATCTCAGGCGGGGGAAGGAGAAGCGAGAAGCAAGCAGATGGAAAAAAAAATTAAGAATAATTTATTCGCAAAGAGCTGTTTCTTTGTTTATTTGTTGATTTTAGGTATGCGTACTTCGTTACATATAATACTTCATACAATCACGTCGTTCTAATGGGCGACCTCAATATTGAGTGGAACGTCGCTGGTACTAATCGCACAATTCTTGGGTAGTCCTTCGCCACGCTGGGGCTTTTTTCGGTCCCCTTTGACTGCACACATCACCTCGAGCGCTCAAAATCTACTATTGACTACATCTGTGTCCCGAAAACGCTTGAGGGCAGCCCGTTTTGATAACTCCTTGTACCGTAGATTTCTGCGCATGACGCTCTTTTTATCGCTCGCAACGTAAATATCGATTTAAATTCGCTTCCAGCGACTATTACACGGTGCTGCTTCAAGAGGTTTGACATTTGCGCGCTCTGGAGCGAGCTGCGAGAATGCGATCTAACTTCCTTTGGGAGCTGTCCCAACATCGACTCCGAAGTAAGTTTTCTTGCGTCGATTATCCTCGACTTGTATGATAGGTATGCGCCAGTCTGCTCATTCACGCCTAGGAGGCGAGGGGTACCCTGGATGACTCCCGAACTGCGTGCACTGAGGAATGCTCGCAAGAAAGCATGGCAATCTTACAGTCGTAATAAATGTTCGGCCACTAAGAATAAGTACGTTGCACTTTGGAAGCCTGTCGCCACTGAGTTTCGGCGTGCATCCATACATTATTTTATGCGACGCATAGTCGATAGCCAGGGCACCAAGGATTTGTGGAGCGTTCTAAACGAGCTCGGGCTACGCAACGAGGAGAAGCGCAACTCTCAGCTCTATCGACCAATCGAAAGCGTTTGACCTTGTCAACATTGAGCTTTCGGGAGAAAAGCTCCTCTCGTTTGGTTTCTCCGATACTGCTTGATCGTGGGTACTTTCATTTCTCAGCGGCCGGTCGTAGTACATGCATCATCGCAGAATTTCATCGACACCGCTCCAGAGAACTTCGAGGATGCCTCAGGGCTCGCTGCTGGGTCCACTGTTATTTTCACATTTTATTAACGACTTGCCGGACAGATGCAGGGATCTCAAATACCTCCTTTATGCGGACGAATTTTATATTTATGCACATGGACCGGCGACAGATGTCGCCCTGACAATCGAACGCATTAATTCAGCGCTAGATGTCATCGTAGGCTGAGCAGAGAGAAATTTTCACGTGTGGTTCTCTTGTTATAATACATTTATGTTATTTTATGTTATAATACGTTTATACATTTATAGTAGCAAAAGTGAAAGTTTACTCTGGACTAGGACTATCAAAAAATTCATGAAGATACCTTTTTTCAGTACAAAAGTGTATATGAATCTCCCAAAATGTGTCAGAGCTACTCTGATGAGCTAATAATCAAAATATTACTTGTCGAAATCAAAACATTAAATTTCCTATCTAAAAAAATATATTTGAATAGTAAAAAAAAAATTCTAAGACAAAAAGTATTCTTGAGATTTTCCTTGATTTCACTTCCATTTCCAAGCTAAACATCGATGAAAATGCTGAATTTACTGTTAAAATTCCGCATTTTCGTAGTAGTCGGTCGGATGGATCGGAAGGTACGAGGTTTTAAAAACAGGCAAATTTCGCTTATTTTCATGAAATCACTCGATTTTGGTAAATACAGAGATTTTTCCCTTGTTTCAAAAAGCTTTTGATGCAGTTGTGCGTTTTTACTGTCTAATAGCTCAAATTAAAGTTCTTTTCTTCTACTTTTTTGTTAGTTGGTCGAAAATTTGTTATAATACATAGTGTGCTATATCTATGCTTTTAAAAATAGATCTACCTGAGAAGCATATATATAGCTCACTTCTTTGAAAAATTTTAATTTAGACTTATTGGCTGAAAAGTAGAAGAAAAGAGCTTTAATTTAAGCTACTAGTCATTAAAAACGAATTCTTGTATCAAAATTTAAAAGGATTTAAAGAAAAAAAAGCATAAAATTGGGTATTTTCGTAAGCGCCTGAAACAGAGTTCGTAGTCTTTAAATGAGCGTATCTTTTGATCAGTGTATCCGATACAGAAAAATTTATATGCCAATTAAAGGTCTTTTAGTGTACTTTAAGTTTGGAAAAAATCTAAAAAATTATAATACTGTAGATAATGTGCGTTTTTTTTTTCCGGTTTTTCGCCTGTAGCTCTTTGCTGGCATAGGGTTTTGAATAGGCACACACCAGTTTATTGTTTGAAATGAGCTACCAAAAAAATAGCATGGTCCGATAGGTGTGCGCTCGAAAATTAAAAAGTGCGATTTTTGGACCGACTTGTGTGCCATTTTCTGGTGGATTTCCACATATATGAGAATATCCACGTAGAGTCGGACTCTTTTTTGCTCAAAACTAGAAACTTAGTAATTTTGAGGGCACACTGACCGGACACGGCTTTTTACACTCGTTAGGACATACGAAAAAAGACGTATGAGAGTAGAACATCGGCACCGTATGCCAGTAAAAAGTTACGGGCCAAAAACTGAAAAAAATACTTTAATTTTCTTATTTTTTTTTATTCTCCTACAATTTTAAGAAGCATGCCATATGCTAAATCAATATTTCAATCAACAAAAATAAAGTACTTGAAAAAACCTTTTGTTTGGATATAAATTTGTCTAAATTGGATGCCCTCATCAAAAGTTCCGCATTTCAGAAGACGACGAAGATAGACTCAAGCTTTTACGAAAATGGTCGATTTTACCTTTTTTTCTTAAAATCCGCATAGGTTTGCAACATTCAATAGGTCTAATTAAAGGTCTTTTCTTGTTCTTTTTAATTACTTTAAGCGTTTTTCTTTCTGCTTATGATGAGCTATATATATGCTTCTCAAATAGATCGTTCTTTGATAGCATATATATAGCACACTATGAAATAAATACAAATTTTAGACTAATTAGTACAAAAGTAGTAGTAGCCCGTCACAATATATGCTTTACCAATAGATCGTTTTTTGAAAACATATTTGCAGGCACTAGTGTTGCATGACGAGGAGGCAAGATTCGGACTACGTATGCTCGAGCTTCACCACGGTTAGGGGTGTGCGTTGTAGGCTCTGGCTCCGCCCTCGGTTGGCTAGGTCGCCTCCGAGTGGCGGGCGCATGCACCTACTCGACCGAAGTCCCGTTGGAGCAATTAGTGTAATTCACTACTTCAACGTCCGACGCCGAGCTCGGCCCGGCTCGCCCTAATTAGGTGCCGAGGGAAATCCAGGCAGCTGCTTCCGAGGATTTTCCGAGCGGCTGATGGGCCCGTGCCACTCCTCTCTATTAGGGCCTTATAAATCAGTCCTCGAATAGATCGGAGGATCGGGCGGCCTCCGTCGGGAAAATCCCGGGCAAGCTAACTGCGGGCCGGCGACGTCGTCGAGGCGGCGTACGTGTGCATTTCGGTGTGTGCCTGCCGCCACACATATGTATAGCATACTACATAACGAATTTTAAACTTAGTTCATTATCACAAAAGTAGAAGAAAAGAACTTTAATTTAAGCTATTAAACTTTGAAAACGTACGATTGGATGAAAAGTTAGTAGCATTTGAAGAAAGGGAAAAATCTCCGATTTTCGAAAATCGATTGATTTCATGAAAAAAAAGGAAAAGTTCCCTTTTTTTTGCCGACTAAAAAATTAAATTTTGACCTCTCGATTTCACAGAGAATCAACCATATATATTGTTCCGGATCGTGGGCGTGGACCGAAGGATGCAGAAAACTTGGTGTTAATCGACTTATTGCTCTCTGTCTTAACCAGGAACTTTGCCCAGTTTGAGGGTCGCCGAGTGTCTGCCAGTGCAGTTTCCGAGACGTAGCTCGAAGGCTCACCGTCTAACGGTCAAAGTACAAACTTGCACCTCTTGGTCGTGAGTGACCTGAGCCTATGATTCGTATGTGACACATCGAATATTGCGGGCAATCATGGCGACCTCGCGACCTGTAAAAAACTGATCGAAAAAGGTGAAAAATAGAAAAGAAAAAATGCTTATGCGTGTTACTTTGAAGAAACTCTGCGCCGGTCGAGTGCTGTAGCCTGCGAAAATTTTCTGCTTATCTAAGTTTCTAGGCTTAGGTTAATCTTTTTGGGGTGATTAGTGAATCACGGGATGCCAGCGGAGCAGTACGCCCACGCAGAGGAAGGGATTGAAAGTCCAAAGGGTCCATAACGGGTCCATATCTGAAATTGCTCGGACCCGCGCACGATCAGGGGCGTCCACGGCATGACCCGTCGCGTACTTGGACGTGTTCCGATTCGCGCCCGGGGATATTATGCAGTGCCGCGTGGAGTGTGACTGCTGCCCTGTCATCAGCGGCACATGGCGTTTTCGCCTTGAATAGCTGGTGGCGACACGCGCGCGCATAGGCGCCGCCACGCATGCATTTTGGCTCCTGAATCGACGAAATAAATAAATTGAAGAATGGTATTTGAGGCTTCTTTCTTTATTTGCGTGTCCTACTCCTTGAAAATTTCTTCCCTGTGGCAATGCATGTTGATCATACATCACCTAAGCCACCGACATGGATTTTCTTCTGCTTCGTTCAGTTTATTTGTTTGTGTTGTTGGTTCATCGGCGTTCTTCTCGGCTTTGTGCTTGGCTTCAGCATTCTCGCTGTCGGAGCACCGCTGCAGAGGCTCCTCGCGTCGCTCGTTGGAGTAGCCAACGATAATATGCCAACAACTGGTCGAAGAGAGGTGTTAAATCATCTTCGTTGAGCCGCGCTCCATTTGTCGTCTTAAGTATCAGCTGTTGACTGTGAGTCTATTTTGCAAAATTCATTGGGACATGTGCATTTAACTGCTAAAAAAATTTGATTTTCCTTCCGTCAAATCACGCAGCCGAATACGTGCAAATAAGACAATATCCTTTGTATCTCAATACTTATCATTAACCGAGCGCGAGAGTAGAGATGACTTTGCTCAGTTCGACGACGAATTGCTCAAGGAATTACTGAAGCAATATGTACGCGCCAAATTTTCAAGCCGAAAACTGAAATCTTAATTATAGCATTAATACGGCATATTGCATTAGTTAGTTATAATCAGATAAGTCCTTGAGCAAAAGCAATACCAACAATCAACGGCATTAGTATAATAATTAAACTACCAATCGTGTTATTGATTTATTTGTGTTACTTTTTCCTGGCATATGCGCGAAGTCTGATAAATAATTCACGCTGATCTCATGACTGAACTTAGCCATCTAGTGACTTTTCTACTTGTCCCTCTAGGTGGAGGGTACCGTTGTTTTCCTCTCTCTCTCTCTCTCTCTCTCTCTCTCTCTCTCTCTCTCTCTCTCTCTTTCTTGCCACTCGACTGGTGCTTAGCATAGAGGCTTTGCGTCTGTCATCTAAATTTTCTTGTCAGTCTGGCCGACATGTGTCTGTCGCCGCTGCGGCTTAGAATGCCCTTTGCTTTCATTGGGCTTTTACCGCTGGGCGGCATCGGAGGGTATTCCTCTTTTCCGAGATCCGTCGCAGGTATGCGCACATGATTGAAACGGACATCGGGGCGGGCCGGCCGCTGATTAGGCGACTTCGAAAGCTCTCTTCGCTGCGAGCGGGGGCCAACAGCGGGACTGATTACACTAGTCAGATTTACGAGGGCCTAGGATTCGTGGCGGTCGATACGTATTTTGGATTTTATGCGTTCGTTTATGCGAAAGCCACTCGTTCACACTGCTGTGCAACGTCTGGTGCACATGGGAGTTTTTTCGCTCATGCAAGAGAGAGGGGGAGAGAAGAAGTCATGAAGTATACCCTAAGAAGGCCTGCTCCTACAAATGCGCAGCGTATCGATCCGCGCGCGCACTATTGCCGGGCATTGAGAGCTTTATTGTTCGTTGCGTCGTTGTTTTTCATCTAGACGGCTATCGAGCTTAAACGCAGTATCGGTTCGGCAAGAGAACTATCGCCATCGTCTTAGCTGTGCCTCGCATCGACTCTTATAAGTATTTTTTGTGCGCTGTTCATGCTGTAAAGTGCGCTGGTTTGCGACTTCTCTTGCTGGATCATCTCTCTGGATTTGCGTGGATCGCCTTGATTTGCGTCATTTCGTGAGTATTTATGTTTTGCCTAATTAGTAAGCTAACGGTCAAGTAGCGAATACTTGACCGTTCTGTTTGGCGTCTCACTAGTTACCCGTATTGTCGCCACTCTCTTTTCGATCATCACGGCGATCGTCGTCGTCGTCTTCGTTGTTGTTGTTGTTGTTGTTGTTGTTGTTGTTGTTGTTGTTGTTGTTGTTTCGCTCGTTATTTCCGCGAAACCTGCCTCCTCACCTGATGTTGTACCTCTTGCCGTTTCCTCCCTAGCCAGGCTCTTGTTTCTTGCGTTCGCCACGCGGACTCTCGATCCTCTTTTGCGCAGCATCTCGCACAAGTGTTCTGCACTCGCCTACCACGTGCCCAGGAACGTCGCAGTACGAGCAGCAAGACTTCGGCCTTAGCTCTTGGGTATGGTCGCTTTTTTCTTCATTCGGAAAAGCCGCCTATCCCGCTTTATCCGCGCCCTCAGTACTGTCTACCGCTTATCTCATCTTAGTCGCCGGCTTGTGTCCGCCTGTCGCCTTCGCGCCGCTCTCTCGAGCTCGGACAGGCCCGGAGCTAAGTTGACCATAGTTGTTAAGCGGTAATAGAGCTTCTCGACCCTGAAGCCGTAGTCGTCGATACTTTCGCCGATTCCTTGGGCGACTGCTCGGATCTGCGAACTCAGCTGATTCGTGATACCGATATTCGCGAAGTGCGCAACAGCGCTTCCACCGACTCGTACCTAACCGTACGTGCGCGAAACCCAGCGTAGCCTTGTCTGTTAACTTGTTTGCAATCTGTCGAAGGAAGAATCGCTAGAATATTAGGCCGAAAAGTTCACTTCCTTCCCACTGGCATAAAAATTGACAGCGTATATCCACGTTCCCGTCGACCGTTGGGATCATGGAGAGGGTCTGCGTAAAATGTGCGATCGCTTTAGATCAATCGTCGCCAGGGATTGTATTGTCGCCGCTTTCGACGGATCTCCATTCGGAATTTCAAGGTCGCGGGGAGGCTGCGGCGGGGGAACAGGTGGCGGTGTCACCGGCGCTTGAGGGGTGGGGGGCTAGGCGGGGGAGGCATATTGTTAAGCCCACATCTACCTTGAAAGCAATCGCGGCGCTCTTTACTTAAGCAACATCGCGATCTTGGATACTCATTCTACGGGCCATCCGTGACTCTATCCGGACAATTATTGTGTACTCGGCGATCATTGTGCGCTCGGCGATCATTGAGCGCCTGAGCGCATTCTTCTCGTCAGTCGATCGCATAGCACATGTCTTGACTACTCCTTCCGTCGGAGAACTCATTATGGCCGCATCTTTTATAGTCGTACGCACTGTTGTAACTGGGTCGGCTGCCGTTCAATTCTCCGGCACAACTGCGGTAACTACTCGCTGAGCAATGGCTATCGTCCGAATGCGTGGGTGACGTACAGCTTCGTCCTCCCCGTGGTGTCGCCGGCCGCCGTCTGAGCTCTCATGGGTGCCGTGCCATTGGGTGAGAGGGGCTGCTATTTCAGCTCCGCTACCACAAGGTAATCTACCACGCTGGTTACGGCGTCGTTCGCTGGGGATAAAACTGCTTATCCTCCGACCTTCGCCGGCGTGTATGATGCTTTCGTCACGCTCTCGCATAGGGATAGCGACCCGGTTTAGTTGCCGTTCACTCGTCGCCTTCTCGCGCGATTTACATCGACCTATATGGTAGCCTAGATAACACCGACCTCCGACCCATGCTGAAGAAAGCATCCCGGTCTCTATTTTCACCCTTTCGTCTGACGCCTTATCCGTCCAACACATTGCTACGCTCACGTCGGCGGTGGTCCACTGCATTCATGCCGCTTCGTCCACCGTCCGACGACTCGCTGACTCGAGAATTCCTACTTTTCTGACGACGTTTGGGCCATGATGCTTTCAGTATTCCCACGCTGTCTGACTCGCTTGATGGAGTGGAGCTCGGGTCATCCACCAGCGGAGTGCAGCGATGCTCGCCCCAGGGCTTGCTTCCCGTGCCCGGGTCGGGTTTCCTGCCGGTGACGGCAAGAGGATCGCGGTGGTGGTGGGGTTGCTCGAACTCGCTACTATCTATTCCACCACGGGCCACGCTCTCTCTCTCTCTCTCTCTCTCTCTCGCTCTCTGACTTAATCATGAGCTCTACCCAGTTTGAGGGTCGCCCGATGTCTGCCAGCGCAGTCTCGGAGACATGGCTCGAAGGCTTGCCGTATTAGGTCAAAGAGCCAGCTTCCACCTCTTGGCCGTGAAAAGCTCTTAGCCGGCGCGTTCCCTGCTGACGCTGCACTTGGTGCATCGCCAGCTCCGATCACCGGATGCGGTAGTCACCTGAGCCTATGGCTCGTACGAGACAATATATATCACATTGCCAGTATTTTTTGGGAAAATACAGAAAATTTCCTTGATTTTATGCATTTTCCATGAAAAACGCGTCCTTCAGGAGCTATAAATTTTTGACAATTTGCAAAAACTGGAAAAAATACTAATTTCACAGATTTCGAACCTCTGTAGCTCGAGGACCTTGATGGAAAAAATCTGAAAAAATTTCGGGAGTTGTATTTCTTCCAGTAGAAGAGATTTAGGATAGTTTGAATAAAAAAATATTTTAGTAATAATAAAAATCGTAAGTATTAATTCCATAGATCAAGTTATCGTTTCATGGGCAATTTGGAGATGAATTTGAAATTTCGGGATAAATAATTTTGCAATAAGATACCATTTTGAGATATCCAGATCGGATGCTGATTTTTAAATTGTTCTTACTAAAACTCATCTTTGAGTACTCAGCCAATGAAAAATACAATTTTTTTTTGTAAAATCTGTACCCTTTTGAAATATAAAAAAAATTCTTTTCGTTTAACAATTTAATGACCAAAAAATTTAATTTTGCAGTCAGGAGTACGTGTATCTTGTACAAGATTCAATTCTGAACAATTTTCATCTCAATCATATTTTTCATGAAATGAGTTAAAAAAAAAGTTGTTCACGAAAAACTAAAAAAAGTGCATATTCGGAATTCTTTTTGCAACAATAACAATGTTCCCGACTTGGCCCGTAGTGGGGACTTTAAGGTCATTATCAGTA
The DNA here is from genome assembly GCA_018906965.1 of Philotrypesis tridentata. Taxonomy (NCBI): domain Eukaryota; kingdom Metazoa; phylum Arthropoda; class Insecta; order Hymenoptera; family Pteromalidae; genus Philotrypesis; species Philotrypesis tridentata. The sequence goes on along the minus strand of JACCIB010000076.1, from coordinate 69,970 downwards.
AGTTACTAATAATATATTTCAATCATAAAAATAAAGTTCGAAAAAACTTCATGATATTCTACTTCTGAACTCCCTGACCCCCGGACTATTGAGTAATAAAATTTATTCTTAATTGTCCTTTTTTAATTAAGAAGGTCCAATAGCCACTCATGACCTTTCACTAACCGTACGATAGAGAAGTGCTTAAATCCAATAAGTATAATGAATTACGCAAATTCGAGAGATAATTGCCCTGCGTCTTGGCACCATCTATCAATATGCAAAGTTTGAAATCGAAATATTCAGTTACAGAACAGAACGATTCCTAATATGCGGTCTCGCTTCAGTAAAACTGCCCATTTATAGCCACACACTACTCACAACCGTAGAATGCACAAATACATGCATCCGCGTAATCGCAATCCGTACAATAATCAATATCGCGGAGTATTTGCCGTACAAAAAGGACGCTAGCCTTTCTTTTCAGGATACGGCTCGCGCGCTCTATGGTCGAATCGAATCTACCTCTAGCCTAACATCATATCACGAGCTTCTCTCTCTCTCTCTCTCTCTCTCTCTCTCTCTCTCTCTCTCGCGTTCTCTCACTAGACGGCGCGTTCATAAATCCATCGACTCTCGAACAGTTCTGCTGCCGCTGGAACAACCTGGAAAGGTTTTACATGCAAACAAATAAACAAACAAATACATTAAATAAAATAAGCATGCGCCGTGACAATACTCATCACAATTGATAATATTTTATATTATTTTTGTTTGTTATTATTTATGTTGAATTTGTTAGTGTAGAGGAAATTTTAATTTACAGGAAAGTGTTGAGGAATTTTTTTTCTCCTCGCTTTCAGGAAGATTAATAACCCGTGTGGTAATTTTAACAATAAGTGTAGAAAAATTTTTTCTTCTTCCAGGAAGTTATACATCGGATACACAGATTTATTCTCGGGAATAAGTGTAGAGGAATTTCTTTTTCTTCCAGGAAGTTATGGATATGATTCCGGATTTTCAGGACAGGTGTGGTGGAATTTTTTTTCCTGGAAGATTGAGTTTTTCTGAATAGTGATTTTTTTACAGGAAGATTATAGGGGATATTGTTTTTTTATCCTCAGGTTTGATTGTCCTGTTTATTTTTTAGATTATATACAATTGTTTTTTTTCCCACACGGGTGTTGGAAGTTTTAGGCTTTTTTTTGATCATTTTATTTTCCCTAACGCAAACTGCGTTGGGATATTCCCTGTAATTTAGTTTGTGTGTGTGCAGGTAGGGTCCCCTATTTGTATTTTTTTTTGTGGAGGATTCATTTCTTGTGGAGGTAATTGCAGTTAAATTTGAAGATGTCGACCATGCAGCAGGATTATTGAGACTGCATGAAAAGGCTGCTACAGAAAAGAGAACTTCGTTGTGACAGAGTTGTGCGAACACGGCTACAGCACACTGGGGTCCAGTAGAAAATTGGCAGAGAGGCTTTTTCGAGCAAACCTGTTGTTGGAAAGATTTGAGGATGTCCCCTGGTATAAAGAGGTTGATGAAAGAGAAAATTTGTCTCCTAATGAGAGGTCGGTGAAACCTATTTTGGAAATGGTGGCGGTGGATCAACAGGATCCTGAAATGGCAGTAGTGGTTTCTTCAGTGGAAGATACGACGCCGACAACAAGTGTAATTATGGTGACTTGTGGAGCTCAAGGCGCAACGGTGTCGACGTCGTCTTATGGAGGAAGAAACACAAATACTGTCTTTTCTATGCCTTATATGGTAGATAGAGGTTTTGGATGTAACAGTACTGCAGGTAACACTGGAAATACTTTGAAGAATATGCCTGGTCATATTGGAGATGACAGAGGTGTAGAAGATTTTAGGAGTATTCCAGAAGTTACGCATGGTCGAAGAGATTTTAGAGATTTTAGAGATTATAGTGGAGCAGATTTTAGATCTGGATCATATCGTCATGGGAATTTGGTGAACATACCAGAGCTGGTGCCAGAGGTTTCGCGGAACAGAGGACAGAGTCGTTGCGGAAATTTTTTTAGACCAGATGGAAGACTGTCGGAGGAGTGAAAATATTCCCGATGAGACAATGCTGACGGCTGCAGCTTGTTTGTTTACAGGTGTCGCGGCTAATTGGTTTAGGGTAAAGAGAAAAGAAGTGACATCTTGGAGGCTATTGATAGTGGCTTTCAGGAATAGATTGATTGGAGAAATTAGTCAAAGAGACATTTACAGTGACTTGCTGAGAAGAACACAAGGTATGGGGGGACCGATCACGGCATTCATCGATTGTTTCAAATATATTGTGGATCACTTAAACAATCCTCCGGACGATAGAGAATTCATAGGCATGGCCAATGAACGAATGCGGTCGGAATATCGAAATTTTATGGTAAATATGAGGATTACCTCTTTAGAGGATATAGAGAGGTATGGTCGGCAATATGAGAGGATTAAGGAACTGAATGACAGTTGGGAACCTCCATCGGCAAGAGAACGAATGAAGCTTCCGGGAGCTGGATATCTTCCGAGGGATCGTGACAAAGGAATAATTAAACCAGTGGCGGCAGAGGAAGTAATTCCTTCTGAACCAGCGAAACCTAAAAGTCAGAAAACATCGGGAGGTATGAGATCCGGCACTCCAAGGAATAGCGGTAATGAGATTGTGTATAATGATCAGGCGGGAGTGAATGTTCCAATGAATCAGAATCAGTCACAGCAATAACAGCAGCCGCAATAGCAGTCTTCCGGTTGGAATGTTGGTAGAAGTGTGGATATTGGAGGGCAAAATGGTGGTTTTTTACAGCGTAGAGGAAATTTTCAGAATCAACGAGGGAATACTCAGCAAGATTCGAGGAAATGCTATGCTTGTGGAAAGGATGGACATATTGCCAGTAGATGTCTGGACACTAGATGTTATAGGTGTCAACAGTTGGGACATAAGGCGAATAGATGTAATGCGCAAGCTTCAACAGATATTTATTGCCAATTATGCAACAAATCTGGGGTCACCCTCAGAGAGTGTCCGGATTGTGATATTTGGAATAAGTTAGGAAATGTTTGTGTAGGTGAATGAATGTATGCATGCTTCGAGCCAATTTCAAAATTTATTTATTAAATCGCCAACGTAATTCTAATTTTGACTAATCAAAATTTTGACTAATCAAAATTAGAATTAGCCCTGAAGAGGAACCGTAAACGTTGGCGATTTAATAAATAAATTTTGAAATTGGCTCGAAGAGATGCATATATTCATTCACCTACACAAACTTTGGGAAGTCTAGCGATAAAGTCATAATATAGAAAGTTGGGAAATGGCAGGGCGGGGGCATAGCTCAGTTCCCTGGCCTCCGCATATGTGTAGGAACTGTTAGTGATAACATTGGAAGATGGTAATAGAGGTAGTGATTTAGTGGAAGTAAATAGAGGAAACCAAGAATCTCTGATTACTAATTGGTATGGCAGTATTTCTAGAGAAGAGAGTATGGATAAAAATTTGCACACAGCAAGTAAAGATTCATCAGTTGGTATCATTCAGGAAACTACAAATAGTGAAGAAGTTGTATTAAGAAGATCTACTGTTGATAATGGAAATACGATTCTTAAACGAATACTGAGGACAAGTGATGAACCTACAGTACGTCGTGGCAGTAGTGGAGATGGTGTCAGCAGTAGCGGTAGTGAAGAGGAATTTAGGAAGAGGAAGAGAAGTTTCAGTAAGAAGAAGGGCAGTAATAAACAGAATATTACGACCCGTAGAGGAGACTTTGATTTGATAAGTGATCCGCCATTGGAGGAATTAAATGTTAATTCAAAAATAGTGGATGAACCTTTGAGTGAGAAGGCAGACGTTATGAAGAAGACGTTATGAAGTTGAATTATCGTACATAAATATTTATATATGTTCTAAAATATGTTATGAAAAAAACAGAGTGTTGGTATTACCGCCATTACCACGACAGGTTAAAAAAGTACGGATAATCCAAGCAGGTATCTCAGTTTACGGCAGTCTGGAAAAGTTTTTACGGCATTTGAAAACGTTTGGCTCAAGCTCGCCGTTCTATGTACCAATAACCGAAAATTTTGAATCAGTTAAAAACTTCCACATGACAATTAAGTACATAAAGCTAAAAAAATACGTAAGAGAGCTGCGTCAGCAATATCGAAATGATCTCGAGATGATTGAGGTAAGTTTTACTATAATTTTATATTTAATATATATATTTAATACAGTTAATAGATAAAGATATGATATTTTAGCTGCAGAATCAGGAAGATGAAAATACATTAGAACATGCGCTAACGATCGAAAGAAATATAAATGTTCAACTACAAGACTGTGTTGAAGGCTTAATTGAATATATAATGCAGCTGGTGGGTCTCGTCCCAGTCGAGGATTAGATTAAAAAATGTGGTTTTTTATTTAATCTTCCCTCCCCCTCACACACACATACACACACACACATACTAATAATTTCAAGAATTTAATTTAAACTTTATGGTTTATCATTTCCATAACCTACCATTTCCAATCACAAACTGCACTCTTCACCTATTACCATTCACTGCTGATCACTTCTAATCATGCACTCTAACCTACATAAATTATCTACGCTCATGACGTTCACCATTCACAAACAACCTCCGCCGATTACCCCCAGCCTCAAGCTATAACCTTCAATTCCGTTCAACGCCGTACCTATTACCTTCATCCTCCGCATATGACCTCAACTAATCAGCGCCACCTACGATCTCGAGCCTCTACTTACGGCCTCCAGTTACGTCTTTCAGCATCCAAATATCGCTTCTAATCATTTCCTTCAACCTCTACTTATCGTCTTCAACCTTCACCTATAGTCACACGCGACACCTACCACCTTCACTTAAAAATCTTCATTTTCAGCTATTACCTTTACCTATAACAAAGACGATACTTTACCTATAACAAATAATAATTTCACGCTTCATATATATTTTCAATCATGACCTTCACCCTCACACTATGTTGTAACCCCTCTTTTATCACCTTTACTTATGACTAAGATTCCTCCGATCATCTCCAACCATAACCTCCAACATCCACCTATTACTTTAAGTCATGATCCAGCTATCATTTCCAGCTATCATTTCCAACCTCTTCCTATAGCCTACATCCTCCATCTGTCGCTTCCAATCATGACCTCTTCACCTTCCATTACAACCTCAAAGACTCTTCACTTCCAACTATTATCTTCACCTATATTTATTATCCTCGTGTAGCCCTTTATCTATCACTTCCATCCATGGCCTTGAGCCCCCACCTATCATCTCCAACAATGACCTCCAACATCCATCTATTGTTTAAAATACAAAATATAATTATATTTATAAGTACTTATAATCGTAGATATTAGGAAGCAGAATAGGAAACATAATAAATAATAAATAAATAAAATTATACATAAATACCCTCTTTGTAATTGATACTAATGAATGAGCCGAGGTATCTAAAAACTCAATAATTAACTAAACTTTTGAAACAATTTTAGGTTATTTTGTGGAGGTGGATGAGGGTGTGGGGAAGAAGATTTTCTTGATTAACTTTATTGTTACCAATTTCTGCAAGAAAAAGGTAGAAAAAAAAGGAAGGTAGGTGATCAGAATTGAATTTTTTGAAATATCGAATTAGTAGTCAAAGATGAGTTTTAGTACAGACAACATAAAAATTGAAGCCTAATCTCGATATGTCAAAATGGCGTCTTATTGAAAAATTATTTACGCGAAAAGTTCAAATTGTTGTCGAATCCGATCCAATAAGGCAGACAAAATAGTTAATATTATTAAATATTGCTAAAAATTGTGTATAACAGGTTTTTAGGGATGCTGATTATGAATCTAAAATGACGGATTCAAGATGATAAAAAAATAGAAAATATTGTTGGAAATTGCTAAAAATTGCGTATACAAGATTTGTGGGCATACTATTTACGAATCTAAACTCAGATGTATAAAATTCACAATGGCCTATCCAAGATGACTACCGAAAATTGACATATTGGTGGACTTCGCTAAAAATGACCAATTTTTGTAATTGGTATATCCCTATCTTTCATTTATATTTTACATTTTCTGATTTTCACTTTCTTTTCGCTTTTTTTTATTCATATTATAGATTCGTCTTTTCTTTTAGCTCACAATTATTCACTACTTATTGCACCCACCCAAAGAGTCTCTCTTGCATGCAGGCACAATTTCAGAGCTTGCACAGAGCGCCTGAAGTCCGGCAACCCGCTTGACTGACTACGCAACGCAAGCACCAAGCTACCGCGGAGCGCCGCTAGGTGGCGTACGCCAAACCACAAGCGAAGTCGGTGACTGTAGTAAATAAGAGCGGCCGCGACTACGGGGCTAGGGATGCTTCTGCGGCACACCCCACCTGTCCCGATGAAAATTCATAATTATACTTATTCTTCTAGTATCTAGAATATTGTTTATTGCCTAGGTAATAACGCTTTGAATATCTATAAATTATTAAAATTCTTCTGTTACGATATGAATATTCCTAGTGATGGATAGTCTGAAGAGGGGTTTGTTGATTCAAATGTAGATGACGAATCGAATGGGGAAGTATATGCTGAAGGAGATGGCAGTAATAATGATTTAGATGAAAATGAAAAAGAACATTCTCACGGTCAATCATGGAAGAAAATACGAAAGCAGAGAACAGACGCAGCATTCACTGCTGATTTTGGGCCAAATATCCCGGATAATATGAAATCACCGTTAGACATTTTTTTATGTCTCTTTCCTTATGATATTTTAGATTTATTAGTTCAGCAAACCAATTCTTATATACAAAAAAATTCACAGAATCAGCATTTGACAAAGAAAAATGAATTACTGATTCTTTTAGGGATCAATATTTTAATGGGTTAAAAAAGTTGCCTTCATACAGAGATTATTGGTCTTATGACCCCCCAAAATTCAACTATCCATTCATAAGTTCTTTGATGGCTGTTATTCGTTTTGGATTCATATTGGGCAATTTACATTATCTGATAGTAGCAGAGAACCTAAGAAAGGTGAGCCAAATTACGATAAATTGTATAAGTTAAGGCCACTACTGACTAGACTTGGAGAAACTTTCAAAACATGCTGGAAGCCAAGCAAAAATCAGTCGGTCGATGAATCTATGATAAAATTCAAAGGTCGAAGTAGCCTAAAGCAATACTTGCCAGTTAAGCCGATAAAACGTGGATATAAAATTTGGGTTCGTGCAGATGAATCTAGTTATGTTTGCGAATTTCAAGTTTACATCGGTAAAACGGAAAGGTCAGAGAAACATTTAAGATTACGAGTTATAGGGAAGGATATGACTCGAGAACTCGTTGGTAAAAATCATCATGTATACTTTGGCAACTTCTTTACTGGTATTGAACTAATGATTTCACTAAAAGAAGAGAAGATATTTGTTTGTGGAACTGGACGTTTGAATAGAACTGGATTACCAAAATCTGTAATGCTTGACAAGGGGGGGGGGGATGAAACATGGGCAATACGATTTTCGCACTTCCCAAACTGGCATCTCTTGGATAAAATGGATGGATAAGAAAGGTTTAATGTAGTTGCTTTTAATGTTCGATGTTGGTAGAATGAAAAATTGAAAATCTATTCATCTCTTCGAGCCAATAATATTTTTATTTTACCAACGTTTCGAGCCGAGTAAGGCTCCTCTTCGAGGCAATAAAATAAAAATTGATGCTTATTTAAAGCAACATACTGACGAGAACCAATCCGGATCTTAACAGTTTACGGCTAACTGTGACTCGAACCTTCAACGTAGAAATTCTTAGAAAAAACCCACGGTGTCGACAGATGGCGACGCGACACCGGAGAGTGTCGATTACAGACTGTAAGATAAGATAAGACAGACTGTAGAATAAGAAAGGTGTTTACTTCCTATCAAATTACCATGATCCATCTGAAGTGACAACTGTAAATCGAAGGTAGGAGGATGGTTCATTACAACAAGTACAGTGTCCAATTATGTGCTCTGATTATAACAAATATATGGGCTTCATCGACAGCGCTAATCGCTTGTTATCTACTCATAAAATAGATCGTAAGTCTAGGAAGTGGTGGCACAGAATATTTTGGCATTTTATTGATGTAACCGTCACAAATGGATTTATAACATTTAAGAATATAAACGCTGATAATTCAGTGAATCTATAACAATTTCGATGGCATCTTGTAGATCAATTAGTTTCTCATAAGCTGGCAACTCAAAAAGGGAGAAAACGCAAGTCTACCATTGTTGTTTCACAAAAACTAGAAGTTCCCATTGGAAAGATATACTCTGAATCTGCTCACATGCCAATATATGTTCAGAACCAAAGACGTTGTGCTAAACTCGAGCACTATGTATTAATGGGGAGTACGAAGAGAGCCCGATCACGAAGTCTAGGTGGAGCGCTACATAGTTTTTCGACAGAACTTGCGCACCACGGGCCGGGAAGCCGCCTAGGTAAACAGGATCGCCGATTACGTACTCCAGGTGCCGGGAAGGCGTCTAGAGAGACAGGGTCGCCGATTACGCACTCTAGGGTGTGCTCCGTAGTTTTTCAACAGAACTAGCGCACCAGGTTCCGGCAAGGCGTCTAGATAAACAGGGTCGCTGATTACGCACTCCAGGTGGTCCGATCCGAAGCTCGTGAACAGAACTTGTGCACCAGGTGCCGGGAAGGCGTCTAAGTAAACGTGGTCGCCGATTACGCACTCCAGGTGGTGCGCTCCGTAGTTTTTCAACAGAACTTGCGCACCAGGTGCCGGCAAGGCGTCTAAATAAACAGGGTCACCGATTACGCACTCCAGGTGGTCCGATCCGTAGCTCTTCAACAGAAGTTACGCACCAGGTAAAATTACGAGATGCAATGCAAGACTTTCCGGCAAAGTATTGCTGTCTTTAAGATTGGCCTCGCAGAAAATTCGAGATGAAAGGCGAGATGAAATGCGAGACTATTCAACAAACTGGTTTTGTCTGTACGATTGGTCTTGTGAAAATTTTATGACTAAACACGAAAATTTTAAACAGACTAACTTTGTCTTCGCGATTAGTCTGGCAGAAAATGCAAGATGAATTACGAGAAAATTATTATAAAATTTCTCACAGAGCCGGTCCCGACAAATGATCGAGCGGCACCGGCTCTGTACAGAGTATTGTCGGTCAATTTAAAAAATTGGTTTTCATGTTTTCCGGCTGGATCAATTATTAAGATGTATTAAGTGTATTGATTTTATTTGCGAGCCCTGATGCGGTGCTGTACCAGCACGAAACGTTGGCTTGTTTTTAATAAATCATGTTGCTCGAAGAGATGCATAGCTGTCTTATAATATAACAATGTTGCCGACCTGACCCGAAGTCGAGACTTTATGCTATTTTTAGTAAGTGACTACCAACATATTTCAATTGAATTTCTTCAACAAGAAAATAAAATATATCATGATTTATTTAACAAAATCCTGGGATTTCCGGACAAAAGATGAGTTAGTCTAGGCAAAGACCCGGCTATATAATGGAAAATCGACTGTTAATGAGCTATTTTGTAGTTCTTGACGCCCACTATTTTGGTGTATTTTTTCTCAACCTTCTTTCTGCACGATCCGACACTTACGAAGATGCCGATATAACCTAGTAACGCACATGCAAGCTTCAAATAAACTATATATTTGAGCATGATATGGCTACCAATGTAAAAAAACTTACACTTTTTATTGCGGCGTTGCCATATCAGATTAAAATTTATTTTCATGAATAAATTATTAAACAAAATAAATATTTAATAAGAGTGTATAGTTTTTTGAAAGATTCAGTTTGAATTAAGTTTTTCATAATATTTTATACATGCCTACTTTAATAAGTTCCAACGGTTTGAAATTTTTTTATTGCACGTCTGCATTCAAGATACCTGCCAAGGTTAAAGCATAGGAGGCTATCCGCGTTCCTAGTACCCTCTGTTTTTACAATTTGATACTATTTAGATTGAATTTGCCCTGTTACAGTAGAATGTTGGAGGGTGCACGTAAATTAATTAGCAGTCTTGTGAGAGAAAAAAATTGATCATTTTATTGGTGTAAAATGTAATATGACGAGGCGCCTGTAATAAAAAAAAGAAGAGTCACGTCGGTAAGCTATGACCTTGGGACGGGTTCGGTGTTTCGGACGATGCGCTAAAGCGCAATGTCTGCACCGAACGTCGCGGCGCGGAGTCTCACACCAAAAGTGCATGCGATGCAGTTATGGGACAGACAGGCGAGCCTATGAGCTAAAGCTCGGCGACTCGCCTAGTCAGCTAACTTCTGCCTCTGTTTCTGGGTTTACCTTCACCTCACACCCTCACCCCTAACAACTAAAAGAATAAAAAAATTTTAAAAATGACTAAAGAATATATACCTTTTTATTGCTTACAATTTATTAAACCATGGTTATTGCATTTCTAATTCCATATAAATTCTCCAAGAGATAGGAAACCGAAAAAATTTTTAACGCGACTATAGGGATACAGGATAATTAGGTGCAGAGCATACAAGTTAATAGAGTCCAGTTAATTGTAAGTTCAAAATACCATTTTTAAAACCAAATTCAACGATCGAAAAAGTCAATCGAGATAGTGAATTTACGATTCAAATATTTAAATTTATGATTGTAAATTATTAAAACTATAATTTGATGAAAATAAGTTTTTTTAAATATTGTTGTGCACATTTATTAAAATACATTGTTTATTTATTGAATGGTACATTAAAATATTTAATTTGTAAGAAATGTTTATACATACTTTGATTCTGATGTGGCTTAAAGTCTCCAATGTCCATACAATAATCTGTCGAGTCATTGATAAAATGCGGTTTATTGCCTGATACAATGGCAAATTTAAACTGTTGAATATATTATAATAAGTGCACTGTTGAGAAATTAATACTTTCTTATTATCTACTAAAAAGAGGCTTATAGTCCTTTAGAGCAAGAAATTACTTGATTACTTGGTAACTATTAACGAAAAAACCCATAATTTATGATTTTGTTACTTTCTTGGGACTGGGGAAAGACTCAGGAAGTCTTTGCCTACGTAAAAACGAACGGTACCCCTAAAAAGGGCCCATAGAATTGTTAACAGAACAGTCTACCGATGCTGTGAGTTTGCAACAAAGGAGTGGGTACAGGAGACACATAATGTCATTTGGCTGTTGCTGCAGCTTCACGATTCATTTGGAAGAGTATAATATCCGCACTCTGACGGAGTCTGTGCGAACCCTTGTAATTTAAAGATATCTGAGGACAATAGTGAAAGGGCATGGCCTCCTGACGAGTTGACCCAGTTTGATCCACAACACCGCTCATGGTAAACCGCCATTTGAGGGTTCATAACTAATGTAATTCGCGTCTCGAAAGTTCGGGCGAGACATATTTCTATGGTTTGTAACGTGGAATTTTCCCGCCCGCACGGGAATTCCAGTTATTTACAAAGTATTTATTAAACACACGGTTTTCTTCTTTTTCTCTGACTCGTGGTATCCCTGCAATGGGTGAAAAGCGGGAAATGTGGTGGCAATCAGGTTGAAAATGGTAACACAGATATGTAATGGTTAATAAATTACGGATATATTCTATTCTTGTTGTTACAGTCAATTCTTTTAGCAAACAAATTCAAAACTCGAAATAATATCATGGGCACACGGCCATATTACTAATTCCAAGGCTGCTCAGTAGTGCTAAATAGAAAAGGGCCGCGAAAATTCCTTTACGATTGCTTCTACTTAAACAAAAGGGAAAACGCCATCCGCTGAAACGCGCGAAGAAATCCTCTATCGAACGCGGCACTTATTCCTCGACATGTAAATTATTCCTCTATATGTTTTTCCCTCGTATATTAAATAAGGTACCAAACTCTCAAATCTAGATCTTATGCTTTATTCCTGATTTCTTGGTGTATGTTTTACAATATTTGAGAGGTTTAGTAATTTTTTGTACAACAGAAAGTTTACTTTTTTCTAAAGCATAGACGTTAATTACACATTTACTCAGCGAGATAGACCTTTCTCTTTGGGAATCATGACCTATTTTGACGAGCATAACAAAATGTATACCGAGAAGCCATGTATCAAATTTAAAATCCAAACTCCTTATATTTTATGTGAAAAGTAAAAAGTCTACTTTGTTCTAAAGCATAAACGTTGATTCCACGTTTACTAATGCCAAATTTAGATTTCAATCTTATACTTTATTCCTGATCCTTTGTTATATGTTACATAGTATTTGAGAAGTTTGGTAAGTTTTTGAAAAGCAGAAAATCTGCTTTGTTCTAAAGCATAGACGTCCATTCCTCATTTACCCAGGCTTCATTGCTAGCCAGACCCTATTATACATCTCATAGGCATTGTTCGAAACTCGACTTACGGTTTTCTTCACTTGGACAGCTTTGTTTGTCACATGGGACTACTCAAACGAAAGCTTAGAATAAATCTCCTCAAGGGAGAAAAATGAAAACTGAATAATTTATCCGGTTACGTCAGCTCTACGTATTTCCGTAATAATATATAGACTGTATAGACATCATGCATCAATACAGATATATACTGCCGAGTTGCTAGGCGAAGCTCCAGCCATACTGCATTGGTCACCAATGCGGTCATGGAAGGGAGTTTGAACTCGCGGCGCGGGCTCTTGGACTTACTACATGGTACATTATTCGTGCCACCTTCTCGTTTCATATGTGAGCCGGGTATGCTCTGCCGTTGTGCTGGGGCGCTGGATCTTGTAAAGCGTATAAGTGTTTTTGTATATGTATGCGTTGTTTTCTTGTAAGGGGTATATAGCATTTTGCGAATTTCGGGAGTCAGTTGTTCGTTGATCTCCACCGGTGTCGCATCACCATCTGGCGGCACCGGTCACTCTGCAGAATTCGAATCGCTGCCATAACGTGTGAGAGATAGGCTATTTTATTTATTTTATTTTAAATTATTCTTGTGTTAGTTTTAATAGAGTTATTTGCAAATTTTCATAATGTATTTTATTTTTATCATATATTTTATTTTAGTGCCGGCATTTTGACGCACGGCCGTTCTTACATGCTATATAGACATTGAGTTTTACTTAATTATTGAGGTAATTTGTATTACTGTATTTTAGTTTTTTTGTTAAACAATCTCTTGAATTGTATTATTACGAAAATATTTTTGTTTTACATAGCCCTGAAGAGTGCCATCATATGGTCGAAACGTTGGCTTAAATAAAAACCTTGTTTGGCTTGAAGAGATGCATATATTCATTTATTCCTAACCACCAGTCGAGCGATAGAAGCAATTTTAACAAAATATAAAAGGACTTATGTGACTCAATGAAATTGGCATTTTGGATGAACAGATAGAACTAAAAACGTCAAACTGCAACGCTAACTCAAAAAAATTGATGCAATGATATTCTTATTTACCGCATAATTAAAAGATCTAACGATTTAATTTGATGGCCTTATAAGAAAAATAAAAAAGCTTAGCAGATTTACGTAAAAAGTAGCTGATAGAAACGGACTAAGTGACTCACTTGACGTACACGGTGCAAATTAAAATTAAACAATGTACTTAGATGAGTGTGTATACACTATCTAGTATGATTTTATCCCTCGGTAGTTTGTTATAATTCTTTTGTTGTTATTATCGATCTCTCCGAGGCAATGGCTTTGAAAGGGTTTAAAAAATTAAAACTCCTTTCTTTTAAGAAACGACGTTTCGGCGATCATTGTCGCCCTCATCAGGAAACTGTCAAAAATTTTTTTATTACAATAAACATACAGACTTTAAAATGAACAGAGTATTACATAGAACCGGTGAAGATCCACGGTCCATGTTTAATGTATTTAGATGAGTGTGTATACTCGTACACTATCTAGTATGATTTTATTCCTCGGTAGTTTCTTATAATTCTTTTGTTATCGCCTAAACGTCGTTTCTTAAAAGAAAGGAGTTTTAATTTTTTAAACCCTTTCAAAACCATTGCCTCGGAGAGATCGATAATAACAACAAAAGAATTATAAAATTAAACAATATTGTACAAATCATATTCCATTCCGTCCTATCCTATTCCGGAATATCTCATGACTCCGCCGTTCCTGACCGTTCCGTGTTAGAGGGTTATCGTTGAAAATGTTGAGAGTATTATCTATACATTGAACAGATCATAACGAAATGGAATTTTTCGCTATGCCTGGTTAGGGTATTCTAGTGCATATATTGCTGTTCGTAATACATTCTATCTTAAAAACTATAAATGTATAATATATTTAATAGATATTAACTATAACTTAGTTATTAAATGTATTGCATTCCTTTGAAAAGTAGTGAAATCCCCCCCCCAAAGATAACCTTTTCAAGGTAAAAGGTAGGCAAGTATAAGGTTGTTTCTTCATTTAAATTATAGAATAATTTTCAAACTCTCATCAATCCTTATGTAACCAAAATTGTAAGTATTTATTCTATTATCTAATTTAAAGGTTTTCAAACTCTCCATAGCTCTTCTAATCCCTTGACAAAACTTTATATACTTATACTCCTCAACTTGGAAAATCTAAAACTCTCTTCAATAAAATATGTTTATACGTAAACAGCTTTGTATTGAGGGCTGACAACCATTTTTTTAGTATCACTTCACTACCTTTGATTTTACGATCCACCATACATACCAATTTTAATTTTCAGATAGGAAAGTTGTGATATCAATAAATAATTGGCAAGTTTTTTTTATAAAAAACCAATTGTGTTGAAATAGATAAATAAATAAGCGTTTAAATACGAAGATAATATGTAGAGTAAAAATTAATTCATTTACTATACCGATAGCTTTTTGCAAGAAGAAGTTGTAAGGGCTTCGATGTACAGTCTTCCGAATACATTGTTATATTTATCCCTGCAAGGCGATTATATTGAAGAATCAACATATAATAAGACGGATGTAGTTTATAATATTAAATTCAGTTTATAATATTGATGTAGTGAGACCGTGTTGAAATTTTTTTATAGAAAAACTTGCCGTTCCGTCCTATTATATATAATCGATGAATTACACAATGTCATTGTATTCAACAATATACTAGAAAATATCAAAATATAAGTCAACTTACCTTTCTATTATCCTATATATAAATGTATAACTTTACGTACATGTTAAACTGCGAGAATAATGTCCTCAAATGATAAGGGGAATTTTTTTTAATTAAGTACAGAACTAAAACTAAACCTGTGAACTCTGATTATTTTTCAACGTCATTAATTTCTTAAAAATGAAGCTTACAATTATCACGGAATTTTTCTATGTTTGAATTCAGAAATTGGTTACTTACTTTGATTGAAGATGCATCCATCGTTACATATAATAGGACATATACGTTACATATAATATATTTAATCTTTTGTGATTTACTTATCCACGAAGTGGAAGGCGATCCTAACAGAAAGGTCTATTTGGTAGTGACTGCATCTAATATTATAAACTACATTAGTATTATTCTATGTTGATTCTTCAATATAATTGCCTTGCAGGGATAAAAATAAAATATACGCCGAGGATTCATGCATCAAATACATTTATTCATAGCCTTCTCTACCTAAAACTAACTTCTATCCATGATTTTCAAATAGAATCTATTGATATCTTGGTATAATCTACGCAGATTCTATTGTAATCTGTGCATAATCCCAAATTCACGAATTAAATAATAGGAGTCGTAGATCCTATGTATTAATAGAAATGGAAATGAATCTATCACTCGGGGATGTTTAATATTGAAAAGAGACTCTATCGGTCTGTACGAGTACAAAATTCTTTTAAAATTATCAGACCAGAAACATATGCCCTCTCGCAATGCAAGACCTAAAAGTATAACTGTCTATTTGTAAAAATGTATATATAGGCGTTTAGTCCTAGCTGTTGGAGAGGTCCTCTGTAGGGCTTTGAGAGCTTACCCTAGACATTCACCGCTTGGATGATCAGCGGTTCTGTAAGTACTTTCGACGTGGTTTTCCTTCTTATGGGAGAGGAGTGTTTTGCTCTCGCATTGTGAGAGGGAGTATGTTTCTGGTCTGACAATTTTAAAAGAATTTCGTACTCGTATAGACTGATAGAGTCTCTTTTCAAGATCCTATATATTATTATCAAGTTTATAGTAACATATATAATTCCAACTTATTTAATTATTTTTTAAGTAATCATTACTCGATCTGTGTGTCGGGGCTTTGGCTCTCTACTTATTTTTATGGAGTATAGTTATATGATTTTTAATTGTATACGGTAGTTCTATTGTGTGGGTGCTTTATTCACAACTGCATAATTGCAGGGTCAGTCCATCGTTATCCTCCGCTGGTGTCGCATCACTATCTATCGACACCGGTACTTTGTGTTTTCGTCTGGTCATTATAAAGTAAGACTGTAACAATATTATATTTTTAAATAATTTAAATTAGTTGTTTACTATAGTTATTTTCGTAATTTAGCGCTGGTTTTTTTGTAATTTCGACCATCTAACGTAATTGATATGTTTTACGTTAATCATAGTTTCTTTTAAAGTATCTAATGCTTTTGCGCTTTTTAATTTGTAATTTATTTAAATTATAAATTTTGCATTGAAAATTTTTGTAATTTGACTTATTAGCAGTGAAGAGGCACTGTATCGAGCTCGAAACGTTGGCAAGAAAAGATATTTTTGGTTCGAAGAGATGCATAAATTCATTCAGCATTCTAGAAAGGTAAAGAATTTAAAAGTAAATATTTGTAAGCATTATTTTAATATTTAGCAATTTTATAAAATTTCATTATTTTTGATAGCATCTAATTGTTTATTTAAAGTTACTAATTATTACTGTTTTTGAAAATGTTATATATACTAAGATTTGTGACGTGATGGTTTGTACGACCAGATGAAGGTCGGTCACCCCCAGTGTTGGGCTTCGAGAGTATATCATGCGTGCTCATGGATTAACTTCAGAGCTTGCAAGCCATTATGGTGCTGAGTAGCTAAGTTCACGCAATAGGAAATTATTCAAGTATAACTCGTGCGCTCCATCTATCTCTTTAATTTATCTATTTTTCTCAAAGCAACTAACAAGAAAAAAGCATGTCAATACTGATAAATATTTGGGTGGTTGAATAGTCGCTATGAAAGATGGAAGAAGCAAAATTTTTCTGTTTTTCGACAGCTTATTTATTTTTCAAACTCGAAAACTCTTGTTCAACAAAGAAGACTTCTGAAGAATTTACTGCAGAAATTGACTGCGATTCAGACATTTTTTTCGCAAACTCCCTCAGTATTCTCAAGTTATAGTCTTTTTAAGTTATAGTCAAAATCAAGTTATTTTCAAAATTCAAATAGAAAAGTTATAGAACTCGACAAAATACAACTTTTTTCTATTGAGATAAAATTCTATTTTAGTTTATTAAGTTAATTTGAAAGCATTTCGCAGCTTTGATCTCAATTGAAAAAAGTTTTATTTTATCGGGTTCTATAAATTATCTATTTAAATTTGAACACTATAATTTGAGTTTAACTGTATAACTTGAAAAGACTATAACTTAAATTTTAAGACTATAACTTGAGAATACTGAGGGAGTTTGCAAAAAAAATGTCTGAATCGCAATCAATTTCTGGAGTAAACACTTCAGAAGTCTTCTTTGTTGATAATACATGTAAAAATAAACTAAAGTTTTCGAGTTTGAAAAATAAATAAGTTGTCGAAAAACAGAAAAAGTTTGTTTCTTCTAACTTTCATAGCGAGTATTTAACCACCCAAATATTTATCAGTATTGACATGCTTTTTTCTTGTTAGTTGCTTTGAGAAAAATAGATAAATTAAAGAGATAGACGGAGCGCGCGAATTATACTTGAATAATTTACTATTGCGTGAACTTAGCTACTCAGCGCCATAATCGCTTGCACGCTCTGAAGTTAATCCATGAGCACCCATAATGTACTCTCGAAGCCCAACACTGGTCACCCCGTGAAGACACCCATAGGGTCGATTAACTTAATAACTGTTGGACGCCCGAGATCATGATCGTTACGCTGACTGATTTGCCCCGACTGATTATTCTCTCATACTCTGGGTCACAGGCTTAAAAAAAGGAGGGGAAAATACACGAAATAATAATACGCACTTTTTAAAACTTAACTCAATAGTTCATTCAAGTACGATACGAAAAAGACCGTGGTTATACTCGCGGACGTGCGGTTCGTCCTCAGGCGAGCTCACTGTCTCTACGCGCGGGTTGGTTCTATCTCAGTTAAATACTCGTGGTGATATCGAATGCAAATCACACTTATATAATAAATTATATTGTAGAATGGCAAATGGTTGGAATTGTATTCATAATTATTGGGGGACTTCTATGGATCACATAAAACTGTTGATTCTAGTCAATATTGCTCACTAAATAAATATAATACTGTATATGTGTACTTTATAGTATTAGTATTTATTTAAAATAATTTTATTTATATAATATATCGTACTTAGCTATAATAGAAAATTGTCATACGTTGTATTAGGGTTTTGGGTTGTTCAAAAATATATGAAAACTTAAAATTTACAAGAACGTAAAGTTTTATTAAGAACAAATTTTACAAAACACTATTAATTATTGAAATAAAATGTTTTTTAAAATAATTCTTATGATTATTTAAGGGGTTATGCCTGAGTTGAATCTGAAAAAAATCAATTTTGAATTTATAGGCTAAAAAAATGATCTATTAGTTGTAGAAAAAAAATCTTTTTCCAAGTTAAAGTATAGATATTAAATGTAATTTTACATGTTTTTAATAAATTATTTATCTATACTTACTATATAAACAATCCCATGTAAAATTCACTAAATTTCAGCACTTATTTTGCTTTGCCGCAGGAAATCTCAGGATCCGGGTAATGAATAAATGTCAAACTTGATGGAAAATCTTCTGAATATGTTTCTTTACAGCTTGAATGGAAGACTTTGCTGAAAAATATGAATTTTAAATATTTGATAATATATAAGTTGATAATATTGGTAATTATAGAGAATATTATATATGTTCATATATACGTAACATTAATTTTAACTTACATTAGTCAATTCTGCTCAGTTCAGTCTGAGAAGGAAGGTTTCTTGGAGTTCTCCAAGAAACCTGCGGCAACTGATTTAGAATAATCAAAATCCTAAAGCCGAATAAAATGCAATTAAAATATACACATTAAAATCACAAAAGCAAACTAAGTAATACTTGCGGGTATTACTAGCATATTTTAATTATATTTTTGTACTTCAATACATACACGCTGAAGTGTACTAGGTGACCCGGGTGCTGAATATTAGTCTGCAATGATATCTCGATACTGAAAATAAAATAAACGTTGTCAATACCAATTTACTATCAAATTATTATAATGTTTACAATTATTTTTGCTATTTAACATTAATATAGAGCGGAGATGGCTCAGTAGGCAGAGTGTCGGACTCGTGATCAAGAAGTTCTGGGGGTTCGATCCCGGCTTTCGGCTTTTCTGTCATTGGGACACCTCTATGTTTACATTCACCTGTATGTATATACTTTAGTGTCTTATAACGTCGAAGCTCCAGTGGTTCGGATCCCACTGTACGCAATCTATGGATGCATTGTGTAGCTAAACTGTAGGTCCAGTTGAGATGCATGCGGACTACATTCCGATGTGGTGCACATGCATCCCGACTATAGGGAACCTCACTAGCCAGTACCATTGTATGGTATCGGGCAGTGGGAAGAGCCGTATAAAACTCATAAAGAGGACTTAGGAAGGCTATAATAAAAAAAAAATATTAATATATTTTGTACAGGTTCTTGTAACCATGTCAAATGAAACTCTTCAAATACAATATAAAAGCCAATCAATCCATATTTATCTATGAACAAAGAAGAAACACAAAGAATTAAAGCTTTTTAAATACAACTACTATTTACTAGTTTACAATACTTATCTGAATTCTTGTTGTAGAAGTTTTTGAACTTTCTATACACACTAATAACAGGTTATAGTATAGCAGTAGACAAATGCATCACCACATGGTGACTTGAAGACTGGATCAAAATATTCAAACAGCTGTTTCCTAGGCTAGGGAACTATTGTATCGATAAAACAGAACTGAATCTTCTTTATCATTGCTGTACAGCGCAAACTAAGTGGTGGCAATTTCAAATCGGTTAAACTTTTTAAGTGTTTTTAAATTGCTTTATTTTATGCTTTATTTTGCTTTATTTGCTTTATATTATGAGATTGTAGTTTTATGTTGTATAAGAAAAGTAAACTAAGAAAAATTGTTATTGTGCGAAAATTAGTTATTTGGTGGTTTGTTAGGTTAACAACTTTTTGAGCATGAACTATTTTGCAAAACAGATTTATACTGTAGTTTCGTTGAAATTCCCTATAAAAATCTTGTACTAGAGGTATTACAAAAATTATGTTCAATAAGTGAGGTATAATCAAATTTAAATATAGAAAATCGATGATTTTCGAAAATTTGAAAAAAAATTTTCACCACCATATTCTACGGACTATTAGCTATGAAAAAAGTTTGTAACGTGCCAGGTCTATTAATTATTTAATAGAGTAAGGTATTTTTAAATTTAGTATGTAGCATTCAGCCGCGGTGCGTTAAAATGTATTTGTAAGTATTGTATGACGGCTGATTGCTACATATGCTGCGTCGATCGTGACATCGATAGCGTCCAGCGAGTGAGTTGCTGACTCGCGCGTCAGCATTTTGCGCAGCCTACTGATCCAAGGAGTGAGGAAATATTGCTTCTCGTGGCAAGTGTTGGTTATTTGTGTCCTTGGTTGGCTGGATTAAGTATGCCATTTCTGAGGCTTTATAAGTCCCGGAGATGCGCTGCTCCGGGCCTTTTGCGGAGTGAACGTGCGAGTAGTC
This sequence comes from Philotrypesis tridentata, assembly GCA_018906965.1. NCBI lineage: Eukaryota > Metazoa > Arthropoda > Insecta > Hymenoptera > Pteromalidae > Philotrypesis > Philotrypesis tridentata. Next base: position 49,034 of record JACCIB010000076.1, on the reverse strand, counting down.
GCTTGGGTAGTCTCACTGAGCCAGTAAATGCGGGGAGAAATCCGCCAACATATACATCATCTTATCATATTCGGCTACGAGGGCTCAACCCTAGAAAGTTGAGTAGTCTCGCTGGACATCGACAAGTGTGATTATAGACCGGCTTGGAACTCCTTTATTTGAAGACTCGGCTACGAGGGTCTGCCGACAAAAGTCTTTACTCTGGAGGGACCGCCACTAAATCTGGCGAGAGTGACTAGAACTCACAGCTTAATTAAAGACAATACTTGCCACGAGAAGTCGTGTAGCCTGTAAGTAGGTTAAGATTATACACGGAGAAAATTAGAACCCTTCTCTGCATACAATATTAGACTAGAATCGGTGTAAGTAGAGTAAGACTAGATTTATTGTACAACTACGAAGAAAACAACTCCGTTGAAACTGCTACTGTAAAATTATAATCAAAGAGAAGGATTGTATGAGTTTAGTAACTGAACAGCTGAAATAAAGGTACAAAACATTTTGGAATTAAATTTTAAATATTTTGTTGAAAATAAATTTATTGTAAAAATACCCAACCCTAACTACTAGTAGTACATCATCAGGCCTGTAGTCTACAAGCAGGACTCAGGAGGGAGAGTTGGGACAGAGTCAAAGTTGTCCCACCCCAGCATAAGACGAGGGGACAAGAAATTGTCCCAACACAGCAGGTACAAAGTATATTGGTGAGTGTCCCCCATCACCGGTGGTCACACGTGCAAAATTGACGGGACAACAAAAATACTCCAGCTCCAGCTTTTTCAAAGACTCAATAAGTCACACCTTTAGTCCCATTGATCGTGTCCCACCCCAAGATTCTGTGGAGAGCAGTCAATGGCAATACTCTTACAGTATTTATGGCTGTTGCCTACAAACTTAAGCCTGGACAAATATTAACAATTAATCAACATAAGACTTACGGGTCGAGGCTAGGTCCCGAAATAAAAATATAATAGTAACCCGCGCGTCCCTATTTACCTTCCGTAAATATGGTCCTTACATTTGGCATCCCTTGTGGGGAACCTAGCCAATGTATTGTTAATTGTTGGTTATTTTCACAATTTGATGAAATTTAGAAGAGTCAGTATTTTTCAAGGATGGATATAGAGTATTATTATTATTCTAGAGCTTCAGCATTGTTAGAGAATTATATTGGAGGATTTATTCCAGCTAGACAATTTGTGTATGAAATTGGACATGCAGTGGCATATTTATCAGATTATGGTAAGCATAATATGTTACAGAGGATTTTGGATGTACCAGATGGACAGATTTATTATGCACTAAGGAAATTGTATTTTACTGATTGGCATGTGTTATATCAGTACCTTTCGGATGGGTTTCTGTGCAGTGGTTCGTTTGGCCAATATGCAGAAATTTTGGATTAGATGGAAAGGTATGAAAATGAAGGTTTCCAAGAGTTTTTCTTTAGATTGGAGAAGATTCTTGAGGATGCAGAGTATTATATAAATAAAAGTGGGTTTTTAAATTCAAATTTTTACATAAAACAATTGCAAGTTTTTGCCAGAGTGGTATTTCTTCATGAATTACCTGGATGTTTGTATACCGAGGTGTATAATATGGCCTCGGAAACACTTAAGGATACAATTGGAATGGCGAATCGTGTTTGGTATCAAAAACAAATGAAAATAGAATATGTTTCTTCAGATAGTTATGGTGATATGACATCTAATGAGGAATTGATAAATAGTAATTTTAGTACTTTGTCTTTGTCAGATTCTTCCTCCAGCAGAGAGTCAGATAATATAGTTCAAGGAAATTTTGCGAGAGATTTACGTATTATGGTAGTGAAAAACCACGCCAAGAAGGATTGTTGTTTAGCTGAAGATGGTCGATTTTTGCCGGATAAAAAGGTAAATGGAATAAATTTTTGCAATTTATTGCTTGATATGCAGATAGGGACTGCAAATGTACTATTTGCTATCTTAAAGTGCAATTTGGAACTTTCAAGAGCAGAAAGCAAAATATTAAAATTTAGTTGGAAAAGGGATTCAGTTAATTTCCAGGATTCCAGTGTTAACATTAGCAGAACCGTAGAATTGGATAAAATTTTTTATTTAGATTGTATAAAGACAAGCAGTGAATCTGTAGAAGTAGAGAAGTTTTCGGAGGAAATTTTGCTTAAGCCTCTTGAGAAAATTTTGGAGCCGCATAGATTATTGGTAGACTCTGGTTTGGAGGTGAGGTATGAGCATTGTGAGGCTGGAATTGTTACACCGTGCTGTGAGGATTTTTCAAACTTTGTAAAGGTATTTAAAGGAGGCTTTAAAGTTAGTAATGTATTAAAAATTTTGGTTTCTAGGGTTCATATAAAGTTTCAAATCCTGTTAATGTATTTTTCTATGTCAAGCATTTTACTTTATAACCGATTTTTAGCGTGTAATCGTCGACTACCTTTAAGTTAGGTTTGTTTTGGGTTAGGATTGGATTTTTTTGCGCAGAGGATTATGGGTTCGGGATTTTCTTTGTTTTTTTTATATATATATTTTTATTTCAGGACCTAGTAATTTATTTAACTTATTTATCTATTATACATCGGAAGGTTTGTAAACGATGTATAAGAAGTAAATAAGTTTGTAAAAGATAGTTATTTAAATGCTTACGGTGCAGGTTTTTTTACTTCCATTATGTATCCCTGATTGTTTATGTAATAACGGAGTTTTGCTAGGGAGGCCAGTAAAACTTCACGTTTGCTGTGTCCATAGTCAAGTTTGTAGTTAAATAGGGCTCGATACTGCTTGCGGGATTCCAGTTCCACTAGCGCCACCAAGCTCAAGTCCACATGTAGCAACCGGGTGGAATCGCAGAAATGGTAAGCGTCGTGGTAGCGACGTTCTAGTCGTCCGTGGTTGGAGCAGTATTCTCGTAGTGTTGGAGTTTTGCACTTATAAATTTGATCTTCACAAAAGTATTGTATACACACGCACTTTTCCACAGCGGTATACTTCCATTTGGAACAGTTTATATAAAAGAGTGTTTGTATGGCGGTAAGGAATTTATTCCATGCGTATTTAAGGGGCACGGACAATTTATTACGCCAAATAGTTTTGAATTTTAATTGGTATTTACGGAGTGTACGGTTGCGAAACATAGTGTGTATTTGCTTCTGCACGCTTCTCGAATGGGCGAGTTACTAAATGCATTTTTGTAAATCTACATTTAGCTGAAAATTTTTGTCATGAATAAGGAATAATTAAATTGTAATGTCAGCGGTTTATATAGCGCGCTTACATAGGTGCAGCGAGAGCATCAGAGTAGCTGGAGAGCGGTACCACCGTAGAGGGGGACATCGGTGAGCGCAAGCACGGACAGAAGAGCGATCGGCGGGACAGCGCATCGGTGTGAGCAAGCGGACGAAAGAGCGGCCGGAAGGTGCTGCCAGCAGCGAGCGGACGAGAGACTCTTCCGCGCTATAGCGAGTAGCGCGAGGAAAGAGTGGACGGCCGGCGAGGAGAGAGTGGGAGTGTTCACGCGTTGGTGTCACAGCAGGCCACGAGGAAGTGTCAATGGCTTGTATATGATGCCGGTGCAAGTCTTAAGTGTGGGCTTGCTGTAGGATTGTGGTCAGCAGTTTCCAGGAGTATGACAGTGCAGCTTGGAGTCGTTGCCCGGCTTGATCAGTATTGGAGAATTTTTTCTTTTTAATCAGACGCACTTGTACAGTTGGTCAGTACACTTCATTCGAGTTGTGTACTTGGACTTGGATGGATATCTGCAACCGATTGAAGTTTGAAAGGATGGTGTTGAAGACATCCAAATTGTTGCTGAAGAGTGCTCTCATACATTCGAAACTGGTGCAGGCCGAGGTGAAGGCGGCTAAAGTAAATTATTGGAAAGCCGTGAAGAATTATGGAAAGGTAGTGGGAGTGAAAAAATTGAAAATTAAAAATAAGGGCTGGTCCAATGTTCGCGAAAATACCGAACGGTTTGAGGTTTCGGATGTGTTCGATGTTGAAGAAGTGTCATCCCGTCCGTTGCCTACTGTAGTGGAAAGGGATTTGTTGCATTTCAAGAATTGTGCGGTAGTCTTGGAGAAGTTACAAGTGTTTGTAAAATCGGAAAATAGATTTGTGCTGGTGGAAGTGCAAGAGCTAATGACCGAGTCTGCCCTTCTCAACTGGATTGACGAGTATTGGAGGCAATATCCTGCTAAGAGAGGTTTAGTAGGAAGCAGCGGGACTGAGGAGGAGGGACATTTTAAGAGGAAACCTAAGTCTTCTAGGAAACTGAAGCCGGATGATCAGAAGCTGCTTGAAAGAAGGAAAAAGAACCGACTACGTAAACGCAGCTATCGAGAGAATTTGAAGCAGAAGTCTGCAGATTTGAAGCGTGTGAAAATTATGGAGGTTATGGACATCATTCCGGTATCACCCTTATTTACCAACTGCGATAGCTGCAAGGGTAACTGCTGTTACAAGGGCAAGGAACATCAGACTGAAGATTGGTTACGGTGTGTGGTTTGCATGAGAAACTGGAGCAATGGTGAGTGTGTGGGTCGGTTGCCGTATGAGTGTAAAAATTGTAAAATCAAAAAATTGACGAAAATTCCGAGAGTGTCGTTATAAACTTTGTAAATTAATGGTTCTGGCACGTTTGTTTTTGTGTGTACGCCCGATGCATTGGCGGGGGCGCCAATATTCTGGGGGGGGAGGTGTAACGTGCCAGGTCTATTAATTATTTAATAGAGTAAGGTATTTTTAAATTTAGTATGTAGCATTCAGCCGCGGTGCGTTAAAATGTATTTGCAAGTATTGTATGACGGCTGATTGCTACATATGCTGCGTCGATCGTGACATCGATAGCGTGCAGCGAGTGAGTTGCTGACTCGCGCGTCAGCATTTTGCGCGGCCTACTGATCCAAGGAGTGAGGAAATATTGCTTCTCGTGGCAAGTGTTGGTTATTTGTGTCCTTGGTCGGCTGGATTAAGTATGCCATTTCTGAGGCTTTATAAATCCCGGAGATGCGCTGCTCCGGGCCTTTTGCGGAGTGAACGTGCGAGTAGTCGCTTGGGTAGTCTCGCTGAGCCAGTAAATGCGGGGAGAAATCCGCCAACATATACATCATCTTATCATATTCGGCTACGAGGGCTCAACCCTAGAAAGTTGAGTAGTCTCGCTGGACATCGACAAGTGTGATTATAGACCGGCTTGGAACTCCTTTATTTGAAGACTCGGCTACGAGGGTCTGCCGACAAAAGTCTTTACTCTGGAGGGACCGCCACTAAATCTGGCGAGAGTGACTAGAACTCACAGCTTAATTAAGGACAATACTTGCCACGAGAAGTCGTGTAGCCTGTAAGAAGGTTAAGATTATACACGGAGAAAATTAGAACCCTTCTCTGTATACAATATTAGACTAGAATCGGTGTAAGTAGAGGAAGACTAGATTTATTGTACAACTACGAAGAAAACAACTCCGTTGAAACTGCTACTGTAAAATTATAATCAAAGAGAAGGATTGTATGAGTTTAGTAACTGAACAGCTGGAATAAAGGTACAAAACATTTTGGAATTAAATTTTAAATATTTTGTTGAAAATAAATTTATTGTAAAAATACCCAACCCTAACTACTAGTAGTACATCATCAGGCCTGTAGTCTATAAGCAGGACTCAGGAGGGAGAGTTGGGACAGAGTCAAAGTTGTCCCACCCCAGCATAAGACGAGGGGACAAGAAATTGTCCCAACACAGCAGGTACAAAGTATATTGGTGAGTGTCCCCCATCACCGGTGGTCACACGTGCAAAATTAACGGGACAACAAAAATACTCCAGCTCCAGCTTTTTCAAAGACTCAATAAGTCACACCTTTAGTCCCATTGATCGTGTCCCACCCCAAGATTCTGTGGAGAGCAGTCAATGGCAATACTCTTACAGTATTTATGGCTGTTGTCTACAAACTTAAGCCTGGACAAATATTAACAATTAATGAACATAAGACTTACAGGTCGAGGCTACGTCCCGAAATAAAAATATAACAGTAACCCGCGCGTCCCTATTTACCTTCCGTAAATACGGTCCTTACAAGTGAATAAAAAACTAGCGCGCCACATTCGACCTTCGGCCCTTCGGGCCTTCAGGTCTCAGTGGCTTGCCGCCTTGCATCGCTTCGCGATGCAAGGCATGCAAAACGCGAAACGAAACGCGCCTCGCGCGTTTCGCTTCGCGTTTTGCATATAAGGCACGACCGACGCTCGCGCTTCGCGCTCGCCCACTGTTCGCGCTTCGCGCTCACCAGATCCCCCTACGTTCGCGCTTCGCGCTCACCAGATCCCCCTACATTCGCGCTTCGCGCTCACCTGGTTTGAAATTTTAAAAAATGCTCGCATATTTTTTGTATGTATGGGATCAAGCTCAATTTTGTTCTGTCACGATATTAGCATAGGGAGAGATTGTAAAAAAAAATTTTGCTCGATTGGAGTTAATGTCGCAGAGAAAATCGAGATCAACTGAAATTTTTATTTAAAAAAATTAGTTTTAGGGTTTTACAACATATTGAATTACTCTGAACGTATAATGATTATAGTCAAAAATTGTATTTTTAAAATATCTACAACTTTTATGTTGAACATTTTTATGTAAAACGTATACGTAAAAAGTTTTATTATGAAAAACGAATATTTTAATGTAAAAATTTGATTTTAGCTTGTTAATTTGAATTCTTAGCATTTTCGAGTGTTCAAGTTAATGGGAAAAAGTTGTATTTTTTAAAGATGTACAACATTTCCATTTAACTTTTTTGTGTAAAATGCTTAGAATTTGAGTTATGACCAAAAAACCGTTTGTACAATTAAGCATAAAGTGCTGCCATTTGAACAATATGTCGGTAATCGGGAAAAGGAAAAAAACGTTTTTTTGTACATATAAGAGTTGTATTCTCCTAAATTTTCAGCCTGATTGGTCGAAAATTGGCTGAGATATCGCTGGTTACAATTTTTGCGATGATAAAACTATAAGGCATTCCCGCCTTGCGGTCGTGCCTAAAAATTAGTTTTCGGGTTTTACAACATATTGAATCATTCTAAATGTATAATTATTATGGTCAAAAATTGTATTTTTAAAATGTCTACAACTTTTATATTGAACGTTTTTATGTGCAACGTAAGCCTAAAAAGTTTTATGATGTTAAACGAATTATTTTAATGTGAAAATTCGATTTTAGCTTGTGAACTTGAATTCTAATCATTTTCGAGGGTTTATGTTAATAGGAAAAAGTTGTATCTTTTTGAGACGTACAACATTTCCATTTAACTTTTTTGTGTAAAATGTTTAGAATTTGAGTTATAACCAAAAAACCGTTTTTTGAAAATCCAAAAAATGCCCGCATATTTTTTGTATATACGGAATCAAGCCCAATTTTACACTGTCACGATATTAACATAAGGAGAGTTTATGAAAAAAAATTTGCCTCGATTGGAGTTAATTTCGCAGAGATAATCGAGGCCAACTGAAATTTCTTTTAAAAAAAATCTGTTTTCGAGTTTTACAATATATTGAATCGCTCTGAATGTATAATTATTATGGTCAAAAATTGTATTTTTAAAATGTATACAACTTTTATATTGAACGTTTTTATGTGCAACGTAAGCCTAAAAAGTTTTATGATGTTAAACGAATTATTTTAATGTGAAAATTCGATTTTAGCTTGTGAACTTGAATTCTAATCATTTTCGAGGGTTTATGTTAATAGGAAGAAGTTGTATTTTTTTGAGACGTACTACATTTCCATTTAACTTTTTTGTATAAAATGCTTAGAATTTGAGTTATAACCAAAAAACCGTTTTTCGAAAATTTAAAAAATGCCCGCATATTTTTTGTATGAATGGAAATAAGTCCAATTTTAGACTGTCACGATATTAACATAAGGAGAGTTTGTGAAAAAAAAATTGGATCGATTGGAACTTATCTGACTGAGATAAACTTATTACAACATAATTAATTAAAAATACATGTAAAAATAAGCATAAAGAGCTCTCATTTGAACAATTGGCCGGTAATCGCGAAAGTAAAAAAAACGTTTTTTTGTACATATAAGAGTTGTATTCTCCTAAATTTTCAGCCTGATTGGTCGAAAATTGGCTGAGATATCGCTGGTTACAATTTTTGCGATGATAAAACTATAAGGCATTCCCGCCTTGCGGTCGTGCCTAAAAATCGACATATTCATCATTTTAACTCAGGCATAACCCCTTAAAATTACTTACTCATGCAATATATTTTATTTCAAAATCACAGAATCTTGGGGTTTGTTGTGGCATGGTTTTGAGGACTTGCAAAATATAAAAAATTTATAATTTTTAATAATTAATAATTTAATTAATAATAAAATTTTGTAAAGCACTATTCATAAATATTTTTGTAAAAATTTTGTAAAGCACTATATATATATATATATATTTAAATAAAATGTTATATAAAATAATACTTATCATTATTTAAAATTATTTACTCATGCAATACATTATATTTGAAAATGACAGAAGCTAGGAGTGCAATACAAAAAAATTTATGGTGATAGCTATTTTCGATACAAAAGTATCTGTATAAGTCGTAAAACAGGCGCGACCATTTTCTAACAAAAAAAAATTTTGAATTTAAAAATTTTCAAAAATAGCAGCTACACCTATATAAAAAATACAGTTAAATTAAAAAAAATATTTTAAGAAAAAAAGTATTCTTGACATTTTTCATGATTTTTCTTCGTTTTCGAGTTAAAAATGGCTGAAAATATCAAATTATTTAAGGGGTTATGCCTGAGTTAAAGTCGTCAAAAAATCGATTTTTTTTTTATTGACTTTTTTCATAGGAAATTGTCTGTAGAATACGATGCTGAAGTCCCTTTTGCCCAAAAAAAATTGGGTAGAAAGCTACAGACCAAAAACTGAAGGCGTGCGAATAGCTTATTTTTAAAAAATCGTAATTTTCGCGTTTTTATTTGTCAGTGCTGTGTTACTGAACATGATTATTTTTCGAGCTTTTAATGCTTCTCATGCATAATATTTGTATGTAAAATACAATAAAAATATCTATTATGCAATTAAAATCCGTTAAAAGATATTAATAAAATGAGCAAAATTATGCAATATTAAAAATTTGCAAATTGCTTATTTCCACATTTTCCTCTTTTTTGTTTATTTAAATTAATAATTTATTTTTAAAAAAGCATTTGTTTATTTATTATGCTTTATAAAAAATTAATTAGACGCAAATATTCGTCAATGAATAAAATTATGCAAAAAACGAATTTTGAATTTGGCGCTTACCGACGGGGCCGCGCGATATTCTTTCGAAAAGGCTATTCATCTAGTAACCTGTTTTACCGTATGATTGAGAATTCAAGAGCGCAAAAACACTTGCTTTGAATTTTCATATCAACTTTTATTCTGCATTGCTCAATATTATTAAATAATTTATTTTATAATATTGATAGCATTTGTGGTTAAAAAGTAGAGTAAGTGAGAGTGATTTGTGATCAAGATGAGTCCAGACTCAAGATATAGAGTTTCAGGATCATCTGACAGAAAAAGAAGATTTGGAAGAAGAAAGAGAAGACCCAAGATTTTTCATCAAAAACAGCAATGGGAAGTTTCGACAACAGCACCAGCACCAGCATCAGCATCAACATCTATACAACAAGAACGAGCAACACCAATCACTTCAGCATCACCTACGCCTGATACAGTTCCTTCAACGTCCAGGGAATGAAGTTCAAGATCTGCTGCGCAAGCTTTACCAGGTACCTCAACATCAGTACCGCCAGAAATTCCTGTGTCTAGGTCTAGACAAAAATTAAAATCAATTTATGTAGAACCGAGTGGAATTCAGAATAGAATCTTTGACATTTCTTTGCTTCTGCCAGGATTACAGGAGTTTCTGGCTTGTAAAGCTTGTGGCGGATGCATCAAATTTGATGAAGTTGATGTACGAGGTCTTGGTAGCAAGCTATCCATCACCTGTACATCATGTAACGCAGTTGCTTTCATCGACTCCAGCAGAAAAGTTGGAAAACAAAGTAACGCTTATGACTACACTCAACACTTGAAGCACGACGAGCCAAAAGAAAGAGAAGTCATCAGGATGATGACTTCTACAGAGCTGGTGCTTATTAAACACACATACACACATTACACACATAACCAAATACTTATACACCATACACAACCTCACTTGTAAACAAACAACATAATTTACAACACAAACACTAAAAAACACTGAAACACATTCACAATTTTTTTCTGTTTTTTTCACTTTTGTTTTCCTTTTTTTTTAAATTTTTTTCATTAAACACTTTTCACACACACATAACACATGTCACAGCATCAGCTCTGTAGAAAACAGTCTAGCTGAAAAGTAGGTCAGAGAGCAAGCTAAACAGCTGATTGGAGCTGTCTGCTTGCTTTCTGCCTCCTTAGCTCACCTGATGGACTATTTTCTCTAACCTCTCAACTACATGAACTTGATTTGATGATGATAGTTCTACTCTTCTGTTCATCACATGTAAGTATAGAAACTTATTTATTTACAATAAAAGCATTTTTATAGCTTAATTATAAAAATGTTTCAAATTTAGAAAAATTACTTTTTTTAATGATTTTTCATTTTGTTTCATTTCAGAGGACTGGACACGAATAAAATTTTTGGATTACCCTCAAACTTGACAAAGATGACCAGGATACGTATATCTTTGACTTAAATAAGGTCCAGGTGTGAAGAAAAATTGTAAGTATATTTTATATCATTAAATGTCAAGTTAAACTTTAAATGCTTTTTTCTCAAGTTTTGAATTTTTCTCATCTTAGGTCAGTTACCGCATGATTTCTCAAGAACCAATGGACCAATCAACCTGAAATTTTTTGGAGAACTCCAGGAGGCCTTTCTTCACTGCTTGAACGGAACAGAATTTGCAAAGATAAGTCAAAAGTGAATGTTATGTATCTAAACATACGTAACATTCACTATAATTACATATATTATAACTTATACGTTGCTAAAATTAAAAATTTTTATTTTTCAGTAATTTCCTGCGTTCAAGCTGAGGAGAAGGCAATTTAGAAGATTTTCCATCCAGTTTGGAAATAATTCATCAACCAGAACTTGAAAATTCATGCGGCAAAGGAAAAAATATGCAGAAATTTAGTACTGCATACATGGAACTATTTACATAGTAAGTATGCATAAATAATTTTTTAAAACTATTGAAATTTACTATTAATATGTATATTTTCAGTAGGAAACAAAATTTTTTTTATATTCATTATAAATAATTTTTAATTACCTATTAATTGATAAATTGTTTTTTTCAGGTTTAACTCAGGCATAACCCCTTAACTACGGTTGGTCAAACCGTTGACATTTTAAGCATTTTTGCTATTTTTTGCCTATTTTCACAAATTTATAACTCCGTAGGGAAGCGTTTTTCGCTATAAGCATTTAATACATTTTTTTAGAAAATATTTTCGATCTGTCAAAAATAAAAAAAAATATTTTAAAGTCATAACTACATATCATAAACATATTATAAGCTAATTAAAATTTAAAATTAAGTTTTGAAAAAGTTTCATCATCCGGTTCAACAAAAAAAATTCATCGTATAGCTATTTTCAATACAAAAGTATCTGCATAACTCCCAAAATAGGTCACGACAATATTCTAACCTAAAAAAATTATCAAGATTTTGAAATTTTCAAAAATAACAGCTATGTTTTTGCAATAAAATATTTACAACAAAATATAAAATAATTTTGAAAAATCAAATATCACGCTTCCGTTTTTTATAAAAACTGGATCAATTTTGAGCATTTGATAATTATTTTTTTACTAATGCATAGTTATATTGAAAACGTTTGATTTCATGGGTTCATATTTGCAATTTTCCAGATATTTGAAAAACCAGAGAAAATTCATAAGAAAAATGTACTAGTGCAGCCAGACATAGGAAAATACGAGAGTCACTGCCAGACAGAGTAAATGAGTAATTCGAATTTCGCGCTCGGGCGAACTAATTGTTAAGAGGGAGCGAACGAGCGAGCAAGCAGGCGATATATTACGCAAAGTCGTGTAATTGCGCGATTGGCTAAAACGAGAGATCTAGCAGAAATTGTAACGCGTGCGAGCGCGACAGGAAGAGACGCCGCGGCCGCGAGGAAGCCGGGCGCAACAGGCAGGACAGTCAGTGTGCAGTCAGCGTCAGAGCAGCATAGAGTATTCCCAAGATTCCCTCCGGACAAGTACGTTAGCTCTCCCATGACTTCCAATGCGTTGAGAGAAAATTCGCGAGTTTGCGCCGCGTGTATTACAGGGCACGAGGCATCACCAGCATGTGAGGAAGAGCCAACCAAGAGAACAGCCAGGTAGACATTTTGAAGATATTTTGTCAGTGCGCGCTCGCGAGTTACGGCCGGTCGCCAGTCGCCCGTTATCCCTTTTCTTTTATGTGTTTACGTACTATTACGCCAGGCAGTTAAAGTAAGTCTTGTGTTTAGTTATTTCACGTACATTTCCTATTCCCCATTTTTTTTCGTAATCCGCAGCAGTTCTACCACCGCTCTAACAAAGCAGTCTCTACCACCGCTCAGCAGCCGGCGAAGCGAGGAAGTGAACCGGGCATCCAGCATTATTGTAAATTTTAAATACGGTTCACCCAGGCAGCCCGATAATAGGGTGCGTTCACGTTTAAGATTCTGTTATAATCTTGGCTGAAAATCTACAACGTCACAAGATATATAATTTTTTTAAAATATGTAAAATTGCATTGAATATTTATACTTTATCTTGGAAAAAGATTTTTTTTTACAAGTAATAGATAACTAGTAAGTATTGCCTCGCTGGCTAGTGCTCGTTCGACTAATTTTGTGATTATTATTATGGAAAGTATATAATATGAAATATAAATTAGCGGCTAAGGTTTGTTCAGTTATATTACTATATTAATATTATTTTAAAATGGTATTGTGAAATATTATATTTTAAGTATGAATTACATATAGAAATAAATAGTTATAGTAGTTAAATAACAACAGTATAAATTTACTTTTTTTACAAACTTTGACGTAATGAATAGAAATATTTAGGTTATCCTAAAGAAATAGAATATATTTAGGTTATAACACCAAGTTAAATAATAATCATATTCTTGAATTTAATAATATTTTAAAACCTACGACACAATTTGAAATGCAATGTACAGTATCAATGCAAAGATTATCAAATATTCAACCTGTAAATCAAAATAATGATTATTTACACATTTTGTTTTTTGGAGCAAGCAATGACGGACATTGGATATGTTTACATTATAGTAATGTCATGCACATTTATGATAGTTTGAATAAATATTCATTGGACAATGATCATATTATAGTTATTAACAGATTATTTCCAAATAAAAAAACCTAAAAATAGTTTTTGAAACCATAGCAAACACTATAGAGAATAAAACTCCTTATGAAATATTCTTTGGAATTACGCCAAAGGCAGAAAATTTAAAAACATACGGAAGTAAAGTTTTTGTCAGAATTCCAGAAGTGCAGAGAAAAAGCAAATGGGATAATAAATCAAAATTAGGAATATTAGTAGGATACTTAGAAAACAGTTATAGAGTATTTGTTGATAATAAAGTCATAAATACGAGACATGTACAGGTTGTCGAAGAAGACACCACAATAATCTATCTTAACGAATCAGATGAAAATCATAATAGTCACAATCTGGAGATTCTGAAAGTGAGTCGGATGAGTTCGACTCTGTAGAAACCGACTTATCATTTATTCTTCTCTTGAGAAAAGTATAGATAATATATGAATCACAGAAATCGATCAAAATGAAAAAAATGAAGTCACAAACGAACCAAATGATAATATTGATAAATTGAAAGTACCGAGAAGGTCGAATAGAAAGAAAAGTCCTGTAAATCGTGTGACGGGGATCCCGTCGATGGCTGCTCGCCTGGACACCACCCAGTTAAGATAACATACTCTTATACTCGGTGGTGCTTTCAGAGCAGCAAGCGAGCAGTCAGCTGTTAAAGCCGAGAGCAGCACGCCGCCGAGCAGCAGCAGCACGAGGAGAGAGCGAGGAAGTGGGAGAAATACAGCGCGTAGCAGCGCGCGGCAGCCAAGGAGAGTGAAAGAGAGAGGGACGGACGGCGCGGCGCTGGAGCAACGAGAGCGAGAGAGACAAGAGATACAAGGCATGCGAGCCACGAGGCGTACGCGCGCGAGCGGCGGCCGCCATGTTGGCAAGCTACTGACTGAAGCATGAGTGCGAGAAGGATGGAATAGCGAGAGAATGAATGCGTTAGAGACAGACTAGAGAGAGAGTGGAGGCAACGCGTATGCGCCGTATGATATTGGGAAAAGGTGGAGGGTTACGGCTCGATCCACAGCGCGCGTGCGAGCGGTAAATAAAAATGTAAGCGTGCCGAAGTACGTAACCGTGCGAAAATGTGTAAAAATGATTAATAGAGCCAGTCATGCGTGTAAGCGTGTTTCAAAAGTCGCGCGCATTTATAAGAGTTGTAAAAGAGGGCGCGAGAGTGCGAGATGATATATGGTGCGAAAGCGTGGAAATATGTGATAGGCGCGAGAGAGCGATCTAGCGGAAATGCGTGAGTGCGAGTGAGAGAGCAATAGACGCCGCGAACCGACGTAGTTGCCGAACGCGCGAGACAGTCAGTCTGGAACGAGTATCCAAGGAGTATCGAGTACCACGAGGATCGAGACACCACGAGTGAGCAAGCTTAGAGAATCTTCCAAGGCGACTACCAGAGCGTCCCGTTTCTTTCGCGAGCGCTTCCACAGGGCACGAGGCAACACCAGAACGCGAGGACGTAGAGGAAAAGGAATAGAGACAGGTAGGAGTGTTGTGAAATACCTCCCCGCCGCGAGTCCCTAACCTAAAGCCAGCCCGCGTTATAGACGGTGAGCTCGCCCGAGGACGAGTATGCGTCCGCGAGTAGAAACTATTGATTTGATTTTCGTTATAATAAATTACTAAGTGTTATATTTTACAAGTCGCGTGTCTTTATTTTGCGTATCATTCTCCCTACACCTCTCCCCCGTGACCTAGAGTATAAAGAGTTCTCAAGCCGGCAGATAAGTGTTAAAGATCGCGAGTTCGGGCGTCCAACAATAATTATTAAATACGAGCTCGCGATAAACCTGCATAGGTGTCATTACGTCGTGCTACGCCTCCCCAGGGACGGAAAAAGCACAACGTTACAGTGACGCCCAACGTGCGGCATAGAGTACAGACGGAGAAAAAGAAAAGTGATAATAGATAATCAATGTAAAAAATCTGAAAAAATTCAGAGTAATCAGAGGCAACCTCCAGAACAAATTCTCAGAGTTATAGCTATATCTATTTTTCGGCCAGTCGATCTCACAGAGAATCACTGATATATATATATATATATATATATTATAAGACAGTGTAGAGAATCACCCATATATATATAGTATAAGACAATGTAGAGAAAAGCGCTCGTCTACAGTGTAGTCGCGCTCATTCTCCCTCTCTCTCTCTCTCTCTCTCTCTCTCTCTCTCTCTCTCTCTCTCTCCTGTACGTCTTGGAAGCAGACGGACGTGTCTGACGACACATCATCACCTGAATAAAGTTACTTATTATTAATAAATAACCTCACTGATTTTCGGCCACTCATATGTTATCACATATTTTATGTTTACATGTGAGGTTTTGTGTGGTGTGTGAGTATTTTTGTGTAACGAGTACAATGTTTAATAAGCTCCATCTTTATAAAAGTCGTCATACTGATGACTTCTCCTCCTTCTGGCTCGACGTGCCTCTAGTGTGGACTCTTTTATCTGACAAGAGAAGTCGCTCTTTATCCTGAGTCTTGGCCCAGTTCACTACAGAGAATCCTGGTTTGACGCTAAACTTCTTCATGACTTGAAGTATTCCTGCTTTGCCTTCATTAAAGCAAGTGACTGCAATGTAGACACCAATGTCAAGGACTGTCAGACCACTGAAACTATGCTTGGGGATAAGCTTCCAAACAGATTGGTTAAAACTTTCATTACTGTTTTGCGTGAAGCCTCCAATGCTCTCGTTTCTCGTTTCGTCAAGATAAGTTAGTTCAATTGCATTCATGATGGCAGCAGGAATGCTATCTCCATGGTGGAAGTTCTTCAAGTTGTTGTTTGCCTTGGCTTTCTGCCACTTGCACCAAGATCTCGATCCCTGTGGACAAAAGTGGTGAGTAAGATTTTCATCTATTGATTTTTTGTGATGAAATGTTGCCCACATAGCACTTGACATTTCATCAACAGAATTACTATGGCCTCAAATCCCATTGCCATAGTACTTCGTCAACTGATCAATCCTTTGAGCAGTTAGATGGTTTCTTCCAGCAATGCCCAAGCCATCAGTGAGTTTTTTTCCGGCTAAGCTTTTCTTCAGATTTCTGAGTCTCGAGCCCATCTAACGAAAAATAAATTAGAAACGCATCCGATATAAATTATAAATAACTAGCATATTCAAAATGAGTTTAAATATTATACAATGGAATCTTAATGGGTACTTCAAAAGACTAACAAACTTACAAAAATTAATAGCTGATACCAACGCAAAAATAATATGCCTCCAAGAAACACATTTTAAAGGAGACTACTGCGCAAAATTAAAAACATTCAACAACTACCACAAAAATAGAATATCCCAACAAGCCAGTGAAGGAGTAACCATATACGTAAAAAATGATATCCATAGCAAACAACTAAGTCTTAATACAACAATCGAAGCAGTAGCGGTAGAAGTGCATTTACCATATAAAATAACCATATGTAATATATACCTACTTAATAGTCAAACTCTAAACATTGATAATCTTACAGCTCTAAAATCACAACTAACAAAACCCTTTATTATCATTGGAGACTACAATGCTCATAACAACATCTGGGGATGCAAAGTAACTGATATCAGAGGAAAAATTATTGAAACCTTCATCGAAGACCCAGAATTAATCTTGCTAAATAAAGACCAACAAACTCACTTTAATCCATCCAACGGTACCGAAAGTGCAACCGATTTGGTAATTAGCTCTACGTGTATGGCTAAACACATAGATATGACAGTATCAGAATTCCTACATAATAGTGATCACTACCCAATCATCCTAAATGTACCTTCCCCCATATACGATGAAACATCAAACATCAACTCTAAGACAAGAAGAAATTACAAAAAAGCAAACTGGGCCCTGTATAAAGAAGAAATTGAGAAAGACATCGACCAACTAACGCCACCTGGACCCGAACATAACATTAACATCTTACTAGAAAACTTCAATAAACTTATTACTAATGCTGCTAACAGTGCTATTCCTGACTTTAAAATCAAACCAAACAGAAAACAGGTACCATGGTGGAACGATCAATGCCAAAAAGCAATAAAAGAATGCAAACACGCCCAAAATAGGCATAAAAAGCACAAACATTAGAAAAAAAAACAACAAAATGAAAGCTATATTGAAGAAAACATTAAAAGAAGCAAAAATAAACTACTGGCGTGACCTTGCTAAATCACTCAATATCCATACCCCTACCCCTATTATATGGCAAAAAATCAGAGCAATAGAGGGAAATAACAAACACACTAAAATACCAGCAATTAAAAAAGAAGACGGAGAAATTCTTTTTAACGCTCAAGATATAGCAAACACCTTAGCAGATGCATTCATCAATAACTCGTTGGACAAAAATTACGACCCCGAATTCATAAAATATAGGAATGAACAAAAAAAAACTGAATAAAGCCCAAATGGAATACAATGCAGAAAACACCCTTCTAAACAGCCCAATATCTATAGAAGAAATTACGCAAACTTTGCATAAATGCAAAAATAGCAGCCCCGGACCAGACCAAATACCCAACAACTTGCTACAGCAACTCCCCCCAAATGGACTCAGGTACCTTCAAGCCTTGTTAAACTGCATCTGGACCAACGATATATTTCCAGATCAATTCAGCAACAATCACCCCCATACCCAAGCCAGGCAAGGACAAACTTGCTCCTACTAATTACCGAGCCATCTCACTCACTAACAACATGTGTAAACTATTAGAAAAAATTTTAAACAAAAGGCTAAAATCATTTCTAGAAACACAAGATTTTTTTGTTCCTCAGCAAAGTGGTTTTCGCCAAAACCGATCGACTTACGACCATCTAATTCTACTTGAAAACGCTATAAATGAAGCATTTCGAAATAAACTCCATATTATAGTAGTAAGTCTTGACATTGAAAAAGCGTTTGAAATGATCTACAGAGATAGAGTGACAGAAATTTTAGAAAAGAACCGAATAAATGGACATATGCTTAACTTCATTAAAAATTTCCTAAAAGAAAGACAAATTCAAGTGAAAGTGAACGACACCCTTTCAAACAAAAAAATACAAGAACTTACATTCGACAAAAAATTAAACTGGAAATACCACATCTCAGACCTAAAAACCAAAGCTTTCAAAATATTAAATATAATTAAAGTTATTGCTGCAAGAAACTGGGGAGCAGATAAGCAAACTCTCTTAAACACTTACAAAGCTATAGTGGTGTCAAAACTAGACTATGGATCTATCCTCTACGATTCTTTCAAATCAACAAATATCTTAGATCCAATACATAATTTAGGACTAAAAATTACACTAGGAGCCTTTCACATAAGTCCCACAAAAAGTATACTAGCAGAAACTAATATGATGCCACTAAAATATCGAAGAATGCAACTTATGTGCAAGCACGCATGCAAACTATCAATGAACCTGTTATGTGCCGATGCCGTACGACAAACTCGGCAACGTCGCATAACGGCCAAAAGATTAAGAAAAGCGCAAAGGTACGCGCCAAACCGTCGCCAAGTCTAACAAAGACTAGCGATAAAAGTACCTCTCCCACAGCCCTCGAAACGCTGACCAAGCGCTTCGTCCTCCCCAGCGCCGCCGGACTTCGCACCTAGTCCATGGGTGCGAGAGAGAGTGAAGACGCAAATGAAGCGAAGAGAGGGATGGGGGAGAGGTAAGAACAATTAGTGGGAGAGAGAGTGACGCGCTCTCTCCGACGCATAATTGCGAGCCCTCCGGCAGAGCGTCTCGAGCTGCCGAGCTATCCACACGCTATTTCGTGCTATTGAGTATTATTTTATTTCTTATAGAAGCCTGAGTGGCATTAGTTCTCTATTTTTGTACTATTTGCTCGAATTCAAATAAAAACTTTTTTCGAAACCATTTCGGCGAGGTATACTTTTTCGGCCCGAATACTCCAACAAACTCCACCGTCCAAGGACGCCAATCCATTTGTCGCTCGATCTTGTTTGCTGTTTTCCTGTGCTTGGTTTGCTGATTCAAAAGGACCGTCGAAGTCTGCCCCATTTTGTGGAAACTTCCATTGACCATTTTGTTGCTGATTCCAGTTCTCACCCCCGAAGAAGAAGGTAAAAATTATAATAAATTTAAATTCTTGATTCTGTGATCATTTATTTCGCGACCGTGCATCGGCTCCGCCCCACGCTAATTTTTTGAATCTGCGCTCCGATGAACCACCAAGGGATCGCACGCTACCAAGTGCGGTGTCGTGTGCATGAACGCACGACTCAGATACTTTCTCCCCCTCTCGATTTTGCCGCGCTCATCTAAACCTGCGCGTGACGTAAAACTCTCTGTAGGCTTAACCTAACAGAACCCCACCAATCCCGCTACCATCTTAGTCCTAGAAAATCCTACAGATTACCAAGAAACACACAAAAGTTTCCTACCTAAAACCTATTCACAAAGGCTATATTGCATACTAGAAGATATAAACGAAGATATCCCTAATATTTTATTAAGGCCACAAGCTACTAACCCAATAGAAATTCTAAATATCAATATTCACGATACAAATAACGACATGCAAAACTTTGAAAACCACCTGAAGGTACTAGTCGATGGAATATCAAGAAAGTCAAAATCATTCATGGCAATAAAAATCGAGAACGACGAATACAAATTTATAATAGAATACCCATACACCCTCTTCAACATTCAAGCCTATGCACTACTCAAAGCAATAGAAATTATAGAAAATAATACTCAAAATAAATTCATTGTATACACAACAGCATCTCAAGTCCTAAAAGAATTACACAACATATATACCACAAATGAAATAATACAAAACATACAATATAAAATAGCAGCAAACACAGCAAAAACCATAACACTCTCGCCGTTTCCCTCCTTGACTGATCCAGGACTAAACTATATCCACGAACTAGCCATAGAAGCCTTAGACGAAGAATATATAATCAACGAAGCTCCTGTAATGATGCAAATGGCTCAAAATAAACTAACAAAAAAACTAGAGGAAAAATGGAATGAAGAATGGAAATCCGGAAAAAAACACATCTTCATCAAGTAAGGGAAAACACCCTCTCCAAACTTTCAACGAGCAACATGACGAGGAAAGAACAGATAGCCATTACTCGACTAAGAATCGGATACTCGAAAATTACTCATCAATATCTATTTCTAAAACTAGCTCCACCTACCTGCAACGAATGTGACAATCAACAACTAATGATCAACCATATCCTTCTCCAATGTAGAAAATACGCTAACATCCGAACCTCCCTACAAATTCCCGACGATATCAAAATCCTTTTAAACTCCCAAGAACATATCCATAAAGTAATTAAGCTAATAAAAATGATTAAACTCATAGGCGAAATTTAATACAGTTACATATGTTAAACCCACCATGAGATAAAAATGTTCAGTACCTTTTTTTTCTTTTTTCACCAAACATGTATATTGTTATATGCGTATTACTATTTATAGCTACTGAATATTACTCATGTAAAGAATATTTCTGCCAATTTATTTATATTTTTTTTTCTCTTTTTTACTTTACATGTATATCATACGAACTGTATTATATTGTATTATATATACAATGTATTATATTATACGAAAAATTTATAACATATCTTCAAGTATATCCGTCAACAAATGTAAAACTGAATATTCTAAAATTTATTGTAAAACATAATTATGTATTTCAGTCGCTAATGGCCTCGATGTCGATGCGACTTTAAATAAACAAATAAATAAAAAAAGATAATATATAATTCAAAACCTACGAAAATTATCATGCCTTATAAAAATTTATAAAATACATTTGTAAAAAACCGGTCAACGACAAACCGCCCCGGGTAACAAAAACTAAAAAACACTCAAAATTTATTAAAAAAAAAATTTGTTACAATCAAAACTTCAAAAATTTTTAAATTTAATCCTTACTGATACGGAACGACACATCTCCCTAACGCAAATCTCCCTGGGAGTCGCCAACCAAGACGAAAAAAACCACCCAGGAGCTCTTACTTGGACTGACGTACAGATGTAAAAATTCATCACTTATATAGCCCTTACCCCGGCGCAAATTTTAAACATACACCATCATACCCGTGGCATTAGCAGATAAAAAGGAAGGGGGGAGCGGCAGTGTATGCCGTTCGAGGTTAAGACGAATCTGCGAAACGCTAACAGCCCCCACCCCAATTGCGAACTAACATAGCATAAATTAAAGTACTAGCTCGAAAAGAAGCATTCAAATCATTCTCATTAAAATGATAATATTGCTTCTTCTATTTCACTTATGTAAGGGGTTTGATACTGTGTGTCACACCAAACTCCTTCAAAAGCTGCCATCATTCGGCCTTTCCAAATCTGTTATTTGCTGGATTGCTTCTTATTTCATTGATAGGAATCAGGCGGTCTTGACCATAATGGAAATCTTTCTTCTATTATGTGCCTAAACACTAGCGTGCCTCAAGGTTCGGTTCTTGGGCCTTTGTTATTTTCATTTTACGTCAACGATGTCAGCCTATGTCTTGATTCGCGTATCTCGCACATAATCTAATCGGATGACATCCAGATATATAGCTAATGCTGCCTAGAGAAGTTGGACTCATGTTCTTCCATAAAGTCGGCTAGCGCCGATAGGATCTTAGTTTATAGGCCAAGCGCCCTAGCAAACAAACAAGCGTTTTTGGACATAAAAGTAGCCTGACAACGGATACCGCGATTATATAGAGAAAGGGGTCTAGATTAAGCCCATATACTTTTGGACACGAAATTTGTGCGGGAACATTATTTATTATTAATAATAAGTTGCAAACATGCATTTTTTTTAGTTTTTGGCTTTTAACTCGTAAAATAAGAGAGTAGCGTAAAAAAGTATAGAGAGAAAAGTTGTAGCTGATTGAATTGCGAAGAAATTCATATATTGAACGTCTCTATCCGATGAATGGACATGGAGGAAACCTCGGAAAACCGTGGAAAGACCCCAAAATCGACGTTTTTTGAAAAATCGAAAACTCAGCCGTTTTTCAACTTTTAAGGCTGAAATTTGGAATGAAGGAAGGACTTTATACCTACTTTCATGTCGCCAGAAATTGGAGCTCTGCGCCAATCACTTTTTGCGTAATTGCAAATCTAAAAAATACATTTTGTTGTTGAAATCATAAACTTTTCAACGCTGTGTTCCAAATTCCAGTAAGATCCCCCAATTTCTCGTACTCGCGCACGCAAAAGTGCACTAAAATCGTACATAAAAAATTCAATTTGCAATTACGCAAAAAGTGATTGGCGCAGAACTCCAATTTCTGGCGACATGAAAGTAGGTATAAAGTCCTTCCTTCATTCCAAATTTCAGCCTTAAAAGTTGAAAAACGGCTGAGTTTTCGATTTTTGAAAAAACGTCGATTTTGCGGTGTTTTTCACGGTTTTCCGAGGTTTCCTCCATGTCCATTCATCGGATAGAGACGTTCAATATATGAATTTCTTCACAATTCAATCAGCTACAACTTTTCTCTCTTTACTTTCTTACGCTACTCTCTTATTTTAGGAGTTAAAAGCCAAAAACTAAAAAAATGCATGTTTGCAACTTATTATTAATAATAAACAATGTTCCCGCACAAATTTCGTGTCGAAAAGTATATGAGCTTAATCTAGACCCCTTTCTCTATCTAATCGCGGTATCCGTTGTCAGGCTACTTTTATGTCCACAAAAAAGCTAGGGCGCTTGGCCTATTAGGCTGATCAAATCATCTAAAGCTAAACGTAGCCAAGACAAAGGCGATAGTCATTGGATCGCTATGCTACATTATGCATGATCTAGAGTCTGTAGTTAATCTTTAAAGACAATGAATTTATCGCTCGAATATAATTCTATTAAATTAAGAATTTATCTGTCACTTCGAGCCAAAGAAAATAAAAATTACAAAGGTTAAATTTACTGATTTCTAAAAAAAAACTTAATACTAGTGCGTTTCGCCCCAGACCACTCGTTGGGCTCATCAGTAAGATGACGAGTAGTCCTGTCTTAGACGCAACATGATATACCAGAATGGGTGTTACTTATGGAAAATAGTTGGAAATCAAGCTGATGGGACACAAAAATTGTGACCCATCTAGCGGAACAAAAAGGAACACCATAAAAAAGACTCTAAATATATTGATATCCACAAGTATCCATGCAGATTCTTTTTGTTCCGCTAGATGGGTCACAATTTTTGTGTCCCATCAGCTTGATTTCCAACTATTTTCCATAAGTAACACCCATTCTGGTATATCATGTTGCGTCTAAGATAGGACTACTCGTCATCTTACTGATGAGCCCAACGAGTGGTCTGGGGCGAAACGCACTAGTATTAAGTTTTTTTTAGAAATCAGTAAATTTAACCTTTGTAATTTTTATTTTCTTTGGCTCGAAGTGACAGATAAATTCTTAATTTAATAGAATTATAGTCGAGCGATAAATTCATTGTCTTTAAAGTCAAACGGACTTATGTCACTAAAAGTCCTTTTATAATTTTTTTCCACTAAGTCAGTGTCGGGAGTAAGTATGAGAATGGGTATCCCCATTTCCTTACTCTGCATGGATACTTGTGGATATCAATATATTTAGAGTCTTTTTTATGCTGTTCCTTTTTGTTCCGCTAGATGGGTCACAATTTTTGTGTCCCATCAGCTTGATTTCCAACTATTTTCCATAAGTAACACCCATTCTGGTATATCATGTTGCGTCTAAGATAGGACTACTCGTCATCTTACTGATGAGCCCAACGAGTGGTCTGGGGCGAAACGCACTAGTATTAAGTTTTTTTTAGAAATCAGTAAATTTAACCTTTGTAATTTTTATTTTCTTTGGCTCGAAGTGACAGATAAATTCTTAATTTAATAATAATAATATGTAGTTAATCCCTTTGTTATGATCGTCTGTAACCAGTTTCGGAGTTGTGCTCGACTCTATACTGTCTTAGAAGCATCATGTTATGCATGTGTATAGGAGGGCACAAACCCTTATGTACAGATTATACTTTCTTAGACGCAGTAACTTTCTGGAACTGCATAAATACCTTATACAGACGTTGCTCTTTCCACTAGTTGATTATTATTCTCTAATCTTCTGTGACATTTCACAGCAGCTAGATCTGAAACTGAAAAGGCTAATTATACAGGCATTCGCTTCATTTACGGTTTGAGAAGAGGCGAGCATGTTTTCTCTTATAGACGAGAGCTTGTGTAACTTTCCACCTCCGGTCGCTCGAATTAATTTGCAGGATCTCTTCTTAGCAAGATTTTTAACACCTGCGTTCCTATGTACTTGCTGAGTTTCTTCGATTTCTGGGTTGCTACTCATCCTGTGAGGGAAGACGTAAGACCATTAGACGTGCCTCCTTTCACGTTTCACAAGTATCTATAACTTCCGAATTTTTAAGCTTAATCTGAAGTATTACTTGCTAAAGCTAGAGGCGGGAGAGCGTCTGCTTTTTTACTTCCTTATATCTCTACTTCCTTATCTATGTCCTTTTTGTCCTAGTCCCTACCCTTTTAAAAATGTTTAAATGCCTTACATGTTTCTGTAATTTAACTATTATGAATTAATTATGTACAATATGATGCACAAAAATAAATATATGATCGAACTCAATCTAATCTTTCGCTCTCTCTCACACTCACTCTCTCAGTCGCTCTCGCTTGCTCTCTCTCTCTCTCTCTCTCTCTCTCTCTCTCTCTCTCTCTCTCTCTCTCTCTCTCTCTCTCTCTCTCCCTCTCTTCCTCTCGAGTATAGTATGCAGTGGCGCACGATAGCCTATGTGATTGAATAAGTGTTTACTTGTGTCTGTCACAATAAATACGTTTTCTACAGTTCTCTTACTTTACAAGTGGCCATTTATTCGTTATCCAGTCTCGTACCGTCTCCGCGATCCCATATTTTCGTACGGGCTACTTGAGTCTGCCGAGTAGTGCCCGACAATGAGACTCATATAATGATCGTGCTGAGTATCAACGGTTATAAATTACGGATTATATCGAGAACTATAATTTGACCGTTATGTTATTTACTAATGTCTGTTTAAATTATTAAAATTTACGAATAAAATACATCAGATCGTACATGAAATAGTTTAATTAAAAAACTAACTGGGGGATACCTAGGCCTTCGGAGAGCTAATCTTGCTGAAAAATTTCTTTTGATGGCTTTGGAGAAATCCAAAACATTTATTTCCAATGGAGCTTTTATCCCAAGTAAAAAATACAACTAGTTTTCAAAAACTAGCTATAATTAACAAAATTTAATACAATTGAATTTACAGCTTATAATTTACTATACTACTCGTTATATTTATAATATTGACACATGAGTATATAAATTTCTACATAATTGAACAGCAATTTATTTCAAAGGTTGGTTATCTTATATTAAATAAAGCTTGGTAAATATAATAATCTATATCGAATTCTATTCTATTCTTTGAGAGTACGAAAGACACTCTAGTTCTATTGCTTTTGGAAACAATTTAGTAATTATGAAAATTGTCATAAATTGCTCAAATAAATAATCTTAGACTTTCGATTATATAATATAATGTTTTCATTATTTCTGCGATGACTTCCAACCAAAAACATATTCGAATAGTTGAGTTTCTCTACATAATAAATTTGCTGTTACATTTTTTCAAAATCAATGTCAATAAAATAAGTTTAGAATACATTTTTATTTGTAAATATGTAAACTACTTAGCATACGTATTATTGCCTGCGAAGAATAATGCGTTTATTCTATATATTTTATATATTTATATATTTATTTTATTCTAAATGCAATGGAATTTTATAAATAACTGTAGAATATAAAAAGAATCTTAATCATAAACAATTCCACTTAATGAGCATTAAACATTTCTAAAAATAGTTACCCATTGAAAATTATGAAATCCGCGTAACTTGGATAAAAAGGTGGTTGATGTAAATATTGAAATTTGTTAATGATAGCTAATTTTTATAAACTAGTTATATTTTTTACTTGAGATAAAAGTTCCATTGGAAAGAAATATTTTGGATTTCTTGTTTTTATAGTAAAATAAGTCAGCAAAAAAATTTTCAGCAAGACTGGCTCTCCGAAGGCCTTGCTGTCCCCTTGTAAGTAGTAGTATAAAATACACTGGCTTATTTAAAATTATACAAAACCTTTTCTAATGCCAAATCTTATTACAGTAATGAGCTCAAACATTTTTAATAATATCTATTTAAAGTATTTACAAATAAACACATACAGATTTACAAATAAAATACATACAGATTTATCTAAATATTTATAAGACAGTTAAAGAAAAAAAATTAGTTAATTTCTTTTTACAAAATAAACACTTTTTTGTAACTAAGTGGATTAGGCCATCAGGAGAAACCACTATAAACAAACGCGCCACTTCTATTTACCTTAAAGGTGGTGTGGAAATAGTAGAGTATTGATTTAAATTAGAGATTAGGATGGCGCCATCTCAATGGCACCCCCTCAATGTGTTAAAACTAAGTCTTTTTACTAATTTTTTACGTAATTTTAACCTAATATTCTGAATTGAGAGTGTTAATTTGTGACACAGCGGCGGTGGCGATATAATTTTATTAATATAAAGAGATTAGTTTGCTTTCAGCTACATTACATAAATAAAATATATTTGTAAAAATATGTTTGCGAATCAGTTTTTTTGGGAATAAGATTATATTGGTAAATATTATTTTTGTATAAATCTCCATTGAGAAATTTGGATTGGAAAAATAGTACCCCAATCGAAGTGAACAGTGGACGCATGTTTTCACACATTTATTTTATGAATAAAATAGAATTAGTATATATAATTTAAATGTTTATATAAACCAAAGTTTTATATCAATAAAATTGAAATACCTTTTCGAATTCTTTTTCTTGAACACCTAGCCTCTTAAAAAGTCTTTCTTTCATATGCAAGAAAGGTTCCCCCTGGAAAAATATAATATCATCAATATTTTCTATTGTTTTATAACATTATTATCAGTTTTTAGTAGTATTACATGAAGTTATAAATTTTTTGAGATCATTGATAATAAATGAGCGTTGATACTATACAATTAGTACTAAGACGATAACGAAAAATCGATGGTCGGTAAATTTATAGGCAGAAACTCCAGATAACGGAAGATCTCAAAGGAAAATAATTGAGTCACTGTAAACCACTGATACCAGAGAGTAAGAAGAGTTAAGACTAGCTGTGGATACAGTATAAAAGCTCAAAGCAAGCTCGAAGCTGCATGCAATGGCTTAACTCTTTTGAGCTTAAATGATTACCTTCTCTTGCTTAGCTTTCTGGTCCTTTTACACCTCCTAACCTACATGGTAGCCAATATACACAATAATTCAGTATTAAGGGAATTCTATAGCTAAAACACACACACGCATACATACATGCACACATACATACACTTTTCCGGGATTTCGACCAGTTTCCGGGATATCCCGCAAAAGTCAAATAGATGTAACCTATCTTTCCGAGACTAACAATAGATGCAACCTATGTTTCCGGGATCCCGGAGAGATGGCTATTTGGTTATTTGGTTATATAAGTCCCACAGGGATAACCCCCGACACTGTAACACCCCTTGGTTGGCTACGAGAATTAGTAATATACTAGAGGGAGTGCCCCCTCTGCTCGCTTCGCTCGCCAACCCACCAATGTTAATTGACTAATATGGAAATATTACAATCCTTTCATTGCCGCGAAAGGAATAAATATATTATAGCTATAACCTTGTGCATAGCAACCGCATCAACAACAATATAGTCACAGATTTTTGTGTTTACATTGCGTGCCGCGCATCGCGTTATTTTATAATTACAAATTGAAGTATTCTGCATTCGCATATAATAAAATAATTTGACCATCGCATGTAAATGTACCGCCGATGCCGCTGTGAAAAATATCATACACCATCATTATTAAAAGTTAAGTAATTCAAGATGTTGAAATTTTTCTAATATGTGATTATTAGCTTTTTGGCAAAGGCCAAAGTTTTTAAGTAGTATTCAAAATTTATAATAGTCAATATTTACAATCAAATATTACACATTTGAGGGGTTATACCTGAGTTAAAATGATGAATATGTCGATTTTTTTTATTCATTTTTTTTCATAGCTAATGGTCCGCAGAATATGTTGGTGAAAGTCCTTTTTCATAAAAAAATTTTGCCATAAAAATACAGACAGAAAACCGAAAAAAAAATTTTCAAATTTTCGAAAATCATCGATTTTCTATATTTAAATTTGATTATACCTCAATTATTGAACAGAATTTTTGAGAAGATTTTTATAGGGGATTTGATCGAAACTACAATGTAAATCTGTTTTGCAAAATAGTTCTTGTTCAAAAAGTTGTTAACCTAGTACAAACCACTAAATAACCAATTTTCGCAAAATAACAATTTTTCTTAGTTTACTTTTCTTAAACAACATAAAACTACAAACTCATAAAATAAAGCCAATTCAACTTTGAAAACAGTAAAAAAATGTAATCGATTTGAAATTACCACGAAACAGTTTGCGCTGCACAGCAATGATAAAGAAGATTCAGTTCTATTTTATCGATACAATAGTTCCCTAGCCTAGGAAACAGCTGTTTGAATATTTTGATCCAGTCTTCAAGTCACCATGTGGTGATGCATTTGTCTACTGCTATACTTATAACCTGTTATTTGTGTGGATAGACAGTTCAAAAACTTCTACAACAAGAATTCAGATAAGTATTGTAAACTAGTAAATAGTAGTTGCATTTATAAAGATTTAGTTCTTTGTATTTCTTCTTTATTCATAGGTAAATATGGATTGATTAGCTTTCATATTGTATTCGAAGAGTTTCATTTGACATGTTTACAAGAACCTTTAAAAAATATATTAATGGTAAGAAGCAAAAATAATTGTAAACATTATAATATTTAGATTATAAATTGATATTGACAACTTTTATTTTATTTTCAGTATCGAGAGCCCATTACAGACTAATATTCAGCACCCTGGTCACCTAATATACTTTAACGTATGTGTTGGAGTACACAAATATAATTAAAATATGCTGGATAGTACCCGTAAATATTACTTAGTTTGCTTTTGTGATTTAGATATGTATATTTTGCGACGTAGCAATAATTATTGCTGCGTCGTGAACGTTTTTGCACGGCCAGCTGACTCACTCTCGGCGAGTTGACAGCTCCTGGAGCGGAGCGAGCGCTCGGTGGCGCTCGCAGGAGTTGCCTCTGACCGACCGCGTGCGGTGCGCAAGATGTGAGATCTCGAATCACACCTGCGCAGCGCGTCGGCGCTCGGGAGGGGGCATGGCAGGAAGCGAGACGGCGGCAGCGCGCACGCGGTTACATGCATGCGGCTGTGTGTAGAGGGGAGAGCGCGAGTATGTGAGCGTGAGCGAGAGAGAGAGAGAATTGGCGCGCGTGATAGAGAGTGTGAGAGAGAGAGAGAGAGAGAGAGAGAGAGCGTGCGCTTGAGCGAGAAAGAGAGGGGTATAGTGGTGCGAGGTTGATGGCGTTCGGAGCGCCCAGAGAGTTTGGGAACGCATTACTCAGAAGCGTCGCGGTGAAGTTGACTTTATGTTGACTCCCGGAGGTCATAAAGATATATAGTGGAATGTATGGGCTAGGGATCTTCGGTGATTCGATAGAGGCTGTTCTATGAGTATTTCGTTAATAATAAAGGATTTTTGAGTACTGCGTGCTCGATAGTTTATCTATAGGTGAAGCCACCGGATGGATATCGACATTGATTGATTGATCGTAATCGATGAAGGGGGCGTGGATTTGCATATTGAGGAAATACATAGAGGACGTTAATTGATTTTCTAACCAATGATAAAATTGGATTTGGAAAAGAGGGCGCTGGGGAAAATCACGGATAGAGGAATAAATTTGTGGTGGTCTATTAATGGCCAATAGAGGATTTATTTCAGATAAAGGACTAATTGTATAAATAATTTTTTAAAAACATGTAAAATTACATTTTTTTTTAATTTTTACAGCCTTTTCAAGCCCTCTATATGGCTCTGCATTGCCTGCGCTTGTGAGTACTTAATTTCAGTGCATTGAGTCCACTATTTTTAAGTACTTGCGCAGAGCAATGGGGACCTATAGTTTTATGTACAGTGAAATATACACGTTGTACACAGTGGAATCCGAACCACTGGAGCTCAGATGTATAGACACTTAAGTAAACAAAGAGGTGTCTCCAAAATCGTCGAGAGTCAGGCTTGAAAATTACATTTAATATCTGTACTTTAACTTGGAAAAAGATTTTTTTTCTACGACTAATAGATCATTTCTTTTAGCCTATTAATTGAAAATTTATTTTTTTCAGATTCAACTCAGGCATAACCCCTTAAGAATATTATTATGTACAATTTCTTCTTATATGCCTATTGAACTATTTAAGTACAAATTTCGAACTTGAGCATAATTGGTGTAGTGAACTACTCTTAATACAATGTTTGAACCACAAATCTTAGGAGATGGCATTTACCTATTTCGTTGTTTTTCTTATTTTTTGTTTAATACTGAAGAAAATCATATGAAAATTAGGGCCAAAATTGTAAAATATGTTTCTGAAAAGTGGAACTATTTTGAACCATTTATTGTAGGCGATGAATCGTGCACGTATAAAATTACGAAAAAAATACTTTATGACGGTTTGCAACCGTCATGCCCAGCATGTCCTCCAGCACAAAGTACATGTACTCAAAACTGCAAGCTTGTTACAGGAGCAGTACCGAGCAGCTCAGAGGACCGACGAATAGGTGAGTAGTGGGGAGAGAGAGAGCGCTACTGGCACGCGACCACGAACCGCGCGATCGCGTCAGATTGAATACGGGCTTCGATAAACTCGCTGTAGACGGAGACTTGAGAAGAGACGCGCCAACGCATCTGCTGCTGCTACTGCCAGCACCCTAGTACCGACGACGAAGCCCCAGCTCGCCCTTGGTTACGACGTTGCCACTGCGCTTTCGCGGACGCCTTGCAGCCTCCTGCGACCAACGCGCCTCGCTGAAGCTCTCGCCTTCGCTGCGTTACGCCGCTGCTCCCGCTACCTAGATCGACAACATCATTTGCGCCTTCGCTAGTGTGCGACACTCGACCTGTAAGTGCCAGCTCTCTCTCTCTCTCTCTCTCTCTCTCTCTCTCCCTCTCCCTCTCCCTCTCCCTCTCCCTCTCCCTGCGTACCCGCTCTCACCAGCCGTCGTCTGGGTTTCTCACGCGCACTACCTGTCACTGCGTGCCTGCGTGCACGCTTGTATCTCTTTTCTATTGAATATACGCTTCTACCGTTAGCTTTTACTCGGAGTATTGTTACTTTTCCCCCTCACGCCTATGGCTACCATTTAGCTTCGGACCTTACGCTGCTACCGCGAGCTAGTCCTCCGGGTGGAAACGGGAACACCGGTCCCCGATTATAGCGGAAATAACCACACCGTTATAACTTATGAGTTATAAATGTCAATGAGTGGTACATATAGCGGTGAAGTAGAAATCATAGCATTTGTTCATATATATTCGGTTTGCGTTTCAGTGTCAAGGGCAAACTTCATAAATCCCTTTTATTACAGGTCAGGTAAATTAAGTAACAATGAAAATGAATTGAATTTAGTTTTATCTGGTTCCATAGACGCCGGGCATTATGATATTCAAAGTTACTGTAATTTAAATTTCAGGGATACTTATAAAAAAAGGTCTTATGAAAATTATTATGATAAAAACTGCGGTTTCATAAAACTAAAAGGAAACAAACTTAATAAATCGAATCCCACTTGTATAGAAAAGAAAAGAGAAAGAGATTTAGGTGAAAATATTAGTGATGATAGAAAAAAAACGCAAGGACACGGTTGACCATATGCCTCAAATAAGATTAGAAAAGAAAAGGTGTAAGGATTCAGTTAAAAATATGAATGAAATTAGATTAGGAAAGAATAGGTATAAGGATATAATTGAAAATACGTCTCAAGTGAGATTAGGAAAGAATAGGTATAAGGATATAATTGAAAATATGTCTCAAGTGATATTAGGAAAGAAAAGATATAAGGATGTAATTGAAAATATGTCTGAAGTAAGATTGAAAAGAAAAAATGCAAGGACGTAGCTGAGAATATGACTGAAATTATATTAGAAAAGAAAAGATGCAAGGATGCAATTGAAAATATGTCTGAAGTAAGATTACAAAAGAAAAGATGCAAGGACGTAGCTAAGAATATGACTGAAATTAGATTAGAAAAGAAAAGATACAAGGATGTAGTTGAAAACATGTCTGAAGTAAGATTAGAAAAGAAAAGATGGAAGGATGTAGTTGAGAATATGTCGGAAGAGAGATTCGAAAAAAAAGGTGTAAATATATAGTACAAAATATGAATAGTAAGCGTATTAATAAACGTCGCCAGCGTTATGGGGCAAAGAAATTATTTTCATCAGAATGTTCTTATTTAGATTTTGGAGAAATCTATTCTACCTGTTCTGATTGTAATGCTTGTTTTTGGTCAGTAGAATTTTCAAAAAAAAGTTGTTGTCATAACGGTAAAGTAAAATTACCTCCTTTAAGAGAATATAATGCCAGCTTAAAAGAGCTGTTGTTCAATGATAGACAGTTTAGAGAGTTGATGCGCTATTACAACAATATATTCTCGTTCGCCACATTTAAAGCAAATGTTATAAATCATTTTAAATGCGGAATATATAATCTAAAGATTCAAGGTCAAGTTTACCATGTATCACCGAATTCTATTAAAACTGTAAATGACACAGCTCATTGTGTTCAAATTTATATTTACGATGACTTAGAAGCTACTGAAATAAGACTTAAAAAGAACTCAAAGTCGATTCGTGAGTATATGGAAATTATTTTTCAAATTCTTAATAATAATCCATATTCAAAAAAATGTTGAAATTTAAATGAATTAACTAAATCAAATCCATTAACTGAATACTGTTTATATTTTATGTAAAATATTAATCAAGATCAACCTTGGTATAATAAACCAACTACGGGTGAATCTGCCGCGTTAACAGTTTCCAAAGATGGTAGTGTTCCAATTAATTACGATCTTTGCATTTATCCAAAAAATTTGCCAGAAGGAGTAGAAACTACTTCAATTGTGACTAAATTATATTTTCATTTAGATTCTATGATCTTTCCAGTTATGTTACCTTCGGGAGACATAGGGTGGAATCCAATGTTTAAACAAAATGAAAGTAGTATTAAACAACGCTTACAGCATGATTTATACTGAATAAAACAGATGATTATGCCAAAAAAATATTATATGCTGATATCCCACGATATTACACATTTTTTCAAAATAAATGTGTTAGACATAAAAAATATAGTAATACTTTCGGTAGATTAATTTGCGTAATACCTAAAGAAAAGGAATTATTTTTAAATCATCAAAGGAGCAACTTCCATTGATGATTTATAAACGTTTGAGGGCACATTTTATTTAACTTTTACAGATGCGGCAATAGCTGTGGGACTGGTAGAAAATGATAAAGAAATTTTTCATATATTTGATGAAGCATGTCATGTTATGTTACCAATACAATTACGTAAATTTTTTGCTTGGTTTTTGATTGCTAATAAATTACCTCTGGCAAAACAAATTTGGAAAAAGTATGTAATTAATTTTAGTGAAGACTTTAATGAGAATGCTAAAAAGAACGCATTAAAATGTATTAACGATATTTTAATTTCTGAAAATTATACTTGCTCTGATTTTGGTTTACCTGAACCTCAACTGGAACAAAACATTTCCCAAGCTGAACTTGAATTCAACACGACCAAATATATAGAAGTTTCCAACTCTTTGCATAAAAAATTAAACAAAGATCAAGATTACATTTTTAATTATACAACAAAATCAAGCAGTCATAAAATGATATTTAGCGACGGACCTGGAGGGACAGGAAAAACATTTTTATACCGAGTGACAAATTAAGAATGAATGCACTTTCTAAGTTAATAACTTTTTTTCTATACAACGAATAAGGCCCAGGCAAAGTGTATTAAGGTTTAAAGACCAAGCGGAATGCGTCAAGCACATTATTTTTGCGATTCAATTAATTTTGAAAATAATAAAAAATTTATTTCACGAAATATAACTTTTTAGGTTAAGTAACCGTGTAATTCGTGTAGGCGAAGTCAAATAACCGTTAGTAGAGTAGATAGCGAATCAATTTATGTCTCACATTAAAAAATCCATCAATTGAGTATTTTTCAAAGTTCATCCTGTGGGATCGGTATTGTGACGTCTCGGAATTTTGCGTATACCCGATCGACAGAGGGCGCACACGGCGCTAAGTTCAGCGCTTCGCGGCATATTCAAGCGATTGTCCACGTAGATGCCGCAACAGCCGCGAGGTATATTTTTGGGGGGTTAGGTAGTCTGTCCTGCTATAGAAGGATGCTTCGCGGAATCCAGGGGATTCACCATCACGATCTTCCAGAACCACAAGACCATCGATAGGTAGGCCTATTACATTACACTCTTGGATTTTTCATTGCAGTCTCTCTCTCTCTCTCTCTTTCTCTCTCTCTCTCTCTCTCTCTCTCTCTCTCTCTCTCTCTCTCTCTCTCGCAATAATAGTGCCGTGAGGAACAACAGAGAAGAGACATCAGGGACGCCGATTTCGTGGCTATCTCTTTGACCGTGGGCGTTCGAACGCAGTTATTTGCCCGAAAAGGATGTGGCAAATATTAAAGTGTTTAGTAGGAATTGTTGAATGAGAATCGGTAGCTAACCGCGTGATTTTGTTTATAGATAAACGTTCGCGATCTCAGTACAAACAGCTCAAGAACCAACATCGATGCGGGCTTTCTACTTTATGGAAAAATTGGGCTGGATGCGGAGCCGCGACTAGCTTTTGCAATGTGGAGCTTGCCCCTTGGACTGCTGAGTGTTCCACAGAGATTGCTGTTGTGTCACGGCATCTTGCATTTCTTGTTGCTGTTGTGGCATAGCCTGTGCTATTTTCGCAATCAACCCTTGTTCTAATAAAAGAAATGTCTCCTCGATCATTGGTCTTGATTCGAAAGTGTCTGTTGATTATGGGTGGCTGATACCCGATGAATGCTCAAATACTTGTAAGGCTTTCTCCCTGTCTCGTTGTGTGAAATCTTCCTAACCGGCGGGAGGGACTTCTGCAACGGGGATTCGTTGATGTAAGGCTGCTTCTTGCTCATCAAACTCTAAACATTGCAAATCTCTTACGACTACCCGAGGCGCAGAAAATTTATCGACTACACCCATGTTTTGCTGATTGATATCGATGAGATCCTTTTGGTGATGGGTGCCACCGGCTTTTTCTGCAGAGCAGGAACTGGGCTGTGGGAACCGCCCGCTGCATGATTGCCTGTGTCTGGTTCGTGTCGTGCGTTTCTATAACTGAGTGGCTCGCTAGGGTACGGCTTCCCGTAAAAGGCAGATGATGCCTGTACTCGGAGAGGGCAAGAGTGAGCCAATGATGAGTTCGAGCGCAAAGACAGGGGTCCACTGGAGACGCTCAATGAAAACAATAAAAAACTCCTCCTATAGTATATTCTCCGTAGAAAAAAAAATTTTCCTTTACTCTTTAAGCCCTACGTTGGCATACAGTTGACGTCGAAGTCAAAGTGGATGCAGGGGGGAGGGGTGCGAGCGAACAAACACAAGAAATTTTGAATAGGACGGCAGTAACCTGAGATTTACACTCTAAATTTATTGTGTCTAATCTGATCTGGTCCGATCCTGCTCAGCGATTAAGGTAGGTGTAAGCCTACTCCATTTCGCGACGATCGAGAACCCCTCCGCGAGCATTTCTCGATGATCGAGAACCCCTCGGTTAGCATTTCTAGACGGTGGATTAATCCTCCGTATCGAGAATCACTCCACGTCTAAAAATCCACCAAGAGCATTTTTCGACGGTCCAGAATCCTTTCGCGAGATTTTCCTAATGATAGAGAAAGCCTCCGCGAGTATTTTTCGAAGATCAAGTACCCCTTCGAGAGCATTTTTCGATGGTTAATAAATCCTCCGTGTCGAGAAAGTCTCCACGTCTACAAATCCTCCAAGAGCATTTCTCTACGGTCGAGAACCCCTCCGCGAGCATTTCTAGACGGTAGATAAATCCTCTGTATCGAGAAAGACTCCACGTCGAAAAATCCTCCGAGAGCATTTCTCTACGGTCGAGAACCCCTCCGCGAGCTTTTTCAACGGTGAATAAATCCTCCGTGTCGAGAAAGTCTCCACGTCTACAAATCCTCCAAGAGCATTTCTCTACGGTCGAGAACCCCTCCGCGAGCATTTCTAGACGGTAGATAAATCCTCTGTATCGAGAAAGACTCCACGTCGAAAAATCCTCCGAGAGCATTTCTCTACGGTCGAGAACCCCTCCGCGAGCTTTTTCAACGGGCAATAAATCCTCCGTGTCGAGAAAGTCTCCACGTCTACAAATCCTCCAAGAGCATTTCTCTACGGTCGAGAACCCCTCCGAGAGCATTTCTAGACGGTAGATAAATCCTCTGTATCGAGAAAGACTCCACGTCGAAAAATCCTCCGAGAGCATTTCTCTACGGTCGAGAACCCCTCTGCGAGCTTTTTCAACGGTCAATAAATCCTCCGTGTCGAGAAAGTCTCCACGTCTACAAATACTCCAAGAGCATTTCTCTACGGTCGAGAACCCCTCCGCGTGCTTTTCCTAATGATAGAGAAAGCCCCCGCTAGTATTTTTCGAAGATCGTGTACCCCTCCGAGAGCATTTTTCAACGGTCAATAAATCCTCCGTGTCGAGAAAGTCTCCACGTCTACAAATATTCCAAGAGCATTTCTTTACGGTCGAGAACCCCTCCGCGAGCATTTCTAGATGGTGGATAAATCCTTTGTGTCGAGAAAGACTCCACGTGGAAAAATACTCGAAGAGCATTTCTCGATGGCCGAGAGCCCCTCCGCTAGCATTTCTAGATGGTCGATTAATCCTCCGTATCGAGAAAGACTCCACGTCGAAAAATCCTCCATGAGCATTTCTCGACGATCGAGAACTCTTCCGCGAGCATTTTTCGAGGGTCGAGGATCCCTCGGCGAGCTTTACCTAATGATAGAGAAAGCCTCCGCGAGTATTTTTCGAAGATTGAGTACCCTTCCGCTAGCATTTCTAGACGGTGGATTAATCCTCGGTATCGAGAAAGGCTCCACTTCGAAAAATCCTCGAAATCGCCGAATCCCCGAAAAATCCTCCGTCCAAAAATTCTGCTTAGATTTATTGATATTATTCAAAAATCATTGTTTAAGAACTCCGTGACGGCAGTTTTTCTAGTATATACATAGTACACGTAGAACGCGCTCACCGATCCGTCCCGATCCATCCTTTTGAAATGGCGGGTTGTTAGGATCGTATGTGATCGAATCGATTTGTCTTCACGTATTATTTTCAACCTGATAATTCTGCTTAGATTTATTTCTCTTATTCAATCGTGATTGTTTAAGAACTCCGCTATGCCAGTTTTTCTAGTATATACATAGTACACACAGAACGCGCTCACCGTTCCGTCCCGATCCGTCCTTTTGAAATAGCGGGTTGTTGGGATCGTATGCGTAAGGAAATTTTTTTTTCTGCGGAGAATATCCTATAGGAAGAATTTTTTATTCTTTTCATTGAGCGTCTCCAGTGGACCCCTGCCTTTGCGCTCGAACTCATCACTGGCTCACTCTTGCCCTCTCCGAGTACAGGCATCATCTGCCTCTTACGAGAAGCCGTACCCTAGCGAGCCACTCAGTTACAGAAACGCACGACACGAACCAGAGACAGGCAATCATGCAGCGGGCGGTTCCCACAGCCCAGTTCCTGCTCTGCAGAAAAAGCCGGTGGCGCCCATCGCCAAAAGGATCTCATCGATATCAATTAGCAAAACATGGGTGTAGTCGATAAATTCTCTGCGCCTCGGGTAGTCGTAAGAGATTTGCAATGTTTAGAGTCTGATGAGCAAGAAGCAGCCTTACATCAACGAATCCCCGTCGCAGAAGTCCCTTCCGCCGGTTAGGAAGATTCACACAACGAGACAGGGAGCAAGCCTCACAAGTATTTGAGCATTCATCGGGTATCAGCCACCCATAATCAACAGACACGTTCGAATCAAGACGAATGATTGAGGAGACATTTCTTTTATTAGAACAAGGGTTGATTGCGAAAATAGCACAGGCTATGCCACAACAGCAACAAGAAATGCAAGATGCCGTGACACAACAGCAATCTCTGTGGAACACTCAGCAGTCCAAGGGGCAAGCTCCATATTGCAAAAGCTAGTCGCGGCTCCGCATCCAGCCCAATTTTTCCATAAAGTAGAAAGCCCGCATCGAGGTTGGTTCTCGAGCTGTTTGTACTGAGATCGCGAACGTTTATCTATAAACAAAATCACGCGGTTAGCTACCGATTCTCATTCAACAATTCCTACTAAACACTTTGATATTTGGTATAATTTAAAAATCTGCCTATATAATTATAATTAATAATAAGCCACCTCCCAACTGGCGCATAATTCAGTAACTTCTCGCTTTTCTGCCAACTGAGACTGTCGTGATACCAGCCGCGAAATCGGCGTCGCTGATGTCT